>JAILYF010000035.1:0-1200000 GCA_025491095.1 Brachionus asplanchnoidis
CCTATATTGGCATTATTTTGGCGGTCTAAAAATAAGGCCGCCAAGTGGCCGGCCAAATGGCCGCCGCCAAAAAGTTGGCGGATTTTGGCCGCCCGTATATTTTTGGCCGTTATTTTGGCGGTCTAAAAATTAGGCCGCCAAGTTGGCGCCAAATGGCCGCCCGCCAAAAAGTGGCCGGATTTTTGGCCGCCCGTATATTTTTGGCCGTTTATTTTGGCGGTCTAAAAATTAGGCCGCCAAGCTGGCCGGTCAAGTGTCAAATCTTAAGCTAGAAGCAAACAGCTTTATGAAATAAATAACGCTTTAGAAAAGTATGGTCTTTATTCATTTCAACATCGAATTTTTGAAAGGATGCTAACTTTTTCTATAAATGTCTACTTTATTTCAATGCTCCGCTAATCTTAAAGAAAAATTAAAGAGAAATGACTCAAAAAATTGAATTATATTTTAAGGAACAGTAATAACCTTATTGAACCAATGGCCAAATCAAAAAGTGGAGAAAAAACATTTGAACATTTTATTCAAGATTAATAAATTGCTTTGTGATCAAGAGATCAATGTTGAAGTTTTCAACGTTAAGCTATCAATTTTCAATAATATAAATTTAATTTACACAGATTTTGTTTCTAAATTTGAATTGTTTAACTTAAATAGCTTATTGTTAAATTTTTTCAAATAACTATTAAATCAATAACTCTATTCAATTTTATAAATTTTATTTAATATTTTAATATATGTATTTTTTTATTAATAATTAATTAAATAAATGAAGTGTTAATCGTCTCATGAGGCATGGGCACTAGCCTGTTGATTAACCTTGAATATAAAAAAGTGGCTGCAAAAAACCGTCCGTGTAATGGACCGGTTTGTCTTGGCCGCGTCCAACACTAGTTTCGATTTATTTATCAAAAAATCATGAAAAAATTTAATATTTAAATTCAAAGAACAATTAACGAAAATGTTTTAAAAATAATGGAAGGCTCGAGCGAAAAATTATGACTAGGAACGATGAAAATATTAGTGAAACAGAGAGTGAAAATTCAATTAAAGTTAATTTAAAATTTTTAAGTAAATTTTTTAATTGATAAAGATTATTTAAAGTAAAATTAATATAATTAAGACTGCAATTTTGAGAATCTCCAAATATATGATTGGTTTTTCAAAAACCAATAACCAAAGCTTTTAGCATTATGCCTATGTTTAGAGTCTCGAAATAATTTGTTGACAAATTAAACGTTCAATAATTGCTTCTTGTTTTTGCTTGCTAAATTAAATTTTCTCTTTCATTTTTCCCACCAAATATTAAAAAAAGAATCTTTTCCTGATCACATTCGTCAAGCTCAAACTTTTTAAACTTTAACTATATTTTTTCTAATATGATTGCAGCATAATATAAAGTCTGTTTTGATGAATGTCTTTTTTAGGGCTCCTTTTAAGCTTTCATCATCGTCTGTTATTATTAGTTTAATATCTAAAACAGAGTAATTCAGACCTTGAAATTTGAGATAACTATGATATTTAATTTGTTCTGTAAAATAGAAATAACAATCGAAATCTCGTTTTAAATGGACCATCAATGGTCCCATAAAATTGGATGTTCATTCGTACCGTTCAAATTGAGGGACAAATTTCGGTAAGTAAAATAAGAAACATAAAAATTCCCTAAAATGATACAAAAAATTAGAAATTTAATAACCATTTTTTTTGAAAAAATATTAGCCAATCTTTTTATCATGAATTATTTCTAGTTCAATTAAACTAACATTTTTAAAGATTTGTTCTTTAGGTGTAAGTTTTAGTTGAATAATTTCAAGCCCAAGATAGACTTGATTTGATTTTTTTAAATAATCTAAGTTTATGTCTAGCCTTTAATAGTAAATTTTACTTGAAAGACAAATTTAGCAATCTATTAGTTATAATTTTAAAAAAAATAATAATTGATTTTAAATTTACCTAGATTAAATGTTGTATCAAAATTAATCACAGAGTATATTTTTCCGTACTACCAAATCGTATAAGATCATAGAGCTGTTGATCACTAAAGCATAACATATCATATTATCTTTGCTAAAATGATAGATTTTACGAAGTCAGCTAATCAAAAAATGTTATTATTTTGAGTTCTTAGATTCTTTATATTAAGCTTACTTTTTTTCATATTAAAAATTGCATCTGTATAACTGTCTCGAGTTTTTACATAATCAGATTTCTTTGCTCTTTTTTAACATTAATTGAATGATGATTGTAATATTGCTTAGAATTTCGGGGCAAGTCACTCAAATTTTTCTTTTTAAAAAGAATTTTCTCATTTAAATCTTTCACATACTCATTCTTCATTGAACTTTGTTTTTAGCTGATTTTTTGATATCCTCAACAATTGTTTTTGTTGATCTTATATACGGTTTTAAGGTCTTCATCGAGTTTCCATGAGCTAATAGACTACACCTTTTTTTTTCAATTTCATTTTTCCAAAAATAACAAATAAAGCAGCGATTAAAAAAAGTCGGGTTTAAATAATTTTAACAATTAAAATTTTCTTTGGATTCAGGTTCGCATTTGGAAATGTATCTGAATCTTTTAACTTCATAGGTGTAATCATCAGGTTCATACTTATAATTGAGTTTATTGCAAGAAATAAATCAAATTTTAGATCTTTAGTCTTTTCAATTCGATAAAATTTAGTATTCACACCATCGTTCGTATAGGAACCATTCTCATCTGCTAATAAGTCTCCAAAACCAATTAAATTCAAATCATACAAAAAATAAGCTCTTGTTCTCACACCTATTGGACGTTCTGATATTGGTATTTCATCAAATAAAAGGAAGAACCTCTTTAACAGGAGATTCTCAAAATTGCAGTCTTTAATTATATTAATTTTACTTTAAATAATCTTTATCAATTAAAAATTTACTTAAAAATTTAAATTAACTTTAATTGAAATTTTCACTCTCTGTTTCACTAATATTTTCATCGTTCCTAGTCAATAATTTTTCGCTCGAGCCTTCCATTATTTTTAAAACATTTTCGTTAATTGTTCTTTGAATTTAAATTAAATTTTTTCATGATTTTTTGATAAATAAATCGAAACATACTTTAAACTCTTATCATCCAAACTATCGGCAACTAAATATTTTTCAAACACAGAACAATTGATAATTTCTTTTTTTTTATCCTAAAAATAATAAAATGGTTAATATTTGATAAATATCTTTCATATAAGCGCTTTTTTGACATTCTTCAGTGCGTTCATATGTTTGAATATTTTCTTAATAACATTTACTTTTAATACACTTTCTATTCTTAGTTTTTGGCTGTCATTTGAACAAAGCTGGTTTTTAATTAAATCATGTTGAAATCCATTTTCCGCCTTTTTTTGAAAATTTTTTATTTGATCTATTCAATATTTTCTAATTGTAACTCACAACAACAGGAACAAAATGATTTGGATTCCATAGATCTTCTGATCTTAAAGGACTTCTCCCGTCTGTATGAGTCCACATTATAGACACATTTGTTGCTTAAAACAAAATTTGCTAAAATTAGTATTTAACATTTTTTAAAATAATGAAAATGAAGTGGTAAAATTTCAGATTGAAAAAAAGAGAATTTAAAGAATGTATAAAGGTTTTATTTTTAAAAATATTAGGTTTAATTAAATTTGGATTAAATTATTTGTTTTAATTCCAGCATTCCAAATTGAATTTGAAAATCGATAATATAAAAATTATAAAAATTACTTTTTTCATTTCTATGAGAACACAAAATTTTGTTCGATTGTAAATCATATTGAATTTTTTCTCTCAAGTCATTTCTTTTTCTCGATAAATCTGTTGAATATTAATGTTCAGAGAATTTGAAATTCCAAATAAATGCAAAGACTTCCCCAGCTGTCTACATTAACAAGTCTAATTATCTCACAGTTTAATAAGTCACTTATTGAACCATTAATATTACTTCCGCAAAAAAGACTTATCCATTCTGTTATACGTGAACTGTTTTTTCATTTAACTGGTTTTCAAGTTGTAGATTTAATAAATTATTATCAATATATTTATGAGCATTAAAAGCCATTTCTAAAATACATCTGATCCTTATCTCGATATGAAAAAGTTCATTTCCATATAATGCTAAAGAAATGGCACGAAACAGGCAATTACCATCTGAATTTACTTTTAACGGCACTAAAGTATGATCCATGTAAATGTTTTTTAAAATCGCTTTACTAAAATTACAGACCGGAAGCTTTTTATCTTAAAAAAAATTTAACCAATTGGATTAAGTTTAATTTACTTATTCTTACCAACTGTTAAAGGTCTAAAAGCTATCAAATCAAATTTTTTAAAAAGCTCTAAATTTTTAGTGAAATAAGCTCTGATGCTTTCTAGGTTAAACAATTTTTTAATGTTTGAAGAGTGGTTTCAAAAAATGCTTTTCTTTCCTAAAATATTTATTTTTTACATAAATCTAAAAAGATGAAATTGATTAAATATTTACCAGTGTATTATTTTTCCTATTTCCTATATTTTTAAAATTTCCATTGCTTCCAGCGTTTCAGGACCGATAAAAATTTTTTCGCAATCAAATACCATATATGAAGCAACTGAGCTAAGAAGATCTAATTGATTTTTCAACGTCGGACATTTATTTATTAAAAATTCAATTAATTTCTAAAATTTATTTAATTAATATTTAATTAGATAATATTTCTATAAAATTTTATTCTTTGTTTTTGGCCGCCGATTTGGCGTTTATTTTGGCGGTCTAAAATAAGGCCGCCAAGTTGGCCGGCCAAATGGCCGCCCGCCAAAAAGTTGGCCGGATTTTTGGCCGCCCGTATATTTTTGGCCGTTTATTTTGGCGGTCTAAAATTAGGGCCGCCAAGTTGGCCGGCCAAATGGCCGCCCGCCAAAAGTTGGCCGGATTTTTGGCCGCCCGTATATTTTTGGCCGTTTATTTTGGCGGTCTAAAATTAGGCCGCCAAGCTGGCGGCCGGTCAAGTGTCAAATCTTAAGCTAGAAGCAAACAGCTTTAATGAAATAAATAACGCTTAGAAAAGTATGGTCTTATTCATTTCAACATCGAATTTTTGAAAGGATGCTACTTTTTTCTTATAAATGTCTACTTTATTTCAATGCTCCGCTAATTCTTAAAGAAAAATTAAAGAGAAATGACTCAAAAAATTTGAATTAATTTTAAGGACAGTAATAACCTTATTGAACCAATGGCCAAATCAAAAAGTGGGAAAAAACATTGAACATTTTTATTCAAGATTAATAAATTGCTTTGTGAGCAAGAGATCAATGTTGAAGTTTTCAACGTTTAAGCTTCAATTTTCAATAATATAATTAATTTACACGATTTTGTTTCTAAATTTGAGTTGTTTAACTTAAATAGCTATTGTTAAATTTTTTCAAATAACTATTAAATCAATACTCTATTCAATTTTATAAATTTTATTTTAATTATATTTTTTTTATTAATAATTAATTAAATAATGAAGTGTTAATCAGTCTCATGAGGCATGGGCACTAGCCTGTTGATTAACCTTGAATAATAAAAAAAGTGGCTGCAAAATCCGTCCGTTAATGGACCGGCGTCAACACTAGTTTCGATTTATTTATCAAAAAATCATGAAAAAATTTAATATTTAAATTCAAAGAACATTAACGAAAATGTTTTAAAAATAATGGAAGGCTCGAGCGAAAATTATTGACTAGGAACGATGAAAATATTAGTGAAACAGAGAGTGAAAATTCAATTAAAGTTAATTTAAAATTTTAAGTAAATTTTTTTAATTGATAAAGATTATTTAAAGTAAAATATAATTAAAGACTGCAATTTTGAGAATCTCCAAATATATGATTGGTTTTCAAAAAACCATCACCAAAGCTTTTAGCATTATGCCTATGTTTAGGAGTCTCGAAATAATTTGTTGAAAATTTAAACGTTCAATAATTGCTTCTTGTTTTTGCTTGCAATTAACTATTTTCTCTTCATTTTTCCCCCAAATATTAAAAAAGAATCTTTTCCTGATCAATTCGTCAAGCTCAAACTTTTTAAACTTTAACTATTTTTTCTAATATGATTGCAGCAAATATAAGTCGTTTTGATGAATGTCTTTTTTAGGGCTCCTTTTAAGCTTTCATCATCGTCTGTTATTATTAGTTTAATATCTAAAACAGAGTAATTCAGACCTTGAAATTGAGATAACTATGATATTTAATTTGTTCTGTAAATAGAAATAACAATCGAATCTCGTTTTAAATGGACCATCAATGGTCCCACTAAAAATTGGATGTTCATTCGTACCGTTCAAATTGAGGGACAAATTTCGGTAAGTAAATAAGAAACATAAAAATTCCCTAAAATGATACAAAAAATTAGAAATTTAATAACCATTTTTTTTTGAAAAAAATATTAGCCATCTTTTTTCATGAATTATTTCTAGTTCAATTAAACTAACATTTTTAAAGATTGTTCTTTAGGTGTAAAGTTTTAGTTAAGAATAATTTCAAGCCCAAGATAGACTTGATTTGATTTTTTTTTAAATAATCTAAGTTTATGTCTAGCCTTTAATAGTAAATTTTACTTGAAAGACAAATTTAGCAATCTATTAGTTATAATTTTAAAAAAAAATAATTGATTTTAAATTTACCTAGATTAAATTTGTATCAAAATTAATCACAGAGTAATATTTTTCCGTACTACCAAATCGTATAAGATCATAGAGCTGTTGATCACTAAAGCATAACATTATCATATTATCTTTGCTAAAATTGATAGATTTTACGAAGTCAGCTAATCAAGAAAATGTTATTATTTTGAGTTTCTTAGATTCTTTATTAAGCTTACTTTTTTCATATTAAAAATTGCATCTGTATAACTGTCTCGAGTTTTTACATAATCAGATTTTCTTGCTCTTTTTAACATTATTGAATGATGATTGTAATATTGCTTAGAATTTCGGGGCAAGTCACTCAAATTTTTCTTTTTAAAAAGAATTTCTCATTTAATCTTTCACATACTCATTCTTCATTGAACTTTGTTTTTAGCTGATTTTTTGATATCCTCAACAATTGTTTTTGTTGATCTATATACGGTTTTAAGGTCTTCATCGAGTTCCATGAGCTAATAGACTACCCTTTTTTTTTCAATTTCATTTTTCAAAAATAACAAATAAAGCAGCGATTAAAAAAAGTCGGGTTTAAATAATTTTTAACAATTAAAATTTTTCTTGGATTCAGGTTCGCATTTGGAAATGTATCTGAATCTTTTAACTTCATAGGTGTAATCATCAGGTTCATACTTATAATTGAGTTTATTGCAAGAAATAAAATCAAATTTTAGATCTTTAGTCTTTTCAATTCGATAAAATTAGTTCACCCATCGTTCGTATAGGAACCATTTCATCTGCTAAGAAGTCTCCAAAACCAATTAAATTCAAATCATACAAAAAATAAGCTCTTGTTCTCACCTATTGGACGTTCTGATATTGGTATTCATCAATATAAAAGGAAAAACCTTTTAACAGGAGATTCTCAAAATTGCAGTCTTTAATTATATAATTTTACTTTAAATAATCTTATCAATTAAAAAATTTACTTAAAATTAAATTAACTTTAATTGAATTTTCACTCTCTGTTCACTAATATTTTCATCGTTCTAGTCAATAATTTTTCGCTCGAGCCTTCCATTATTTTTAAAACATTTTCGTTAATTGTTCTTGAATTTAAATATTAATTTTTTCATGATTTTTTGATAAATAAATCGAAACATACTTTAAACTCTTATCATCCAAACTATCGGCAACTAATATTTTTCAAACACAGAACAATTGATAATTTCTTTTTTTTATCCTAAAAATAATAAAATGGTTAATATTTTGATATCTTTCATATAAGCGCTTTTTTGACATTCTTCAGTGCGTTCATATGTTGAATATTTTCTTAAAACATTTACTTTTAATACACTTTCTATTCTTAGTTTTGGCTGTCATTTGAACAAAGCTGGTTTTAATTAAATCATGTTGAAATCCATTTTCCGCCTTTTTTTGAAAATTTTTATTTGATCTATTCAATATTTCTAATTTAACTCACAACAACAGGAACAAAATGATTTGGGTTCCATAGATCTTCTGATCTTAAAGGACTTCTCCCGTCTGTATGAGTCCACATTATAGACACATTTGTTGCTTAAAAAAAATTTGCTAAAATTAGTATTTAACATTTTTTAAAATAATGAAAATGAAGTGGTAAAATTTCAGATTGAAAAAAGAGAATTTAAAGAATGTATAAGGTTTTATTTTTAAAAATATTAGGTTTAATTAAATTTGGATTAAATTATTTGTTTTAATTCCAGCATTCCAAATTGAATTTGAAAATCGATAATATAAAATTATAAAATTACTTTTTTCATTTTGAGAAACACAAATTTTGTTCGATTGTAAATCATATTGAATTTTTTCTCTCAAGTCATTTTTTTTCTCGATAAATCTGTTGAATATTATATTCAGAGAATTTGAAATTCCAAATAAATGCAAAAGACTTCCCAAGCTGTCTACATTAACAAGTCTAATTATCTCACAGTTTAATAAGTCACTTATTGAACCATTAATATACTTCCGCAAAAAAGACTTATCCATTCTGTTATACGTGAACTGTTTTTTTCATTTAACTGGTTTTCAAGTTGTAGATTTAATAAATTATTATCAATATATTTATGAGCATTAAAAGCCATTTCTAAATACATCTGATCCTTATCTCGATATGAAAAAGTTCATTTCCATATAATGCTAAAGAAATGGCACGAAACAGGCAATTACCATCTGAATTTACTTTTAACGGCACTAAAGTATGATCCATGTAAATGTTTTTTAAAATCGCTTTACTAAAATTACAGACCGGAAGCTTTTTATCTTAAAAAAAATTTTAACCAATGGATTAAGTTTAATTTACTTATTTTACCAACTGTTAAAGGTCTAAAAGCTATCAAATAAATTTTTTAAAAAGCTCTAAATTTTTAGTGAAATAAGCTGATGCTTTCTAGGTTAAACAATTTTTTAATGTTTGAAGAGTGGTTTCAAAAAATGCTTCTTTCCTAAAATATTTATTTTACATAAATCTAAAAAGATGAAATTGATTAAATATTACCAGTGTATTATTTTCCTATTTCCTATATTTTTAAAAATTTCCATTGCTTCCAGCGTTTCAGGACCGATAAAAATTTTTCGCAATCAAATACCATATATGAAGCAACTGAGCTAAGAAGATCTAATTGATTTTTCAACGTCGGACATTTATTTATTAAAAACTTCAATTAATTTCTAAAATTGTTTGAAAATTTTATTTTTTGAAGATTATGGAAAAAAGTTCAAATGAAATTCAAATGGAATTTCAAATTCTCTGAACATTAATATTCAACAGATTATCCGGAAAAAGAAATGACTTGAGAGAAAAATTAATATGATTTACAATCGAACAAAATTTTGTGTTCTCATAGAAATGAAAAAAGTAATTTTTATAATTTTTATATTATCGATTTCAAATTCAATTGGAATACTGGAATTAAAACAAAATAATTTAATCCAATTAATTCCAATATTTTAAAAATAAAAACCTTTATACATTCTTTAAATTCTCTTTTTTTCAATCTGAAATTTACTTCACTCATTCATTATTTAAAAAATGTAAATACTAATTTAGCAAATTTTGTTTAAGCAACAAAGTGTCTATAATGTGGACTCATACAGACGGGAGAAGTCCTTTAAGATCAGAAGATCTATGGAATCCAATCATTTTGTTCCTGTTGTTGTGAGTTACAATTAGAAAATATTGAATAGATCAATAAAAAATTTTCAAAAAAAGGCGGAAAATGGATTTCAACATGATTTAATTGAAACCTGCTTTGTCAAATGACAGCCAAAAACTAAGAATAGAAAGTGTATTAAAAGTAAATGTTATTAAGAAAATATTCAAACATATGAACGCACTGAAGAATGTCAAAAAAGCGCTTATATGAAAGATATTATCAAAATATTAACCATTTATTATTTTTAGGATAAAAAAAAAGAAATTATCAATTGTTCTGTGTTTGAAAAATATTTAGTTGCCGATAGTTTGGATGATAAGAGTTTAAAGTATGTTTCGATTTATTTATCAAAAAAATCATGAAAAAATTTAATATAAATTCAAAGAACAATTAACGAAAATGTTTTAAAAATAATGGAAGGCTCTCGAGCGAAAAATTATTGACTAGGAACGATGAAAATATTAGTGAAACAGAGAGTGAAAATTCAATTAAAGTTAATTTAAAATTTTAAGTAATTTTTTAATTGATAAAGATTATTTAAAGTAAAATTAATATAATTAAAGACTGCAATTTGAGAATCTCCTGTTAAAAGAGGTTCTTCCTTTTATATTTGATGAAATACAATATCAGAACGTCCATAGGTGTGAGAACAAGAGCTTATTTTTTGTATGATTTGAATTTAATTGGTTTTGGAGACTTATTAGCAGATGAGAATGGTTCCTATACGAACGATGGTGTGAATACTAAATTTATCGAATTGAAAAGACTAAGATCTAAAATTTGATTTTATTTCTTGCAATAAACTCAATTATAAGTATGAACCTGATGATTACACCTATGAAGTTAAAAGTTCAGATACATTTCCAAATGCGAACCTGAATCCAAAGAAAAATTTTAATTGTTAAAAATTATTTAAACCCGACTTTTTTAATCGCTGCTTTATTTGTTATTTTGGAAAAATGAAATTGAAAAAAAAAGGTGTAGTCTATTAGCTCATGGAAACTCGATGAAGACCTTAAAACCGTATATAAGATCAACAAAAACAATTGTTGAGGATATCAAAAAATCAGCTAAAAAACAAAGTTCAATGAAGAATGAGTATGTGAAAGATTTAATGAGAAAATTCTTTTTAAAAAGAAAAATTTGAGTGACTTGCCCCGAAATCTAAGCAATATTACAATCATCATTCAATTAATGTTAAAAAAGAGCAAGAGAAATCTGATTATGTAAAACTCGAGACAGTTATACAGATGCAATTTTTAATATGAAAAAAAAGTAAGCTTAATATAAAGAATCTAAGAAACTCAAAATAATAACATTTTCTTGATTAGCTGACTTCGTAAATCTATCAATTTAGCAAAGATAATATGATAATGTTATGCTTTAGTGATCAACAGCTCTATGATCTTATACGATTGGTAGTACGGAAAAATATACTCTGTGATTAATTTTGATACAACATTTAACTAGGTAAATTTAAAATCAATTATTATTTTTTTTAAATTATAACTAATAGATTGCTAAATTTGTCTTTCAAGTAAAAATTTACTATTAAAGGCTAGACATAAACTTAGATTATTTAAAAAAAATCAAATCAAGTCTATCTTGGGCTTGAAATTATTCTTAACTAAAACTTTACACCTAAAGAACAAATCTTCTAAAAATGTTAGTTTAATTGAACTAGAAATAATTCATGATAAAAGATTGGCTAATATTTTTTTCAAAAAAATGGTTATTAAATTTCTAATTTTTTGTATCATTTAAGGGAATTTTTATGTTTTTTTATATTTACTTACCGAAATTTGTCCCTCAATTTGAACGGTACGAATGACAATCCAATTTTATGGGACCATTGATGGTCCATTTAAAACGAGATTTCGATTGTTATTCTATTTTACAGAACAAATTAAATATCATAGATCTCAAATTTCAAGGTCTGAATTACTCTGTTTTAGATATTAAACAACTAATAACAGACGATGATGAAAGCTTAAAAGGAGCCCTAAAAAGACATCATCAAAACAGACTTTATATTATGCTGCAATCATATTAGAAAAAATATAGTTAAAGTTTAAAAGAGTTTGAGCTTGACGAATGTGATCAGGAAAAGATTCTTTTTTTAATATTGGTGGGAAAATGAAAGAGAAAATAGTTTAATTGCAAGCAAAAACAAGAAGCAATATATTGAACGTTTAAATTTGTTAACAAATTATTCGAGACTCTTAAACTAGGCATAATGCTAAAAGCTTTGGTGATTGGTTTTTTGAAAAACCAATCATATATTTGGAGATTCTCAAAATTGCAGTCTTTATTATATTAATTTACTTTAAATAATCTTTATCAATTAAAAAATTTACTTAAAAATTTTAAATTAACTTTAATTGAATTTTCACTCTCTGTTTCACTAATATTTTCATCGTTCCTAGTCAATAATTTTTCGCTCGAGCCTTCCATATTTTAAAACATTTCGTTAATTGTTCTTTGAATTTAATATTAAATTTTTTCATGATTTTTGATAAATAAATCGAAACTAGTGTTGGACGCGGCCGGACAAACCGGTCCATTACACGGACGGTTTTTTGCAGCCACTTTTTATTATTCAAGGTTAATCAACAGGCTAGTGCCCATGCCTCATGAGACTGATTAACACTTCATTATTTAATTAATTATTAATAAAAAAAATACATATATTAAAAATATTAAAATAAAATTTATAAAATTGAATAGAGTTATTGATTTAATAGTTATTTGAAAAATTAACATAAGCTATTTAAGTTAAACAATTCAAATTTAGAAACAAAATCTGTGTAATTAAATTTATATTATTGAAAATTGATAGCTTAAACGTTGAAAACTTCAACATTGATCTCTTGATCACAAAGCAATTTATTAATCTTGAATAAAAATGTTCAAATGTTTTTTCTCCACTTTTTGATTTGGCCATTGGTTCAATAAGGTTATACTGTTCCTTAAAATATAATTCAAATTTTTTGAGTCATTTCTCTTTAATTTTTCTTTAAGAATTAGCGGAGCATTGAAATAAAGTAGACATTTATAAGAAAAAGTTAGCATCCTTTCAAAAATTCGATGTTGAAATGAATAAAGACCATACTTTTCTAAGCGTTATTTATTTCATTAAAGCTGTTTGCTTCTAGCTTAAGATTTGACACTTGACCGGCCAGCTATAAAATTTTTTTTTTTGTTTTTTTTTAACTTTTTTAAATAATAAATATATTTTTATTATATAAATTTTCGATTTTATTCTTTGTTTTTTGGCCGCCCGTTTTATTTGGCCGTTTATTTTGGCGGTCTAAAATTAGGCCGCCAAGTTGGCCGGCCAAATGGCCGCCCGCCAAAAAGTTGGCCGGATTTTTGGCCGCCCGTATATTTTTGGCCGTTTATTTGGCGGTCTAAAAATAAGGCCGCCAAGTTGGCCGGCCAAATGGCCGCCCGCCAAAAAGTTGGCCGGATTTTTGGCCGCCCGTATATTTTTGGCCGTTTATTTTGGCGGTCTAAAAATTAGGCCGCCAAGTTGGCCGGCCAAATGGCCGCCCGCCAAAAAGTTGGCCGGATTTTGGCCGCCCGTATATTTTTGGCCGTTTATTTTGGCGGTCTAAAAATTAGGCCGCCAAGCTGGCCGGTCAAGTGTCAAATCTTAAGCTAGAAGCAAACAGCTTTAATGAAATAAATAACGCTTTAGAAAAGTATGGTCTTTATTCATTTCAACATCGAATTTTTGAAAGGATGCTAACTTTTTCTTATAAATGTCTACTTTATTTCAATGCTCCGCTAATTCTTAAAGAAAAATTAAAGAGAAATGACTCAAAAAATTTGAATTATATTTAAGGAACAGTAATAACCTTATTGAACCAATGGCCAAATCAAAAAGTGGAGAAAAACATTTGAACATTTTTATTCAAGATTAATAAATTGCTTTGTGATCAAGAGATCAATGTTGAAGTTTTCAACGTTTAAGCTATCAATTTTCAATAATATAAATTTAATTTACACAGATTTTGTTTCTAAATTTGAATTGTTAACTAAATAGCTTATTGTTTAAATTTTTTCAAATAACTATTAAATCAATAACTCTATTCAATTTTATAAATTTTATTTTAATATTTTTAATATATGTATTTTTTTTATTAATAATTAATTAAATAATGAAGTGTTAATCAGTCTCATGAGGCATGGGCACTAGCCTGTTGATTAACCTTGAATAATAAAAAAGTGGCTGCAAAAACCGTCCGTGTAATGGACCGGTTTGTCCTGGCCGCGTTCCAACACTAGTTTCGATTTATTTATCAAAAAATCATGAAAAAATTTAATATTTAAATTCAAAGAACAATTAACGAAAATGTTTTTAAAAATAATGGAAGGCTCGAGCGAAAATTATTGACTAGGAACGATGAAAATATTAGTGAAACAGAGAGTGAAAATCAATTAAAGTTAATTTAAAATTTTTAAGTAAATTTTTTAATTGATAAAGATTATTTAAAGTAAAATTAATCTAATTAAAGACTGGCAATTTTGAGACTCTCCAAATATATGATTGGTTTTTCAAAAAACCAATCACCAAAGCTTTTAGCATTATGCCTATGTTTAAGAGTCTCGAATAATTTGTTAACAAATTTAAACGTTCAATATATTGCTTCTTGTTTTTGCTTGCAATTAAACTATTTTCTCTTTCATTTTTCCCACCAAATATTAAAAAAAGAATCTTTTCCTGATCACATTCGTCAAGCTCAAACTCTTTTTAAACTTTAACTATATTTTTTCTAATATGATTGCAGCATAATATAAAGTCTGTTTTGATGAATGTCTTTTTTAGGGCTCCTTTTAAGCTTTCATCATCGTCTGTTATTATAGTTTAATATCTAAAACAGAGTAATTCAGACCTTGAAATTTGAGATAACTATGATATTTAATTTGTTCTGTAAAATAGAAATAACAATCGAAATTCTCGTTTTAAATGGACCATCAATGGTCCCATAAAAATTGGATGTTCATTCGTACCGTTCAAATTGAGGGACAAATTTCGGTAAGTAAATATAAAAACATAAAAATTCCCTTAAATGATACAAAAAATTAGAAATTTAATAACCATTTTTTTTGAAAAAAATATTAGCCAATCTTTTTATCATGAATTATTTCTAGTTCAATTAAACTACATTTTTAGAAGATTGTTCTTTAGGTGTAAAGTTTTAGTTAAGAATAATTTCAAGCCCAAGATAGACTTGATTTGATTTTTTTTAAATAATCTAAGTTTATGTCTAGCCTTTAATAGTAAATTTTTACTTGAAAGACAAATTTAGCAATCTATTAGTTATAATTTTAAAAAAAATAATAATTGATTTTAAATTTACCTAGATTAAATGTTGTATCAAAATTAATCACAGAGTAATATTTTTCCGTACTACCAAATCGTATAAGATCATAGAGCTGTTGATCACTAAAGCATAACATTATCATATTATCTTTGCTAAAATTGATAGATTTTACGAAGTCAGCTAATCAAGAAAATGTTATTATTTTGAGTTTCTTAGATTCTTATATTAAGCTTACTTTTTTTCATATTAAAAATTGCATCTGTATAACTGTCTCGAGTTTTTACATAATCAGATTTCTCTTGCTCTTTTTTAACATTAATTGAATGATGATTGTAATATTGCTTAGAATTTCGGGGCAAGTCACTCAAATTTTTCTTTTTAAAAAGAATTTTCTCATTTAAATCTTTCACATACTCATTCTTCATTGAACTTTGTTTTTTAGCTGATTTTTTTGATATCCTCAACAATTGTTTTTGTTGATCTTATATACGGTTTTAAGGTCTTCATCGAGTTTCCATGAGCTAATAGACTACACCTTTTTTTTTCAATTTCATTTTTCCAAAATAACAAATAAAGCAGCGATTAAAAAAGTCGGGTTTAAATAATTTTTAACAATTAAAATTTTTCTTTGGATTCAGGTTCGCATTTGGAAATGTATCTGAATCTTTTAACTTCATAGGTGTAATCATCAGGTTCATACTTATAATTGAGTTTATGCAAGAAATAAAATCAAATTTTAGATCTTTAGTCTTTTCAATTCGATAAAATTTAGTATTCACACCATCGTTCGTATAGGAACCATTCTCATCTGCTAATAAGTCTCCAAAACCAATTAAATTCAAATCATACAAAAAATAAGCTCTTGTTCTCACACCTATTGGACGTTCTGATATAAGTATTTCATCAAATATAAAAGGAAGAACCTCTTTTAACAGGAGATTCTCAAAATTGCAGTCTTTAATTATATTAATTTTACTTTAAATAATCTTTATCAATTAAAAATTTACTTAAAAATTTTAAATTAACTTTAATTGAATTTTCACTCTCTGTTTCACTAATATTTTCATCGTTCCTAGTCAATAATTTTTCGCTCGAGCCTTCCATTATTTTTAAAACATTTTCGTTAATTGTTCTTTGAATTTAAATATTAAATTTTTTCATGATTTTTTGATAAATAAATCGAAACATACTTTAAACTCTTATCATCCAAACTATCGGCAACTAAATATTTTTTCAAACACAGAACAATTGATAATTTCTTTTTTTTTATCCTAAAAATAATAAAATGGTTAATATTTTGATAATATCTTTCATATAAGCGCTTTTTTGACATTCTTCAGTGCGTTCATATGTTTGAATATTTTCTTAATAACATTTACTTTTAATAAACTTTCTATTCTTAGTTTTTGGCTGTCATTTGAACAAAGCTGGTTTTAATTAAATCATGTTGAAATCCATTTTCCGCCTTTTTTTTGAAAATTTTTTATTTGATCTATTCAATATTTTCTAATTGTAAATCACAACAACAGGAACAAAATGATTTGGGTTCCATAGATCTTCTGATCTTAAAGGACTTCTCCCGTCTGTATGAGTCCACATTATAGACACATTTGTTGCTTAAAACAAAATTGCTAAAATTAGTATTTACCATTTTTTAAAATAATGAAAATGAAGTGGTAAAATTTCAGATTGAAAAAAAGAGAATTTAAAGAATGTATAAAGGTTTTTATTTTTAAAATATAGGTTTAATTAAATTTGGATTAAATTATTTGTTTTAATTCCAGCATTCCAAATTGAATTTGAAAATCGATAATATAAAAATTATAAAAATTACTTTTTTCATTTCTATGAGAACACAAAATTTTGTTCGATTGTAAATCATATTGAATTTTTTCTCTCAAGTCATTTCTTTTTCTCGAATAAATCTGTTGAATATTAATGTTCAGAGAATTTGAAATTCCAAATAAATGCAAAAGACTTCCCAAGCTGTCTACATTAACAAGTCTAATTATCTCACAGTTAATAAGTCACTTATTGAACCATTAATATTACTTCCGCAAAAAAGACTTATCCATTCTGTTATACGTGAACTGTTTTTTTCATTTAACTGGTTTTCAAGTTGTAGATTTAATAAATTATTATCAATATATTTATGAGCATTAAAAGCCATTTCTAAAATACATCTGATCCTTATCTCGATATGAAAAAGTTCATTTCCATATAATGCTAAAGAAATGGCACGAAACAGGCAATTACCATCTGAATTACTTTTAACGGCACTAAAGTATGATCCATGTAAATGTTTTTTAAAATCGCTTTACTAAAATTACAGACCGGAAGCTTTTTATCTTAAAAAAAATTTTAACCAATTGGATTAAGTTTAATTTACTTATTCTTACCAACTGTTAAAGGTCTAAAAGCTATCAAATCAAATTTTTTAAAAAGCTCTAAATTTTAGTGAAATAAGCTCTGATGCTTTCTAGGTTAAACAATTTTTTAAATGTTTGAAGAGTGGTTTCAAAAAATGCTTTTCTTTCCTAAAATATTTATTTTTACATAAATCTAAAAAGATGAAATTGATTAAATATTTACCAGTGTATTATTTTTCCTATTTCCTATATTTTTAAAAATTTCCATTGCTTCCAGCGTTTCAGGACCGATAAAAATTTTTTCGCAATCAAATACCATATATGAAGCAACTGAGCTAAGAAGATCTTAATTTGATTTTTCAACGTCGGACATTTTATTTATTAAAAATTCAATTAATTTCTAAAATTGTTTGAAAATTTTATTTTTAGAAGATTATGGAAAAAAGTACAAATGAAATTCAAATGGAATTTCAAATTCTCTGAACATTAATATTCAACAGATTTATCCGAGAAAAAGAAATGACTTGAGAGAAAAAATTCAATATGATTTACAATCGAACAAAATTTTTGTGTTCTCATAGAAATGAAAAAAGTAATTTTTATAATTTTATATTATCGATTTTCAAATTCAATTTGGAATGCTGGAATTAAAACAAATAATTTAATCCAAATTTAATAATCCAATATTTTTAAAATAAAAACCTTTATACATTCTTTAAATTCTCTTTTTTTCAATCTGAAATTTTACCACTTCATTTTCATTATTTTAAAAAATGTTAAATACTAATTTTAGCAAATTTTGTTTTAAGCAACAAATGTGTCTATAATGTGGACTCATACAGACGGGAGAAGTCCTTTAAGATCAGAAGATCTATGGAACCCAATCATTTTGTTCCTGTTGTTGTGATTTACAATTAGAAAATATTGAATAGATCAAATAAAAAATTTTCAAAAAAAAGGCGAGAAAATGGATTTCAACATGATTTAATTAAAACCAGCTTTGTTCAAATGACAGCCAAAACTAAGAATAGAAAGTTTATTAAAAGTAAATGTTATTAAGAAAATATTCAAACATATGAACGCACTGAAGAATGTCAAAAAGCGCTTATATGAAAGATATTTATCAAAATATTAACCATTTTATTATTTTTAGGATAAAAAAAAAGAAATTATCAATTGTTCTGTGTTTGAAAAATATTTAGTTGCCGATAGTTTGGATGATAAGAGTTTAAAGTATGTTTCGATTTATTTATCAAAAAATCATGAAAAAATTTAATATTTAAATTCAAAGAACAATTAACGAAAATGTTTTAAAAATAATGGAAGGCTCGAGCGAAAAATTATTGACTAGGAACGATGAAAATATTAGTGAAACAGAGAGTGAAAATTCAATTAAAGTTAATTTAAAATTTTAAGTAAATTTTTTAATTGATAAAGATTATTTAAAGTAAAATTAATATAATTAAAGACTGCAATTTTGAGAATCTCCTGTTAAAAGAGGTTCTTCCTTTTATATTTGATGAAATACTATATCAGAACGTCCAATAGGTGTGAGAACAAGAGCTTATTTTTTGTATGATTTGAATTAATTGGTTTTGGAGACTTATTAGCAGATGAGAATGGTTCCTATACGAACGATGGTGTGAATACTAAATTTTATCGAATTGAAAAGACTAAAGATCTAAAATTTGATTTTATTTCTTGCAAAACTCAATTATAAGTATGAACCTGATGATTACACCTATGAAGTTAAAAGATTCAGATACATTTCCAAATGCGAACCTGAATCCAAAGAAAAATTTTAATTGTTAAAAATTATTTAAACCCGACTTTTTTAATCGCTGCTTTATTTGTTATTTTTGGAAAAATGAAATTGAAAAAAAAAGGTGTAGTCTATTAGCTCATGGAAACTCGATGAAGACCTTAAAACCGTATATAAGATCAACAAAAACAATTGTTGAGGATATCAAAAAATCAGCTAAAAAACAAAGTTCAATGAAGAATGAGTATGTGAAAGATTTAAATGAGAAAATTCTTTTTAAAAAGAAAAATTTGAGTGACTTGCCCCGAAATTCTAAGCAATATTACAATCATCATTCAATTAATGTTAAAAAAGAGCAAGAGAAATCTGATTATGTAAAAACTCGAGACAGTTATACAGATGCAATTTTTAATATGAAAAAAAGTAAGCTTAATATAAAGAATCTAAGAAACTCAAAATAATAACATTTTCTTGATTAGCTGACTTCGTAAAATCTATCAATTTTAGCAAAGATCATATTGAGTCGAATGAGAGATAGAATTTTTTTAATTTATGCAGAATAAAATTTACCTATGATTGTAATATCTATCCTATTGGTGGATTATCGGATTAAAAAAGCTAATTATACATAATAAAAAAATCAAGCGGACTTTAATTGGATCATGGCTACATCACGATTGCGGATGGGTCATTTCATGAATCACTCTAATCAAATCAATCAATTAACTTTTCTTATGAGCTGTATTTTTGTTTTCACTTTAAATTTTTTTAACCAATAAAATTCGACTCTAGAAATATTACAATATTTTGCTGAATAAATTATAATAAATTAAAAATTTTCTATGTCTTTTTTAACATGAGATGAACTCAATATGTAATATGATAATGTTATGCTTTAGTGATCAACAGCTCTATGATCTTATACGATTTGGTAGTACGGAAAAATATTACTCTGTGATTAATTTTGATACAACATTTAATCTAGGTAAATTTAAAATCATTATTATTTTTTTTAAAATTATAACTAATAGATTGCTAAATTTGTCTTTCAAGTAAAATTTACTATTAAAGGCTAGACATAAACTTAGATTATTTAAAAAAAATCAAATCAAGTCTATCTTGGGCTTGAAATTATTCTTAACTAAAACTTTACACCTAAAGAACAAATCTTCTAAAAATGTTAGTTTAATTGAACTAGAAATAATTCATGATAAAAAGATTGGCTAATTTTTTTCAAAAAAATGGTTATTAAATTTCTAATTTTTTGTATCATTTAAGGGAATTTTTATGTTTTTTTTATTTTACTTACCGAAATTTGTCCCTCAATTTGAACGGTACGAATGAACATCCAATTTTTATGGGACCATTGATGGTCCATTTAAAACGAGATTTCGATTGTTATTTCTATTTTACAGAACAAATTAAATATCATAGTTATCTCAAATTTCAAGGTCTGAATTACTCTGTTTTAGATATTAAACTAATAATAACAGACGATGATGAAAGCTTAAAAGGAGCCCTAAAAAAGACATTCATCAAAACAGACTTTATATTATGCTGCAATCTATTAGAAAAAATATAGTTAAAGTTTAAAAGAGTTTGAGCTTGACGAATGTGATCAGGAAAAGATTCTTTTTTTAATATTTGGTGGGAAAAATGAAAGAGAAAATAGTTTAATTGCAAGCAAAAACAAGAAGCAATATATTGAACGTTTAAATTTGTTAACAAATTATTTCGAGACTCTTAACATAGGCATAATGCTAAAAGCTTTGGTGATTGGTTTTTTGAAAAACCAATCATATATTTGGAGATTCTCAAAATTGCAGTCTTAATTATATTAATTTTACTTTAAATAATCTTTATCAATTAAAAAATTTACTTAAAAATTTTAAATTAACTTTAATTGAATTTTCACTCTCTGTTTCACTAATATTTTCATCGTTCCTAGTCAATAATTTTTCGCTCGAGCCTTCCATTATTTTTAAAACATTTTCGTTAATTGTTCTTTGAATTTAAATATTAAATTTTTTCATGATTTTTTGATAAATAAATCGAAACATACTTTAAACTCTATCATCCAAACTATCGGCAACTAAATATTTTTCAAACACAGAACAATTGATAATTTCTTTTTTTTTATCCTAAAAATAATAAATGGTTAATATTTTGATATCTTTCATATAAGCGCTTTTTTGACATTCTTCAGTGCGTTCATATGTTTGAATATTTTCTTAATAACATTTACTTTTAATACACTTTCTATTCTTAGTTTTTGGCTGTCATTTGAACAAAGCTGGTTTTTAATTAAATCATGTTGAAATCCATTTTCCGCCTTTTTTTTGAAAATTTTTTATTTGATCTATTCAATATTTTCTAATTGTAAATCACAACAACAGGAACAAAATGATTTGGATTCCATAGATCTTCTGATCTTAAAGGACTTCTCCCGTCTGTATGAGTCCACATTATAGACACATTTGTTGCTTAAAACAAAATTTTCTAAAATTAGTATTTAACATTTTTTTAAATAATGAAAATGAAGTGGTAAAATTTCAGATTGAAAAAAGAGAATTTAAAGAATGTATAAAGGTTTTTATTTTTAAAAATATTGGATTAATTAAATTTGGATTAAATTATTTGTTTTAATTCCAGCATTCCAAATTGAATTTGAAAATCGATAATATAAAAATTATAAAAATTACTTTTTTCATTTCTATGAGAACACAAAATTTTGTTCGATTGTAAATCATATTGAATTTTTCTCTCAAGTCATTTCTTTTTCTCGGATAAATCTGTTGAATATTAATGTTCAGAGAATTTGAAATTCCATTTGAATTTCATTTGTACTTTTTTCCATAATCTTCTAAAAATAAAATTTTCAAACAATTTTAGAAATTAATTGAATTTTTAATAAATAAAATGTCCGACGTTGAAAAATCAAATTAAGATCTTCTTAGCTCAGTTGCTTCATATATGGTATTTGATTGCGAAAAAATTTTTATCGGTCCTGAAACGCTGGAAGCAATGGAAATTTTTAAAAATATAGGAAATAGGAAAAATAATACACTGGTAATATTTAATCAATTTCATCTTTTTAGATTTATGTAAAAAATAAATATTTTAGGAAAGAAAAGCATTTTTTGAAACCACTCTTCAAACATTTAAAAATTGTTTAACCTAGAAAGCATCAGAGCTTATTTCACTAAAAATTTAGAGCTTTTTAAAAATTTGATTTGATAGCTTTTAGACCTTTAACAGTTGGTAAGAATAAGTAAATTAAACTTAATCCAATTGGTTTAAAATTTTTTTTAAGATAAAAGCTTCCGGTCTGTAATTTAGTAAAGCGATTTTAAAAAACATTTACATGGATCATACTTTAGTGCCGTTAAAAGTAAATTCAGATGGTAATTGCCTGTTTCGTGCCATTTCTTTAGCATTATATGGAAATGAACTTTTTCATATCGAGATAAGGATCAGATGTATTTTAGAAATGGCTTTTAATGCTCATAAATATATTGATAATAATTTATAAATCTACAACTTGAAAACCAGTTAAATGAAAAAAACAGTTCACGTATAACAGAATGGATAAGTCTTTTTGCGGAAGTAATATTAATGGTTCAATAAGTGACTTATTAAACTGTGAGATAATTAGACTTGTTAATGTAGACAGCTTGGGAAGTCTTTTGCATTTATTTGGAATTTCAAATTCTCTGAACATTAATATTCAACAGATTTATTCGAGAAAAAGAAATGACTTGAGAGAAAAAATTCAATATGATTACAATCGAACAAATTTTGTGTTCTCATAGAAATGAAAAAAGTAATTTTATAATTTTTATATTATCGATTTCAAATTCAATTTGGAATGCTGGAATTAAAACAAATAATTTAATCCAAATTTAATTAAACCTAATATTTTTAAAAATAAAAACCTTTATACATTCTTTAAATTCTCTTTTTTTCAATCTGAAATTTTACCACTTCATTTCATTATTTTAAAAAATGTTAAATACTAATTTTAGCAAATTTTGTTTTAAGCAACAAATGTGTCTATAATGTGGACTCATACAGACGGGAGAAGTCCTTTAAGATCAGAAGATCTATGGAACCCAAATCATTTGTTCCTGTTGTTGTGATTTACAATTAGAAAATATTGAATAGATCAAATAAAAAATTTTCAAAAAAAAGGCGGAAAATGGATTTCAACATGATTTAATTAAAACCAGCTTTGTTCAAATGACAGCCAAAAACTAAGAATAGAAAGTTTATTAAAAGTAAATGTTATTAAGAAAATATTCAAACATATGAACGCACTGAAGAACTGTCAAAAAAGCGCTTATATGAAAGATATTTATCAAAATATTAACCATTTTATTATTTTTAGGATAAAAAAAAAGAAATTATCAATTGTTCTGTGTTTGAAAAATATTTAGTTGCCGATAGTTTGGATGATAAGAGTTTAAAGTATGTTTCGATTATTTATAATTACAACAACGACTACAACTACAGCTATTTTGGTAAATTATTGTTTAAGCAATCCATGCCAAAATGGCGCCATTTGTCAAAACTTGGTTGGTGGTATGCTTGCAGTTGCTTGCCAGGCTTTACAGGGCAAGCATGTGAAATAGTAATAAACACTTGCTCTTCGAATCCTTGCTTAAACAATGCTCTTTGCCAAAATTCTCTCAACTCATGGACTTGTACATGTCAACCTGGTTACACTGGCACTAGATGCGAAAGCATTATAAACTATTGTCTGAGTAATCCGTGTTCACCAAACGGATTTTGTGTGCAGGGTGTTAATTCTTACACATGTAATTGTAACACTGTAAGTCAAAGTTTAAAATTATAAAAAAAAATATTTATTTTATTAAAATAATTAAAAGGGTTATGGAGGTCCGAACTGTAATGTGATGATTAATTACTGCTCGCCAAATCCATGTGTCAATGGACAGTGTAATCAATTGATTGGCGGATTTCAGTGTCAGTGTCCGCCGGGCTATGCTGGTTTAAGATGTGAAATTTACATTAGTCAGTGTGATTCAAATCCATGTCTTAACAATGGTATCTGCAATGACAATGGTGCCGGAAGCTACACTTGCCTGTGTTTGACAGGCTTTACCGGAAACAATTGTCAGACTACTATCGATAATTGTTTTTCATTCCTTGTCAGAATGGAGGACAATGTCAGCCAATTGTCAATGGTTATAATTGTAATTGTCCAAATGGTTTACTGGTCTTAGCTGCAATATTCAATAGATGTAAATATCTAAAATTATTAAGCTTAAAATTAATTTTCTAAAATAAATAATTTAAAAGTACTGTGCTTCAGCACCTTGCTTCAATGGAGGCTTATGCCAGCAAATTGTCAATGGTTATAATTGTAATTGTCCAAATGGTTTACTGGTCTTAACTGCAATATTCAAATAGATGTAAATATCTAAAATTATTAAGCTTAAAATTAATTTTCTAAAATAAATAATTTAAAAGTACTGTGCTTCAGCACCTTGTTTAAATGGAGGTTTATGCCAGCAAATTGTCAATGGTTATAATTGTAGTTGTCCAGAAGGCTTCAGTGGTCCGAATTGTAATATCATAGTTGATTCTTGTTCATCAAGACCATGTCTAAATAATGGTCTTTGTGTCATTTCTGGGTTAACATATAGCTGTTTTGTTTACCTGGTTACACCGGATTTAAGTAGAAGTTTAAAAAATAAATAAAATTTTTATTTTTTTTTTTTTTGTTAGTTGTCAAAATGTATTAAATGTTTGTCAACCTGATCCATGTAATGCCCAGTCAGACATTTTATAGAGATTTTTTGTAGTATCTGTAAAGATTCTTTATTAAATCTCTAAAATTTGGCCTATTTGAAGTAAAAATAGAGATATTCTAGAGATAAAATAAAATCATTAATGTGAATAAAAAATTCTTTATTTTCGCTCTAAATTCTCCGTAAAATACTTACTGTGTTTTTTTACGGATATATTTGTAAAAAATTTTAGAGATTTTTTGAAGTATCTTTAAAGATTCTTTAAAAGATTCCATAATCAGAAATTTTGGAAGACAATATAAAGATTTTCTAGCGATTTATAATAAAAAGATTATAAAGAATAATTTATATTTTCGTTTAATATACTTTAAATTCTTTATAATTTCTCTAAATTTTCTTTAATATTTTTAATTTTTTTACAAAAAAAGTAATATACTCTCAATCAAGTTAAAAGGTTTAAATTTTTTAATAATTTCATCAAAATTTTTTAAAATAATAAAATTTTGAAGATTTTTTCAAATTTTTTTATTTTTAAGTTATTAATTTATTTATTTAGTTGTTTATATTAGTGTAGAGTTAAAGCTTCTCATCTTTGAATTATTGTTTGGATTGGATAAAAAATAGCACTTCAGGATTATTAATTATCAGAACTACAAAAAAACATTGCATAAACAGATGAGAATTTTTTAATTATTCGTTTGAAGTTGTAGGATAAGATAAAAGAAGATTGACCAGATCTTTGATTAAATGAACCGATAACCAGATGAAAAAAATTTAGCTTTCCTCTAACTAAAAAAATCTATTTGTCAATTTATAACATGCTCCAAATAATCCAATGCAAATCTACTATCAATAGTAAAATTTTTTTTTAATTACCAAAAAATGGCACAAAAATAAAATAAAATTAATCATATTTTTAAAATTCTTTTCAAATTTAATTGTAATTTTAATAAAATAAAGAACAAATAATGAAAAGTAATGTTTATAACAATTAAGAACTTTTTCTCTCTATTTAGTTTAATAGTTCCTTATCGCTTAGATGGCTTTTAAAAATTAAGAATTTAACTCTTCACATTTATGTAAATCAAATTATTATTCTATATCATTAATAAAAATTTTATTTTTAAAAGCTTGTTATTTATAAGAAATTTTATTCGAACATAAGACAAATTTCTTGTCTTTATGACAATTCATTTCTTATAATTTATTCATTCATAAAATTTTTGCACACTCTGATGGACGCTCCTTATACATGCTTCTAATTGAAATCTTATAGACGCTTCTTTTTTTAAATTTATGTATTTTAGCTTTCTAAGCTTAAACTTTTCTAAAATAAAATATACTGAATCGGTTGGATGTGAGCTATATTTTTTTTAAAGTAATTTTGACAATAATTTTATTTTAGATATGATTAGATAAAATTTAATATGGGAAAGCGATTTCAATATTATCTCAATGATTCAGTAAAAATTCCAAGATCAACGATTTATTCAAGAAAAAAAAACTTCTAGTAATATCCAAATTAAAATTCTTTTAAATTTTCTTTGATTTTGTATTTCATCACCTAAACAAATTAATTTTTCTAATTTTTTAGCTCACGAAGATATAAGAAAAATTTTATCAATGAGTGAAATTTTCCAAAAATTGTTTAAACCAAATGCAAATGATAAAACACTTGTTAACCTTTCAAGCGAATATCCCAACTTTTTTGTAGAACCTTTAGCAAGATCATCAGTTCTTTCACTAATAGAATCCTGTTCTGAAAATCAAGGCTCTCGTTGCATGCGGAAGGCATTACTTGTGCTCGTTCCTGATACACAATCTTGGATTTCAAAGACAGCAAACAATTTAAACGTGATTTTGCAAATATAATCAATCCAGTGTTTGGTAATTTTTTTTAAATATTAATTTTTTTAATAAAATACATTTATTTAATAGATATGATCAGTAAACAGGATTCAAATTTTAACGTGACAGCATCAAACTTGACTCTAAATTCGATAATCCAAGATTTAAAAAAAAAAATTGAAATTAATTTTGTAAATATTTGTTATTATTTTATTTGGTAAAAACTAAAGAATTTTTATATTTTATAACAATTTTTGTAATTTTAATCAATCCAAGAACCTTAATTTAAAATAAAATTTATTTTACTTATAAATTTGATTAAATTTTTCGGCGTTTAAGTTTATTAAAAATTAAAGATTTTAAAAGATTTTTTAAAGAAATTTTGTAGAAAATTTGGAGTATTTTTGGAGATATTTTTAGAGAATTTTTAAAGAAAAATGTCCGATAACCTCTAATAATTCTTTAAAAATATCTCCAAAAATTCTTTAAAGATTCTTTAAAATAAGTTTGACTGGGTGGACGAGGTATATGTAACCAACTAGGAACTTCATTCCAATGGTAAATAAATATTAAAAAAAGAAATAATTTATTTAATTTAAACCAAATGTTTTTGTTTTTAAAAAGTACATGTAATTTTGGTTTTTCTGGCACCAATTGTGAATTAATCATAAATCCATGTACTCAAAATCCATGCGTTCGAGGAAACTGCAGTTCCGGTAAAATTTTTTTCTTTTTTTGACATAAAAATCAAAAATTTATTTTGTTTTTAGCATCGCCAGGCACTTATAGATGCACATGTCCGTGTGATTTTACTGGCACCAATTGTCAAACTCAAATCAACTTTTGCTCTATAAACCCGTGCATTAATGGTGGAGCATGTCAAAATTCAGGATGTGGATTGATGTAATTTATTTTTTTTAAATGACAAAAACAAACAATTTTTAAAATTTTTTATAAAATAAATTTTACTAGCTGTATTTGTCCTAATGGTTTTACTGGATCTAGATGTGAGACACGATTTAGTTTTTGTGACTCTTTTCCTTGCTTTGGTGGTGCAACTTGTGTTGACCAAATATTCGGCTACACATGCACATGTCCCACAGGCTTTACTGGACTTAACTGCGATATTCAAATTAATGTAAACATCTAAAATTATTAAACTTAAAATAAATTTTCTAAAATAAATAATTTAAAAGAACTGTGCTTCAGCACCTTGTCTCAATGGAGGTTTATGCCAGCAAATTGTCAATGGTTATAATTGTAATTGTCCAAATGGTTTTACTGGATCTAGATGTGAGACACGAGTTAGTTTTTGTGACTCTTTTCCTTGCTTTGGTGGTGCAACTTGTGTTGACCAAATATTCGGCTACACATGCACATGTCCCACAGGCTTTACTGGACTTAACTGCGATATTCAAATAAATGTAAACATCTAAAATTATTAAACTTAAAATAAATTTTCTAAAATAAATAATTTAAAAGAACTGTGATTCATCGCCATGTCTAAATGGTGGTAGCTGCTTGAACACATTGAACTCCTATGTCTGTGCATGTCCCAACTCTTTCACTGGTCTAAGATGTGAATTTAGAATTAACAATTGTATTAGTCAGCCGTGTCAAAACAATGGCACTTGCAACGAGATAACCAATGGCTATGCTTGTTTGTGCCCTGCTGGTTATACCGGAAATAATTGTCAGACATTTATTAATTACTGTTTATCATTACCATGTCAGAATGGAGGATCATGTCTTTCAATTGTCAATGGTTATAATTGTAGTTGTCCAGAAGGCTTCAGTGGTCCGAATTGTAATATCATAGTTGATCCTTGTTCATCAAGACCATGTCTTAACAATGGTCTTTGTGTCAACTCTGGGTTAACATATAGTTGTCTTTGTTTACCTGGTTACACCGGTTTAAAGTAAGAATTAATAAGATTTTAGTCTTTAATATTGTCAGAGTCTTTCATTGATTTTTTTTAAAAAATTTATCTGATGTTTATTTGATTTATAGAGTTTGAAATTAATAATGGATGCTGAATTAAATCAAAATCTTAACTTTTTCAAAAAATAATTTTTTATCCACTCGATGCTTTTTCCTTTATGTTATGACCCCCAGTTTTCATTCTAGCGTGAAATCTCATTGACCATAATTTTGTCCAAAAATGGTTAGAAAAAGGTCCCTTGGGGATCGGTTTTGGCTGATTTCACAAATTCTGAAAGAAGAGGAAATTTAAAATATTTTGATCTTTTTGTATTTTTTAATTTAGCTTTCTTTTTGCGAAAAAATTTAACTAAATGTAGCCTTTTTTCGAAAAAAAAGACTATTTCTATTTTCTTTAAAAGAAAATAAACGGAATAAATATTAAAAAAAAGCTAAAAGAAGTTAATTTTTAATGGTGATTTATTATCTTTTAACTTAAAATACTGAAATTTTAACTAAAATTACTGGAAAAAAATTTTTTTTTTCCTAAATTTGTATAACTAATATTATTCCTATTAATTTTTTTAAATCGTATTGAAATTATTAATGGAAGGATGTTTTGTATAAAAAGAAATTTTTTTTTTTAACTAGAAAAATATTTAGATAATTTAGAATATTATGGTATGAATTTTGTTGGAAAAAGTGAGTTCTATAATTTGGTTTCTAATTTAGATCTCAATTATTCTTTGTATATTAAAATTCGGTTCATAAAGTGACAGATGATGCACAAAAATTTATAAAAAAAAGTTAAAAAATTAAATTTTTGAAGAGTTAATAAATTTATTTGTAATAAATGAAGAATTTTTATTCTTTTTTACTTATTTTTATTATTAAATTTGAGATCCTTGTCTTATTTTTGTTCTCTTGGTGTTAATTTTCTATTATTATGCAAACTTTTTCAGCTTTTTAGTCTTTCATAAAATATTTTCTATCTTTTTTTTTAAAAGAAAAATTGAAGAAAAATTTTTTATTTTATTTTAAATAAATAAAAATATTAGCGGAATTTAAAATAAATAAATTCCAAAGCGTAATATTATATCGAGCTTAGCGTGATATTGTTAGGTCCATATTGCGACAGTGCTTTTTTAAAATTTCAAATTTTATTTATTTTAAATGAATCAATAGTTTTTAAATTAATAAATTTAAATAATCTTAGATAAATTTTACCTGTTCAAGAGTATGGCGTAGAGTTCGATTTTTACAGATACAAAGATTTTTAATAATTTTGAAAAATAATACAATTGAGTAGCCACAAATCAAAATTTAACAATGGACTTAAAAATTTTAAAAAGATTGTTTTTTTATAGGAGATTTTTTTTTTCTTTTTTACGGTATTGTGAATTTCAAATACAAATTGAACAAAAATTCTTCATTTTTTAATAAATTAAAATAAAAGTAAATAAAGAATATCAGAAAAAATACTGCAACAAATTGCAACATACTTTGTTGCACCTTTTTTACCTAAAATAATTTTTCTCATGTAAAAAATGACAAAAAATAAAGAATCAATAAGAGATAAATAGATTATTGATTTGATTTACTATAAAAAAAGAAAATAAGAATTTTATTTTAGGTAAAAATAGTGCAACAAAGCATGTTGCACTATATTGCAATATTTTTTCTTATATTTTTTATTAAATGTTAATTTGAATAAATCTAAAAATGAAGAATTTTTGTTCAATTTGTATTTGAAATTCACAAAACCTTTTTTTTCTTTAAAAATTTAGCTGAAAATTTAGTTTTTCTAACTTAAAAATAAAATATATTTTTTTAAGTTACATGTGTGTTAATTTATTATCTAATATACTCAAGTATATTAAAGGTTGATCGAACTTAATATTCTTGTCAAAAAATAAAAAAAAAAAAGATAATTGAATAATAAAAATCAAATTTTTTCAATTAAAATTAATGATAAAATAATGATGCTCTGAGGAAAAATTTTAAATAAAAAAAAATTTAATTTTTAAGAAAGAATACTTTTTTTTCCCACAGAACTGTTAATATTTTGAAGATTAAGTTAGGCAGACTACAAACTCAGGCCATTTGATGACTTAACTCTTCTTTTGAGAGTTTAATTACCTCACATTTGCTTTTTGGCAATTCAATTTGTTGGCACATTTATATTGTTGGTATTAGAAATCCACGCCAATTTTTATAAAGGAAACCTTATTAATAAACTTTATTCTGGTTCATTTGCTATTTCATTAAAAAAAATGCCTTAAAATTTGTCACCTTTGATGGAAAGTTGTAGAAGAATTTCTATAAAAAGAACTCATTTTTCAGAGTTTTTCAGAGGTCTTTTTATTTTAAATTAAAAAAAATATGAAAATTATTTTTTTAATTAAATTTTTTTTGGCTTAAGCATCAATTTAAAAGATAACAAAAATTATTAATTTTTTATTTAGTTGTCAAAATTTGATAGATGTCTCTTCGAGTTCGACTTCGACAACTACTTTGCCAACGACTACGACTACGATTACCACTACCACTACAACATCCACCACCTCTTCAACTTTCAGCATTTCAACATCAACACAAAAAAGTGTGAAGATATTGACGAATTTTATTGCAAGAGCCTGAATTCTTTTCTCGCTACAAATTGTGAGAATAGAAATTTTTATATTAAAGGCTTCAAAATAAATGATTTTTGTTGTAAAACATGTCAGCAATTGGAAAAAAAATTGCTTCGATTCCAATATTGATTGTAAATTTTTAGGCAATTTTTGTAACATATTGGATTCATACAACCCTCATCCATGTCGAGCAACATGCAATAGATGCTAAGAGACTTTTAAATTACTCAATTTTTATAATATTTTGAAAATAAACTGATATGTTTTTTTTCTCTTTTTAAAAAAAAAAAAAACAGCTTTAATTTATTATTAAATTAAAGCTGTTTTTTTTTTTTATTAAATTACTTTCTTTTTAACAAAAAACGTCAAAAAATTAGTGATTGTTTTCATGAGCATTAACACCATTAATTTATTATTAAGATATTGTCAAACAAAAAATGTGGTCTTAATCAAATCACACTAGGAAATCTTTATAAATCCTTAGTCGGATCAATTTTAGATTATTCTTTTCCTTGCTTAAATTCATTTTCATAAAATAATATCAAAAAACTGCAAGCAATTCAGAATACAGCAGTCAGATCTATTCTTAAGTTAAAATATGATACTCCTTCCAACATCCTGCATCATGAGGCTTTTAATAAACTAAAATTACTAACAGTCTCGAATCGGCTTTTTGAACTGAGTGAGAGATATGTTGGGACAGGACTGAGTCATTCTATTCCATTGGTTGTAAGACTGATGAAGGAATACAAAAAAGGTTTCGAATCAAGATATATTGAATACCCAACTCCATTGTGTAATTGCTACCTTACTATTTCTTCTTTTTTTCCTGAAACTTGAACTATTTAAACATGTGCAACATGTAACAATCTATTCCTATTTATGTCTTTTCAACTTTCATTTTTTTAGCTTATTTACTTTATTTTGATTCGTTTTTTTATCTCATTTTATTAACTTTAATTTTATTTTATTTTATTTTTATTTTATTTTTTTTTTATTATTTTTTTAACTTATTCTGAAGGAGCTCTAGCTCGGTACAGAAAACAAATAAATAAAATAAATAATTAATTTCAATTGTTTTTACTAAAGAGGATTTGTTGAAGCTTATGCCAAAAATTCTAGTTATAAAGTATCGGCGACAGCTTAAAAATGAACCAAACCGAATCAAACCGACTCATTCGGTTTGGTTCAAAAAAAAACAGAAAATGGAAAAAATGAAAAAAAAAGGAAATAAACACAATGAATAATAATTTGCAAAATTAAAAAAAATTAACATTGCAAATCATAGATCCATTATATAAATACCATAGCGTAATATCTTGTCTTCGTCTTGTATTTGTTACATAACTGTATATCTTTTTTTAATTTCGTTTACTTTAATATTTTTACTTTATTTTTATTTTAATTTCTATTTTAATTTTCTTACATTATTTTTATTTTTTTTTGTAAATATTCCGTTTTTTTTTCAGTTCTTTTCTTCACTTTTTACGTATTTAAAAAAAAAAAAAACAATGAAATATTTTTTTCTACTTTTTTTTTTTGTTATTTTTTAGGTTATTGCTAAAACACGGTATACCTGTTTTTTACTAAAACATGAACCACCCCTTAAAAAACGAAGGAATAATTAAATACACTTTCTTTAGCTGTTTTTTAGGACAAAATTTTACGCTCTTTCACGCGCAATTGAGACCTTAGCTCTAGGACTTTTAGTTTTTGCCGCACAGATCTTTAAAATAAAAAAGAACCAAAAAAATTTACGGTTCATGTTTTTTGGCTAGAACCAAAAGCCCGCCTTTCCGGCGCACACCACTTTTCTAGTGCAACTTTTTGTGCTCTTTTAAGTGCAATTTAGAGCTAAGCTCTAGGACCTTTCCTTCGGACTGCACAACCGCTCAAATGTCAAAAATTTAGGATTTCGGACACAAATCACCGAAAAAAAAACTTGAACCAACGTTTCTCTTTAATGATTTTGACATGCTTTGTTGATTCTAGTAATATGTTAATTTAATTTTTGTAAAAATTTTTATTAATTTTTTTAAATTTAAAAAAATATCTAAATTTTTTCTATTTCACTTACTTTATTGTTTGATTAATTTTGCGTTTAAATTTGACAAAATTATTATCAAAAAATATTTTTTTTTAAAAATTGATGCTTTAAAATTATGGAAAATTATTTCATTCTAGTAATATGTTAATTGTTTCGTTTTAATTAAAAAATTAATAAGGAATATTCATACAAATCTTTACTAAATCAATAATTTTAAAAGTCACAATTTCACGAAATAAATTTATCTTATTGTATATTAATAAAAATTGTAAATTTATTTTTTTGAAACATATTTGGTCTTTCATTTGAACTTTTTTCCATAATCTTCAAAAAATAAAATTTTCAAACAATTTTAGAAATTAATTGAATTTTTAATAAATAAAATGTCCGACGTTGAAAAATCAAATTTAGATCTTCTTAGCTCAGTTGCTTCATATATGGTATTTGATTGCGAAAAAATTTTTATCGGTCCTGAAACGCTGGAAGCAATGGAAATTTTTAAAAATATAGGAAATAGGAAAAATAATACACTGGTAAATATTTAATCAATTTCATCTTTTTAGATTTATGTAAAAAATAAATATTTTAGGAAAGAAAAGCATTTTTTGAAACCACTCTTCAAACATTTAAAAAATTGTTTAACCTAGAAAGCATCAGAGCTTATTTCACTAAAAATTTAGAGCTTTTTAAAAAATTTGATTTGATAGCTTTTAGACCTTTAACAGTTGGTAAGAATAAGTAAATTAAACTTAATCCAATTGGTTAAAATTTTTTTTAAGATAAAAAGCTTCCGGTCTGTAATTTTAGTAAAGCGATTTTAAAAAACATTTACATGGATCATACTTTAGTGCCGTTAAAGGTAAATTCAGATGGTAATTGCCTGTTTCGTGCCATTTCTTTAGCATTATATGGAAATGAACTTTTTCATATCGAGATAAGGATCAGATGTATTTTAGAAATGGCTTTTAATGCTCATAAATATATTGATAATAATTTATTAAATCTACAACTTGAAAACCAGTTAAATGAAAAATACAGTTCACGTATAACAGAATGGATAAGTCTTTTTTGCGGAAGTAATATTAATGGTTCAATAAGTGACTTATTAAACTGTGAGATAATTAGACTCGTTAATGTAGACAGCTGGGGAAGTCTTTGGCATTTATTTGGAATTTCAAATTCTCTGAACATTAATATTCAACAGATTTATCCGAGAAAAAGAAATGACTTGAGAGAAAAAATTCAATATGATTTACAATCGAACAAAATTTTGTGTTCTCATAGAAATGAAAAAAGTAATTTTTATAATTTTTATATTATCGATTTTCAAATTCAATTTGGAATGCTGGAATTAAAACAAATAATTTAATCCAAATTTAATTAAACCTAATATTTTTAAAAATAAAAACCTTTATACATTCTTTAAATTCTCTTTTTTTCAATCTGAAATTTTACCACTTCATTTTCATTATTTTAAAAAATGTTAAATACTAATTTTAGCAAATTTTGTTTTAAGCAACAAATGTGTCTATAATGTGGACTCATACAGACGGGAGAAGTCCTTTAAGATCAGAAGATCTATGGAATCCAAATCATTTTGTTCCTGTTGTTGTGAGTTACAATTAGAAAATATTGAATAGATCAAATAAAAAATTTTCAAAAAAAAGGCGGAAAATGGATTTCAACATGATTTAATTAGAAACCTGCTTTGTTCAAATGACAGCCAAAAACTAAGAATAGAAAGTGTATTAAAAGTAAATGTTATTAAGAAAATATTCAAACATATGAACGCACTGAAGAATGTCAAAAAAGCGCTTATATGAAAGATATTTCTCAAAATATTAACCATTTTATTATTTTTAGGATAAAAAAAAGAAATTATCAATTGTTCTGTGTTTGAAAAATATTTAGTTGCCGATAGTTTGGATGATAAGAGTTTAAAGTATGTTTCGATTTATTTATCAAAAAATCATGAAAAAATTTAATATTTAAATTCAAAGAACAATTAACGAAAATGTTTTAAAAATAATGGAAGGCTCGAGCGAAAAATTATTGACTAGGAACGATGAAAATATTAGTGAAACAGAGAGTGAAAATTCAATTAAAGTTAATTTAAAATTTTTAAGTAAATTTTTTAATTGATAAAGATTATTTAAAGTAAAATTAATATAATTAAAGACTGCAATTTTGAGAATAGGTAAATTTAAAATCAATTATTATTTTTTTTAAAATTATAACTAATAGATTGCTAAATTTGTCTTTCAAGTAAAAATTTACTATTAAAGGCTAGACATAAACTTAGATTATTTAAAAAAAATCAAATCAAGTCTATCTTGGGCTTGAAATTATTCTTAACTAAAACTTTACACCTAAAGAACAAATCTTCTAAAAATGTTAGTTTAATTGAACTAGAAATAATTCATGATAAAAAGATTGGCTAATATTTTTTTCAAAAAAAATGGTTATTAAATTTCTAATTTTTTGTATCATTTTAGGGAATTTTTATGTTTCTTATTTTACTTACCGAAATTTGTCCCTCAATTTGAACGGTACGAATGAACATCCAATTTTTATGGGACCATTGATGGTCCATTTAAAACGAGATTTCGATTGTTATTTCTATTTTACAGAACAAATTAAATATCATAGTTATCTCAAATTTCAAGGTCTGAATTACTCTGTTTTAGATATTAAACTAATAATAACAGACGATGATGAAAGCTTAAAAGGAGCCCTAAAAAAGACATTCATCAAAACAGACTTTATATTATGCTGCAATCATATTAGAAAAAATATAGTTAAAGTTTAAAAGAGTTTGAGCTTGACGAATGTGATCAGGAAAAGATTCTTTTTTTAATATTTGGTGGGAAAAATGAAAGAGAAAATAGTTTAATTGCAAGCAAAAACAAGAAGCAATATATTGAACGTTTAAATTTGTTAACAAATTATTTCGAGACTCTTAAACATAGGCATAATGCTAAAAGCTTTGGTGATTGGTTTTTTGAAAAACCAATCATATATTTGGAGATTCTCAAAATTGCAGTCTTTAATTATATTAATTTTACTTTAAATAATCTTTATCAATTAAAAAATTTACTTAAAAATTATAAATTAACTTTAATTGAATTTTCACTCTCTGTTTCACTAATATTTTCATCGTTCCTAGTCAATAATTTTTCGCTCGAGCCTTCCATTATTTTTAAAACATTTTCGTTAATTGTTCTTTGAATTTAAATATTAATTTTTTCATGATTTTTTGATAAATAAATCGAAACATACTTTAAACTCTTATCATCCAAACTATCGGCAACTAAATATTTTTCAAACACAGAACAATTGATAATTTCTTTTTTTATCCTAAAAATAATAAAATGGTTAATATTTTGAGAAATATCTTTCATATAAGCGCTTTTTTGACATTCTTCAGTGCGTTCATATGTTTGAATATTTTCTTAATAACATTTACTTTTAATACACTTTCTATTCTTAGTTTTTGGCTGTCATTTGAACAAAGCAGGTTTCTAATTAAATCATGTTGAAATCCATTTTCCGCCTTTTTTTTGAAAATTTTTTATTTGATCTATTCAATATTTTCTAATTGTAACTCACAACAACAGGAACAAAATGATTTGGATTCCATAGATCTTCTGATCTTAAAGGACTTCTCCCGTCTGTATGAGTCCACATTATAGACACATTTGTTGCTTAAAACAAAATTTGCTAAAATTAGTATTTAACATTTTTTAAAATAATGAAAATGAAGTGGTAAAATTTCAGATTGAAAAAAAGAGAATTTAAAGAATGTATAAAGGTTTTTATTTTTAAAAATATTAGGTTTAATTAAATTTGGATTAAATTATTTGTTTTAATTCCAGTATTCCAAATTGAATTTGAAAATCGATAATATAAAAATTATAAAAATTACTTTTTTCATTTCTATGAGAACACAAAATTTTGTTCGATTGTAAATCATATTGAATTTTTTCTCTCAAGTCATTTCTTTTTCTCGGATAAATCTGTTGAATATTAATGTTCAGAGAATTTGAAATTCCAAATAAATGCCAAAGACTTCCCCAGCTGTCTACATTAACGAGTCTAATTATCTCACAGTTTAATAAGTCACTTATTGAACCATTAATATTACTTCCGCAAAAAAGACTTATCCATTCTGTTATACGTGAACTGTATTTTTCATTTAACTGGTTTTCAAGTTGTAGATTTAATAAATTATTATCAATATATTTATGAGCATTAAAAGCCATTTCTAAAATACATCTGATCCTTATCTCGATATGAAAAAGTTCATTTCCATATAATGCTAAAGAAATGGCACGAAACAGGCAATTACCATCTGAATTTACCTTTAACGGCACTAAAGTATGATCCATGTAAATGTTTTTTAAAATCGCTTTACTAAAATTACAGACCGGAAGCTTTTTATCTTAAAAAAAATTTTAACCAATTGGATTAAGTTTAATTTACTTATTCTTACCAACTGTTAAAGGTCTAAAAGCTATCAAATCAAATTTTTTAAAAAGCTCTAAATTTTTAGTGAAATAAGCTCTGATGCTTTCTAGGTTAAACAATTTTTTAAATGTTTGAAGAGTGGTTTCAAAAAATGCTTTTCTTTCCTAAAATATTTATTTTTTACATAAATCTAAAAAGATGAAATTGATTAAATATTTACCAGTGTATTATTTTTCCTATTTCCTATATTTTTAAAAATTTCCATTGCTTCCAGCGTTTCAGGACCGATAAAAATTTTTTCGCAATCAAATACCATATATGAAGCAACTGAGCTAAGAAGATCTAAATTTGATTTTTCAACGTCGGACATTTTATTTATTAAAAATTCAATTAATTTCTAAAATTGTTTGAAAATTTTATTTTTTGAAGATTATGGAAAAAAGTTCAAATGAAAGACCAAATATGTTTCAAAAAAATAAATTTACAATTTTTATTAATATACAATAAGATAAATTTATTTCGTGAAATTGTGACTTTTAAAATTATTGATTTAGTAAAGATTTGTATGAATATTCCTTATTAATTTTTTAATTAAAACGAAACAATTAACATATTACTAGAATGAAATAATTTTCCATAATTTTAAAGCATCAATTTTTAAAAAAAAATATTTTTTGATAATAATTTTGTCAAATTTAAACGCAAAATTAATCAAACAATAAAGTAAGTGAAATAGAAAAAATTTAGATATTTTTTTAAATTTAAAAAAATTAATAAAAATTTTTACAAAAATTAAATTAACATATTACTAGAATCAACAAAGCATGTCAAAATCATTAAAGAGAAACGTTGGTTCAAGTTTTTTTTCGGTGATTTGTGTCCGAAATCCTAAATTTTTGACATTTGAGCGGTTGTGCAGTCCGAAGGAAAGGTCCTAGAGCTTAGCTCTAAATTGCACTTAAAAGAGCACAAAAAGTTGCACTAGAAAAGTGGTGTGCGCCGGAAAGGCGGGCTTTTGGTTCTAGCCAAAAAACATGAACCGTAAATTTTTTTGGTTCTTTTTTATTTTAAAGATCTGTGCGGCAAAAACTAAAAGTCCTAGAGCTAAGGTCTCAATTGCGCGTGAAAGAGCGTAAAATTTTGTCCTAAAAAACAGCTAAAGAAAGTGTATTTAATTATTCCTTCGTTTTTTAAGGGGTGGTTCATGTTTTAGTAAAAAACAGGTATACCGTGTTTTAGCAATAACCTAAAAAATAACGAAAAAAAAAAGTAGAAAAAAATATTTCATTGTTTTTTTTTTTTTTTAAATACGTAAAAAGTGAAGAAAAGAACTGAAAAAAAAACGGAATATTTACAAAAAAAAATAAAAATAATGTAAGAAAATTAAAATAGAAATTAAAATAAAAATAAAGTAAAAAATATTAAAGTAAACGAAATTAAAAAAAGATATACAGTTATGTAACAAATACAAGACGAAGACAAGATATTACGCTATGGTATTTATATAATGGATCTATAATTTGCAATGTTAATTTTTTTTAATTTTGCAAATTATTATTCATTGTGTTTATTTCCTTTTTTTTCATTTTTTCCATTTTCTGTTTTTTTTTGAACCAAACCGAATGAGTCGGTTTGATTCGGTTTGGTTCATTTTTAAGCTGTCGCCGATACTTTATAACTAGAATTTTTGGCATAAGCTTCAACAAATCCTCTTTAGTAAAAACAATTGAAATTAATTATTTATTTTATTTATTTGTTTTCTGTACCGAGCTAGAGCTCCTTCAGAATAAGTTAAAAAAATAATAAAAAAAAATAAAATAAAAATAAAATAAAATTAAAGTTAATAAAATGAGATAAAAAAACGAATCAAAATAAAGTAAATAAGCTAAAAAAATGAAAGTTGAAAAGACATAAATAGGAATAGATTGTTACATGTTGCACATGTTTAAATAGTTCAAGTTTCAGGAAAAAAAGAAGAAATAGTAAGGTAGCAATTACACAATGGAGTTGGGTATTCAATATATCTTGATTCGAAACCTTTTTTGTATTCCTTCATCAGTCTTACAACCAATGGAATAGAATGACTCAGTCCTGTCCCAACATATCTCTCACTCAGTTCAAAAAGCCGATTCGAGACTGTTAGTAATTTTAGTTTATTAAAAGCCTCATGATGCAGGATGTTGGAAGGAGTATCATATTTTAACTTAAGAATAGATCTGACTGCTGTATTCTGAATTGCTTGCAGTTTTTTGATATTATTTTATGAAAATGAATTTAAGCAAGGAAAAGAATAATCTAAAATTGATCCGACTAAGGATTTATAAAGATTTCCTAGTGTGATTTGATTAAGACCACATTTTTTGTTTGACAATATCTTAATAATAAATTAATGGTGTTAATGCTCATGAAAACAATCACTAATTTTTTGACGTTTTTTGTTAAAAAGAAAGTAATTTAATAAAAAAAAAAACAGCTTTAATTTAATAATAAATTAAAGCTGTTTTTTTTTTTTTTTTAAAAGAGAAAAAAAACATATCAGTTTATTTTCAAAATATTATAAAAATTGAGTAATTTAAAAGTCTCTTAGCATCTATTGCATGTTGCTCGACATGGATGAGGGTTGTATGAATCCAATATGTTACAAAAATTGCCTAAAAATTTACAATCAATATTGGAATCGAAGCAATTTTTTTCCAATTGCTGACATGTTTTACAACAAAAATCATTTATTTTGAAGCCTTTAATATAAAAATTTCTATTCTCACAATTTGTAGCGAGAAAAGAATTCAGGCTCTTGCAATAAAATTCGTCAATATCTTCACACTTTTTTTGTGTTGATGTTGAAATGCTGAAAGTTGAAGAGGTGGTGGATGTTGTAGTGGTAGTGGTAATCGTAGTCGTAGTCGTTGGCAAAGTAGTTGTCGAAGTCGAACTCGAAGAGACATCTATCAAATTTTGACAACTAAATAAAAAATTAATAATTTTTGTTATCTTTTAAATTGATGCTTAAGCCAAAAAAAATTTAATTAAAAAAATAATTTTCATATTTTTTTTTAATTTAAAATAAAAAGACCTCTGAAAAACTCTGAAAAATGAGTTCTTTTTATAGAAATTCTTCTACAACTTTCCATCAAAGGTGACAAATTTTAAGGCATTTTTTTTTAATGAAATAGCAAATGAACCAGAATAAAGTTTATTAATAAGGTTTCCATTATAAAAATTGGCGTGGATTTCTAATACCAACAATATAAATGTGCCAACAAATTGAATTGCCAAAAAGCAAATGTGAGGTAATTAAACTCTCAAAAGAAGAGTTAAGTCATCAAATGGCCTGAGTTTGTAGTCTGCCTAACTTAATCTTCAAAATATTAACAGTTCTGTGGGAAAAAAAAGTATTCTTTCTTAAAAATTAAATTTTTTTTTTATTTAAAATTTTTCCTCAGAGCATCATTATTTTATCATTAATTTTTAATTGAAAAAATTTGATTTTTTATTATTCAATTATCTTTTTTTTTTTTTATTTTTTGACAAGAATATTAAGTTCGATCAACCTTTAATATACTTGAGTATATTAGATAATAAATTAACACACATGTAACTTAAAAAAATATATTTTATTTTTAAGTTAGAAAAACTAAATTTTCAGCTAAATTTTTAAAGAAAAAAAAGGTTTTGTGAATTTCAAATACAAATTGAACAAAAATTCTTCATTTTTAGATTTATTCAAATTAACATTTAATAAAAAATATAAGAAAAAATATTGCAATATAGTGCAACATGCTTTGTTGCACTATTTTTACCTAAAATAAAATTCTTATTTTCTTTTTTTATAGTAAATCAAATCAATAATCTATTTATCTCTTATTGATTCTTTATTTTTTGTCATTTTTTACATGAGAAAAATTATTTTAGGTAAAAAAGGTGCAACAAAGTATGTTGCAATTTGTTGCAGTATTTTTTCTGATATTCTTTATTTACTTTTATTTTAATTTATTAAAAAATGAAGAATTTTTGTTCAATTTGTATTTGAAATTCACAATACCGTAAAAAAGAAAAAAAAATCTCCTATAAAAAAACAATCTTTTTAAAATTTTTAAGTCCATTGTTAAATTTTGATTTGTGGCTACTCAATTGTATTATTTTTCAAAATTATTAAAAATCTTTGTATCTGTAAAAATCGAACTCTACGCCATACTCTTGAACAGGTAAAATTTATCTAAGATTATTTAAATTTATTAATTTAAAAACTATTGATTCATTTAAAATAAATAAAATTTGAAATTTTAAAAAAGCACTGTCGCAATATGGACCTAACAATATCACGCTAAGCTCGATATAATATTACGCTTTGGAATTTATTTATTTTAAATTCCGCTAATATTTTTATTTATTTAAAATAAAATAAAAAATTTTTCTTCAATTTTTCTTTTAAAAAAAAAGATAGAAAATATTTTATGAAAGACTAAAAAGCTGAAAAGTTTGCATAATAATAGAAAATTAACACCAAGAGAACAAAAATAAGACAAGGATCTCAAATTTAATAATAAAAATAAGTAAAAAAGAATAAAAATTCTTCATTTATTACAAATAAATTTATTAACTCTTCAAAAATTTAATTTTTTAACTTTTTTTTATAAATTTTTGTGCATCATCTGTCACTTTATGAACCGAATTTTAATATACAAAGAATAATTGAGATCTAAATTAGAAACCAAATTATAGAACTCACTTTTTCCAACAAAATTCATACCATAATATTCTAAATTATCTAAATATTTTTCTAGTTAAAAAAAAAAATTTCTTTTTATACAAAACATCCTTCCATTAATAATTTCAATACGATTTAAAAAAATTAATAGGAATAATATTAGTTATACAAATTTAGGAAAAAAAAATTTTTTTCCAGTAATTTTAGTTAAAATTTCAGTATTTTAAGTTAAAAGATAATAAATCACCATTAAAAATTAACTTCTTTTAGCTTTTTTTTAATATTTATTCCGTTTATTTTCTTTTAAAGAAAATAGAAATAGTCTTTTTTTTCGAAAAAAGGCTACATTTAGTTAAATTTTTTCGCAAAAAGAAAGCTAAATTAAAAAATACAAAAAGATCAAAATATTTTAAATTTCCTCTTCTTTCAGAATTTGTGAAATCAGCCAAAACCGATCCCCAAGGGACCTTTTTCTAACCATTTTTGGACAAAATTATGGTCAATGAGATTTCACGCTAGAATGAAAACTGGGGGTCATAACATAAAGGAAAAAGCATCGAGTGGATAAAAAATTATTTTTTGAAAAAGTTAAGATTTTTGATTTAATTCAGCATCCATTATTAATTTCAAACTCTATAAATCAAATAAACATCAGATAAATTTTTTAAAAAAATCAATGAAAGACTCTGACAATATTAAAGACTAAAATCTTATTAATTCTTACTTTAAACCGGTGTAACCAGGTAAACAAAGACAACTATATGTTAACCCAGAGTTGACACAAAGACCATTGTTAAGACATGGTCTTGATGAACAAGGATCAACTATGATATTACAATTCGGACCACTGAAGCCTTCTGGACAACTACAATTATAACCATTGACAATTGAAAGACATGATCCTCCATTCTGACATGGTAATGATAAACAGTAATTAATAAATGTCTGACAATTATTTCCGGTATAACCAGCAGGGCACAAACAAGCATAGCCATTGGTTATCTCGTTGCAAGTGCCATTGTTTTGACACGGCTGACTAATACAATTGTTAATTCTAAATTCACATCTTAGACCAGTGAAAGAGTTGGGACATGCACAGACATAGGAGTTCAATGTGTTCAAGCAGCTACCACCATTTAGACATGGCGATGAATCACAGTTCTTTTAAATTATTTATTTTAGAAAATTTATTTTAAGTTTAATAATTTTAGATGTTTACATTTATTTGAATATCGCAGTTAAGTCCAGTAAAGCCTGTGGGACATGTGCATGTGTAGCCGAATATTTGGTCAACACAAGTTGCACCACCAAAGCAAGGAAAAGAGTCACAAAAACTAAATCGTGTCTCACATCTAGATCCAGTAAAACCATTAGGACAAATACAGCTAGTAAAATTTATTTTATAAAAAATTTTAAAAATTATTGGTTTTGTCATTTAAAAAAAATAAATTACATCAATCCACATCCTGAATTTTGACATGCTCCACCATTAATGCACGGGTTTATAGAGCAAAAGTTGATTTGAGTTTGACAATTGGTGCCAGTAAAATCACACGGACATGTGCATCTATAAGTGCCTGGCGATGCTAAAAACAAAATAAATTTTTGATTTTTATGTCAAAAAAAGAAAAAAATTTTACCGGAACTGCAGTTTCCTCGAACGCATGGATTTTGAGTACATGGATTTATGATTAATTCACAATTGGTGCCAGAAAAACCAAAATTACATGTACTTTTTAAAAACAAAAACATTTGGTTTAAATTAAATAAATTATTTCTTTTTTTTAATATTTATTTACCATTGGAATGAAGTTCCTAGTTGGTTACATATACCTCGTCCATTACATGGATCAGGTTGACAAACATTTAATACATTTTGACAACTAACAAAAAAAAAAAATAAAAATTTTATTTATTTTTTTAAACTTCTACTTAAATCCGGTGTAACCAGGTAAACAAAAACAGCTATATGTTAACCCAGAAATGACACAAAGACCATTATTTAGACATGGTCTTGATGAACAAGAATCAACTATGATATTACAATTCGGACCACTGAAGCCTTCTGGACAACTACAATTATAACCATTGACAATTTGCTGGCATAAACCTCCATTTAAACAAGGTGCTGAAGCACAGTACTTTTAAATTATTTATTTTAGAAAATTAATTTTAAGCTTAATAATTTTAGATATTTACATCTATTTGAATATTGCAGTTAAGACCAGTAAAACCATTTGGACAATTACAATTATAACCATTGACAATTTGCTGGCATAAGCCTCCATTGAAGCAAGGTGCTGAAGCACAGTACTTTTAAATTATTTATTTTAGAAAATTAATTTTAAGCTTAATAATTTTAGATATTTACATCTATTTGAATATTGCAGTTAAGACCAGTAAAACCATTTGGACAATTACAATTATAACCATTGACAATTTGCTGGCATAAGCCTCCATTGAAGCAAGGTGCTGAAGCACAGTACTTTTAAATTATTTATTTTAGAAAATTAATTTTAAGCTTAATAATTTTAGATATTTACATCTATTTGAATATTGCAGTTAAGACCAGTAAAACCATTTGGACAATTACAATTATAACCATTGACAATTTGCTGGCATAAGCCTCCATTGAAGCAAGGTGCTGAAGCACAGTACTTTTAAATTATTTATTTTAGAAAATTAATTTTAAGCTTAATAATTTTAGATATTTACATCTATTTGAATATTGCAGTTAAGACCAGTAAAACCATTTGGACAATTACAATTATAACCATTGACAATTTGCTGGCATAAGCCTCCATTGAAGCAAGGTGCTGAAGCACAGTACTTTTAAATTATTTATTTTAGAAAATTAATTTTAAGCTTAATAATTTTAGATATTTACATCTATTTGAATATTGCAGTTAAGACCAGTAAAACCATTTGGACAATTACAATTATAACCATTGACAATTTGCTGGCATTGTCCTCCATTCTGACAAGGAAATGAAAAACAATTATCGATAGTAGTCTGACAATTGTTTCCGGTAAAGCCTGTCAAACACAGGCAAGTGTAGCTTCCGGCACCATTGTCATTGCAGATACCATTGTTAAGACATGGATTTGAATCACACTGACTAATGTAAATTTCACATCTTAAACCAGCATAGCCCGGCGGACACTGACACTGAAATCCGCCAATCAATTGATTACACTGTCCATTGACACATGGATTTGGCGAGCAGTAATTAATCATCACATTACAGTTCGGACCTCCATAACCCTTTTAATTATTTTAATAAAATAAATATTTTTTTTTTATAATTTTAAACTTTGACTTACAGTGTTACAATTACATGTGTAAGAATTAACACCCTGCACACAAAATCCGTTTGGTGAACACGGATTACTCAGACAATAGTTTATAATGCTTTCGCATCTAGTGCCAGTGTAACCAGGTTGACATGTACAAGTCCATGAGTTGAGAGAATTTTGGCAAAGAGCATTGTTTAAGCAAGGATTCGAAGAGCAAGTGTTTATTACTATTTCACATGCTTGCCCTGTATAGCCTGGCAAGCAACTGCAAGCATAACCACCAACCAAGTTTTGACAAATGGCGCCATTTTGGCATGGATTGCTTAAACAATAATTTACCAAAATAGCTGTAGTTGTAGTCGTTGTTGTAATTGGATTTACGCATCCTTCACAATTAAAGCTATTACATATGCCCAGACATGAACAAGTGTATCCAGAACTTCCAAGTAAATGACAAGTTCCACCATTCAAACAAGGATTAGATAAACAAGGATTTTCTAAAAATTATTTCAAAACTTAAAATTTTAATTCAAAAAAAGTCAGCTAAATTATACTAGTTTCGCAAAATTGACCTGAATAACCTAATCGACAAACACATTCAAAACCAATTGCACCAGACACGGTGCTATTTCTACAAGTACCTCCATTTTGACAGAGTGAATTTGATTCATTGCAACGTTGAACAGAATCTTTAAAAAAATTAATTTAAGGTTGAAAAAATTTCTATTTTAGATTTCTCATTACTAATATTTGGGCACCGATTGCATGAACGCAAACAACTTTGCCAAATTGGAGCTCCATTCAAAAGCACATTGTCGCATAGAGTAGAATAGCGTGCGCAATCAAAAAAATTATCTTTACAAGCCAATATTTTGTATTCTAAAATAAAAATCAAAAAAAAAATTAATAAAAAATTTAAAAAAAATTTAAAAAAACTAAAAAAAATTTGAAAAAAAATTAAAAAAAAGGCTATCATTTAATAGTGTTGGTAAACGGGGCGGCAATGGTATTTGAGGTAGGCTTCAAAGTACTTAAATCTATTTAACTAAATAAAAAATTTCATAAAACTAAAGTTCATTAATTTATAACTAATTTTGGTAAGTATTTAATTAAGAGATTCTTATTCACTTAAACAGCTTTAAGAAATGAAACTGTTTTCCAACACTACCATTTACTGGACTGACAAAATAAACCCTTTTTTACTGACAAAAATATGATTTTTTTATTAATACAATTGAATTAATAGAAAAAATTTCTCAGTCTGCAAAGAAAATATCGATAAATTTAATATTAATGATTGTTCAAGCACTAGGCGTACTTGTATTTTTAATTTAATGAATTATTATTGCTCTCATAAAATTTCTTTTGCGGTAAATTATCAGATTTTTACCACTGAAGCATATTCAGGCAATAATTGGTCCAAAGACAAAATCTGGAAGACCAGCAAAATCAAAAGCATGTCTAGTAACACAATAATCAAATAAAAAATTTTATTTAAATTTTTTTTAATTTAATAATGATTCTTGATTTAAAAATAAAATGTTTTATAAATGAACTAATTATTTTGAAGACTTTTTTGCGGAAAATTGAAGTTTAAAATCAAGATCAAAATATAAATGAAATGTTTTGTCGAAAAATAAACTTATTTTAATTTGAATTTCTGAATTTATTTAATCTGAATTATTTAAAATATTGATTATTTTTGGGCAAAATGTTATTTATTGTACATTTTTATATTTTTACATTTTTACATTTTTGAGAGAAGAAAATAAAATCTGGAAATCAAAAAATCTAAAAAAATTTTCATTCAAGAAAAGTAATAATAAATTTGCAATTACTTAAAAAGGAGTTTTAGAAAAATTTAAATGTAAAAACCAAGGATAATTTTTTGAAAATCCCTTTTTAATTAATTGCGAATTTATTATTACTTTTCTTGAATGAAAATTTTTTAGATTTTTTGATTTCCAGATTTTATTTTCTTCTCTCAAAAATGTAAAAATTTAAAAATATAAAAATGTACAATAAATAACATTTTGCCTTATTTTTGTTAAAAAAAAGGTCAATGATTATGATGTTTATTTGATTATAAAAATATTAATAGAAATAACATGTCTAATAATGTTCAGTATTTATTTTTCAAAAATTATTAAAATCATTAGATTAATTGAGTTTTAAATTTTAAGTGAGCATTTTAATCTTAAAATTTAATTAATGTTAAACATTTTTAAACTTAATTTGTTGAACGTTAACAAAAGCAAAGTATTAAAAAATCTTTATATTTAGAAGGATGAATCGAATATTGATAGAAACAGTACTAAATAATAAGTTTTTTAAACATTTTTCTCAATTAATAGAATTTTATTTGGATTTTTATGCTTAAAATTTTCCAATTTTTTCAAAATAATCATTTTATTTTTAAATTAAAAAAAATGTTTTGCTTTTCTTTAAGTTTTTTATCTCTAAACTTCACCGCTTCTTTAATAATTTACAAATTTTTTTAATGTTAGCGAACAAAGTATTAACTGAAATTTTTTTTTTAATTAATTTTAAAAGAAAAGTTTGATAATGAAATTACTTGGTGATGATCAGCATACAGATATCCAAATAAATTTTTGATGCTTTTCTTTTGACTTCCTAGTTATCCTTAAATCACAACCAAAGTGATTTAATTTTAATTAATTATTATTTTTTGAGATTCGAAAAATTCGGAAAATCCATTTAATCAAGTAGGTTTAGAAATTACCCTAAAAGAAATTACCCATTGGGCTTAATAATTTTTTGACCATTTAGTGTAAATAGAAATAGCTACATAAGTGAAGAATTGCGTATTACTCAAGTGTCCTTCAAGGCTCAGTAATTAGTCCTTTACTATTTAGTATTTTACTTAATGAAATAAAAGCAAAATAAAAATATTATCTTCCTTTTGATGACAATTTGGTTTTATTCTATATTTTTTAAGTTGAAAAAATCTACAGAAGCATCAGTCGTTGATTAGGAAAATGATGAGGATTTAAGAGGAAGGCCAATGAATTTAACTGTTAAAATACTTTTTATAAATAGGTTAAAAGGTTTTAAATTTTTTTTTAAATATTCTAATATTTTTTAATTTTTTAATCAGTCAATTGCCCTTTTTAAACAATTTAATTTGTAATTTTGTCATACAAAAAAATATTTGCCATGAATTTGTTTATTTAGTCGGTCCCAAATTATTAAATAGTCAGTTCAACAAATACGCATTTCATTTGGAATAGTTTTTAAATTATAAATTAGATTTAATTTTTCATATTTTTTTTCCATAATAAAAAAAGCTAAATTTGCTGCCCCAAAAAGTTTAAGCCAAAAAAATAAGAAAATTTTTTTTTACAAATTAAAAATTACTTCTACAGCTTTGACAACACGAATTCGAAATTCTTGGATCAGAACAGTATGCGTCAATTCCATGATTAGCCAGCTCACCTAGTCTAAAAAGTTCCGAGCAGTTTATTTGGTTTACTGTGAGGCCGAGTTGGTATCCAACGAGCACATTGGTTGGCATAATTGTGTCTCCAAATAAACATGTATCATTTGAAGCCTTTTGATCCAGAACACATTCTCCATTGATACAAATCTTTTTTCAAAAATTTTTAATTAATAAAGATTTTTTTTAATAAAAAATTTTTCATTTTTTTCCAGACTTACTTTTCCAACATCACATGCAGTGCCATCTACAGCACCACCTGCCACCGATAAACATGACAAACTTGTTGCATTTGGATAACAAAAAAGAGCACATGAACCAGAATTAATGAGCAACTTAGTAAATTAAAAATTAACTGTGGAAAAATTTTAATTAATTTTAATCACTGGACACGATGAAGACTGAGGTCCGTATTGCATTTTGCACTGATCATTAGCTGTCCATATTAAACCAGGATATGTCAAACTAACTAGTGATAGCTCAGCAGGAAAACTTGTTGGTATATTAGTCAAACAGGATGCTGTAGAACTTACATCACTAAAAAAAAATTTTTCTTATTTTGTAAATAAAATTAAAAATTTTACTTCAATTGATCATTTAATAAAACAGATTTGAATTGATTTATGCTGCAATCTGAAAAAAGGTAAAAATTTGTCTGCGGAGGGTTGGAGCTTAAGACTGGAGTCATAATGAAGTTCAGTGAATCGTCACAGCCGACTTCACCATCATGCAAAGAGCCCAAGTTATGTCCTAATTCATGAGCGATCACTATTGAGTTGGCAAAGCCTCCAGAATCTTCGCTTATCGAATATTTGTTTGTCTGACAAACTTGACCAATTGTGGCGAAACCAGCGACCCCTTTACGGTTCGCAGGACTAGCAGTCAAGTCATTTGACCACAAGTCTTTGCTGAAAATTTTTTTTTTAATTAAAGTTTAAAATTTAGAGGTAATGCTAGTAATTTTTTACTCAAAAAGAGCCACAGCATGGTCAAAAGTGAACTGAAATGTTTTTGAGTTCATAAAGTTTGTGAATGCTGTCAATGTCTTATTAGTAATAACCACTTCTTTGCCTTCATAAGTCGTAAAGTTAGGGTCACCAACATTTGTTACATCCAGCCAGGTCTGATCAGCAGGATTCTTTTTTTTAATTTTAATTTTTTTTTTAATTTGAAAAAAAAAATTTAATTTAATTTTAATTTACTGTCAAAAACAAATAATTTTTTAGCACTATAAAAATTTTTAGATCTGGATCATTCATCAAAGAGTTGGTATAGCGCTGGCTTATCTAAATTTAAATATTATTAAGAAAAATTTAAATTTTTTTGTGTCTTACTCCATTAATTAGATGGGCATAGTAAATTCTCATCTGGGAAAAAATCAAACTTTGGTCATCAGTGCCAATGAAACGCCGATGATAGTCGTACACAGACGAGTCTGTCACGACCAAAAGTTCCACATACAAATTAATAGGTTGACCATCAAGTCCAACTCTTCCTGTTTTTTTCCTTGAAATACACAATTTTTGAAACTCAGCCTGAATAAAGCTTTTAAAAAAAAATTACCTGATCGTTCTGTTGATTTTTGCAAAGGTTTCTTGGCGAAAAAAAAATGAAAAAAATTATATAAAAATATATCAGAATTTACCTGGTGAAATTAAATAATCTAAATTTTGAGTGGAATAATCAGAGTTTAGGGATCTTTTTTTAATTTGATGCTTGTTAGAGTCCGATGTGTAATTAGAGGATCCTTCTGCAAAGACAGGGTAAATGTCAAATGCAAAATTTTGACTCTTGGTCGAATACACAGTGCCAATCTGGTAAAAAAAAATAAATTTTTTATCTTAAAAAATGTAAAAGCCCACAAATCTTAGTTGATTGTTTAAAATTTTGTAGCGAGTCAAAGTGGCCCAGCCATCTCCGGATATTTGTTCGTATTTTTCATACAGATCTGCGGATTTGAAAGTGTACTCAGTGGGTTGACCATTTGATATTACATAAACATTGTCAGTTCCTCTGTTGGCAGTAGATTTTACAAATTCAAAATCGAAATTTTCGCCAAACTCGCTGAATTTAACTCTAAATTTGTCTGGAAATGCTTGGTCATTCTTCAGGGTAAAATTCAAGTTTAGATCTTCGATAAAATGACTTTGATCTGATTAGATGTTTATTAACATGGTTTGTGAATTTTGAGATTATTATTAAATTACCTTTTGAGGCCAAAGAAAAAGTTAGAGAAAAAATTAAATTTAAAGCTGTAAAAATTTTCATTTTTAAGATTTTAAAGAAAAGTTTAGAGAACTTTCAAATTTATAATAATTTTGTTTTTGGGTAGAACAAATAATATTGGAAATAAAACTGTTTACCTGAATGTTTTTGCGTTTTAATGTATTTGTTTAAAAATTATATAGAAATTGTTCAATTTTGTTTTGTGTTCTATTTTATTTTTCAGAATGAGAAAAATTGCTTAAGTGATCTTTTTCCATTGTAAAAAACATGTTTAATTTATAAAAAAATATTAAGGAATTTAAAATTTCTGCTTCAAGAGCTAATTTTTTTTTTAAAAGTAAAAAAAAGCTTTAATAATTTAGTAAAAAATAAGCTTGTTTTTTCAAACATTTAAAAATCCATTTACGCAAAAAATAAATTTTAAATATTTTCTACTGTTTTTAATTAGAAATGAAGAAATTTTCCACCCTCTATTCTTATTTGAAAAAGAGCTTTAAAATATTTGTGAATAAAAAAAAAATGAATCCTTAGCCCTTATTTCTTCGTTCATAAAAGTTTTGAATATTAAATATAACTAAAATATTTCCAAAAAAAGCAATTGATTTCTTACCATTTTAAAAATAATTTTGGAATTAAAGAAAACTTAAAGAAGGATAAAATACTAGTTATGGAAGATGAAAGCATCAAGTCCCCTAATGTAACCAGGGCTCGTCCTTTTGGATATTTTTGAAATGACTCAAAAAATGTACAATAATGGTAGAGAAGCCAAAAATGAGAAACAATTGGACAAGGACCATAAAATGCTTGAAACAGCCAATGTTTCCTAATTTACTAATTAGCTCACTTGAGTGGCGATTAGAATAAATTAAGAAAAAAATTCAATTTAGCTGTTTTGGTTACATTTAAAAATTAGAATTTGAATAAACATTTAATATTCTTTAAAAAAAATTATCTTTTTTTCTATATCGGTCCGTAAATTATCTGATTGTAAAATTTCAACCTTTAATGAAAGGTTCATTACCGATAGTGATTAATGAAATAACTTTTGAATGAAGCATTTAGATTAAATTGCTACTTAAATAAATTAGGGTTGTTAACATTCAAATTTTTAAATTTTGGAATAATATTTTCTCTTTTCTTTTAAAACTTTTAAAAGAAAAATTGAAATTTTTGTTTTGTATTATAACATTTGGAGAGGATAGGAAATCTTATTTTGAAAATTGTAATTTAGTTATTTTGGTTTTCAAAAGGAACTATTATAATTGAAAGAGATTATAAAAACTAAATCGAATTTTTTGAAATAAATTAAATTGTAAAACAATTGTTTAAACATTAAAAAAAATAATTTTCACACTTAAATACTACACACAAAAATTATTATCGTTTCATTCAAATGTTTTGAATGCATTCATGAGCATATTTTTGTTTATCTTTTTTCATTAATTATTAATTCAATAAATTTTTATGACTCTAAAAAATAGTGAAATTCTAATGAATAGGTTCAGTATTTGAAGACATTTCAACTTTATTTACATATAAAATTATATTATATATTTGTTTGTATATTTATAATTCTTAAGATTCTGATTATAGAATAGAGAGTTTTGAAATTTTAATTTTGAACTTTATAATTTTGTGTCAAAATTTGTCCGTTTTGTTTTATTTTGAATCTTTCAAAAGGAGTGTTTCTGAATAAAATATTTTGAAATAATAGATTTCCAAAACATTTTTATTCAAAAGAGAAAATTCTAATTCAAAACAAAAATTTGGAAGCCTTCCAAATCTTCTTTTGAATGTTAACAACTCTAAAATAAATAAAAAAAAAAAAAGTTATATTCAAACAGACACTTACACACTTTTTTTGAGCTTGAGTCACACTCACTCTTGATCACGCTTAATTTTTGCGTGAAAAAAAATTCACTTGATGCTAAAGTTTTTAAAAATTTTAAATTTTTTTCTTTTTAAGGCTTTGTTAAGTTCATTTTAATTCACTCATTTAAATTCATGCAAACTCTAATAACTTTTGAACGGAAAGTGATAAAATTATTCTGCAAAATGTTACATATTTTTTAAGTTCGAATTTTTATTTAAATTGGAAAAAGTTAGCAAAACCAGTCGGTTGAGAAATTTTTAATAAAATCTAATTTTGTTTTAAAATTTTTCTCTTTTTTCAATAATATATACAAAATATCATGATATTTTAGCTGATTTAAAAATTAAAAACTTGATGAAAACATAATTCATTTTGTTTAATTTGCTTTTAATCATTTATTTTTATTTAAAAAAATCAAAATAAAACCCGAATTTATATATAAAAATAAATTGATTTTAAATTTTACTAAACTTTTTGATCAAATGGCCTTATTCAGGTTTAAGGCTGAAATAAAAATAAATAATATTTAAGTTTGATTTGTTATGTCAAATTTCCTCAAAAATTCAAACTTTCAAGCTAAAAAAGAGAGTAGTCCACTTCTTTCGTTTTTTGCTGTATTACAACATTTACCTGTTATTTTATTAAAATCATAACATTGTTTAGCTAAAGTCGAACCTCGTTTTAACGAATCGCTCCGTTCCAAAAAAACACTCTTGTTATAACGAGATTCGTTATAAAGAGGTTTCCATTATCAATAAATGGGAAAAAATTAAAAATTTTCTATTTTTTACCAAATTTTATTTTATTCTGCCTTGTTTAAACAGTTTTAATTTGACTTATCAAATTTTTGACTTTAAAAATTCAAATTTTAATTTTAATTTTAATTAATCAGGCCCATTAAAATCAAGTACACAATTTTTTAATAGAATACCACAATTATAAAATAAATGTACACAATTTTTAAAATTATTCACAAAAATAAAGATTAAAACTTAATTAAATAAAAAATCACTTATTATATAAAAATGACTCTTATTTGATTAAGAGGACCACTAAATTGTTAAAAAACCCATTATTTAATTTTTGACAATTTTTTCAAGTGTTGAAATAACTAAATAAAAAAGTACAATAAAATAATATTTCTTTTTTCAAAATTAAGTTTCTGAGATTTCAGATAAAAAGAAGAAATTGTTAGGTAGCAATTAAAGAAAATATTTGATTTTAACTTGAAGGAAGTCTCCTCTTTTTTTCTTCATAGTAACTTTTTTGTCTCTCTATTTCAACAAATCGTTTTTAACTAACAATTCTTTTTTATTATATTTTGTTTTATCCAACTTTTATTTAATATCATTAATGTTATTTAACTTTATTTTAATTTTTTTTAATATTTATATTCTGAAGGAGCATTAGCTCGTTACAGATAAACAAACAAAAAATAAATATTATTTGATGAAAAAATTAACTTTAAAATGTCAAGTGCAAGCATTTTATAATTTTGACTCAGTCGGTATGGATATTCCAATTCAATCAAATCGAAAAAAAGGAAGATTAAATAATAAATATTTTGTTTGCTAAAAAAAAAAAATTTATATGAATTTTTTGACGGGATAAAAAATATTTTTATGAATTAAAAAAAATTAAAATAGTTTTTCTTTTATAAATTTGTGTTGAAATATAAAAAAAAAAAAGGTTTTTCTAAATTTTAACGGATATTTTTATTATTTGTGTTTTTTTTTGAATAAAATTGTAATATTAAAAATGAATTCGCGCGATATTAAGAACTTTCTTTAGAAATATGCATTGTTTGGGTTCCAACACAGATTTTTTATCTAGACTCCTAAACTTTGGTTTAAAATATTTAAACTGGAAAATGGTCCTAGTTTATTTAAAGAAAGTTTTTAAGAAAATAAAATAAGAAACCTTAAATACAATTTAAGAAATAAAAATAATTTAATTGTAATAAAAACATAAAAAAAGTTAGAAGAAATAACTTTTTATGATTTTTTCCTAAAATTAATTAACAATTTTGTTCCTGATCGTGTATGTTTATCCTTCAATCATTTCAAAACAGCTATTTTAAATACTTAAAATATAATTTTTCTTACGTCAATTAAAATTTTTGATAGATTAAATTTGGTTTACAAAACATTTTACAAATCAATTAATTAAATTAATTATATTTTTATATAAAACATTTTTATATTTTGTATCTAAATGAATTATTTATTTTAAAAGAAATAAATAACAGATAAGGGCACAAGCTTGTTGATTAACCTTGAAACTTTGACTTTAAAAAAATATCCAATATTTTTTTATATACAAGAAAAAATAATTATTTTCAAAAAATTATAGCACTTTTTTTAACGTTAATTTTTTTAATTTGATAAATTTCTACGATAATTCATGTAAATTCTTGAAATTATTATTTTTGTATTTTCCGGTAATTTACGTTTATTATCGTAAAATTTTGTCAAATAACGAAAATTAACGTGAAATGTGGTAAAATCCTTGTATTAAACTTCTCCTATAAATTTTTTTAACAAATTTAGCTTTTAATTTGGAAAATTTAAAGGCATTTAAACTAAAATAAGCTTGAGATTAATTAGCATAAATCAAAGCGCTCTTAGAATTGTTTTAAATTATTCTAAGAATCTATAAACAAATTATTAGATTATTCTTTCAATTTTTGTTTTACTAGATATAAGCTATATTCATCCAAAAAAATTTTTCGAAGTAAATTTAAAAATTCTCAACATTTTAATTTCAATTTAAGATTTTCTAAATTTTGTATATGAATAAAATAATTTTTAAAATTTAAATTTTACAATAAGCTTAATTTTTTTAATTTTAACCAGCTGGGACTGACTGACCAGACTGTTCAAAAGAATGCCAAAAAACAGACTGGAAAAATCACAAACCCAATTGCAATTTTGATGCCGAAAAGCTTATTAGCATTGTGGTTGTAAATGGAGATGAAGTTTTGGATCAGAAAGTTCCAAAATTTGAGGTCGATCCCACAAATGGATGGATACCATGTGTTATTACTGAAATGATTGGAATACCAGTTATGGTTAAGAGATGGGCGCCCTATACTAAACAACCTAATAGAGAGCTTGGAATTTTTTACATGGTTGATCCAGTGAGTGGCCTTGCTGGTCCAGAATGGCAGATGGGATGCGGAGTTATTGCTTTCGCCCAAATGAACAAGACTGACTTTCCAGTTCAGCTTTTCTGGGACTTGTACTCATACATTTATACTCTAATGGACTACTATGGAGACGAAAATTTTGATTATGAAAAATTTAAGAAAAATCAACTTAACTACAAATCATTCAGAGAATACCAGATTGAAGAGCATATACTGCAGGGTATTATCCGCAGGGATTAAATTTATATTTTTTTCATCAGAAAACCGCTTTTTTTAGCTATTTTTTGTTTTAATTAAATTTAAGGAAAAAAAAAAAATAAATTTATTTGAAATTTTTCTCTTGGATCTCTAAAACATTCAAAAATAAAATAATCTTAAAATTGAACAGTAAAATGTAATTATTCAAATTAGCTGGATTGAAATTTAGAATTAAAAAAGAAGCATATTTAAATTCAAATTTCAAAGGCATTTAAAGAAATTTTTCACAAAAAGACTTCAAGATGATACAAAATCAAAATTTTAGTAATTTTTCTTAAGTACCTAGTTTTAAGAATAATTGTTAATTGGAGAGTTCCGTTAAATTTATTAATTTAGGATATCTAAAAAATTTGTTTTTTTTTGTGAGAAGAATTTTTCAACTACTTTAATTTTATTATACAATCATTAGGGTTAAGAATATAAATTATTTTCAAGTAAGAATTTTTGCAGTATTAGCCGGTTTTCTTTGTAAACGTGTTATTAAATGGGTCCAATTTAACAATTTAGCAGGGACCGCCTTAAGACTAGTAATTTATGAATAAAATAATAAATTTTTCAAAATACCTAAATAAAAATTTTCCTCAATTTTTTTATTTTTTTTAATCATTTTAAGTATTAACAAAATGTATAAATTATATTAGAAAAATTATTTTTTTTTTAATTTAAAAGAACCAATTATGAGACTACTCATTTAATTTGGACTGATCATCTCAAATGGTCTATTTTGAGATCGTGAAGTTGCACTTAAAAAATTAGTAAAAATTTGCATTGGTTAGTAACACATGATTTTTATAATTGAAGAATTTTTAAATTTAACAGCAAATTTTTTGGTTTGTTAATTTTTACTAATTCTAATTTCTAATTTTATCACAAATTTTACTTAATGATTTTATTTTTATAAATAGCATGTTTAAAATTCTTATTCTATAAAAAAAAATATCCCTAAAAAGGCTTATTGTATTGTATTCCAAGCGATGGTCTTTTCCCTTATTTGGTCTAGGCTTTAAGAATTTTTTTAATAATTAAAAACTACAATTTTTACCTTCCAAACAACATGAAAAATTAATAAACGCTTTATTTCTTTTTACACAACTTATTTTTATTTAATTAAAACTTTAGTTCTTTCATAATTCTAATTTATTAGAACATAAAACCAATAAAGAAATTTTTTTCTGAAATTTTCTTGTTTTTTTTTCATCTAAAAATAAAAGATTATTTATATTTTTATTATAAAGCTAATTTTTTCTAAAAATTGGATCACTAATTTGACAAGATCCAATCCGTGATAAACTTTATTAATTTAAAAGAGCTGAAGATCGATTTCTGATTTTTAATTGAAGTTTTTTCTTTATTTAAAATTTTTGAACTTTCATTAGAAAAAGTCAGAAAATCAAATAGAAAATAATATTTAAAAAAACAACATTATTAATTTTTTAAATGTTCAAACGAATTTCGAAAGACTATTTCGGTCTTTTATACTGTTTTTTCTAGTTGATCTTAAATTGATTCTTCCAAGTTCTTTGCTTGAAAACTTTAAAAACAAATTTTAATTTTAATTAGAATATATTACAGCGAAACAAAGTTAAATTTTGAATTGCAAAATTTCAAAATACTGATTAAAATTTAATTTTATTTCAGATTGATATTTTTAAATTTTTTTTTTAGTAAATAGCTTAGACATTTATTATTTAAAAATTCACAAAAAAACTTTTTTTTTAATCAAAATTTTAAAATTTTAAAATTTTGATTAAAAATTTAAATATGTTAACACAGCCTAAATGTATTTAATGTAAATTCGGTGACGTAATTTGAAAAACCGAAATATATAAGTCGTTTCATTTTTTTTTTTAAACAACCCTCATATTCTTGTAGATCTTGAAGAGAGGAATCCAAATATATATATGAAATATTTTTAAAAAATTTTTAAACCTTTTTTTTTAATTCAAAGTTTTGTTTTCGGCTAATTAGGTAGAATTTTTCGAATTAGTAATTATGTTTGACGATTTATTGATCCGATGACGGAACAAGTTTGAACTGACCTTATTTGCTTTTCAGCGGGTCTTAATTAGTAGAAAATAATTTTACTAGAATTTTAAGATAGCCGATGATGATAGAGTCTAATGTTGTTATTTTTTATGGGTTAAGAGGTTAATGAGGTATCACCTCAATACCCAAAAATCCCACCCATTTACCCCTAAAAATAAAATATTTAACTTAATTAAGCTTAAAAGACAAAAATGATCACATTGAAGCCGTTTTTTATGAAAAATTTAAAATTTTGTTTCTCAAAAAAGTTTGTTTTTTTTTTTACAAAAATAATTTGATTTTATTTGATAAAAATATTCGTTCTGTATTATCAAAAATAGTTAATATATTATAAAAATGAATCAGAATAAACAAAAAGAAGTTAAAATAAAAAGTATTGGGTCTGTTTTGAATGTTTGCCTAAAAAGTTTAGAAATAACAAAGGGTTAAAGTTTCACTGTTTTTTTTTTTTTTAAAGTTTATTTCAAAATTTAAATGGCTCTGAGTAATATAACACCTTTCGCCATTGTTTTGCTGTTTTTTTATTTAATAGTTTTTCGTTAATAAATTCAATAAATAAATAATTTTTAGTTAATTTTAAATGATTTAAAAAAAAAGAAAAAGAAACGAGTTTAAGTAGAAAACCCATTTTCAATCATACATTCATTTATCTCATTCCAGATACCACAGAGTGGTGTTTTGTTACTGCATATTCTTGAGCTGTTAACAAAGGCACTGACATGGTCTTTTATTAGCTCAAGAATAATTTTGTTTTTAAAAATAAAGCATTTTTTAATGTACTTAACGAAAAGTTTTTGGAGGCGGACTTCGGTTTTGTCAAACTTTATTTCTTCAAGAAACTTATCTAATAGATCTGACGGGGTATCGAAAGGAAAGTGGTAGATGGACTTAATTGAGATGTTTTGTATGGTTTGGATCTAGGAAAGATTGGAATTTGACGTTAAGGTTAGGGTTGTTAACATTGAAATTTTTTAAATTTTGGAATAATATTTTCTCTTTTCTTTTATAACTTTAAAAAGAAAAATTGAAATTTATGTTTTGTATTATAACATTTGGAAGAGAATAGGAAATCTTATTTTGAAAATTGTAATTTAGTTATTTTGGTTTTCAAAAGGAACTATTATAATTGAAAGAGATTATAAAAACTAAATCGAATTTTTTGAAATAAATTAAATTGTAAAACAATTGTTTAAACATTAAAAAAAATAATTTTCACACTTAAATACTACACACAAAAATTATTATCGTTTCATTCAAATGTTTTGAATGCATTCATGTGCATATTTTTGTTTATAATTTTTCATTAATTATTAATTCAATAAATTTTTATGACTCTAAAAAATAGTGAAATTCTAATGAATAGGTTCAGTATTTGAAGACATTTCAACTTTATTTACATATAAAAAGATAAAATAACATTTAGTAAAAGATGAAATTAGATTTTTTTTTATTTGAAAAATAATTTTGGAGTAAGATTCTATATTAATTAAAGAAAAAAGAAAATATACTATATAATAATTATATATTTGTTTGTATATTTATAATTCTTAAGATTCTGATTATAGAATAGAGAGTTTTGAAATTTTAATTTTGAACTTTATAATTTTGTGTCAAAATTTGTCCGTTTTGTTTTATTTAGACCAACCAAGCCAAATTCCAAATTTCAGTAACTTCCAATATCGAAACTTGTTCAAATCAACTAACACCAAAGAAAGGTGGTAGAAAAAAGCTACCTCGTGTCGAAAATGGTAAAATAATTAGGCAAAATAGAACATAAATGTTTTTATACAGTTTTTTTGGCTATTAAATAGAGTTGTTAACATTCAAAAGAAGATTTGGAAGGCTTCCAAATTTTTGTTTTGAATTAGAATTTTCTCTTTTGAATAAAAATGTTTTGGAAATCTATAATTTCAAAATATTTTATTCAGAAACACTCCTTTTGAAAGATTCAAAATAAAACAAAACGGACAAATTTTGACACAAAATTATAAAGTTCAAAATTAAAATTTCAAAACTCTCTATTCTATAATCAGAATCTTAAGAATTATAAATATACAAACAAATATATAATTATTATATAGTATATTTTCTTTTTTCTTTAATTAATATAGAATCTTACTCCAAAATTATTTTTCAAATAAAAAAAAATCTAATTTCATCTTTTACTAAATGTTATTTTATCTTTTTATATGTAAATAAAGTTGAAATGTCTTCAAATACTGAACCTATTCATTAGAATTTCACTATTTTTTAGAGTCATAAAAATTTATTGAATTAATAATTAATGAAAAATTATAAACAAAAATATGCACATGAATGCATTCAAAACATTTGAATGAAACGATAATAATTTTTGTGTGTAGTATTTAAGTGTGAAAATTATTTTTTTTAATGTTTAAACAATTGTTTTACAATTTAATTTATTTCAAAAAATTCGATTTAGTTTTTATAATCTCTTTCAATTATAATAGTTCCTTTTGAAAACCAAAATAACTAAATTACAATTTTCAAAATAAGATTTCCTATTCTCTTCCAAATGTTATAATACAAAACATAAATTTCAATTTTTCTTTTTAAAGTTATAAAAGAAAAGAGAAAATATTATTCCAAAATTTAAAAAATTTGAATGTTAACAACCCTATTAAATCGAATTTTTACATTTTAAATTTAATTTTAATTGTTTAATTTTTAATCGAATTTAACTTTTACTTTTAGAATAAATTCAAAAATTAGAATAAACTTTAATTTTTAATTTTTTTAATTTCGAATTTAACTCTTCAATTTTCTAGATTTATTACAAAATAAATTCGAAATTATTTTAAGAATAAAATCAAACTTTTGCGCTTACTCTTAGTTTAAAGTCAGACGTCAGGGTTTATTCTAAAAAAAAATTAAAAAATTTTATAACATGGTTTCGATGGTATTAGTTCCGTATGGAATAAACCCAAATTTTTACATAGTTCCAAGAGTAATGGTCAAGAGTTTACGGTACAAAAAATTTTTTTTGAGGCTAAAAAAAAAAAGTTTTAAACTATCTTAGCACACTAGAATTCTTTTTATAATTTAATTAATTTAATCATCATTTTTTTTTAAAGAACGAAATTTATCTCATGATACCTTAAAAAGATAAAAAAATAATTAACAAAAAAAATAATTAAATTAGAATTTTTCAAAATTATGATTATGATAAAATTTGCTTAGAAGTAAGCTCAGTAATAAATTTTCGACAATCACTTGATTTAAATCCGAGCTTGATGGAGAGAAAAATAATTTCTTCTCAGTCACATGATAGATGAGCCAAATTATTTATGCTAAAACCAGCTCATAAGTAAAAACATAAAAATCAATAAGACTGACAAAAGACTGCCATCAAAGCAACAACCAAATGCAAATATAAATTTTTTGAATAAACTAAAATTTAAAATTCAAATTGTCACTAATACATCCAAATATTCATTTCACATCAGAGGGTGCTCATGCAAGCTCTCTAACTAATGATCAATCCAACTTGGCTTTGATTTAGTGCACCGCATTCAAAACTAATGCGTTTTTCTCTCTTTTTTTTTTTAATTTTTTCTTCATTTTTTCATACTAAATCGTCATCATTTAACAAATAAAAAATTTCACATAGATAACCATGGACGAGGAATACGACGCAGTTATTCTTGGCACTGGGCTCAAAGAGTGCGTTCTGGCCGGTCTGATGGGGGTAGCTGGCAAAAAAATTCTGCACATGGACAGAAACAAGTATTACGGAGGCGAGAGCGCCTCCATAACACCACTGGAAGAGTTTTACACCAAGTTCAACATGCCCAAGCCGTCAGCGAACATGGGACGCGGCAGAGACTGGAATGTGGACCTGATACCCAAGTTTTTGATGGCCAACGGCCTGCTTGTCAAGCTGCTCATCCACACTGGCGTCACCAGGTATCTGGAGTTCAAGAGTGTGGAGGGCTCTTATGTGTTCAAGGACAACAAGATCCACAAAGTGCCCGCTGACGAAAGGGAAGCGCTGGCCAGCGGTCTCATGGGCCTCTTTGAGAAAAGAAGATTCAGAAATTTTTTGCTCTGGGTGCAAGACTTTGACGAGAATGACCCCAAGACTTTCAAAGACAAAAACCCCCATGAACCAATTGCGGAAACTTACAAAAAATTTGGTCTTGACAAAGGAACCATTGATTTTATTGGACACGCAATGGCCCTGTACCTCAACGATGACTATCTGGCACAACCAGCTCTGGATACCATCAAGAGGATCAGACTGTATTCGGAGTCACTGATCCGCTATGGCAAATCGCCCTACTTGTATCCACTGTATGGTCTTGGCGAGCTTCCACAGGGCTTTGCCCGATTGAGCGCCATCTACGGTGGTACCTACATGCTGGACAAACCAGTGGACCAGATTGTGTATGAGGATGGCAAAGTTGTTGGAGTGAGGTCGGGAGATGAGACCGTCAAATGCAAATTGGTCATTTGTGATCCATCCTATGTGCCAGACAAGGTGAAAAAAGTGGGACAAGTGATCAGAGCTATCTGCATTTTGAACCATCCGATTGCCAACACCAAGGACTCGCTCTCGTGTCAGGTAATCATACCTCAGAGCCAAGTGAACAGAAAATCGGACATTTACGTGTGCTGTGTGTCCTACACTCACCAAGTGGCAAGCAATGGGTGGTTTTTGGCAATTGTGAGCACCACTGTGGAGACCAGCGACCCGCATTCGGAGATCAAGCCTGGCCTGGACCTGCTCGGGCCCATAGAGCAAAAATTTGTCTCTGTGAGTGATTTGTATGAGCCTGTGGATGATGGATCGAGCAGCAATGTGTTCATTACCAAGTCGTATGATGCTACCACTCATTTTGAGAGCACTTGTTTGGACATATTGAATGTTTATGAGAAGATTATTGGCGAGAAGTTCGACTTTTCCAAGGTTACCCGCGGTCTGGGACAAGAGGATGAGGAAAATTGAAATCAAAGGAAGGAAAGAAAAATGGATTTGGAAATGAATTATTTGAGTGTCGGATTTGAATTTTAAAAAAAGACAAATCGTTTAAAATAATTTTTTTTTTTTATTTTTAGATGTAACTTTTAAAATTGGTTCATTATTCAAAACTTTTTCGATGTTTAATTGATATTTTAAGTTAATAAAAATTTATTTGCATTTTAAATTGTTTATTAAAAATTTGATTTATTAAAAAAAATTTTGTATTTTTTTAAATTTCAAGTTTTTTTTTTAAGTTGATGGGATAAAATGTTTTTTCGAGTAAGAAAGATGGTAGATCTCTCAAAAAGTATTTTTAGGTTGCCTTCTTTTCAAAGGCACGAGCGAATTGGACAAGTTGTAAATTTTTTTGATTCTTTAATGCAGCGCTATTTTTTTTCTTGAGAATTTGAGAAATCAAATTTTTAAATTTAAATTTTTTTTTAAAAATAAATCCTAAAATAATTTTTTTTTAAAAAGTGCTTTTTTAAAAAAAAAAAATTATTTTAAAAAAGTTATTTGAGAAGAATATACGAAATCATTAAAGGGATCAAATGACTTGAATTTGTAGGCTGCCTAATTTTCAAAAGTCCGAGCGATTTTTTTTTAATTTTTTTCTAAGGATTAATAAAAAACAACTTAATAATTTAAATTTGATTTATTAAATAGATAAATATTTAAATTTCCACCTAATAATTGTCAAGACATAATAAATTTCAATTTCTTATTTTTAAAAATTGTATCTTCTTCTGGAAATCTATTTATTTGTTAATCTGTACCGAGCTAATGCTCCCTCAAAAATAAAAGTATAAAAAAAAAAGAAAAAAAAGGATAAATGAGAAAAAAATTTAAAATAAATAGGAAAAATAAGTCTAAGTCTAAGTCTGATTAAATATTTTATAGTTCAGGTCAAAAAGGAAGAAATTGTTATGGATATTCGATTTATCTTGATTCGAAACTTTCTCTTTATTCTTCAAGCAGACTGACAACCAATGGAACAAAATGACTCAATCCTGCCTTGACATATCTCTCACTCAACTCATTTTCAATGTTTAATTGATATTTTAAGTTAATAAAAATTTCTTTACATTTTAGATCATTTATTAAAAATTTAATTTCAAAAAAGTTTTTTTGTTTTATTTGTTACAAGTTTTTTTTAAGATGATGGAATAGACTGTTTTTTCGAGTAAAGAAGGAAGTCTATGGCTCAAACAGTTAACTTTGATTTAATTTATGAGTGGACGAAAACCTGGAAATTCTTTTCAGAAATTAAAAGAAATAAAGTTTTAAATTTGGAACTTTATTTCCAAAATAAAGTCTAATTATTTTTCGAAGAATTAAAAAATTTGAAGGAAATTACTGCTTCAAATTTATCAATAATTTCCTCTTTTTTATTAAAAAAAATATATCAATTTTAATGAATTAATAAAAAAACTTCTCACCTATTTATATGCTAAATATTAAAAAAAATATGAATTAATATTTTATCTAAATAAAAAAGACTTAAATTGGACTCAATAAGTCCATCAATTTATAAAAGAATAAAAAAAATATTAATTTGTAAAAATAAAATTTTAAATAAAAATTGTGCAATTTTCAAATCAAAGATCAATTGAACAAATTCAAAATAAATTTGTTTTTAAATTTGTGTTTTTGATTCTTTTATGCAGCGCTAATTTTTTTTTTTGAGAATTTGAGAAATCAAATTTTTATTTTTATCTTTTTTTTTTACCTAAATATCCAAACTAAGTTTTTCTTTAAAAAGTTATTTGAGAAAAATATACGAAATCATTAAAGGCATAGCGACTTAAGCTCGAGCGACTAGGACTAGTTGTAAATTATTTTTCTAAGGATTAATATAAAAAACTCTATCATTTAAATTTGATTTGTTAAATTGGTAGCGATTTTATTTTTAGATAAATATTTAAATTTCCTCTAAATTATTGTCTTTCACTCAATTTTTAATTTTTAACACTCAAAGGACCAAGGGGTCTTAAAGACCCTTTTTGATGCTTATTTTGCTCTTTGCTCAATATATTTAATCATTTTTGACATTTTTTTTTTCATCAAATCTTAAATCAAAAAAATATTATAATAAATTCATTTTTGTTTTAAAATCTTTTTATTTTTCTGCAAAAAAAAAATATATATACGTTAAGGCCCAAGAGGGGTTTTTTGGACCCAGCAGAAATAGTGTCTTTTTTTTGTAAATTAAATTGAACACCAAGCTAATTATGCTTTAAATTTCAAAATCTACTTAAATTAAATAATTCCTTTTATAAATTGCAATTTATGAACCATGTCTCGACGAAAAGCTGCCTTACAAGCCCTTGAACTTCTTAGTAATGCGGTTGATACCCAATCAGTAGCCTCTGATGATGATGATAATGATTATGAGGATAATGATGATTTTGATAATGATTTTGAAGATGAAATGGAAACAACAAATCAGCCTAATGCTGAATATGATTCAGATGAAGACTCTGATAATGAAGAAACTGAAGAAACTAACATAGACAAAACTTCGAAAAATGGAACGATATGGATAAGATTGAAAGATGGGGAAGAGACAAGTCTTAGAAAAAAGATTAATTTCAATGAGAAAGTTATGCTACACGTCAGATAAATGAGACCAAACTTTCAGCATTTATTAGGATTTTTGACCTGTCGATGATAAATGTTATATTGAATTGTACGAATTGTCATGCGAAAGCTGCCGATCTTCAAGTTTCATTTACAAAAGAAGATATACTAGCTTTTATCGGTTTACTTTATTACTTGTTTACTTGTTTACGCTTAGCAAGCACTGAGATTGATTCATCTGGAAAAAAAAGGTGTCAAATTAGGTTATGTAATGGAAACAAATCGAACTTTAATTGTGACAAATGCAAACAATTTACATGTGGTCCTTGTCTAGGAGGGAAGGTTTTCAAATCGATTTGTAAAAATTGTTACGATCAAGGACTGAGAATTTAGATAAAATTTTAATTTTTTTGGTAAAAAAATTTTTCTCTTGTATTTTTATCAAATTTTTTTTTATATTAAATTTTAGGTTTTTACTTAAATCTAGACATAATTTTTTTTGAAAGTATAACAAAAATGATAAAAGACATTTATTTTTGCAATTTGTAACATTTTTTAACATTATTTGAATAAATAATCTAGTTTATTTTATCTAAAAAGCAAATCTAATTTTAGGGGTTTTTAGGACCCTATGGTCCTTAACGTAATAAATAAAAAATATTGGGCCTTTGAGTGTTAAAAATTTATCTTTTAGTGAGCGAAAAATAAAAAATGGCTCAAAAGTTAAGCTTGATTTTCTATGTGAATTTTAAAAAATTTAAAAACAGACCTTACACTTCTATAAAAAAAATTAAAGAAAAAATTGAATTTACGAAATTTTTTTGAAAAATCCACCACTGATAAGTAAACAGTAACAGTAGTATACAGTACTGTAATATTTTTCTGGGAATTAAACTCGGTCTGCATTACCAGACAAACTATTTTAATTTAATCTTTTGCCAATTTACCCTTCTTTTTTTGTCAGTGAAATTCATCAAGGTTCTGATTCATATTAAAGTTTATTCTCAACTTTTTCACACTACTTTAATTTATTCAAAACATAAATCTATAAAATAAATTTAATAAATTGATAAAAAAAACTTAATAAAAAGTAACAAAATTCTATTCAATTTTAATTGATTTAAATGATAAAAAAGGGAAAAAAATATTTTGATATAGTTTTTTAGTCAAAATATCTCAATTATTATGCCTTTTTGAAGCAAAAAGACAATTTCTCATCAATGTACATCAGTCTTTGTGAATAAATTGACATTATATCGAGATTTAATTAGTGAATATTATATAAAAATCTGAATTAATGAAATTATGATGTAAGTGTAGACTTAAAAATTTTTAATTAACTAATATTATTAAATGACTTTTTGAAATATATTCACGACATGCTCAAGTTGCGATCTGACACAGAAGTTATGCTCACCTAATGCCTCATCAAATATTATTTGCTTTTTATTTATTTTAGATTTTTTTTTAAAAAGATTTAATTATTTATTAATGATTTCTAGATTAAAAAAAAAACAATTTAACAAGTAATTTTTGAATCTATTAACCAATTTTTAAAAAAATTATATTTACTCAAGGCAGAAGAATGATTATTTATGAATTAGCTACATCTTTTTGTCATCATCTTGTTCGCATTAAACTTAGCTTAAAAAAGCAATTAACATTATCAAAAAAGTTTCTTATTTTTTCATAAACTTTTTTCGCTATATTTGATTATTAAACAAAAAAAATTTTAAATGACTTATAAGTCGAAACACAACTCTGGTCACTTTCTCGCCAATTTTTAAACATTCTTAAATTATACCACATGTTTCAAAATGCGTTTTTTAATCAAATTTTTTAAATCTAAAGCGACATTAGAGCTTACGACTCGTGAATAAATAATAATTTGATCCAGCAAAAAAAATTGAATACAAAGAACAATTAACAAAATAATTTTTTAATTTCTAATTTTTGTCAAAAATAAAAATTTTTGAATTTTTAAACATTGGTGAGATGGTGTTTTTGGATCCACCAAAGTTGTGTTTTGGCTTATGGAGCTTCAATATCGAACTAAAAAATATATAATTAAAAATTTCCTTAAATAAAATTTTTTTTTTAAAGAAAAGGTTCCAAATCGATTCAGAATTCCATTTTGATTAAATCAAAAATAGCTATTGAGTCACAAGTCTGATTAATTCAATTCAACAAAGTAAAAATTGTTCTCATAATAAAAATTTTATCCACCTGTTTATCCAATTTTTTTTTTTTGATTAATGATCAAATGACCTTTAAAAAAAGTTAGGAAAAAATTTTGATTAATTATTTTTTGAGACCTTTCCTCTAAATTCTATTCGCTCGACAGGCAGCTGATATGAATCTTTTAGAATGTTTCCGTTTTGTAAATCAGATATTAAAATTAAGGGGGATTCTTTTTTCTTTGAATTAATGGCTTAGATTGAAATTGGTTTCAATTTCTTTGAGAATATTTTTTCGTATACTACATAAATTACGCTGAAATTTGAATAAATAAAGAAGTAAAATTAGCGCAATTCCGTTCTTAAGAAGAACAAGATCTCAAATGAATACAGAACATAGAATTTTTCGATTTATTAAACATTTAATTTATTTGAAAAAATTAAATTCAATTTTATCAAGTTTTTTTCATTTTTAATCCATTTTTTGCTTTTAGATTTATATAATAGAATTCAAAATTTAAATAATTAAAAATAAAGATAAAAAATGATGATTTTATAATAAATGATTTTATTTAATTTTATTTCCAACTTGACCAGCTTTGATTCTGAATTTTGCACTTTTTTTGAAGATAATTTCTCAAGAATGGCTTAATTCCTTATCTATTTTCTATTAGACTTTATAGATATAAAATAAGCCGATTGTTGTTTTCTTTTTTAAATTAAGAAAAATAAAAAATATGTTAAAATCGTTAATTTAAAAACTTTTTTATAATAAAAATATGAAATAAACTGGTTTTGTTCGAAGACCTTCTCAGATTTTTATCAAAAGTTCTCTTTGATGGAAAAATTTTTAAACAAATAAAACTAAAAATCTCAATTCTTGTCACATCAAAATTCATCTAATAAAAAATGTATCAACTATTTTAAATCAATCTAAAAATGTGATAAATTTTTGATTCATCTCCGCTTGAATTTCATCTTATACTTGCTAATACAAAGATTAAAATATTTCAAAAAAGCAAAAATTTAAAAATTCAAAAGCTAAAATTTTTCTGATTTAGAATGATAGAATTGGACTTTTTTTGAAAGATATCTGTTCGATTAATTAACTCTTTTTTTTAATTTCAAGTAATTTATTATTTTTTAGAATTAACTTTCGGGAAAATTTGTATTTAAAATGAATTATCATTTCCTTCGATTTGCATCAAAACGTTAAGGAACTGAATAAAAAAATTAGCAAAAACTCAAGAGAATTAATTTACCCAGTTGAAAAGGAATAAATTATTGAAAATATGGCATTGTTTATTGGCTAGTAAAATGGCATTTTAAATAAAACTTTCTTCTTTATAAAATATAAGAGGATATACTATGAGACAAAAAAGAGTAGAATGATAATTTTTTATTCAAATTTAAAGGTAAGTGAATGACGTAATCAAATAAATTATATTATTTAAATAAAACTAGTGAAAAACACAAGACCAATCTAACTTTAAGTTAACTTTAACAATAAAAAATAATTTGCTACAAATTTTTTTTTCATATTTATTTTGTTATTTCTATCTAAACCACTTAATAATGGAATGGCTTAAAGAGAGATTAATCCCTAAAACTTTTTTTTAAATAAATTTTCCAAAATTAAATTAATAATATAAAATAATAAATCTCAGGAAATTCCTCTAGAATTTTAAAATTACAACATTAACTGTTTTAAAGAAAAGTTTTTTTTGTTTAGTTATTCTAATAAATACTTTATTGATAATTTTATATAGAATTGATTTAATTAAATAACTAATGGTTTTATTTCAATTTTAAATCAAATAATTAATTATTTTTTGAAAAATTTTAAACTTTGAATTTTTGAAAAAAAAATATAATTTTCAATATTTAGAATCAATACAAAAATTTTGAAATGAGTAGAAATGTATTTTGAATTATCTGATTCTTTTAGGAAAATAACCCTAAATGATTATCTGGAAAGAGATCATATTCAAAAAATTATTGATATTTTATTTTAATCAATATAATAAAAAATTATCAATAAGGTAAGCAGTGTTCTTAAAAAATATATCTTGACTTTTAAGTGCTGATTGATGAAGTTACAATATATTTGAATATGTGTGAATTGGTAGAAGCATTGAATAGTGTAGATGGGATGGCTTTGTGGAATTCAGAAATTTGACCATTTGAAAAAAAAATATGTCGGTTTTTATTATTAAAATAAAAGAAAAAATCAAATTCTCAAAAATATTTCAGACCATTTTAAATAAATTAATAAATTAAATACAATTTTTTAATTAAATATCCCTTTTAAATTTACTAAGTCAATTATCAAATTTGATGCTAATTATGATTTTTTTGTATTTCTGACACAAAGAAAATGTCACCCATTACTTGGTTTTCCAGATTGCTTTTGGTCATAATTTGACTTAAATAGGCTTAATTCGATTTATTATCAGATTTAAATAAAAACTTTTTTTTTTATTTTAATTCTTAATAATTTTTGTTTTATTTTTTATTTTTTTAAAACTGCTTTAGAATATCTTCTTAAATTTAAAGACATATTTTCTACAATTTTGGAGATTAATGGAAATGGTTTATTCATATGATTTATTTTAAAAAGGATTAAAAAATTTTAAAAGAGAGTTAAATTTGATTATATTGATAGAATATAATTAGGAACAGATATAAGACCCTAAATAATAATATATTTTTTATTTTCATTTATAATAATTTACTGAAACAAAACGTTAATTTTTAAAATAAAAAAATATATTTCTATTTTAGTTTTAGTAAATCACAGAAAAATTTAAAAAAAAAAAGTTTATTTTTCTTTCAGCTTAAGTTTCTACCATATCATTTTGAGTTACACAATAACTGGAAATTTTTACAACCAAATTTATATGCCAGCATTTACCAATACGGCTCCATTTCACCATGACTTTTTATTTCCAATCGATAATTCATTTACTGCTTGCCTTACACCTAAGGCTTTGTCTTGTTTTAAATTTAGCCCGGTTGAGTTGTCTTTTAGCAAGTCGAAACAGTTTCTACCAAAATGTTCAGTAAAATGACCAAGAACTGAGAATAATTTATTTGGATAAAGAGAAATTTTAGTTGAACAAGAAAGAAAAAAAAAGTTTCTTTTGTTATTAATATTTTATAAAATCATGCTTCAATACAATCAGAGTGTATATGAAGAAATTTTATAAAGAATATTTTTTAAATGAAATTAAACTTGTAACCCAGAATTATTTTTCAACAGCTTCTAAACTGATTCACAGCGATAAGTGAGAATTAAAATTGTCTAATATCTCATAAGATTGTCGCGTATTTTTTTACTCTTTTATTGCCTAAAATCGTCCAAAATAATGATTTTTTTTCTTGATAATTGATTGATATTTGAAGTTTTTCAACAAAATTCAAATAGAATTTGTTTAACAAATAAATTAATAAATTATAGCTGATTGTTTCAAAGTTAAAAACTTTAATTATTTATCATTTAAAAGAGTAATTTGATTTGAAATTGATAAATTTATTTGAAGCTAATTAGATCAAAAAATTAAACATTTGAAAAATTAAAAACAAAAATTGATTTCTTATTTCTAAATAAATCTCAAGTATAAAAATGATATGTTAGAAATAACAAAGAGTAATAGTTTTTTGAAAGATCCAAAAAGGACCCGTAAAGTTTAAAAATGAGTTTATTAAAGGTAAATTTTTTAAGCGTATGTAAAAAACTCTTAATAAAATCATAATTTTGAAGCTAAAAAATTATTCACTTTATTTAATTATAAAAAAATAATTGTAAATTCTAATTCAAAATAATTAGATGTATTTTTAATTTCTTCTTAATACATAAGAAAAATTTGGACTTTAACTCTTCAGAAGACTTTGTAGTATTTTAATAACAAAGTACAAAGAATAATAATAATTGTATTTTACAGTTAACAAATATGCTAAATTTTTTCGCATGATTTATCTTTCTATTGCATTATACTATTATTTCTTTTTTTTTCTTTTTTTTTAAATTTTAATAGTCCTTTAATTATTCAAACTTTTCAAAACATGTCCAACATTAAATCTATTTATTTTTTATATCTTAATTATTTACTCTTCTTCAAATTATATCTTTCAATATTAATAACTTATTTTATAGTATCGTATTTTGATCATTAGGCTGAAAAGAAGGACTAAGTTCCATTCCAACCTGCCCGTGTATTTCCCTAACTACATTTTTAATAAATAATAATAAACACAAAGAATAATTTAAAGTTAAACAAAATTTTTAAAAATATCTCATTCAATTTTAATTTTCATTCAAAAAATAGATTAATAAATAATTTATTAGCATTTAAAAAGTGCATTTAAAGTGATGAGGTTTAAAAAAAACCTTTTGATCTTTTTTTTTTTAGTTTTTACAGATAAATTTTTTCAAATAAAAAAATTATTTTTTGTCATTTTTTGTTCTTTCAAATATGGAAGTAAAAAATTTTAAAAGTATGAAAACGGGTCCAAAATAAACCCTCGGTCCTAAACCAAGGCTATATTAATTCAGAACAAACTAATAAATTTGAATATATTTCCTAAATAAATGATAAATTTAATAAAATTTTTATTTTGCAGAAATTGTCAGAACAAATAACTTGGATTTATTTTCCTTTAAATTCTTCAATTTTTTGTCAAGAGACAAGCGTTAATTTTCGAGATAATTTTCAAATTTTTTTTTTCTAAATTTAAATTAAAAAGTCAATAGATTTTTAGAGTAGATACAGCGAACCAATCGATCATTAATTATCTATTCTAATAAATCTTATCAAAAAAAAAATTTTTTTTTCCATTTCAAATTTTTTCAAATCAACAATTAGCGGAAACAAAAAATTTTTCTCTCTCTCAAAATCATCAAATAGAAAAAAAAAGTGTCTCAGCCGATCAGGTATTTCTTAATGAGCAAATCGATTAACCAAAAAAAAAAATCAAAAAAATTCCTTTATGTTTCACGTGATTTAAAAATTCATAGGCAATTAATTTTCTTTTATCGGCTCTGACCACAACAAAATTCTTCAACTTATCATGCCCAACAACTTGTAATGATAAAAAAAAAAAGAAAAATGAAAAACTCTTGACATTTATCAAACAGCTTCGAAGTGTCCTGTGATCTCAAATCTAAATGCCAAGCTGACCGGTCGGTCGGCGCTCAGGTATAATAAAATTCTATTTAAAGCTGATGCCAATTCTATTCACGCTTGTTTACACACACTCATTTTGCTATTTGGGCCTTAATTACAAACGAAACAACTTGAACTGCCCATTTAAAAAGTGATTAGCAAAGGTGACTTATCAACCTGTGAGTGCGCAACACTTTGCCAATAAAATTCCCATTTAGAGAGTGTTTTTTTTTCTTACCTAATAAGCCTAATGATGCGTGCCAGCCTAAGCAAGCATGTTGATCCAATCCATTCGCAATTCACTTTTCATTCGCATCCAATCCACTCAATTCTCTATCATGATACAAATATTTTCTATCATGATACGAATTTTTTTATTGGCTGCTCAAATTTATAATAAAAATATTTTCCAGCGTGTCTTTAAATAATAAAGAATCAAAAAATCATTTTTTACTCTCAACTTTTTTGCTATTTTCTTTTGCTAAGCCAGATAGATAAATTCTAGATTAATCATGAGCCACAATTACACTTCGATTCCATTCGAGGCAGATGATAAATCGAGTGGCAAATTGTACCAGAGCCACTACCAGTACAGCTACCCCATGTCCGAGTTCTACCAGTACCAGTACGGGGGCTACGGCGGCTACCAGAGCGAGCCGGCGGCCTACGGCCAGTACCCGGACGTGTCGCCGGCGGCGCCCATGCCCTACCTGTTCAGTCACCTGGAGCCGGAAGGCGAGCCGCAGCGCACCGCCTCCGCCTCTTCCTCGGCCTCCTCCTCGTCCATCAACCAGCTCAACTCGGACAGCATTGAGCTTGCCGAGGCCGCCGAGCCCCAGGCCGGCCCCCAGCCTGCCGGAAGTGCAGCCAAGCCGCCAGTGATCTATGCCTGGATGAAAAAAGTTCATGTCAATTCAAGTAAGATAAATTAATCTCTTGATTGTTCAAAAAAAACCATTTATCATGGAAAAAATACAAAAAAAGAGAGCAACATTTTTTTTTCTTCTTGTAATTAATTACAAAATTATTTGCCACTAGACTTATGCCCAGCTTCCTCATTCCAAAGAGTAATTAATCAAAAAAAAATGTTTTTTTTTTTCTCTTCTTATTTGTTGTAAATCTTGGAATTTGCTTAAATGATGGATTAGTTGTGATGTGGTGGCTTTCTTTAATTATTTATTTAAAAGAACATTGGATTTAAAAGATTTTCTTCTTTTTTGTTGTAAATCTTGGAATTTAAATTAGATGTGATTCCTTCTTTTAATTATTTATTTGAAAGAACACGAATTTTAAAAGAAAATAACAAATTTAATTTTTTGACTTTTATATAAAAGAAATAAATAAAAGGTACCCACATAAGACATAAATAATTATTTAAATTATTTCTTTTATATTTTTTTGAATTAAGGTGTCTTTTTTCAAATTTTATTGAGATTTTTTTTCTCTTCAAAAATACCTTTTATTAAAATAATATATAATAGTAATAAATAAAAAAAATCCTCTTCTTTTTTGTTCTAAAACTTTGAATTTAAATTAGATGTGGTGTCTTTCTTTAATTATTGATCTAAAAGAACATAGGATTTAAAAGATTTTTTTTGAATTTTTTAAAATTATATTTAGTAAAAAATATTATTGTTTGCCACATAAGACAGCAATAATGATTTTAATTGCTTTTTATATTTTTTTTCTAATTAAGATGTTATTTTTCAAATCTTATTGAGATATTTTGTCTTTTTTAAACTTAGAAAAATATAAAATTCATCATTCCAAAGAGGAATAGAAAAAAAAAATTTTCTTCTTATTTGTTGTAAATCTTGGAATTTGCTTAAATGGTGGATTAGTTGTGATGTGGTGGCTTTCTTTAATTATTAATTTAAAAGAACATAGGATTTAAAAGATTTTTTTTGAATTTTTTAAAATTAGATTTAGTAAAAAATATTATTGTTTGCCACATAAGACAACAATAATGATTTTAATTGCTTTTTATATTTTTTTCTAATTAAGATGTTATTTTTCAAATCCTATTGAGATATTTTTTTTTTAAACTTTGAAAATTATAAAATTCATCATTCCAAAGAGTAATAAAATTTAAAAATTTTCTTCTTTTTTGTTGTAAATCTTGGAATTTAAATTAGATGTGATGCCTTCTTTTAATTATTAATTTAAAAGAACTCATATTTTAAAAGAAAATACCAAAATTAATTTTTTGACTTTTATTTAAAAGAAATAAATAAAAGGTACCCACATAAGACATAAATAATTATTTAAATTATTTTTTTATATATTTTTTTTGAATTAAGGTGTCTTTTTTTCAAATTTTATTGAGGTTTTTTTTCTCTTCAAAGAAACTTTTTATTTAAAATAATATATAATAGTACTAAATAAAAAAAATCCTCTTCTTTTTTGTTCTAAAATTTTGAATTTAAATTATATGTGATGTCTCTATTTAATTATAAATTTAAAAGAACATAAGATTTAAAAGGTTTTTTTTGTATTTTTTAAAATTATATTTAATAAAAAATATTATTGTTTGCCACATAAGACAGCAATAATGATTTTAATTGTTTTTTTTATTTTTTTTCTAATTAAGATGTTATTTTTCAAATCTTATGGAGATTTTTTTTTTAACTTAGTAAAATATAAAATTCATCATTCCAAAGAGTAAAAAGAATTAAAAATTTTCTTCTTTTTTGTTGTAAATCTTGGAATTTAAATTAGATGGGATGCCTTCTTTTAATTATTAATTTAAAAGAACACGAATTTTAAAAGTTTAATTTTTTTACTCATATTTGACTAAAATATATAAAAGTTAACCACATAAAACATCAACTATGATTTAAATTATTTCTTATATATTTTTTTGAAATAAGATGTCTTTTTTCAAATTTTATTGAGGTTTTTTTTTATTAGTATTTTATTGATGTATTTTTTTATTTTAAAAAATATCTTTTGTTAAAATAATATATAAAATTCTTAATTCCAAATAGTAATCAATAGAAAAAATTCCTCTTCTTTTCTGTTCTAAAACTTTGAATTTAAATTAGATGTGATGTCTTTTTTTATTTATAAATTAAAAAGAACATAATATTTTAAAGATTTTTGAAAAACGATTTAAAAAATTTTAAAAGAAATCAACAATTTTAATTTATTGGTCCCATAAAAATTTGGAAAAGTAATATTTTGGTTTACCACATAAGACACCAAGTGTAATTTTGACTTTTATCTAAGCTATTCTGATTTAAATCGAATACAAAAAAAGAAGACCCAAAAAATGTGCCAAAATCTAATTATTTATAATATAGGATTTTCAAATTTTATTGAATTAAAAAAAATAAATTAATTCTTTGAATTAAAAAATTATTTGGAAATTTCTAATTTCATAGTGGAACTAATTAAATGAAAATTTATTTTTCTCTTGTTGAAAATTTTAGAATTAAATAAAATTTAATAGTTTACCACATAGGACAGCAAGTGTAATTAATTATTTTTAATATATTTTAAAAATTAAAATGTTTTTTTTATTGATATTTTACTAAGGCGAAAAGATTTTTATGAATTTTTTTTAAATTAAAGAATTATCTGGAAATTCCTCATTCCAAAGAGTAATTAATCAAAAAAAAATTTTTCTCTTTTTTTGTTGTAAATATTTTTTAATGATGGATTAGATGTGATTTTATTTCGGTTATTTAAGATGATGGCTTTTCGAGCGTGGAGAGCAAGAGAGCACGCACTGCCTACACCAGACACCAGGTCCTGGAGCTGGAAAAAGAGTTCCACTTCAACAAGTATTTGACAAGACGGCGCCGCATTGAGATCGCGCACACACTCAGTTTGTCCGAGAGGCAGATAAAAATATGGTTTCAGAATAGACGGATGAAGTGGAAGAAGGACCACAAGATACCCAATTCAAAGTCCAAGTTGTCTGAGTGTGCACAAGGATCCAGCAAATCGTCTAGTAATTATCCAGAACACCAGTATTGGTGGAATAATCTAAAAGATCTTTTTCTTTTTAAGATGATTCAAATTTTGATTTTGATGAGGACAACGATGATGACTATGAAGAGAACGACGAAGAGCTGGAGCAGGCCGAAGGGTCGGACCAGCATTTTTATGCTAGAAATAATGCCAACATGCCACCGGCACCTCAGACTAATCAGCTTGGCTTTCAGCAAATTTCGATGAGCTTGGGCTCAGCCGCCAATAAATCTTTGATGATTTAAATGAATGGACTTTAATGTAAAAATGTGGTTAGATCACCTTTTTTCTTTTTTAACTCTTTTTTTTTTCACTCGAGCAGAATGACATTTTTTGATTTTTTATCTATCAATGTTTTTGTATTAAATTATAAAAAAATATTTTTTGATTTTTTTTTACTGAATAAAATCATCAGGCTTTTATGAAAATTTAAAGATTTTAATAAAAAAATTTAATTGATTTAAAGTTTATTTAATTTGCATTTTGAAATATAACTAAATTTTATATTTATAATATTTTTTCTAAATTATAACAAGGTAAAACAAGTGTCTAATTAAGAGAATATATAAACCTATTTTAAGTTTTATTTTTTGGCTTAAAAATGATAAATAAAAATTTAAATTGCAAATAATTATTAGGATTTAAAAATTTATATTAATTACTACTAATACTAAAATATATAGCTAAACATGAATTAGAGCTTTTTTTTTAATAAATTAAGATAATTTTCTAAACAAGTTTAAAAAATGTAATAAAATTTGCAGGAAAAAGAATATAAAGATTTTAAAATTAAAATTTATTTCAACAATTTTAATCATTTACCACATAATAGCGGTATAGTTTTACATTTTCTTGAGCTGAACAAAAGCAACAACATAATCATTTTAAACCAAATTTTAATGTTTCTCTTCATCATAATAAATCATCTAAAAAGTGAATCCACGAATCGTGATTATTTTAAAATCGTGTATTCTTTTTATTCATATTTTTTATATTTTCAATCGTATCGATGACCTATGGGGCATTTATTGAACATTTTTATTGCAATTTTTATTTATCATTAATTCAAATAGAAGAAGAACGGTCTTTGTCAAAGAATTTTTTCTGATCAAAAAATTTTTTTCCTTCAAAAAAACTAAAGAATAAAGAAAATTATTTTCTAATTTTTTTTTTCATTTGATAGAAGAAAAATTCGGGATGTATTTTCTCAAATAAAATAGTACAGTTCTCAAAGCAGTAATTTCTATTCGAAAATGTTTTCAATATTTTAAATTTATTCTTTTATTTCTTTTCCAATGGAAACAATAAAAATCCATTTTTCACATGAATTGTCTTTTCTTTTTTATCATTAAAAAGAACATAAATATTAAAAGAAAATAATAATTTTAATTTTTTGGTCGTATTAAATTTTGACAAAGAATTTGTAACTAAAAAATACTTAAGTTTATCAATTAAAACAGAAAGTGAATTTTTGACTTATTAACTCGAATAGGAAAAGGAAACCCAAAAAATGTGACAAAATATAATTATTTCTGACAATTTCTTTTTGATGAGATGATAAGAAATTTTTTTCAAGTTTATCAAAATTTAGAATTAAAAAAAAAAAATTTTAATTCAAAAAATTGCTTCAATTAGTGAAAATAATTTTCTTTTTAAAAAGTATTTGCTTAATTATCATTGGATTTTTTTTATTAAACATGAGAAATAATGAGTCTAGGTTAATATTTGATCTGGTAGTCACCAAAAATTTTTGGTAAGAGTTATAAAGAAGACTTTGTGATTAAAAATGAAAATGTGATTTTTGAAAGTATTTTTTGATGATGCTAATAAGGTTGTGAACAAGATAATTAAGTAGACCCAAGAAAATAAAAAAAAAAGTTACTTTTTCAAATTTAAGAAATTTTTGACAATTATCTTTTTATTGTAATATTCTAAAATTATAATCAAAAGCTAATTTTGGCTGAAAAGAGGTTTTTTGCCGCTTTGGTAAGCTTAAGAAGGTAAATTTCCTAAATTATATTTTAATAATAAAAAAAATGAATTATTAAAATTGGAAATTTAATTTTTTAATATTTATACATTGCATGTAGAGCATGTTACATTAAAATTATTCAAATTAAATCAACGATTTATTTTAATATCTAAAGATAAACTTTTTGAATTGATGATCAACTTCAAGATGCCAAAAACAAGTGGACTTGAAATGATAAATTTTGTAAATTTTGTAAAAAAAGAATAAATTATGCAGATAGCTTAAGACTAAATCTAAGAAGAAAAAACGATCATTAATATCATTAAAATCATTTTTTTTTCCGACTTTGATATACATAAAAACAATCTTTGGGTCAACAAATAAAAAAATTATATATTTATTCACAAAAATTTATAAATTTATTTAGCAAATTGGTTAAAGAGTTTATGAATGAATTGAATTGATTGAATTTAGAAACTTGGGTTGATTTTTATGCTGAGAACACTAGTGATTTTTAAAATTCTAGTTGAGATGGTGATGATATGTTTGTTGATGAAGCGTCAAATAATTGAACTTAATAAAATTAAATTAAAAATAAATTGTTTAAAAGAGCATTTTTGCTACATTATTTTATTTTTGTGATACTTTTTGATTTTTCTAAATAATAATTTTATCAAATTGCTATTTTTCGTGCCGTGACAACAGTATACCGAACAAATGTTCTATTTAAAAAAAAATAATGGAAAATTATATGGATTTTCTAATACTTGTAGTGCAATATTTCAGGAATTTTTATTTTGGATTTTCATGTTTTATTCTTAATTCCCTGAAATATTACACAAAAAATATACAAATATGAAAGTCTAATAATGTAAAATTATGAAAATTTTGGCAAATGTAGTCAGTAATAAATAATATTTAAGAAATAATTATTATTTTGATAATAAGATTATAAACCCTAAATCTTATTGTTATTCTCTTGATTAAAGGTATACTGGCTGGTGAACAGTCTCTTTTTGAAATGCTTTGACGATTAAAACCATTCTGTCACCAAAAAGGTTTTATTTTGAGATCTGAATTCAGGACTTCTTCATTATTTGAGCATCTTTTTATATCTTTCTTCAGCTAATTTTTTTTATACCTAATTTTTTTTCAGATAATTTTTCTTTTTACAAGCAAAATTATTTTTAGCAGAAAATTTGTTCATTCATATTCTGGTGATTTTTTTACCAGAAAATTTAGTCACTTATATTCTAGTTTTTTTTTCTTTGAGCTAATTTTTTTTCACAGCAAGATCATTTATTTATCACCAAAAAAAAATCTTTTGTGCAAATCTAATTTTAGCACTCTCAATATTCACATAATTAAGGATGTTGTATTTATTGACACGAGATATCAATTACAAATACAAATAAATAATAAACATAATTAGATACTTTTATTTTTTATTAATAAAATGATAAGAAATTTGACATATTTATAAAAAACAAAAATTTGAAATACAAAAATTAATTTTTAAAAATTCGTCATTTGAATCTTTTTTTAAAATCTGCTTTTTCAAAAAAATTAATTTGTAAACAAATTACAGTGCAGATTTGAAAATAAAAATATATTTTTATTGTAAAAAATTTAAATTGTAAATTATTTAAAAATTTTTGTGGTGAACAAAAATATTTTGGTGAACAAATCAAATATTTTTTTGATTTATTAAAGAAAATTTTAATTGTAACGTAATAAATTTTGATTCAAAGCTTGTCAGATCAGAATAAAAGAATCAGGTTTTATTTTTTTTGACATGTGAAGTTTTACGCCTCTAGAATTTTTTATTAATTCGCCACACAATTCACATTGCTACTGGTTAATGTGTTGGCTTAGAGTTATAACATTTATTTATTTATAACATTTACCTTTTGTTCGTAAGTTGCCACTTTATGGTAATGTATGTAGAACCTTGAGGAAGCATTGAATCAATTCTTTCTTTTCAAAAATTGAAATTCTTTAATTTCGATCTTAATATTATAATATTAGGAAAAAATAAAAAAATATAAAATATTACTAAACTCGATGTGAAAGCAGAGTTTCTTAAAGTCCCAAATTAAAATCGAAAGCAGTCAAAACACTATCTCGCGCTTCACAACGTAGACCTGAATTTTGACGTTTCGTCATATGAATTAAATGACTTTATTAAGAAAGAATATGATATAGATGGGATGCTAAGAATGATAAAAAAATCAACAAAGCAAACATTAACCCTCGTTAAAGCAGTCACGTGTAATCCTATTAATTTCAATAAGATTATCAATGATGGATACATAAAAATTGGTCCAACTCGTATCAAAGCAACAGCCTGGAAATTCGGCAATACTCCAGATCAATGCTTCAAATGTCAAGAATTCGGACACATGACGAAAAATTGTAAAAAAGAAAAACAACTTTGCTTAAGATGCGCAGGTAACCATCACTTTAGTAAATGCAATATTACAGACCCATCAAAATTTAAATGCGTTAACTGCAAAGAAAACCACGCCGCTTGCTCAAAACTCTGCCCAGTTTTGCAAAAGTTTGTGCAAGAAAAGTCGAAAAAACAAGAAGCAAACGCAAACAAAAACTTTAAAAGAATAGAATCAGCTGCTCCAGCAATCGTAAACAACCAACAATACCAAACCCAGAATAATAATACGATCGGAATAATCAACCTGCTAATCGACATCTTTAAAAACTTAAACAAAATCCAATCAACAATTAACGAAAACCCCAAACCCTTCCTTGACTTGATCAGTAAACATTTAGGGCAAGGATTCCATCAAGAGTTTACCAAACACTTACCAGCACAAGAAATAAATGACCAAGAAATGAATAACCCGCACATCGAAAATGAAAATGATCAATTCTGAAAATACAAAACTAAACATCCTGCATTCTAACTGTCAATCAATCAAAAACGACTCGAAAAAAATATTATTAGACAATTTAAAACAAAAAACGAAAGTAAACATAATTATATTAAACGAAACGTTCCTTAAATCAATCGGTACTTTTGAATTAGTGAATTTCAATATTTACCGGAAAGATAGACAATTGAGAAAAGGAGGAGGTGTTATTTTAGGAATAAAAAATGAAATTTACTCAAAAAAAATCAACATCCCATACGATGTTGAAGCAGTAGGAGCTGAGATAACAATTGAAACAAATATTAGACTAGGTATATTTACATATTACTCAAGCCCAAAGTGTAACATTAACGAAGAGTTTTTGAATTTCATTCTCAGAAATTATCCACTATTCATATTAATCAGAGATCTAAATGCAAAACATAGCGATTGGCACTGTAAATATCGGAACAACAAAGGTAGCGCTTTAAAGAAAATTGTAGATTCAAATGATTTGAGAATTCTTAATGTTAATAAGCCAACTTACCCTCGTGGAAAAAGCACTCTCGATTTAAGCATCTGCTCAAAACAAATGAATAAATATTTTAAAGATCATGATGTTTTGAATCAAATGATAGGTGATCACAAACTAACTTTAACAACCTTCAGATCGCAAATTAAAAAAAATTTTATTACCCATAAAAAAAAAGACTGGCAAAATTTTAAAAAGCTCATCTCGGAAAAAAAAAATTTAGACAAAATAAATGGGCCAAATGAACTTGACATCGAAGCAGATAAATTGCTCGCCGACTTGAGAAATTGTCTCGAAAACTCGACAAAAACGTTTGAAATAAATAGAAAATGTGAAAACCCGATTGAAGTGCCTAAATCCTTACTAGAGTTGATCAAATTCAAAAATAAAATAAGACGTCTTTATCAGAAAACGAATTCCCAGATTCACAAGAGGTTTTTCAATATGTTAGAACGAAAATTGAAAAAAAATATTGCCAGTCACAGAGAAGAAAACATCCAAAAGCGATTCGAGCAACTTAAAAACTTTAATCAGAGCAATCCAAAACATTGGAAAATAATTACAAATTCGATAATGACTCCTTCAAACTATCAAATGAGCATAAAAACTGGGAGTAATTACTACACAGAAGACGAAAATGAAATTGCAAATCTTTTTGCCGATGACCTAGAAAATTTATTCAAAGATAACAATAACGAACAGATACCACCTTTTGAACTCAAGCCAACAACATACTCGGTCGACCCCTTAGTCAGAAAAGATGACATAGAAAATGCGATAAAAAATCTCAAATTAATGCATCTCCAGGTTTTGATGGTATTACAAATAAAGTAATTAAAAACTTACCAGAAAACTTCATCGTAAGACTACTTTTAATGTTCAATAAATCTATCGATTTAGGGTATATACCAACTAAATGGAAAAAATCAAAAGTAATTATGATTCCCAAGAAAGATAAACCTCCAGACCTAACGAACTCGTATAGGCCGATCTCATTACTTAACTCTATAATGAAGCTCCTTGAATCAATAATAAACAAGAAACTTCAAAGCCATTTAGAACTAAACAACCTTTTACCAAACGAACAATCAGGGTTTAGAAAGTTTAAATCGACTCAAGACCAGATCCTACGTCTAAATCAGTCCATTTTAGAAGGCTTTAAAAAACGAATGATAACGGGGGCAGTCTTTTTCGACCTAGAAAAAGCATTTGATAAAACCCCACATATTGGTATTTTAAATAAGTTGGAATCAACAAATTTAAACCAAAATATCCTAAAATGGATAAAAAGCTTCTTAGAAGAACGTACATTTGCAGTCCAATTAAAAAACGAACTCTCACAAGAAAAACCGATAAACTGTGGAGTCCCCCAAGGAAGCTGTCTATCACCAACTCTATTTATAGCATATTTTAGCGATATCGTAACCGCGATTTCAAATAATGTAAATGTAGGTTTATTCGCAGATGATTTATGCATTTGGTACACTAACAAACAAATCAGTTTAGTCAAAAGCACCCTTCAAAATAGCATAAATATAATACGTCATTTTTGTAAAACATATCATTTTACAATTAACACATCCAAGACAACGTACACAGTTTTTACAACAGGTGGTCAAAGAAAAAACTATCACACGAAATTTGATCTAGATCTTCAAATAGAAAATGTCAAAATTCCCTTAATCACAGACACAGTGTTTTTAGGCATCAAACTGGATCCGAAACTAAATTACGAAAAGCAGCTAGCATCAATCCAACAAAAAATGATTATAAACTTAAAAACGATCAAAAAACTAAAAAAACTAAATTTTAAAAACTCCATAAAACTCGGTGTCATTTACTACAAAGCTACAACAAGGCCGATTCTCGACTATTGTCATGTAATAGGGAGTACAAATCGATTTAACTTCTATAAAAAATTACAAATCATGCAAACCAAAGCGCTAAAACAGATTCGTTTCTTCAAATTTAAAACGAAAACGAGCCAGATTCATCAAAAACTAGAAATTGAAATGGTTGAACCAAGACTTAAGAAACTTTTCATAAAATATATGAAGAGAAAAGAAAGACTCGACCCACTTATCACAAAAGATATAAATGTGTATAAAAATACGTACCTTGTAAGCCCTGTTAGCAAAACCACAACTCCACTCGAAATCTTCTTATTCGAAAATTGAATAATTTTATTTGCTTTTTTTATGAAAAAATACGAGTTTTATTTAGAAACAAAATTTAGAATTTTTTGTATACATCATTTTTATATATAACCTAATTACTATTTTTAAATTTTCTATTTTTATATTACATGAGGACTGAAAAGAAGGCGATAAGCCGTTCGGGATAGTCCTAGGGGTAAATCCCTAAAATTATTTTATTAAAAAAAAAAAAAAAAAAATTAAAATCCAAATCAAAGATTTAAAATTTTTTTCTATTTTTAAAGTCTGGACTTTGACTTGACATGTGACTTGTTAATTTTAAATAACTAGGGATTAACCTTAAAATAATTAGCAGAGTAAAAATTTGCTCAAATTTCAATTTTCAAAATTTTCAAATAGAATAAATAAAAAGATGTATTTTAACAGATTTGCATTTTTGCAGTTTTATTAAAAAATCAAATGTTAATTAACATTTTTTTAAATATTTTTACTTTTATTGTAAATGACTATTTTATTTTTATTTTATGAACAATTATAATGGAAAAGATTTTAATGATACCGATAATCTTAATCGAAATTTTAGGATAAAAAATACTTTTTAAGAAAAACTCTAATCAAAAGAAATAAAAACTTTTAATAATGAAAATTTAAATCAACTAAATTTAAGTCACAAGTATTATTTTATTTTAATTTTTGCCTCATTCAGCTTTAAATTGGTAAATTATTTATTCAAAAAAATGTTCGATTAATTTAGAATAAAAAAAAGTTCTCGAATTAATAGATCAATAAATTTTTCATAATATTTTAATTAAAACCTAAAAAATGAACATTTTTATTTGTTTATTTTGTCAATTTTGTTTATCAATATTCAAATAATAAAAAAAGTATTTTAAATGAAAAAAATTGTGGAGATTTTTTATCATTCTCAAAAATGAAAATAATCACTAAAATATTAATTGAATAATCATTTTAAAAGCTAATCTAAATTTTTTTTTTTAAATATACGCAAGCTTGTCTTTCTTTCTTGATAAAGAATCAATATTTTAATTAATATATCTTCATATGACTTTTGCAGACCACCATATTCATGTCTAGTTGAATCCAACTGAGTTTAGAGACATAGATTGAACTGTTTTTAAGAGTCAATCTCTTTTTTGCTTTTGATACGCAAGCTTTTCTTTCTCGGTTAAATTTTTGAATTAAATTTATTCCTTAAGACTTTTGTGGAACACAATTTGCATTTTTTTACACATTAAGTTTTTTCTCTTAATATTTTTTTGTCGTTTTTGCTAAATGCTCTCGATTAAGATTATCGATATCAAAAAAATCTTTTCCATCAAAATTTTCATTTTTAAAATGGTATTTTTGTAATAAAATTAAAGAAATTATTTAAATGTTAATTAACATTTATTTTATCATTTGAAATGCAAAAATGCTAATCTGTTAAAATACATCTTTTAATTTTTTTCATTTGAAAATTGTGAAAAATGAAATTTGAGCAAAATTTCTACTTTGCCAAACAATCATGATCTACCAAAGCAATTTAGTACAAAAATTAAATTTTTACTTCTACAGAATAAAACAAAACTTTTAAGTATTATTCTCAGATTTTATTATTTTCTAAGTTAAAACTTTTGTACATAAATATACTTAAAAATAAATCTAAAATTAAAAAAAAAAACAAAAATTAAATTAAAAAAAAAAGGTTCTACCGAGATTTGAACTCGGATCGCTGGATTCAAAGTCCAGAGTGCTAACCGTTACACCATAGAACCTTACCAATTTACAAAAATTATTTCAATCACAAAATTGAACAAAAACTAGACCTAGTTCTACGATAACTAAATTCAGCCTTATACTCTGGCACATTCTCATTAATAACTTCCTCTAGCTCAATTCTAACTTGGTCAAGATCATCATTTGAAATTTTCAATCTATTTTTGCTAATGTACCTTTTAGCTAAATAAATTTTCTTCTTGACCACCATTTGAACTTCCAGAGACGAATGTCTGTACATATGAATCAAATAATCAAAAAAATAGTCAAAATCCTGCAGTTTTTTGGCCAATTTGGCATCAGATCCATCGTCAGGCCGACTAAAAATAACATTTTTAAGTGCATATTTTGATCTCTTAATGGTCTCAAAGCAGTTAATGGAATCAATGTTGATTTTGACAGGTAATTCCTCTTTTAAGTCAATGTCCATGGCTGAAGCGCACAGAACACCATTTTGGTCAATTTCAATTTTGAGCTCTATCTTAGCGGAGCCAGCAGGCGTTTTTCTAACATCTTCAATGACAAGTTCACTGATATGCTTGCAATATCTGGCCAGGGGTGACTCACCTTCGTACAAGTTGACCCTAAGGACTGTCTGATTGTCAATCAAAGTTTGAAAAAGATGCCTTCCAGAGCAAGGAAAGTTAGTCCTTGAGTTAATTAGGCTTTTTATGACACCATTGTAAAGACCAACTCCGATTTTGCTTGGTAAAATGTCATTGCTGGTCAAATTGAGTGTGGAAGAAGACAAAAAGGCAGCGCCTATGCTGGCGCAATCGTTGTCCATGAAAATTATGTTTGTGCCATGGTTGGAATGGTATTTGAGTAATGGCTCAAGATGTTCGTATAGAACTGCATCCGAGCAGACAAGAATTTCTGAGATTTGGTCATTTATTTTAAAATTTTGGTCAATGATACCAGTTTTTTTCAACTTGTCAATTACACTTGTGGCCAGCAGCTCAATGCCAAGTTTTTTCATATTCAGACTGAACTCTTTGCCATGTGTTTTAATTGTCCAATTTTCGGCTCTGGCACTGGCCATTCTTTCGGTGTTCATTTGTTTGTACAAATGATAGCGGGTCAATGTTTTGTTCAGTTGAATGTTCTGGCTCTTGGCCTGGTGCTTTAAGACTTTGAAGCACTTTTCAAAAAATTTTCGCGATGATATGTTCCGATCAGATGTTTGATCCACCACATTCAGGTTTTTTTTATCAATGCATTCTATTATTGAACTGTTCATGTAGCCTTTGAATCAAAAATTTAAATTTAAGAAAAATTTAATTTTTTTAATTTTAATTAAAATAAGAAAACGTTTGGAGAAAGTTTTTTTGTCAAAAGGATACGTGGCAATCAGAAAATAAAATAACTAAGTAGTGTCAGCAATATTTTTTTTGGCATTTCTTATCAGAGTTGTTTAAAAGTCCAAAAAAAAGTCCAACTCAAGATTTTTTTTTTTAATTTGCTAGATCAGGCTTAATATCAATAAATTTATATACTTTTGGGTTGTCTAATGCAATAGATTTGCCATTCACAGAATTTTCTTGCAATTTTAGCATAAATTTCTTCTTCAGTATTCAAAATTTTAAAGTTTGGGATTGGACTTTTGAACTTCAAAACTCCAATTTAAAATTTTAATGATTAAAATTTAAAAAAAAAAGTCCTGACTTGGACTTTGAAAAAAAAAATTTAAAGCCTTAGGTCGGACTTTTGAAAAAAAAAAAGTCGTGACTTGGACTTGACTTGAGACTTGTGACTCTTAAACAACTCTGATTCTTATAGAACTCGATGCGCTGATTAATATTATACAGTCAATAACCGGTTATCCGGAATTTTTTCATCCGGAATGCCCGATTATCAGGAATCAATTTTCGGACCAGCGCTATTTGATTTTTTACTGTGAGCTTTTTCGCTTCCTACTTTTTAGGCTTTGAGCTAATTAGAACAGCATTTCTTCCGTATTACTTCCTGTTAAACCTTAATATATAAACATAAACGTTGTGAGTAATTCTGTTATTCGCATTAAAAATGACAAGACCTATGTATCAAGTCCCTAAGCCTCGCAAGAACGCTAGGAAAAAAGTTATTGATACTCCGATTGGTTATTGATACAAATCGACATCATCAAGGACCGCTTCGAGTCACTATCAACGCGCTATCTTCATAAAGCATCGAACTGCAACAAACTCATTAGGGACTTAATTGATAACTACAATCCAAACTCCAAGCCGAGAATCAAAAATGGAGTCAAACCTTTTCTCGCTCACCTTCTCCCGAAAACAACTCAATCAACAACAAAAACATCAACAAACCAAACAACTTCAACAGAGACAATTAATCAAACAAAAACAAAGAAAAAAAATAACTGGCAGAAACTAATTGACTTTGTTACCCAATTGGACATTTAGTTCAATCAACAACTACAACAGTTTACAAGTTAGAAATGACAACAAATTAACAAAATAATGAAGACAGACAGTAAACTACAAAGAAACAAATAAAAATGGGTTGAAAAAGGCCGAGCCTTAAAGCAATCCGGTGATTGGAAAATGAGCGGCGTGTATAATCCATGCAAATCAGCTCAAAAAAATACCATCACAAAACCATACAATCAGATCAGATCAGATCAGATCAGAGTTATTCTGTTATTCGCATTAAAAATGACAAGACCTATGTATCAAGTCCCTAAGCCTCGCAAGAACGCTAGTAAAAAAGTTATTGATACTACGATTGCAAAACGCAAGAAGGTTGTTCTTAACTTTGTTCAGCGGGAGGAGATCATCACTAAGAACAAGAGTGAGTACTGCCCAAAAAAACTTGCGCTATATTATATGGTTGGCTTGAGTACGATTTACGACATTATCGCCAAAGGTTCAACAGAACTTAGCAAATTCAGAACAGATAATCCAGACAGTGCGATCAGATGCACATTTAAGACTTCAAGCTATCCGCTATTAGACGAAGCAGTCAACTTATGGTTTTACCAAGTTCGCAGCAGCAAAGTGCCAATCAACTTCGAAACAGTTGCCTTTCAAGCTTTTTATTCGTTCCTTACTTTTTCCTTCCGTTAATTTGTTGTTTTTATTCGTTAATTGTTTCTTTGTTCTAAATAAACACTCTAAATCAATTATCACTGTGTTTACCCCTCTTTTCATTATCAAATCGTGTTATCCGGAAAATTTATTATCCGGAAGAGTTTGAAAAAAAAAGCTCGAATCTCATTCCAGATAATCGGTTATTGACTGTATGTGAAATTTTGCTAATTTCTTAATTTTTTCATATTTTAAGGCCACTCAAAGTTTGAACCTACTATAGATGGTAGAATTTTTGTTTTGGGATAGAAAAGTTGCTACAAATAAAATTTTTTCGAAAATAAAATTCGCTCAGGATTTCGAAAATGCTGTCAGTTTTTTTATATCACTTTTCCTTTTTATCAAAAAATTAAGAAAAATCCAAAAAAATAATTTTTCTCTTCAAGAGCGTCAGGTGTGATAAGACGTTAAGACAAAAATTTTCTTAGACACATCATTTTGTCTTATTTTAGGTCCTTAATAACACATTAAAATATCTAAGATTGAAAAACTTGGCTTCCCCCTCTTTTTAAGAAACAAAAACTTTTAAAAAAGCAAAAACTTTTTTAATTCAAAAATTAAATAAAATATGCCTAAGATGATGAAACTTTTAAATTTTTAGAACTAAATATTAATCTGCGTATATGAAAACCCAATAAAATTATTTTAATGATGGCTTTTTTTATTTCTATTTGACTTTTACCTTATTTTTCTGGCAAAGCATATTCAAAATAGCTAAATTTTTGTGCTTAATTCTAAATTTATTTTTCTCTTCTATTATTTAAGATATTAATCAAGCTTTATATTTTTTGAATTTTTATTATAAAATTTTTAGAAGTTTTTTTACGATAAATTAAACAAAATAAAATAATTTTATCAAAATGAATTGATACTGATACTTTAATGCTGCAATTGAATCAGTTTAACGGATTGAGTAGAAAAAAAAGAGAAATATACGCATAATTGTATTAAATCAAATTTTAATGATCATAATCAAAATTTATTTTTTTAATTAAAAAATTTAATAAAGGAGAATTCTCAAGTAATTTATTTAAACCTGATAAACTCTTCAAAAATTTTATATATTGAATACCTTACATATGACTGGAGTTGCGAATTTCAAATAAAAATTGAACAAAAATTCTTCAATTTTTTAAAAATTAAAATTAAAGTTAATAATAAATATTAAAAAATTTATTGCACTATAATTTGTTTCGCCTCTTTTCCTACAATAAAATTTTTATTTTCTTTTTTAAATCAAATCAATAATCTTATTAAAATCTTATTGATTCTTTTTGTTTTAGTTTTTTTTTACATTTGAAAAATTATTTTAGGTAAAGAATGTGCAACAAAGCATATTGCACTATGATGCAGTATTATTATTTGTATTTATCTACTTAAATTTTAATTAATGAAAAAATGAATTTTTGTCCAATTTCTATTTGAAATTCAAAATATCCTTAAAGTTGGTTTATGGTTAATTTAATAAAAAAATTGTCTCTGCATAAAATTAAAAATTTAAAATGCCAAAAAAAGCATAATTTGGATTAAACACTATTAATGTTTTAGAATAAATACCGTGACAACAAAAAAGACTGTTTTTTTTGATTAAACAAATGGATAAGTTCAGATAACATCACATTCTTTTCAAAATTCAGAAGCCAAATAAAAGCTGATTTCGATGCTCCTAAAATTGCACAGCTTTTCTTTTATTATTTTGGCTTTTGACCATAAATATCTGACATATTTTTTTAAAAGTTGAATTAAAATCCTAATTGAGATTCATTGAGAAACAAAATAATAAAATTGTTGGGGAAACAAATTAAAAATTTTCGAATAATAGAATTAATTAATTTTGCTTATTAATTATTTTTTAATTTTGAAAGTCTTTTTGTTCCCAAAAAAATTTAATTTTGAATTTCACTAGATGATTTATATTGAAAAATTTAATAAATTTATTTATACTTAATTAAACAAAATTATACTTGAATAATAATTATAGTTAATTTTTAACGCCTTTTTCAAAATTAATAAAAGGAACCAGTGATTGGACCCATCTCTTCCAGTACTTAGAATATAAGCTTTTGACTTAAAAGATAAATATTTGAATTTCAGAGTGGTAAAAATCGTTATTCAGATTCATGCCTCTATTGAGGGCATCTTGAAGTTGATGATCAATTCAAAATATCATTTCAATTCAAAAAGTTTATCCATAGATATTAAACTTAATCTTTGATTTAATTAAAATGATTGTAATGTAGCATGCTTTACATGTAATGTAGATTTAGAAAATAAAAAAATTGAAAAAACATTTTCTCAATCCATTGATGAAATCGATTTTTGATTTATCTAATTAATAATTCACAATTAAATTTAAAAAAGAAATTTAAATGACAAATTCCAAATAAGCAATAAAATGAAAATAAAACTTGACAAAAATTCATTTAGATAAATCAAAAATCGATTTCATCAATGGATTGAGAAAATGTTTTTTCAATTTTTTTATTTTCTAAATCTACATTACATGTAAAGCATGCTACATTACAATCATTTTAATTAAATCAAAGATTAAGTTTAATATCTATGGATAAACTTTTTGAATTGAAATGATATTTTGAATTGATCATCAACTTCAAGATGCCCTATTGATGACAATTAGAAAAATTGCATTAACTAAAATTTAAATATTTTTTTTAATTAAAATTGTCCATTTTTAAATAAAATTCAATAGCTTAAATTTGCCATTTTTAAGAAACTGAAAAAAAGAAATATCACAAAATATTTCTATTAAATTAAGTCAAATGTAATAACTTAAAAGTTTGCCTAGAAAGGTTTTAATTAAACTAAGAAAATCTTACAAAAAATAAACTTTTACGAACCACTTAAGTAAACAAATTATAAACTCCATAATTTAAAATTTAACTTAAATTCTATTTAACAAAACCCCAAAAATTTAAAATCATAATCTTTTAAAAAAATTTAATTTTTTAAATATCTTACCTGATCCAAAATCAATGATAAACTTTCTAGAAGAATCATTGAGCTTTTTGGCCATAAACGGAAGTGCAAGAGAAGTCGATTTATTCACCAGCAAGAACTTTTCTCTAAGACCAATTTGTTCAAAGCAATTTTTTAGACACAACCTTTGATATGAATGAAAATCTGACGGCAAAGCAACACAAAGCCGAGAAATGCACTCGGTCCATTTACATGACACACTACCCAAATCAATTCCGATGCACTCAAACATACCAAGAAAAAATTTGACCAAAATTTTATTTATGGAATAGGTCCTGGCCTCATCGAACCAAACACTTGGCATTTGATCTTGCTCAACTATTTTGAACACAGCTGTCTTTGGAAGCCTCATGTCAGAGTCTGTCATCTCATACCATCTTTTACCAAACAATTGGAACACCTTGCTCATCATCAATTGAAATTGTTCCGCGAACTCTTTCTCATTCTGGCTCATTTTTGAACTCTCACTGCACCTAAGACTGCCAATGTGGTCCTCCAACATTTGTATAGAATGAAAGCTGCCATCTTTTTTGATGCTCACACAGGCCATTTTGGCGCTAAATGCACCATAACTCACTATATCAATTCCGATTCCGTATCTGTACTCATCGGAATATTTAATTTTGCATTTTTTGGTTCTCGAAGTGCTCTGGCTTAGACGAAAAGCTTTTTTGAACAAGTCGTCCAAAAAAATTGAAGAATCAAATTTGACTTTGAAATTTTTGCGCGGCGACTGAGCTGTTCTGATTGACGATGTGCGCTCTTCGTACAATTCTGGACTACTTTTGGATTTTTGAAAAGAATTTACTGGAATCACTTCAGTCATCTAAAATTAAATAAAAAAATAAATAAAAATTAAAAAAAAAATGTTTTTTTTTTTTTTATAGCAAAATTTTCAAATTTACATTCAATTTAAATATTTAAATTTGGTATTATATAATTGGTTTGGTTAAGTAACCTTGCCATCGATTGATTTGCCAAACAAATAAGTTTTTGAACTATTTAAGAAATAAAAAAGTTTTCATATCGATTTTGCTATTAATGCTTCCGAATTTTTGTATTTTTGGCTGAAAGAATATTATGTTGATTTGTCAAAAAAACACCTCGTATCGAAGCAGTTTTATCGTTTCTAATCAAAAGTTATGTGCGTTTTGAATTAAAGGTTACCTTTAAAGGTTTTTGTTTTTGAATCGAATAGAATTTTCTTATTTTGTTATTAATTACAAACAAAAACAAATTATAAAGTGCCATTCGAGTTATTCGAGAGCTCTAAAGTCACTAAGGGATATTTTGTTTTTAGTCAAGTCGGATTGTTTAGAATAATAAGTCTAAGATTAAAGTTAATCACAATTTATTTTTGACACTTTAACATTTTTTATAATTTTTATTAAATTAAATCGGCTAGGATTTATTGCATATCAAAAAAGCTAACTCGTGTAACAAAAAAATTATAAAAATAAAAAAAAAGATAATAAATAAGACAAAAAAAATATAGTTTTTTTATTTTTATTACAGTCGATCTTCCGTATAACGAACCCCCATATAACGAAATCCTCTTTATTACGAATAAGAATCCAGGAACCGATTTTTTATAAAGGAAAAAAATTGCTAATTTTCTTTAATTTCTAGAAATTCATTAATAGAAATCATAGAACTTTTTAATTTATCTCTTCGAGAAGGTAGAGTCCCGAAAGCGTGGAAAACATCGTACATTACTATGGTTCAAAAAAAGGTCTCTACTTTACAAGATCCTTTAAATTATAGACCAATTAGTATAACGAGTTGTTTAGGAAAGCTACTGGAACGCATAGTATATTCAAAATTGTATAATTTTCTGGAACAAAATTCACTCCTTATCCAGGAGCAATCTGGATTTAGGAAACACCGGCGAACAGCAGATAATCTTTTCTTTTTAATTCAAAAAATTATGGAATCATTTAATAGAAAAAAAAGAGTTTGCGGCCTTTTTTTTGATATTTCTAAAGCCTTTGATAGAGTTTGGCATGAAGGATTACTTTTTAAATTGATTAAAATAAATCCACCCCATTACTTGACTAACTGGATTAGATCCTTTTTAGACTATAGGACATTTAAGGTAAATGTGAATGACCACCTGAGCGAAGAATATCAAATAACTGCAGGTGTTCCTCAAGGCTCAGTAATTAGTCCTCTTTTTTTTAGTATATGTATATTAATGACATCCCCAAAAGAAACAAAACAAATAATGAATACTCTCTGCTTTTCGCAGATGATCTAGTAACATTCTTCATTTATAACAAAAAGGGGAACCTAGAAAATAAGATAAATAAATACCTCAAAGAACTAGAACAATGGCTTATTAAATGGCAAATGAAGATATCAGTTGAAAAGTCGTGTTCAGTAGTCTTTTCTAGGTACAAAAAAGAGAGTGATAATCTAAACTTAAAAATTTATGAAAACAGAATAGTGAGCCAAAAAAGAAATCAAGTTTTTTGGTATTAAATTTGATTCTAAGTTAAATTTTAATATACTGGTAGATCAAATTAAAGAACGCTGCAATAAAAGGCTAAATATTATTAAGATATTGTCAAACAAAAAATGGGGTCTTAATCAAAACACACTAGGAAATTTATATAAATCTTTAGTCGGATCAATTTTAGACTATTCTTTTCCTTGCTTAATTCATTTTCAGAAAATAATACCAAAAAACTACAAGCAATTCAGAATACAGCACTCAGATCTATTCTTAAGTTAAAATATGATACTCCCTCCAACATCGTACATCATGAGGCTTTTAATAAAATAAAATTACTAACAGTCTCGCATCGGCTTTTTGAATTGAGTGAGAGATATGTTGGGACAGGACTGAGTCATTCTATTCCATTGGTTGTAAGACTGGTGAAGGAATACAAAGAAGGTTTCGAATCAAGATATATTGACTACCCAACTCCATTGTGTAATTGCTACCTTACTATTTCTTCTTTTTTTCCTGAAACTTGAACTATTTAAACATGAGCCACATGTAACAATCTTTTCCAATTTTATATATTCTTAATTTTCATTTATTTAGCTTATTTACTTTTTTTTTAATTCTTTTTTTTTTTATCTTATTTTATTGACTTTAATTTTATTTTTATTTTATTTTATTTCATTTTTATTTTATTTTTTTAATTTTTAACTTATTCTGAAGGAGCTCTAGCTCGGTACAGAAAACAAATAAATAAAAATAAATATTATTGTTAATCTAAAAATTCTAATTGATAAAAATGAATGAAAAGCAAGTTTGCAAAAAAGAGAAAATGTATCTCTCTTGAAGTCAAGATATAAATTATAAAAAACATATTGAGCAAAAAATAACTACTTCAAAGCTGGAAAAGAGGCAGAAATCGTCGATTCAATGGCAACAAACAATACAGTAGAGCAGGACAGTGTACAGAAATTGAAGAGCAACAAGATGCAAATAAACAAGTGATTAACTCAAAAGAAGCAATCGATAAATTAAATGAACTTGAACATTTTTTTTAACCAAAAAAGATTATAATTCTAATGTAATTAATTTGTTATTTAATATTGAAAATTTTATAATTTAAAGTAGTTTTACCAAACAACCATTTATTACCGATTTTTTTCAAAAAAATTAACTTTTTGTTTTTTTTCGCATTTTTATTTTAATTTTTTTAATCAATAAAATTTGGTTTAAATTTTTTTTTGTCCCTATCATTTTATATGGGGATTTCGATTTAACGAATACCGAATTTTCCGCCCAAGTAGTTCGTTATAACGAGGTTTGACTGCAATGGCTAACTGTGTAACAACAAAAATAAGTTTGAGGCAAAAAAATTTATTTTTTAACTAAATAAAAAAAATTATAAAAAGAAAAAAAAATTATTGACGCACCAAAGCTTCTTTTGCTTTTGGAATACGACCTCTTTTTATTTTGGAATGTAAAGGAATATTTTTAGCTGGAATTGGTACATTACATAAATTAAAACAAATTGTAAAAAATATGATGTGTTTACAGATTAATTCTTTGGAAAAAGAATAGCAAGTACATCAGTTTTTTAACCGACTTTGTTTATTAAGCTCAACAATCCAAATTTAATTAGAAAGTTCTTTAAAATCTTCAAAATCTAACAACGATCTCTTGCTTAAGCTTATTTTGAATTTCTTAATCAAGGATAAAAGTTAAAAAAGAGCACTAAATGTTTAAAAAAAAATTGACACTAAAAATGTCGATTTGATATAAAATCATTTATTTTGTTACTAATTAAGATAATTTGTTTACGATAAAGCTTGCTCAAAATTGTTTTTTTTTTTAATTTTTTTTTGTTTACAGAGTAAGACATTTTGATTATTGAATTAGATAATTTGTTATATGAGTAAATTTTCGCGAATTAAATCAGACTTAAATCGGCAATATTTGTCTACTAGAACATCTTTTTTAAATTCTTAGTTGAGATTCAAATATTTTCTCAACTTTCATTTATTTGAATTTTTTTTTAATTCATCTTATTTTCTATTAAAAAATAACGTATTACAAAATCTGTTTCCTAAACTTAATATACTTTTAAGCTTAAAGATTTTGACTGATTTGTAAATTCCGAATAAAATATAAATACTGTTTGTATTTCGATGGTCCATGTCAAATTGAGAAGAAAAAAGTATCCAGAGCTTAATAAAATAAGAAATAATATAAAATCGATTTTTTATTTTGGAAAAGTTTGCTAAATATTTTTTAAAATAAATTATAAGCAAAAGTTTGCTTTATATTTATATAAATATTATTATTTTTAAAAAAATAACTTGAACATGCATTTTCAAGTAAAGAATTGATCGATATTGATAATTTATGTCACTGTCTTTGTAAAACGACTTAATAAAATTATAGATTTTAAAAAATTAAAAAATTTTCCCTTTACTTTTATATGGAAGTTTAAAAATTCAAAAAAAGTCAAATGACTATTTTTTAATGTTTAATCAAAATTTAACTGCCAAAAACTTTTTACACACAAAATTTTCAAATTATCTATTAAAAAATTTATTAAAATTAAAATTTTACAAAAATTAAACAAAATTATCCATTAATAATTTAATTTAACACAAGTTCTAATTGAAAAATCTACACATTATATCTAAGCTTTTCGAAAAGAGCTTCCCATATTAGCTCACTCTTCAGTAAAAAAGCACTTAAGAAATCAATAACTATACTTTAAACAAAGCACTTGAATAGCCTTCATACTTAAGGATAATTATTAAGTCATTTTACAAATTGACATTGACATTTTTACTACAAATCTTTTATTTAAAAAAATTTATATTAATAAAATGTTGTAAATGAATAGTTTTTTTGAATGAAAATAGCGGTAAAATTTGTAGCTAAAGAAATTAAAATTTTTGTGAAAAAAAATTCAATTTTTTTAAAAGAATTTTTAGCAAATAAACAAAGCTTGAAATAGAGAATCTGAGCAAATAAAAATTTGATTAAAGTTAACCTTTAGTTAAATGCGATCTAGTTTTCTTATATCTAATTTTTTAACACTCCATTTACAACATAAAATTGGTCATGTATTAAAAATTGAAAGATTTAAATTAATTACAATTAAATAAAATTTTATTTTAGAATTGAATTTTTTTTGCTTGTTTGCAAAATAAATTTACACGGTCGAAATTTTTTTTTAAATTTCAAAATTGTAAAAAAAAAATCAAAGCGAAATATTTTCTTCTACAATTCTAAAGAAAATTTCTTTGAAAAATGTGAAATATTGATTCTCTGAATGTTGTATTAAGAAAACATTAATTTAAATTAAAAAGTTGTTTATTAAAGGGTTTAGTATTTAATGGAGTAATAATTTAATTTTTAAGTAATTGACTTTAGTTTTTATCGTTTATTAAATTATATTTAAATATTTCTTAAGTTTTTTTTGTTTTAAAAGAGCTTAAAGATATATTAAATATATTTTTATTATCTTTGCGCTTTTATTCCAAAATTATATATAATTTTTAAGCCATTTAAATTTTTAATGTGTGATAACTAGTAGGCTAAATAATTAACCATCTCACTAATATATTATATTTAATTATATGACGATTTAAATTTCATTAGCATTCAACTCAATTATAAAGGCCTAATAATCGGATGTTCATAATTGTGATGAAAGATACCATTAACTTAAATAATACAAAATAGAAAAATTAAGACATATAAACATTTTAATTTGTTTTTTTTTATTTAAAAATTTTAAAGCTTTTTTAGACCATAAAAAGGCGCCAGTTGAATAATTTCTTTTTCACTAGGTCAATGGCTGTGTTAACACTGACCTTGTGATATAGAAACTACTCAGCTAGTGCCTACATTACCTCTAAGAGAAGCTGTAAAACAAGTTTTCAATTAGACCTAATGATTGACTATTTAGCATCTTAATTAGAAATTTTTATCAAAGTGGTCAAACAATCATATTTTAACTGTGAAAAGATAATACATTTTTTTCCAATTTCTCATGGAAAGTGGTCCAAAAAATAAAATTTAAGAAAATTATACGAATTAATTTTATGACTATTTTTAAGAAAACAGTTTTAATGTAATTCTTTTTTTTAATTAAATTTTCCTTAAAAAAATTTAAAAATTTTCAACAAAAAAATCTAGGAAAAATTTTTTGACTTTAATACTCAGTAAAAAAAATATGTAAGTCTTTAAAATTCTATCGACTAAAAATAAACAAAAAAATTTTCAAACCAAATTTTTCCTGAAAAAATGTTCCATATACCTTCGTCATTAAAATGAGGGTCGAGTTTTCTAAAGTTTTTGTTTTTTCCATATTAATCTTCGTATTTTTAACCAAGTAGATTTAAATTTAAGTATCTGAAAAATTATTTTTTCGCTAAGAAGTAACCTTAAACTTATTGTTCCTATATTTGTTTCTACTTTATTAAACAAAGAAAAAATACCTAAAATTAAAAATTTTTCTTATAAAATCTCAGTTATTAAAAATCAAAAAAAAAATTAATTTAAAAAAGAAATAAGCAACACAAAAAATTTGATCCCTAAACATCGCTAAAAAGGTTTTATATTCTAATTTTTACCTAAATAAATTAAAAAAAAATTGAAACCAGTGAAAAAATATTGAACCTGGTCAATTTAAACATATTTTTTGAAATAATTAAAAAATTAAAATTTAAATTAGGAAAAATTTAAAAAATATATGAATTGACGATTGAACTAAAATGTAAAAAATTTAAGGCTCAAATATTAATAAATTTTATTATTCAATGGAAAAATATTTTTCAGTTTTATTTTCATATATTAAACAATCACAAATATTTATTTTACTTGAATTGTTTAATATTATAATATTATTCCAATTAATTTCGAATTTTTTCTAAATAATATCATAGAAATTCATTGAATCTTCCATGACAACGTTTGATTACATAGTTAGGCTAAGTGAAATCTTAATGCAATAAAATGACCTTGGTGGCTATTTTAAAAACTCAAAACCAGTTGTTATAAAAGCTCATACATATCTAATGAAAACTTTTAATGGATCGATTTAAAACTTTTAAGGGACCAAATAAATACAATTTTCGTGATTTTTTTGAAGTTTATTAGTAAAAGTTCATTTTTAAAATTTTAATAAATTTCGACTATTTATTTAAGATCTAGAATTAAAAAAAATATTTAACAAAATCATTTTTTTTATATTATCAAAGATCAGTTTTTATTTTTGAAAAAGTCGTTTCAGATTCCGTATCGTGATCTTTTGGGCATAGTAAAAGCATGTTTTGATGCGTTCGAGAAGACTGCTGAAAAAAAGAATAGAAAAATTTTTTACAAATTTTAAAATTTTCCAATTCAGTATTTAAAATTTCATATAAGCTTTGGAACATGACCACACGTGATGCCTTCTGTACCATTTGTCTATTTTTTTCAAACCATTCAAATGTGTTTTCATAAAAAAGATCAGCTTGGTCTTTGTAGTCACTCAAATTTTCCAGGTTTGGCTCACATGTCAAAAAATTTAAACTAATATTTTTATGCAGATAGCTTAATTGATAAACTTTTACAAAAATTTTTGAAAAAAATTTTTACAAACCTGTAAAATGGAGTAGAATGACACGGTGTCAAAAATAGCAATTTATCTTTCTCATTTAGATTAGAAGCTCTCAGATAGTTCATGATGGTAATCGGAGCTCTTTGGTGCAATAAACCCAAGAACAAGGCCAAAAGCAAATTCCCAATACCAGTCACAACCACAACTTTTATCTTTCACAAATAAAATTTTAAAGTAAATTAAAAAAAAAAATTAAACAACTTACAGCAAAATTTCTACCAAAAAAATTATTAATATTCTGAATCCCAAAAGTACATATTATCATTGTAAATGGCATAACCTGACCCAAAAATCTAAACTCTTTGTGACTTAAAAAACTAAAATAAAAATTTTAAAAAATTTTCTAAATTAAATAAAAAATATATCCATAATAAATTTACCTATAGAATAATATATTGAAAAAAATAGTAATTAATTGAAATTTGAGTATTTTATAGCTTTTGAGACCAAATCCAAAAATGATCAAATGCAAAAACAACAATGTTGGAAAGCCTTGGGTGAAGTACCAGTGAAATTGATGAGTACCATAATGAATACCAATATTTTTCTGCACATTAAAAATAAAAAAATTCCACCAACTTATAGTGAATTTTCCATAAAAAAAACTATCCACTCCAATACCAAACAAAATGGTTATTGAACCAACAATTAAAAAATTAAAAAAAAATTTTATTTTCAGATCAAGCCGGTTGCATAGTAAAAAAAACTGATAGCAATAAATCGGCAAAAGATTTACCGCTGCAGTTGGTCTTAGAATAAATGAGAAGAAGCCGGCTATATTAAAAAAAGTATATTTAGGCCGTACTGTGTCATATTCAAGTGTATTCAAGGAAAAAATGGTAAACAACTCTTCCAAATTGTTCGATAGGCTTCTTGATGAAGTGTATATGGAATACCAGGAAAGCAATCGACACAAGCAGGACAAATAGGCAATTTTTTGTCCGAAAGACTTTTTTGCATAGATAATAAAATAAAAATCGCCCAAAGCTGTCAAGACGGAATGTATGACAGGTGAAATGTAAACTAATAATTTTGTATTATCTAACGAGCAAAATTGGCTAAATTTGTAGAAAAAGGCGATAAATAGTGGATAAATGTAGCTTCGAATTCCTTCTTTCCATTCCCATGTCAAGTAACCATAGCTAGAAAATTAATTAAATAAAAAAAATGTTTTTATTATCTATTACTTAAAGACGAGTTTATGTGCCACTTCCTGCGATTGCCAATATTCATCTGCCACAAACCATGTTTGATTGAGAAAAATATTCAATAAACGATATATTAGGAAAGATAAAAATAAATTTTTGTAGCTTAGAAACTGATCGAAATAGATTTTATTGGAATTTTGCATTTTTTTATAAAATTTTTTTCATAATTTTAATTTGACTTTATTATGTTCAAATTTAGTCTTTGAAAATTTACTTTTTTAAATTTTTTTCAGTTTTTATTCCTAGAAAATTTTCAAAATTCTATTATTCTTTTTTTCATCATCGATCGAAATCAATCATTTTTGAATTAAAATTCAAAAATGATTTTATTTTATAAGGTGCACCAAACCATTTAGGTTTACATTTTTTAAAATATTCCCGACCCAAAAAGAGTATGTTTTTTTCCATATTATCTTTTTTTTAAATAAAATTTTTATTTTTCAAAATAATAATAAGCAACATAAGTTTAACTTTAGGTTTACTATATTTCAATATTCCACAACTTTTTTGAAAGTATCCTCTTGATGATTTTGGTAAATTTCTTCACTAGAAGGTGGTTTTGTCTGTTTCTTCACTAGAAGGTGGTTTTGTTTGTGAACGCTGCTTGTCGGAAAAAAATAAAAAAATAGAAACTATAAAATATTGCTAAATATACTTTTGATGTTTTTTCTGAATTTAAAACGAGAATTTTAACATAAAAATTTACATTTTTACTTAAAAACGATGTTAAAGTTTATGAAGAAAATTCAGTGAAAAAAATTGAGCTAAAGTGGTGATGTCAAATAAATTATTCAGGTCTGTTTTAGAAATTTAATTATGAATTTAAATATTCTTAATAAAATATGTTTTAATTAAAAAAGTTAATGTAAAATTCTCTATAAATAGAAAAAGTTTTATCTCTTATTCCTTTCCTTAAGAGTATTTAAATCCATATATGATGCTATTTCTGTCAACTTTTGTGGTTCTTTCTGTCAGCTATAAGATTATGGAAAAGTGTTTGTTGTGAAATTACATTTGCTGTCATTTAGTCTCATTTTACATGTATTTTGACAACTCAATTATTTGATTGATATAATTTTAAAGTTCAATATTCACCAAGTTTACAAATATTATAGTTTGATGAACATTATTAATTAAATTTAAGATTTTTTTAATTTAATTAATTTTGTAACAAAAAAAATAATTTTTTTCAATCAACTCATAAATAGTTAAAAATATTAAGTCTTTTTTTTTTAAATGGTTCTTTTTTCAACCATTTTTTGGCATTCGTAAAGTTGGAAGGATTTTTTCAAGATCGAGAATTTTATCGTGCCCGAAATTGTTAACATTATTAATAAAAACAATCTTATTTTATTAAAATTTTTTTTTAATTAAATTTAAAAAAAAAACATATACAGTACTGCTACGAAAAACTGTTTTTACGTGAAATTACGTGAAATTTCGTAATTTTACGTAATTTCCGGTAATTTCACGTAAAATTACGTAAAATTACCAAAGTAAAAAAAGTAAATTTACCGGATTTTACGTAATTTTACGTGAAATTACCGGAAATTACGTAATTTTACGTAAAAAGTAAAATTCCAAAAAATACTGCTTTTTTTGAGAATTTTGGCATTTTTTGACTTTTTTGAAATTTTTTGGTCCTGAATTCGAAAAAAAAAAAAATTACTTTTTTTCACGTAATTTTACGTGAAATTTTATTTAAAAGTGGTAAATTTTTGTAATTTTTAGTAAAAAAAAGCAAAAAAAAGTAAATTTTTTACAAATTTTATAAAAGTTAATTATAAACAATAAACAATAATGCAAAAACAAAATTTTCAATTAGATACATCTCAATACAATTCAATGATTCGACCAATCTCCATTTCTTTCTATAACCACTTTTATTACCTTTTTTTTTATTAAAATTTTTTAAAGATTTAATTGAAAACAAAAAACCAAAACTTTATGATTGCTATCATTCGCTTTAACACCATTAAACGCAATAAACCGCGAAAATTAAAAAAATTTAAATTTTTTTCAGGTTTTTTCAAATTTATGGTGTAAATGCTCATGAAAACAAGCACGTATTTTTTGACGTTTTGTTCGACGTTTTTTGTTTCTCGAGTAAAGTTAAAATATTATTTAATATTGACAAATATAAGCTCTTGAATGAGAAAAAGTCATCAAACCGTGCATCTTTAGAACAAACTTTATTTACAATGAATGAAAACATTAATATGCTAAACACAAATGTTTCGAAACTTAATAGCGAAAATGAAGCCATTAAAAAATTAATTATTGGGGGTGAAACTGACAGTTCTTTCTTTTCACCAGGGACCAAAAGAAAGGCCGAAAGAACTTATAGTAGTTCCAGTGATAGCGAAGCTATTGAAACCATAAGTATTCTTATATTTAAGTTTAAAATATATTATTTTTAAAATCTAAAAAAAAAATAAAGTCAATAATAAGCCATTTACAAATCGTCTTAGAAGTGAAATAATGAAGAGATTTGTAAATGACAAATCATTGAATTGTATTGAGATGTATCTAATTGAAAATTTTGTTTTTGCATTATTGTTTATTGTTTATAATTAACTTTTATAAAATTTGTAAAAAATTTACTTTTTTTTACTAAAAATTACAAAAATTTACCACTTTTAAATAAAATTTCACGTAAAATTACGTGAAAACAAGTAATTTTTTTTTTTTCGAATTCAGGACCAAAAAATTTCAAAAAAGTCAAAAAATTCCAAAATTCTCAAAAAAAGCAGTATTTTTTGGAATTTTACTTTTTACGTAAAATTACAAAATTTCCGGTAATTTTACGTAAAATTACGTAAAATCCGGTAAATTTACTTTTTTTTACTTTGGTAATTTTACGTAAAATTACGAAATTTCACGTAATTTCACGTAAAAACAGTTTATCGTAGCAGTACTGTACATAAATTATAATTAAAAAATTTAATTTTTTGGCAACAAAAACTTTGGTAAAATGACAAATGCTAAGTCTATTGATCCGATAAGAGAAGGGGTTAACGTCACAATCCCTCTCTTAGACGTTTGGTTGTACGATCTACGTGTGAGACTTGAAGCATCTGAGAAAAGAGAGATTTTAAGAGAAGAGGAGTTTAAAAAAAACTTGCAAGAGAAAGACGACCGCATTGCTGATCTTACTACAAGATTGGGGGCAGCGGAAGAAAAGTTAAACACGACGAATAGTATGACTGAAGAGGAGAAGAATGTTGCATTGGCAGAGCAGAATAAAACACTTTTTTCGAATTTCGCGGCGCAAGTAACGAAACCCGGTACAAAAGAGAACTTGGCTGTCACTAAAGCGGTAGCGGAGCGTGAAAAATTGGTGGAAAAAAAGGCGAAAAACGTTGTAATTGTAGGTTTGCCGAACTCAAAGAAAGAAAAAATTGAAGAACGTAAACACGATGATCTAAAAGTGGTCGATGAGATTTTAAAAGTTTTGAAAAAAACGGCTAACGTTAAATCGACATACAGACTAAAACCAAAGAATCAAGAATCTAGAGCGCATAAAGAGGAGTGTTATCCTATGGTTGTTGCTTTTGAGAGTGAAGAAAAAAGGAAAGAAAACTTGTTAGTATCGAGAGAACTGTCAAAAGAAAGGAAATTCGAAAATGTTTTCATTGAACCGGAGAGAACAGAAGATGAACAAAACAAATTTTTTGGATTATTGAAGAAGAGAAACGAAGCGAATAAGGAATTAGAAGAAAACGGCAGGCTTGACAACCCATATCGGTTCATCGTTAGGGGTAACAAGGTCCAGTGTGTCAACAAAACCCAAACAATTATGGTCGGTGGGAAAAAAGTCAACCCATTCGTTAAGTGGGAAGAGGCTAAAAGAGCGAGAGAGGCAACTGTTCAATCTGGCAGCCAATAGACAAAAAACAATTCATTTGAATAATAATAATAATAATAGCAGTAATAATTTTAATAATAATAATAACGAATTGAATCAGTTGAGAATTCTGTACACTAATGCAACATCCTTGAACAAATATAAGCTGGATCAGGTTAAAATTCTATCGGAGCAAAATAAGTATCATTTAATTATTATTTCAGAAACTTGGTTTAACGAAAAGTCATCGACTTTTCTTCCTAATTATAACTTATACAATAAGAATAGGGGGGGGGTCTAATTTAGGAGGTGGGGTAGCTATTTATTCCAGGTCAGATTTACAAGCATTTGAAATCGTTCTAGAAAATACGAATCTACAAGGTCTAGAACAAATTTGGATACGAGTACGAATAAAAACTTTCAAAATAGCAGTAGGCTGTGTTTATAGGCCACCATTAAGTAATAAAGCAGTAAATTATAGGATAATAAACTCTATACTTGAGATAAATAATAAAGTTTTAGTGAGGGAGATTGATTAAATTCTGCTCGTAGGAGATTATAACTTTAGCACTATAGACTGGTCAGACTGTATTGAACCAATAGACAGGGCGACTGGTGACTCTTTTTCAGGAGATTTTCTTGAAACCTTGAATAATTTTTTCATAACACAACATGTGTGTGATGCAACTTTTCAAAAATCAAATTTTGAGTGCACAAACACACTTGATTTGATTTTAACGAAAGATGAAGAGAGAATAGCTGTGCCAAAAAGCACGGGTAAATTTAAATTCAACGAGTCCTGGATGACCAAAGACATAATGAAAAAAATAAGAAATAAAAATGCAATTTGGCACAAAAACAAAAGAGCAAACTGGTCAGACCAGAGGTTAAAAAAAGAGTATGAGAAAGCAAAATTTGAAGCTCTTAACTTGCTTGAAAAAGCTGTTCAAAACTACGAGCGAAATCTCATCAGTCAATCTAAACTAAACCCAAAGTTACTTTATTCCTATGTTAATAAGAAAAAAGACGTAAAGTCTAGAATAAGGGCATTAAAAACTGAAAATGGTAATGTAACCGAGGAGGATGTTGAAATGGCTGACTTGCTTAACGGATATTTTAGCTCAGTATTCATTTCTGAAGAGGAACCATTCCCGATTTGTGAGTCAAAAACAGAAAAAATTCTGGAAAAAAAAGAAATAAATGAACTTGAAATAAAAAATGTAAGCTAATCGAAAAAATTATTAGAAGCCAAGTGTTTAATCACTTGATTTCTAATAAATTAATTAGCGATAGGCAGCATGGATTTGTCAAAAATCGAAGCTGTGTTACCAATCTGTTAGAGACAATGGATCTAGTAACTCATGAATACGCCTGTGGAATACCCATAGATATTCTACTTACGGGTTATTTAAAAGCATTTGACCAAGTTGGACATAATAGGTCTATTATTAAACTAGAAGCATATGGTATAAAAGGTAAAATGAAAGACTGGTTTATTAATTTTAACGTGACCGAAAAAAGAGAGTCGTAATGGGTGACGCTATGTCCGAGTGGACCAGCGTTAAGAGCGGGGTACCACAAGGATCGGTATTAGGGCCACTTATATTCATGCTTTTTATAAATGATTTGCCAGATATAATTGAAGGAAATAACAAACTTTATGCAGATGACAATAAAGTTATCTCATTGGTAAACACAATAGAAGGAAAAAAATCAATGCAAAATAACATCAATAGACTACAAGAGTGGTCAACTAAATGGCAGCTACACTTCAATGTCGAAAAATGCAAAATAATGCACATATGTAGAAACAATCCGAAGTATTCATATACAATGACAGATAAAGGTGATCAAATTAAAACTTTGTGTACAGTTACGCGTGAAAAAGACTTAGGAGTAATATTGTCTAATGACCTCAAAGTTAATAAGCATATTCAAGCAATTACGTCGAATGCAAATTCGATTCTAGGACAACTATTAAATTGGTTTAAATATCTCGATCTCGATACATTCAGGGCGCTTTATTGCGCGTTTGTTAGACCCCACTTGGAATTTGCAGCTTCGGCATGGAATCCTTATTTCGCCAAAGATATAGATTTAATAGAGAAAGTTGAACAAAGAGCAACTAAAAGAGCACCTGGGCTCAGATATCCGACTTATGATCAACGATTAGCTAAATTAAACCTAACAACGCTTAAAGAGCGACGAGTAAGAGGTGACCTTATTCAGCAATATAAAATAATCAACGGTATGGACAAGGTAGAATGGGACTACCCGCTTAAGAGTTTGAACTACAAAATTACAAGAGGTCATAACCAAAAATTTGAAAGAGAAAGATTTCATACAAAATTTTCAGGCGAAGTTAGATTCAATTTTTTCACAAATCGTATAGTTAATTCGTGGAATGCACTACCAATTAAAGTAGTCGAAGCAAAATCAGTTAATGCTTTTAAAGCAGGAATTGACGAAGTATACAATCAAAAAGGTGCATACTCAACTTGAGAATAACATACATACGGTTGAGTAAATAATAAAAGGTCAAAATGAAGGCATCAAAGAGTGACTTCTTTTCTCATATGATCACAGGGTCAGATGAGCAGTCTTCTAACACTACTACTACTACTAAAAATAAAATTAATTTAAATTATAATAAGCTTTGTAGAGTCTGGAAACAATTCCAAGAATTAAACCAATTGTCCCAAGGATTCAATCTGAATAATCTTAAAAATTTCAAGATTAATTGGGCAAGTTAAAGTTTATGATCAATTTCTGATGCTCAAAATAATCAAATCATACTAAAAAATTTAAATAAAATTGTAATTTTTTAATAGAATTAGTGCAGAGATAAATTTTTGGTTTTAACATACTTTGTTAAATACAAAGGTAAAATCTGCAAAAGTCTGCAAAAAAGTATTCATTTAAAATAGCATCATTTCGATTATGTGAACTCTGCAATGTGCATTTCGATATTGCAGAGTTTATCTTTTTATTTAACATAGTATTTTAAATCCGAAAATGCATCTCTACATTATTTCTATTATGAAATTACAATTTATTTAATAGTTTTAGTTTGATTTGATCATTTTGAGCATCAAAAATTGATCAGAAACTTCAAATTGCCGATTAATTGTGGCACTGTCTTATTCAGGCTCAATTAGGGGCAAGGTTCTATCAATCAATAATATAATTTAAATTTTAAATATTTTAATTTCAATTAATCAGCTGACAAAAGTTTCAACTCAAATATTTGAAAAAAATTCAAATAATTTTTAATCGGATTATAAAATCTAAAATTTAGTTAGTGTTTTAAATAAAAACCCGAAACTTTTGATCCAATCTGCTCTAGATCTAATTTTTTAAAGTTTTTTTGATAAAATTTAAATCGTCAGAGCAAAGTAAAAGTCTCAATGGTATTTTGAAAAATTTGGTCATGAGAAAAAAAAATTATAATGCATTATTCAGATAGATCATTTTTTAAATGCGTCACGCTAGGCAGGCTTCAATTTCGAAAGTGCAAAAAATAATCTATTAAAATAATTAAATAAAAAGATACCGCACAATAATTTTATTCATTCATTTAAAAATAGTGTTTAAATTTTTTTTAATTTAATTATTCTAATAAGAATATAAATAAATGTCAATAAAAATATAGTGATATAACACTAAAAAATATTTCCGGGTGCTGGTCAATGTTATGACCACTGGTCATGTTATTTATCTGCCTTGTTTTTGAAGGTAAATTTCATGGTAAAAAAAATTTACATTATTTAATGTAGATAAAATTATGAATTTTTTAAATTAATCAGTTTGAATTACAAAAATCTCATTTTTTAAATTAAAATATTTTAGATTTGATTTAAATTGTTTCTTTTTTTTTTGAGTTTTTTTATATCAAAAAATCAATAGAAAATTCTAACTGAAATCTAGTTACAATTTTTTGTCTAATAATATTATATCAGGAAAAATAAAATAATTTAAAATATCACTAAACTCGATGAAAAGCAGAGTTTCTTAAAGTCCCAAATTAAAATCCAAATCAAAGATTTAAATTTTTTTTATTTTTAAAGTCAGAACTTGGATTTGATTTGAGACTTTTGGCTTTTAAACAACTCTGGTTAATGAAGGGGGTTGTGAAGTTCGTTTCAATTCGATCTTTTCAATTCAAAAAAACTTGAATAACTTTTTTACTAAAAGAGATAATTTAGTTCTATAAAATGCTTAATTATAAGCAAATTTGCTTAATTCAGTAAAATATAATAAGTCTGCAAAATACTCTGCAATTTTATGCATTTTGCACCCCATTAAAAAATATTCAAATCAATTGTGCACTTACTTTGCAGAGTTTTTGCAGGTATATATTTTCGGATTAAGCAAAGTTTTATAACTTATATTAAGAAAATAGAAATTGGAAATCTATAAAACTCAAATATTTAAAATTTTAATTTTTGAAGTTTCTAGTCAAACTGAGCTAAGCTTATCGAAACTTTTGCTTTAAAATAATCTATACAAGATTAACACACCCATCAAAGCGTCATCACGTGATCTTCAGCTTTGAATATCCTGTATATTGCTATTCAAAAAACCATGGGGACTAACTATGGTAGTTCTACAAAATGGAACTTTAACAACGCTATCAAATTAAGTTTGAAAAGCCTCAATCGAACCCTATTTTATCGTGAAATACTGACCTTATTGACAACATGCCTTTCTGATCAAGAGCGATCTTGCATTTCATCTGTTGGAAATTTCTCCTCAAATAAAATTTGGATAATTGAGTTCAACCCCTCCTTTGATGCAACAAGTCTCTATACCAAAACAATTATGATCGATAATAGCATCTTTAAATTCGATGACCCAAACAAAACAAAAAAAGTTACTACCCTTAGATTCCATTTTTTGCCATCTAATATTACAGACCAGACAATCAAACGATTCATCTACAATCTCAAACTCAAAGAACTCCTAGTAAATGAAATTTCTAACGAGAATTTAAAAAAAATAGGCTGGACCAATGTTACCAATGGCATCAAAAGAGTAAAAATCACTTATCCATTAGAAATTGATGAACAAGTGCAAAATTTAGTTGGACCAACAACTGTCTTTGGATTGAAAACTAACATAACTATCTCAGGCCAATCTCAACGTTGTTTTTTCTGCCTTGATCAAAACCATACAATAAAATCTTGTCCTCTAAAATCACTCGAATGCTCAAAATGCAAGCTTAAAGGCCATCCGGCAATTAAATGCTCAATGGCAGAGAAAATTAGAAGCATGGAAAGATCTAAGATAGATTTTTCTGAGTTAACAGTAGAAGAAGACACACTTACTTCTGCTAATGGAACTATTCAGCAATACCAAACGGCACACAGCTCGATCCAACCTGATGAGATATTAAGCAACACTATAAATCCTTTCCTGGCTGATCTTGATACAGGCACGAAGACTCCTGTTGCTTCATCATCTACTTATTCCACTACATTCCAAGAACCAGCAATTCTCCTCCCTCAAAATAACATTATCCAGTCAGCTAATATTCCTATATTTAGTCAATTAAATGATCCCCCGACTCCAGTCAGACCACCCGGTCTTGATGGTTTCGAAAGCGAACTATCTAGCAACTACGAATCAAATAATGAAATGAGCTCAAACATCCAAACTACAAAGCCTCTCAAGCAAAGGAAAAAAAGAACTTCTTCAACGATAGCAAAATCAAAAGCAAAAACTCTAAGGAGTACGAGTTCAATCGATGATAATGCTTTTTTTGACAGTAATGAAGATGTCTTCCCAACCAAGCAACTATATTAATTCATTTTTTTTTTTTTTTTTCCTCTCTCTCTTTTATTTCTTTTCATTTTTATAGTTTTTATTCCTGGAAAGTTTTACCTTTAACTTAATCAACTTAATCAAAAATCAACAATGCTTATTATTCAGTGGAACTGTAATAATTTGGTATCAAAACTGGAACTTTTTAAAAATTTCTTGGACACTTATGATCCTGACATAGTTCTTTTGTGCGAACTTAAAGTCGACGAACTAAGAGATAATTTCTTTATCAACTTTTCTAACTTCTATAAAGTCTCAAAGCCAAGAAATAATTTCGGTGGAGGGGTTGCCATTCTCATAAACAAAAAAGTCGAATTTTTTCAGGACCTGTCACTTGACCATTGGAACCTGGAACTCGTGGGAATTAAAATTAACCTGAACTCCATTCCATTATCTATTTTCTGTCTCTACAACCCACCGAGTAGTACTCTGAATTATAGTCTTCTTGAAAATATTTCAAATAAGTATACCCATTTTATTTTAGGAGGTGATTTTAATGCTACGAATACGAATATACGAATACGAATATATTTCCTAATAGCCTAGGCAGTCTTAATACCCAGAACCAGAATGGAGCCATTCTTGAAGATGCCTTACTCAACCTAAATTTTGCCCTCATTAACAATAGTTCACCTACCTTTCATCTTGCCAATCGGGACTATTATGAAATTCTTGACCAGAATATATACTCACCAAATTTACTTGATAAAATTTATGACTTTAAAGTTCTATACGATTGGGACATGACAAGTGATCACTACCCAGTACAATTAAAACTAAACTCAAATTACATTAGTATTAACCAAGCAAGCCTTGAGAAATTTAGTTATGACTTCAACAGAGCTGACTGGGTTAAATTTAAGAGTCTTCTTTGCAATAGCCAATATGAAGACTGCTCTGATCTCGAGTTTAATAACATTGAGGCTATCGCTAGTAAACTTACCAATGAATTAAATAATGCTGCAAGCGGGTCTATCCCAGCTAAATCTTGTAAATTATTTAGGCAAACATTACCAAGAGACATTATTGATACAATTAGACAAAGAAGGAAAGCTAAAAGATTAAAATCAAAATATGCGGAATTTAGGCCTTTGTACAACAAATTAACAAGTAAATTGAGATATAAATTAAGAGAGTTTAGAAACAAAAATTGGTCAAATTTCATTAATAAAATAGGCAAAAACCCAAAATCTAGTAAACCGTTTTGGAATAAGATAAACAAATTTAGAAAATCAAAATCATATTACAAAATTAATAAACTTGAGTATAAAAATAGCATTTTTGACTCAGAAATCGATATAGGTAACTGCTTTGGTGGAATTCTTAAAGATACATTTAGTTTGAATAATGACTTTACCAATGTTAGTTCTGATAGAGAAGTACATAAATTTGTCAATGATTATTTTAACAAGAAACAGAGTATTAAATTTGTTGAAATTACACTATCCGAGCTAAAAGAAGCTATCAACAAAGCTAAAGATCAATCGGCAATGGGTTTTGATGGAATCCATAATAAAATGCTTAAAAATCTTCCGAATCCTTTCCTAATAAGAGTCCTAGAGTTCTTTAACCTTTGCTTAAAAAATGATTTTTTCCCTGAAGCTTGGAAGATCGCCAAAATTTCTATGATTTTAAAAAAAAAAGAGTTTCCTTCCGACCCTAATAACTATCGTCCAATAAGTGTTACAAGTTGTTTTGGAAAATTACTGGAAAGGATAGTTTACAATAGACTTTATTCATATGTTGAAAATAATAAAATACTAGCAAATGAACAATCTGGCTTTAGACGATTAAGGAAGACTGCAGACAACCTTATCTTTTTGATTCAAAAAATATCTGAGTCTTTTTGCAGATCTAAAAAGGTGTGCGGTCTCTTTTTTGATATTTCTAAGGCATTTGATAAGGTTTGGCATGAAGGTCTCTTCTATAAACTAATTAAAGCTCAAATACCTGACTATCTTATCCTCTGGATACGATCATTCTTGTATCACAGATCTTTCAAGGTAAAAATTAATGACTTTACATCAAATTCATTTCCAATTAGGGCAGGCGTTCCACAAGGCTCAGTAATAAGCCCCTTTCTCTTTAGCATATTTATTAATGATGTTCCCAAAGCCGATATTTCGAACAAAAAATACTCACTCCTGTTTGCTGATGATCTGATTACTTTCTTCATATTTAAAAAGACAGGAAGAATTGAAAGAGAAATAAATAACTATTTAAAAGAAATAGAGCCATGGTTATGCAAATGGAAGATGAAAATGTGCCCAAATAAATGTAGCTACACAATTTTCACAAAAAATAAGAAATTTAATAATACCTTTAGACTTCAGTTATTCAACAAAACAATTCCCTATTCTAAAACTAATAAATTTCTTGGTCTGTACTTTGATGAAAGTCTTTGCTTTGATAAACAAATTAAAGAGGTAAAGACTAAATGCATGAATAGACTCAATATAATAAAAATTTTGTCTTCAAAAAATTGGAAGCTCAACCACAATACACTAGCTAGTCTTTACAAGGCACTTATTGGCTCAATTCTGGATTATAATTTTCCATGTCTTAACTCATTCTCCGAATCAGGTTTACAAAAGTTACAAGTTATTCAAAATACTGCTGTTAGATGCATTCTAAAACTTCCTCTCAGAACCTCCTCTGAATCATTATTCTATGAAGCAGAAAATAAATTGAATATCAGTAAAATTGACCACAGATTAAGCAATCTCTTAGAAAATTACCTCCGTAATGCTCTTGATTATTCAGTTCCATTGACTAAAAGACTTGTTTCGGAGTATGAAAGAGGCTTCGATTCTAGATTTATTACGAATCCTACTCCTCTATGTAGCTGCTACCTAATTATACAAAAATTTTCTGACTCTTAAGATCTTATCTATATTTTTTGTTTTTTTTTTACTTTTTTTTGTTTTTTTCTTTTTTCTCCCAGCTCTTTAATTATTATTTTTGTATCTCATCCTTTAATTCATAAATGAAAAAATAACTTATTTAAAATTTAAAAGTTTTTAAACTGTTTTAATTATTTTATTTTATTTTATTTTATTTTATTTTATTTATTTTTTTTTTTTTTTTTTATCTGAAGGAGCCTATGCTCGAACAGAAAAACAAATAAATAATAATAATAATAATAAGTTGCTTAAACATTAAGCATTTTACAGAACTAAATTATTCATTATAGTAAAAAAGATATTCAAATTTTTCTGAATTGAAACGATCGAATTGAAATGAACTTCACAGCCCCTTAATGAAGCTGAGATGTGGATACGAAATGATAAATGATTGGTGTATTAATTGGTTCATACAATTAAATTTTGATGAAAGTTAATCAAAATAACAAATTGAGAGCTGTATGAAATTTTTATTTATAATAAAAAAGTTAAATTTTATTCAATTCCCATTTTTTAATGCTACTTAAAATTATACTTGAATTAGATGTTTGTTCTTTTTTTTTAAAGAAAAGTCAAGTATTTTAGAAAATATTTAGAAATATTTTTTTTCTCTAATCATAATGTCTATCATCTATTTAGATGCGTTTTGATAAAGTTCTACTACTTAAATATTCAACTATTAATAAATTAATTCAGTAGAACAGTGAATAAACATTTTTTATAATAAATTGTGGCTACTTGTTGGAATCGACTATCTGCGAACGCATAAAAAATTGATTTTAGATGCTGCCAAAAAATTTCAATCAATAATTTGAATTAAAAAACTATCCGGAGTTTAACCATTTTAAATTATCATAAAAGTAGATATTTACTTACTTATTTTATCATACGGGAAGTTATTTTCTCCGAAATTTTATCAAAAATTTTTTAGACACAAAAGGGTTGAAGCGAATTTTTTTAATTTATTAAAGATAGTATTAAAAATTAATCATTTTTTTCTTAAATGAATTAATTATGTTTCTTTCAAGAAAAGGTAAACATTTTTACAAAAAAGACAAAACTTTTTAATATAACTTCCTTATTTTTTTTAATTCAAAAAACATTTAAAATTTAAGGATAAAAATAATGAAGTTTTTTTCATAACACTCAAAAACCAGAGGATTTATTTCCACCCTTTTTGTTACCCCTTTTTTTTTTACCTTTTTTGCATTAAAAAAATATATATATCTTGAAACAATTAATTAAACTTTATATTTTTTAGTGATTTTAGATTTGAATGAAAAAAAAATTTAATAAAATAATAAAATTTTTTGAACAAAAAGTAGAAAAAAAAATATGTAGCAAAAAGGTTTGAAAAATTCCTCTGGTCTCTGAGTACTAAAATACGACTTAAGAGAATTAAAGTGAAATTGCATTAATCATTTAAATATTATAAATGAATTAAATAGACAAAATATTAAAACAAAAATATCCTTATTTTTTTTTAAGATTCAAATAGCGTCTAAAATTTTCTATTTCTGATCATCAATGAGAATTTTCTAAATTTTATTAATAATTTATTTATTAAAATAAATTTTAGTGAAAAATTTAGGAAAAAATCTTTTTTAAGGATAAAAATGTTTTTTTTGTTAAATAAATTTTGGGACATTCTCAATTACGTGCATTCTTTTTCTCTCACTAAAAAAAAAGAGAGGAACCCACGATTAAGTTTTGCACTAAAATTAATTAAATAAATCACTAATTTGATTGGTTCAAGAATTTTAAATTATTAATAAAATTTATTCTTATACTAATTATTTCAGAAGTGAATTAATCATCTAAAATTTCACAACAAGTATCAGAATGGTATTCGGAAGCAAAAAATTCCAACACCAGATCTCCAATGGGTCTCTGGGGACCTGTTCATGCAAATAAGACTAAACGCATCGCGCTTTGTTGAAACATTTTCAGCTATAATTTAGCATATATTTCAAATAAATTTTCATTTTTGCTTTCTTTTTTTTTTTTTTTTTATTTCTCTTCAAAAATAATTCTTTGAAAGAGAAAAAAAATGATAATTTCACATTATTTCAACTAGAAATCTTATTATTCTCAAAATTAATTTTTTTGCTCAAAAACAAGTGCTTGGACATGGAATAAATTCTTGGAAAATTTTTTTAAATTTTTTTAAAATAAATATTAAAAAATAAATGGATTAAAAAATTTTTTTTTTTTTTAATTTTAGAATGAAAACCTCGGAATCCAGTGAGGAACCGAGCAATTTCGAAAAGTACCGAAATTTGCGCAAGCTCAACTCGAACCGTGCCCAGAAGCTCAACTACTTGACCAAATCAAAATACGCTGTGGACGACTCGTCCAATTTCAGCGAGTTTCTGAGCTACCTAGGCCTTGTGGCCATTGAAAAGGCCAGCGCCAAGCCAACACCCATTCCGCACATTGACCCCCATGCCTTTGCCAATGCCCAAGAAAATTGCCACCTAAAGTCAAAAATCGATTTGCTCTTGTGGAAAAAACCACGTCCGAAAACCACTGGCACTCGACCAGAGCCAGCAGTGGCACAAAAAGTGCACAAATGTGTTTTTTCCCATTTGTCAAGCATCAATGGCAACCAGGCGCCAATCGACTCTTTTGGCCATGTACAAAACTTCCTAAAAAAAACCCAGGTGAAAAAGTGTGCACTTGTCTATCAAAATTTTTATTGTCCAGTTCGAATAAAAAAAATTCTGCCAAATTTATATTCACTTAATTTCCTCAAAATGGGCGACACTGAGCCCAACGAGTCTTTGGACTCTAGCTTTGGCCAAGACTTGACCACCATGCAGATCTACTTTGGCAATGAGCAGTCGAGCGAGGCATTGAGGGCCAATTTGAAAAAAATCGACTGGTGCAAAGGGAACCATCTGACGCTCAAAAAGCCAGAGTTGAGCACCGAGGACAATGACCTGAACAGCTTGATTGGCAAACTAGAGCTTAAAAGCGGTGAGTGCACTCAATTTGAGGAGATTTTTGGCGCCAATGCCAACCAGACGCTTGTGGAAATAGTGGAGAATGATGTGGTCAAGTTTGGCAAGGTGCTGGACAATGTTGGTGGTCGGTGCAAAATTTTTGTCTTTGGCTCGGACCTAACCGAGTTCTATTTTGTCAGCGATGCTTATTTAAAGAGCTTTGGCTGGTCGAAACGCTTCGCCTTTGGCAACACAAACTTGGCGTTTTTGGCAGACAAAGACCGCACAGCCTTTGAGAATTTACAAGTGGACAGAGTGGACTTTATGGACCAGGATTTGCCCATACGCAAAAATTATCTGATTGAGGTTTTGTTCGAGAACAGGTTTCATGTGGGCTGTGTGACCGAAGTGTGCAACAATGAGCTGATCAAGGTCCGCTTGGACTCCAAGGACGCGGCCATCAATGGTCAGGTGCTCAGCTTTTTTGTTGACTTCAGGAACAAGTCGAAGAACTCGGGCCACTTGTATCCGTGCAAGTGGTGCGAGAGAAACAACATGGTGCTGGGTGAGCCAAGTGGATGGGCCTGTGGTCAAAAGTTCGACTGGGAAGTGTACATGAAAAATAGGTGCAAGGAAGCGCAGTTTTACATGAGCAAACAGAGTGGAGGGTTTTTGTCGCCGAGGGGTGGCGCCAGCTTGGCCAGCGACCAGTTCAAAGTGGGCCAGTATGTAGAGGTGGCCTTGGCAAAAAAAGACCAGTGGTTGTATCTGGGAAAAGTAAAGGCTTTGCTGGGAAATTTGGTTTTTGTCAAAGTTTGCTCGCTAAAGATGGAGCTAAAGAATAAGTTGTACATATATGCTAGTGACTCGTGCGACCTGTACCCGGTCGGCTGGTCACAGATAAATAATTATAGATATTTTGACAGTTCTTTTTTTTTTTGCTCGAGTCAGAGGGTGCACATTGATGAAGGAAAAATGGACTTTGATGAGAGCTTTTTGAATTTTGTTCAAAGTAAAAAAATATTTGGATTTAAATCAGAATTGTTTTTAAGTCACAAGTCTTAAGTCAAGTCAAGTCAATGACTTTATATTTTTTTTTTTAAATCAAGTCAATGACTTTATATTTTTTTTTTTAATCAAGTCAATGACTTAAAATTTTTTTTTATTAGAAATTTTTTTTATTATTTAAAAGAAATTAGATTAAATTTTTATTTTAGTCTGATAGATCAGGCTTTATATTATAAAATTTATTTACTCTATGGTTGTCTATTGCATATAGATTTGCCATATTTCATTTCTTTTCTTGTAATTTTAGCATTTTAGTCTTCACATTCATTGAATGGAAAAAAAATCTAACGACCATGTTAAGCAATGATAAATGATTGGAAAAAATATTTTTACAGTAGTTGAGAATTAGGTAGAAATTTTTGTGATCTTCCATTAAATATAATTTTCCTAGAACAATTACTGTACATAAATGGAAATACAGGATAATTTATTTGATTAATTTGTCAAAAAAAAAAAAATTTAAGTCATTGACTTGACTTAAAAAAAAAATTTTAAGTCAAGTCATAACTTTGACTTAAATTTTTGTGACTTAGACTTAAAACTACCATTTTTTGTGACTTAAAAACAAGTCTGATTTAAATTTTTTACTTTGTTTTTGAGGTTTTTTAAATTTTGATTCTAGGTGAAGAGGAAATTGGTGCAAAAGTTCATTTGAGTTTGGGTGTTGTCAATTGTGGTCCATATTTTGTGAGAGAAAAGTTGGCCGAGTTGCCGCTGGTCTATGGTCCGGGGCCTGTATTTTTAGTCATTTTTAAACTAGTCCAAAATTTACTCAGTGTTTGCGAAAAACCGTTCAAGCTTTTGAAAGTAATTCAAAAGATTGGAAAACAAAAGACCGATTTATCTAGTAGTCCAAGTCATCGCAAGGTTCGCTTGAAAGCAAAGTTAGTTTTTTTCTTATTTGTTTTTGATTTTGGCTAATTGGCAAATTTTACGCTGGTTTTTTGGACTACCATTTTTTTCGACCAATGCTTTTTAAGTCAAGTCAAATGAATTTACTTTAAAATTACTTAAATTTTTGACTTACGCTCCAGTCTGTAGAATATATATTTAAATTCATTAGAAAATAGAAAATGAAAAAATTAATTCATTTTTTTTTGTAATAAAAGTCAATTAAATTTTGTAACATTTTTAGATTTTTGTGTTTGTTAATTAAAAAAAAAAATTTAAGTCAAGTCATAACTTTGACTTTAATTTTTGTGACTTAGACTTTAAATTGTGACTTATAGACAAGTCTGATTAAAAATGGACGGTTTTTATAATTATCTTTATTGTTTGTCAAATTAATCAATTAATAAATAGTAATTGTCTAATTAATTGAGGTCAAATTTATACATGTTAAAATAATATATTTTAAAAAAAAACTTGTTAAAATCAACATGTAAAATTAATATCTGTCAAAATTGACTTTTCAAAATGAGGCATATTCGCTTTTTTCATAATCAAATTTCTTTAGCACTCTTTTTTAATGTAATATTAAAAAATAATTTTACAGTATTAATATTATATGAATGAATTTCAAGAAATAGAAAAAGTTAAAGAAATAGATTTTGTTTTTTGGAAAATTTATATCAATTCTTTCATATTAACTTTATTTTCTTTTTTGATATAAATTAATTTATGAGTAGAAAAATCAAAGATATTGACCACAAAAATATAAAATTTATTACTTTTTTTTCCTTGTATTTATTTTAAATAATTTTTATCAAATAATGTGTGATTATTGACGATTACTCTTGTTCCACAAACCAGTTAAAATGAAAAAAATTTTTGTGACAAATTTATCACATTTAGCCGAAATTTTAATGCAAGGATAATTATTTTTAAATTTAAAAGATTGTGAAAAAATTTGACTCTTCGTAATAATTAATGTGAAATTAAAATAACCTTAATTTGCATTTTTTACGAAACATTATTTTAAATAAATTATATTAAGGGATAAAATTTTTTAATTATTTTTGTGATCAATGTTTTTTATTTGTCTACTCATAAATTAATTTATATCATCAGAAAGAAAATAAAGTTATTGTGAAAGATTGATTTAAATGTTCCAAAAAAGAAAAACTTTTTCTTTCAGATTATTTTCTTTCACGTTCTGAAAAAATTGAGTGGCAGTAAAAAAAAATTACCTTAATAGAACCGATTTTGAACTTACAGAAAAAAGTTTTTTAATTTTTTTTTCATTTTGTACGGAATTTCACAGAGCTCAAATAAAATTATTTGGTTTTAATTCTTTTTTAAAAATAAAATAACCATTTTTATGTCAAAACATAATATCTTTCTTAACAGTAGAAACACCAAAATTTCTAAATATTACAAGCACCAATGCTAGTCATTTGACTCATTTAATAAAAATCTAATGGATAAAAAATTTATTATATGGATATTCAAAAGTTAATTTTAATTGAAGGTAAATAAAAAAATAGGTAAATAAAAGTATCTAGCAAAAAAATGACCCAATATTAAATTCATTTCTTTTTGAACCCAATTCTACTTCTTTAATGTAAAAATGCAAATACTAATTTTTGCTTTTTTGAAATTTGCTCATCTTCGTCCAAAAAACCAGGGTCTGAATCAGTTTTTCAAAATTCTTTATATCAATATTTTATGATTTTCTAGCTAAATTCATAATTTTTAATTACAAAACTAGGTAAAAATTAATTAAATCAATTGAAAATCTTACCGAGTTTTGGTGCCTAAAGGAATAGATAATTTTTGGAAAAAAAATTACCTTTGAAATAATCTTTTATTAATTTTACAAAATTTACTCGTTTTTTATTCTGAAAAAAAATTCACATTTAAATTATTTAAATTAATTTAAATTTAAAAGATTAAATAATCGAAAAAGTGTCATTTTAACTCGTTGTGCTTCTAGTGATAAAATTCTCATATATTTTATTCAAAACATTTTATTGGTAACTTAATAAAGCGACTTTGAATACATGTGTGTATGATACAAAAATATATAAATATATAATATGCATTCTAGATAAAGATAAAACATTTAAGAATTGTCTATAAAAAATTAAAAACTAAATTTCAAACTCTAAAAGTTGAGTGTTTGGGTCTAGTGAAAAATGTGAACAATTTTTCACGAAAAAATGTGACAATGGGTTTAAAGTCCAAAATGTGAATGTTTTGTTCACATAATCTCTGGTCACATTTTTTTTTCGGACTTAAGGCACATTTTGTTCACATTTTGGACTTAAAACTCATAGTTACATTTTTTCGTGAAAAATTGTTCACATTTTTCACTAGACCAAAGTTTTTTTATTTTAAAGATAATTTTCTTTTCAAATTCTCATTTTGTATGAGAAAAAAATTATTTATTAAATTATTCAATTTTAGTTGTAAATAAAATTTATTTTTATTTTGTACCAAAATTCGTTTTCTTAATGGATTGTAAAATCATACATAAAAATTAAAGCTAAGATAAATTAAAAGACACCAATATCTTGAAAAAATATTTGCTTCATCTGGACTTAGTAAAAAATATATTCATTTTTTAATTATTAATTTAGTAATTAAAAAAATTATTAAGGAGTCAATTTTTTGGAATAAAAGTTGTAAGTAAGAGAGACGCACGTAAAGACCTGTAACGACATTAACAAAAATATAAAAAAGAAGAGGACCGAAGACAGATTCTTCTGGCATTCCAAGCTTAATAAGTGATAAGGGTTAACATTTTTATATATGATAAATTAAAATATTAAAATATTAATATGTTGCTTATTTGGACTTTCTTAAAGAATATTTTATAATAATTATTAATATAGGACCTCTCGAAATCGATTACATAAATTTTTTAATAAAATACCACAATTTTATTTAAAAAAAATCTTTTTTTTATATTTTACCATATATTTATTTAAAAAAAAATTGTTATTCTTTTATTACAGAATATATTTTTTTAAACACAAATTTTTTAAATTAATTCATTTTAAAATTAGTATAACGTAGCAGGTTTAATATAATATGACTACAATAAGGATACTTGTAATTTGAATTGAACCAAAATATTATAATCAAAAAAATTAATTCTTAAAGTAAAACATGTCAAAAATTTTAAAACATATTTGATTAATTTGTGGTCTTCTAAATAAAAAAAGTGCTAATTCTATGTATAAAGAAATTTTTTGTTTAATTAAATTACAATTTATATTTTTGTGGATTTTTTACGGTAAGGGTTAGGGTAAGGTTTATAGAAAAATTAAAATAAAAAATAGTGTACATTTATTTAATTTATTTTTTTTTATTTGTGGTAACGATTTAACAAATTGTGGTATTTTATTAAAAATTTGTGCTATTAAAACCAAATACGCGCTAATTTTAATAATTAAAAAAATATTTAAAATAGTTAAATTTATTACTTTTGAAATTTAATTAAAAATTTTTTTGAATTAAAGTTTTAATTAAGGGAGAGGGGCAAGTACATGTTCAGAGAAGTTGAGGTCTGTTCAAAGTATTCCCAGTTGAAAGAGTTTTTAAGCGAACTGTGCCACCAACTCAAGTGCTGTACCCGGATGATATCATTGTACGAAAACACCGAATTGACCGATGTGTATTATGAAGCAAATAAAAATTTATCATCAGATATAAAATGCTGTCTACTATGCACCTTGAATTACTTTTCATTTCAAAACTACGAAGAAGTGAAACCAGTAGAGGAGCCCGTGAAGCCAAGAGTGAAAAATTTTCAAAAAAAACTGAAACCAGAGGCGAATTTTAGCCCCATAAAGACAAGACTAAACACCAAGGCAGAGATGTTGTTCCAGGAAATTCGTCAGACTAAAATCGAGGATGAAAATAAAAAGAATGAGCCATGTAGCGATGATGAGCCACTAATAAAAAAAACCAGGCGATTTAATTCACAATCGACTTCGAGTTTACTTAAAAAAGAGAGTCATGATGCAAAATCAGACTTGAATAACACCATGCCATGTCAGATAAGCAATCAAGTAGGCAATTCAAACCAAAATAGCCTGGTAAAAAATTCCCAATCTAATTCAAATGTCTTGCTAAACAATCCATCGAATCCGGTATTTTGGTCGAGAAAAGAAGTCGAACAATATCTAATAGATAATAAGTTTGACTCAAGTATGGTCCATCTGATCGAAGAACATGTAATTTTACAACAAAAATATTTTCTTTTTTTTTTCTTTTAATTAAATTTTTTAATAAATAATAAAAGGAACTGGATGGTCAGTCTTTTTTGATGCTCACTTTGCCAACAATTCAAAATTATATGAATTTAAAATTGGGTCCAGCGATAAAATTAGCACATTTAGTAGAAAGATTGAAAATTTTTTACTTTGAGAATTATAAAAATTAGTTTTGATTTCATTTCTTGTCCGAAGCAACAGTACAATAGTATTGAAAATAAAATTGAGAGGGAGTATTTATTTTAATTTGTTTTTTTTTCTTTTTTGTTTGCTCATTACTTCTTGTTTTTAATAATCTTTTATTTTTATAAAAAATTTTATAAAATAAAATAAATGTTTCATTCAATTTATTCAAATAAAAAAATTTAATTACTGACACTTTCTTTTTTGTTTTCTAAAATTCCTAAAATTTAACAATTTTGGTTATGTTTTTCTAATCTTGCACAGACTCGCTCTAGAATAGCTCCAAATAAACTTTCGGACTTAAGGCACAGTGATATTCAGTATAAATTGAAAAATAAAATTTTTCGTTTTTTTTGAAAAATTAAAATAAAAATTTTTCAAAAAAAATTTAACTTAGTGTAACATCCCGTGTATATTTAACACTAGAAAGGCCACGGGTTTTTTAAGCTCTTTTTTTTAAAATAAATACAAACTTTTGGAAAAAATTAAAACTTAAAAATTTTTTTATTCTTCATAAAAATTGCATACAATTTAAAATTTTAATGTTTTTGTTTGAAGATTATTATTATTTAATGTCAAAATAAAACAATAAACATAAAAGCCCAAAGTGGGTTCAAAAAACCCACTTATACTGGTTTATTTGACAGATCTAAAATAATAATTACTTATTACAATTTTTATTTGTAAGTATATAATATAAAATATGTAACATAAAATAAAACTTTATTGGTTAAAAAAACTTAAATTTGACTTAATTATAGCCGAATTTGAAACCCACTTTGGGCTTTTATGGTATTAAAAAAATTGGCCTTTCTAGTGTTAAAAAGTGATTCTGAGAATATCAAACAGAATTAGCACAAGGATTTGTCTAAAATTTTTAGATTTTTTTAATTTTGTTTACTAAATTAGTGAAAGCCTAAAATTACATGAATTAGTTTTTTTGTCATTTGAATTTATCTTGATTTGTTCATTCGAAAATTTCGATTTAAAGCAGAGTTGTTTAAAAGTCCCAAAAAAGAGTCCAAGTCCGGCCATTTTTTTTAAATTTGCTAGATCGGGCTTAATATCAAAAAATTTATTTACTCTTGGGTTTGTCTAATGCAATAGATTTGCCATCCACAGAATTTTCTTTCAATTTTAGCATATATTTCTTCTTCAGTATTCAAAATTTTAAAGCCTGGAATTGGACTTTTGAAGGAAAATTTAAAAAAAATTCTAAAGTCTTTGCTTGGACTTTTGAAAAAAAAAAGTCTGGACTTGGACTTGAATTGAGACTTGTGACTTTTGAAAAACTCTGATTTAAAGATTATATTATTAAATTTTTATTCTTATTTAATAACATACAAAAAATAGTTTCAATATTTACAAAATAATTTCAAGACATTATAATATTGTTCATTATCTGCCTTGTAACAATAATGAAGTTTATAAATCATCTTTTTTGATCGGTATTTGAATAATGAATGAATGGATTTCTATTTTAAAATTATAAAATTGTACTTTTAAACTAAAAAATAATAATAATCAAGTAATGTCTATTGACTCTAAAATCTTATAAGTTCTTCTTTTTCTGTAATTTTCCTTTTATAGCGCAATATGCTACTATAGACGACCCCCTAGTATGCCGCCTCCGCAAGCCTGCTTGCCGCAGCGTTTATTATTATTTTATTATTATCATTGTTAATCAAACTAAATAATTTCATTATTAAAAATTAGAAATAAGCATATTTTTGATAAAAAAAAAAATAAAAAAAAAGATAAAAAAAAATTAAAATACAATTAATATCGGTCGAGTCTGTTATTAAATTGATCAGTAATTTGGACGCTAACAATGGTCCAGACTTGTTCATAAGTCACAGTTTTAAGTCTTAGTCACAAAAATTTAAGTCAAAGCTATGACTTGAACTAAAATTCTTTTTTATAATTAACAAACACAAAAATCATAAGATACTAAAAAATTAATTCTATTTAGCTAGGAAATATATCACCTATTTATAAATGTGCGTTATTCAACGAAATATATTTTTTGACTGAAGGCTGAACCTTATGGATATGAAGATAACTCTGACCAATATAATTTTAAAATTATGGTTTATTTGTCTATTATGAAGGACCAAATCTTCAAATTGAGCATTGAGCAAAGGACCGACTTGAGCATTCATTACCAAATATAAGAGAGCATACAATTTGAAGATCCATTATTTTAAATCACACAAATGGAAAAAATTCAAAATAATGTTTTAAAATTTTTCGATAGTCTGAAATTAAAAAAAAATTTAAGTCATTGACTTGACTTGACTTAAGACTTGTTACTTAAAAACAAGTCTGCAATGGTCCTGGAATCTCAGATATCTCAGTCAAAATTTTTAAAGATTCAGCAGTAATTCTTGGGCCAGTGTTAACTGAACTTATCAATGACTGTATTACTCATTCCAGAGTCACTGATGAGTGGAAATGTGCAATTATAATAAGCATAATAAGCTATCTATAAAAATAAAGGTCCAATCGAGATCATCAACAATTACAGAGGAATATCCGTTCTACCTGTAATATCAAAAAATTTTGAAAAGATTATAGCATCACAATTATCTCTATACTTGAAAACAAATAATATTCTATTTCCATGTCAGTATGGATTCCGCGAAGAAAACTCCTGTGAAACAGCCTTACATGAACATATTTCGGAAATTAACGCAGCACGTAACAAAAGATTTATAACGCTTTTCTTGCTTATTGACTTCCGCAAGGCTTTCGACTTGTTAGGCCCAAATCTCTTATTTTGCAAATTAAAGAGAATAGGGTTTTGTGAAAAGGCTCTTGGTCTTATCAAAAATCATTTTTGTAGAAGAAAATAAGCGGTATCCTTCAGTGGCTTCAGTCTCTCGCTGAATTCTCTAAAATAAACCTTGGAGTTCCTCAGGGCATTGTATTAGGTCCTTTTTTCTTCTTAATTTTCATAAATGAACTAGCTTTCTCTCTTAAAAATCATAAAATTAACTGTAAAATATTTACTGATGATACCGAGATCAGCTGTAATTTTCCTTACAATTTTTGAGGATTTCGGAAAAATGTCTTCTATAAATTAAAATCCTACATTTGCTTCTATTTTTTTTTCACTTTATAAATTGAATTAAAATAATGATGTTTTTTTTTCTTTTTTTTTTGTGTAGAGTTAATGTCCATTTAAATTGAAAATATTTGTAAATTTCCTTGGGATCTTGCTGGATGTGTGACCAGGGGGGTCACATATTGTGTGACCCCCCTGGTCACACAAGAGAATATATTCAAGCCAAGAGAATATATTCTTTTAAATAGTTCCTAATGGCGCAGTTGGTAAATCAAACATTCATCGCCATTTTTAATGTTCTTAAATAATTTTATTTTAATGTCTTATTTATCTATTCAATTAAATTTAGTTTAAAAAAATTTATCTATCAAAAATTCGAATCTTTTTACACTTGTCAAATTTTATCTTCAAAATAATAATTAAAATTTAAAAAAGACTTTTTCAATTCTCTTATCTGAATTAAATCATATCTTTTTGAACAAATAATAAAATAGAATACAAATAAAAATTTTATCACCTTTTAATTTCCAAAACCTAAAAAAAATAAAAAATCATTCTGTAATTTAAAATGAAAATTTTGGAAAAATACTGGGACAAATACTATTCCCAAGTGGTGCTTGTGGCCTACTGGTGTCTTGGCCTATGTAACAATTATGCCTATGTCATCATGCTTTCAGCCGCTCATGACATTTTGTCCGATAGTGATGAGGTAAAATCAACAAGACCAAATGCAACAAACAAATACGACTGCAATGAGTTGAGCACCGGTGCAGTTCTTTTGGCAGACATTTTACCAGGAATTGTCATCAAACTAATATCCCCATTTTTCATGCACAAGATAAAATATTGGCAAAAGTTCTCATTTATTTTGACATTGTGCGCAAGCAGTTTTTTGATTGTATCCCTGACGCCAAATTCCATGAGATGGCTTATATTCGTTGGCATATGCTGTGCCAGTCTATCAACCAGTTTTGGTGAAGTAACATTTTTAGCCCTGAGTACTTTTTATTCACGAGAGTTGTCAATTCCGGCTTGGAGTTCTGGTACAGGCGCAGCAGGAATTGTGGGAAGCTTTGGATATGCCGGACTAACTTCTTTAGGTATTTCATCCAGGAACACTATTTTGGTCATGCTTTTTGTGCCAGTGTTGATGCTAATCAGTTTTATAGTTCTGCCATCAATTAGCTATACCCAGAATAGATTCAAAGAGATAGAAATGGACTTTAAAAAAGATCCCACCGAAGTCCAGGTCAAAACAAATAATGATTTAATTCATCAAATAAAATCAATACGTCACATTTTAAAATTTATGATACCACTTTTTTTGGTCTATTTTTTCCAATATTTTATAAATCAAGGTCTTTTTGAGTTGTTGTATTTCAAGGATTCTTTTTTGAAAAAGCATTCCGAGCAGTATAGATGGTACAGTGTGATCTATCAGTTGGGAGTTTTTATATCCCGATCGTCCATTAAATGTGTTAGAGTAAAATTTTTGCCCATATTCCCAATTTTACAATTTTTGAACGCTCTGATTGCGTTGAGTCAAATTTTTTTTGGTTACTTGCCATCCATATGGTTCGTATTTGTCCTGGTGCTTTGGGAAGGCCTTGTTGCTGGCAGTTGCTATGTTAATGCCTACAATCAAGTCTCAATTGAGATACCTAAACAAAATAGAGAATTTTCCATTGCTTTTACTAGTTTTGCCAACAGTATTGGAATTGCTGTGTCAGGTGTTGTTTCAATACCCGTTCATAATGCAATATGTAACTCTGGATACCAATAAATTTTGTAATTAATATTTTATTTATTCTAAAGTCTAATAAAAAATAAAAAAATATTTTTAATTATTTATTAAAAGAAATCAGATACCCCTTTAATTAACCAGGTATACAATTAGTCTTTGTTTTACGCGCAATTACGGAATTTTACTCATAATTTTAAAATTAAAATAATAATTCATTTAAGTAGCTGAGACATAAAAATCTTATTATGAAAATACAGAAATTAATAAGCTGAAGCGTAAAGAATTTTTATAAAATTATTTTTTTAATATTTATTAACAAATAAAATGAATTAAAAAATTTGATACTTTAACTCAGTATAACATAATTTAGGAGCATTTTGGATAAAATTTTGCAGACCTGGGTTTGTTCCAGACTTGATTAAACAAGTGTCATGAATCGGTTGAAAAATTAAGATTTCACTAAAATTTTAGTCAGACTTGACTTAAGACTTGTTATTTTTTAAAAACTCAAACTTTTTCTACCGACACAGGACATTTTTTTACATCCTTTTTTATTATTAGTACAAAATTTATTATCTCACTATCAATTAGCACTCTAATTTAGTCATTTTCAGATTATTCTTTGTCACTTTTTCAGTAATTTGAATTTTTGAGCAAATGTTTTTCAAATCGAATAGACATTTTAAACTAAATTTAAATAAACTTTAAGTAATTTTGAAATTTAAAATCAAAAATAATGTAAAATACGAATATTTAATAAGATTTTAACAAAAATTTTATTTTATTTCTTATAAAAAAAAATTTAAGTCTTTTTTACTAATGAGAAATACAATTAAAAAAAATCCGGGATAGCACCCCAACATGACCGTTTTACATTTAAAATAAAGTTTTATATTTTATTTTTTTAAAAAATTGAGAAAAATTTTATTTTTCTCTTAAAATTTTTCTATGAGAGTTTGATACAATTTTAAATTGCTTTTGATGTAATTCAAATTTATGAAGCGGCAAGTTAAAATGCTTTACAACAAAATTATAAAATTCATTAAATTATTTTTCAACAAGAAAATTCAATTTTAGAACAATTTTTAAAAAAAAATTTTTAGATGATCATTAGGAACGAAACAAAGTGTTTGATTTTGTCCAATCTGATAAAGACGCATAAAGATGAATCAAAGAGATAATTCAAACTTAAAAATATTCAATTTTTTTCTAAAACTGTTGGTTTGAAAGGTTTTTAAAATACTGAATGGAGATTTAAAATTCACTAAAGACTGCTGGTTTAAGACAAAAAATCCAATTTTTTTTATTTTATCTTTATTTAATTTAATTAATTTTTGTTTTAAATTTTAAATTAAATTATGTCACCAGAACACTTTTTTAATAGCGATCAAATATTTTGTCCTATTATATAGCATGCTATGGACTTAAAAAAATTTCATTCTCAGTTTTTAATGTGTTATTTAGTCTCTTACGTTTAAAAAACCTATTTCCCAAATAAAACACACTTTTCGATATAAAAAATTAAAGTTTTATTTCTTAAGGCTATTTAAATGAGTACGTCTGACCAGACAACTTTGGGTGGCCCGTTATTTGATTTTTCTCTAACTCATCTTTCTCATATAATTTTTTTAATTTTTAATGGTCAACCAGTGACAAAAATAAAAATTTAACAAAATGTACTCTAAAGTAAAGCTTTTCAATTGAAGTGTAAAATTTTTGAACTCGTTTAGTTAATGACTAAACAAGTGTCCAAAGATTTAGCGCTATTCATCGACTCTTCAATTATTAGAAATTCTATTTTTGTTTTCGTTTTACCTATTTTATTCTTGCATAAAACTCAAACTTTTTTCAAAAATTTTATTTGTTATTTTAAGATAAAAAAAATCATAATTTTTAATTATTTTGTTGAAAACTTTGAAAAAAAAATTTTAATTCAAATTTTTATTTGTGTACCTTAGTTAATGCAATTTTGTGCTCAAAAAGTTTTTGTTCTGATGAATAGACATTTATTTTGTTCAAATAGATCTATGCACGTTTCTTCACGAGCTTATATAGATAGTCATTAACCTAAAAACCGAAAATTAACCCTTTCGCTTTAAGCGAACATGAATTTTAGTTTAAATTTAAATTTTCTAATTTGTACAAATATTTACTATTTTACTTATTAAATAGCAAATTTTATTTTTTTTAATTTATGAAATCAGGTCGAGGAATTAAAACAAAAGTTTGAAAAATATTTTTCAATAAGAGTAATGTGAAAAAAGAAGATTAAGGCCATTGGGAATTTTTTAACAAAAGATAAAACAAAAAGAAAAAATTGGTCCCTTAAACTTTAAAGCTGATAAATCAATGGAAATTTTTTTTATAATTTTATTTTATTCTGCCATGAGATTTTTTTATTAATTCGCAATATGTGTTCAGTTTTTAGAATTTTTCCAGAGGCAGATGTTAGGTGATACATCAAATGTATCAGCTGTTGCAATTTGATCATTTCAAAAAAAGTCATTTGGTTTTTAAACTTTCTTTTTTTTCTTTTCTTCTGAATTGGCTGAAATAAAATTTTAATAAAATTTATTTTTATCAAGTAGGATTAATATTTCGGATTAACTATAATTAATTAAGCAAAATTTTAAATGGATTTAAATCTTTTGTTATCAGTGTTATTTTTTTCTAAAAAGAAACCAAATAATACTTGATTCTTTTTCTTTTTTGAACTTTAAATTTTTTGATAAAATATTTAAATTTATTTTATCGCTTATTAAAAAAATTTATTTCAATAAATAGCTTAAGGAAGGTGTAAAATTAGAAAATAAAATTAATATAAATTTTTTTAAAACTAAGAAAAAAAATTTGATATACTTGATTCATTTTAAATTGCGTCACTAGAAATATTAAACTTGATTTATATTGAATTAGAAAACTATGTTTTTCAAAAAATTATTTTAGAAAAAATTCAAATTATAATTTTGAATCTAAGTAAAGGTAAATTATCTTATGTTTTCATAAAATTTAAAAAGCTCTAAAAAATAACATGTTTTTCGTGACAATTTTTAAATTAAATTATTAGTCAAGAAAAAAATCATTTTTTTGATTAAAGCATTGTTCTCTTTTAAAAAAAGATAAAAGCATTCAAAAAAGGAATTTTTGTATTTTAATAAAAGAGCTGAATAATTTAATAAAAATTAAGAGGCCAAGTTTTCTTTTTCTATTAATTGCCAGGTAACCAACAATCGATTTAAAATAAAAAAAAAAAGTTGAATTTATAATTAAAGCGCCTGAATTGATTATTAAAATTTTTAACTTGAACAATGACTCAAAAGAATTTGTTTCAAAGGTAGAAAAATATGACAGACAATATTTTAAATGAGCTGAATTTTATTTGTAAAATAAAATAAATTCTTTACACGTTGTAAATTTTTATATTAATTTAGAATTTTTTTATTAACATGTCCAGCGAAGAAAGCCAACGTAGAGTAGCATTAATCACAGGCATCACGGGCCAAGATGGAAGCTATTTGGCCGAGTTGCTGCTCGAAAAAGGCTACATGGTCCATGGAATAGTGCGTCGCTCAAGCTCATTTAACACAGCTCGAATTGAACACTTGTACAAGAACAGACTGACACACACCGAAGGACAAATGAAGCTTCATTACGGCGACTTGACTGACAGCACCAATTTGGTCAAGTTGATCTCTGACATTCAGCCTGGTGAAATATACAACTTGGGCGCACAGAGCCATGTCAAAATCTCATTTGATTTGGCCGAGTACACTGCTGAGGTGGACGCAGTGGGCACTCTTCGTCTCTTGGACGCCATCCGGACCTGCAAACTGGACAAAAAAGTCAAGTATTACCAAGCTTCCACAAGTGAACTGTACGGAAAAGTGCAGCAAATACCTCAGACAGAAAAAACACCATTTTATCCGCGATCTCCATACGGCGCTGCCAAACTTTACGCCTACTGGATCACTGTCAACTACAGAGAAGCTTATGACATGTTTGCTGTGAATGGAATTTTGTTCAATCACGAGAGTCCGCGGCGTGGAGCTAATTTTGTGACTAGAAAAATTAGCCGTGGTGTTGCCAAAATACATCTTGGTCAGCAGGAATTCATTGCTTTGGGAAACATTGACTCCAAGAGAGACTGGGGCCATGCCAAAGACTATGTGGAGGCCATGTGGCTCATGCTGCAGCAGCAAATACCCCAAGACTATGTTGTGGCCACAAATGAGGTGCACAGTGTGCGTGAATTTGTTGAGGCATCGTTCCGTGAGATTGGAAAAGAAATTGTGTGGGAGGGAAGTGGCGAAAATGAAGTGGGCAAAGAAAAGGACACTGGAATTGTGAGAATTAAAATAGACTCCAAGTTTTACCGGCCGACTGAGGTCGAATATCTTCAAGGAAGTGCTGAGAAGGCGTTCAATGATTTTGGATGGAAACCAAAGATCAAATTTGATGAATTGGTCAAAGAAATGGTCAAAGCTGATATTGAACTTATGCAGAAAGACCCTCTTGCTTAGAACATTTAAATGTTCACTTTATTTAATTTTTATCTTTTTTTAGATTTCTAGGAAATTTTAATAAATTTTTTTTATCATTCTTAAAATTTCGTTTTATATTGTTTCAATTCAGTGTTGTTCCTGAATAAATAAATTATATTTTTTTTTTCAAGTCCATTCGGGGAAAAATCAATAATTTCTTATATTATTTGTTACGTGATTTATAAAAAGATAATTTAAATTTATTTTAAATCAAATTCTTTACACCTGAAATTATTTTATTTTCAAAAATTTTTTTTGTACTTGAAAAGTAAATTTTATATTAAAAGAGAAAAATGGTATTGTGTATTTCAAATACAAATTGAACAAAAATTCTTCATTTTTTGATAAATTAAAATTAAAGTTAATGAAAAATATTAGAAAAAATACTGCAACATACTTTGTTGCACCTTTTTTTTATATAAAATAATTTTTCTCATGTAATAAGATTTAGATTGATTATTTATTTGATTTATTAAAAAAAGAAAATAAAAATTTTATTTTAGGTAAAAAGGTGCAACAAAGTATGTTTCAATAATTTTTCTAATATTTTTTATCAACTTTAATTTTAATAAATCATAAAATGAAGAATTTTTGTTCAATTTGTATTTGAAATTCACAAAACCAGAGAAAATTTTTAGAATATACTCAAACTCATAAACAATCATAATTTAAATTTTTTTATAATGACCTCTAGCAAATTTTAATAAAAATTGCTCCGCTTTTAGCGATAGTAATAACCAAAACCATATTAAACTAAAAATAAAAAATAAAAAAACTTACCGCGATATTTCACGCATACTTTTTAGCTTCAAAATTATTGTTTTAATTTTTTTTTTCATATAATAACCACTTTATTTTAGCTCATACTTTATCAAAAAATTAGCATCTCTTAAATTATGAATAAAAAATGTTGAAAATTATTTTTTTTAAATTAAAAAAAAAAAATTTATTTAGATATGCTGCACTTGCCCAGTGCAATATTCTACGCTACCATGAGTACTGTAATGGTATTCAGCAATAAATACCTCTTTTCCGAGTGGAATTTTAAAAGTCCAATTTTTTTAATACTCGTCCAAATGTTCTCCAATCTTCTTCTTATATTTTTGTACAACTCATCAACCAGGATATCACAGAACTTAAAAATCGACACCGACATCAAAAAATTGTTCCAATTTGACTCAAAAATTGCCAACAATTCAAAAATGTTTTCGCTACGCATTCTAATCGCCACATTCTACTCTCTCCACTCAGTCTTGTCTCTTAAAGCCTTGAGTGGCCTAAACATTCCAATTTACATCATGTTCAAGCGATGTACTCCATTCGTAAATTTAGTCCTTTCCATATTTGTGTTCCAAAATACCGAAACAAAAAAGCGCCACTCTAAGAACATTATTATTTCTATACTAATGATGACAATGGGAGTCGTGATTGCCAGCATTGGTGACTTGGAGTTCGACTTTTTTTCCTACTTGTACTGTGGGTTTAGTGTGATATGCCAGGCATTTTACTTGTCCACCATTCAAAAATATGGAGAGATAATCAAAACAAATTCAATTCAGACTTTCTACGAATGTTCAATTTTGTCCATTCCCATACTTTTAGTCTTTTTTATGGTCACGGACGAGAGGACGGGGTTTTTGGTTGAATTGAAGCCCATAGACGATCTAGTCTATGATTCAGTGCTAATTCTGGTGATAATTAGTGGGTCTTTGCTGTGTTTTTCCCAATTTTGGTGCACACTTAAAAACAATGCTATCACAACCAGTGTCTTGGGGGTCTTAAAAAGTCTTATTCAAACTTTAATTGGTATTTTGCTTTTTCAATCTTGGGACAGCATTTCCGGTCTTACCTATCTGGGTATCACATTAAATCTTATTTTCGGAACACTGTACACCTATTTAAAGTATGTGGAACATGAGAGTTTTATTGTTAAAAGTGAGAGCAATGACAAGCTTTTGGATGATGAGAGCAATCGATCAAATTGTTAATGGCCTTTTTTTATTAAAATAAAATTTTTGAATAAATATTTTAAAGAAAAAAATATTTATTTTTTGGTAGTTAATTAGGAAATAAAGTTTTGTGTTACCTAAAAATTATCAAAATTTACCTCTAATAAAAAATAATCAATTTCTAATAGACGATCATCTAATAATAAAAATATTAGCTATTTATATATTTTATTAGCAAATTATATCTTTTTATTAAAAAATTAGACAAAAAAAAAACATTTAGGAAATTAATTTATAAAAAAATAGAAATTTTAAACTCAAATTAATTTTATTTAAGGAATATATAAATACAAAAGATTTAGTTTAGTTTTTTTTAAACGTATTTTTATTAAAGAGAGTTGAGTATTTATCTCTTTTTCTCACTATGAGGTAAATTTTAAATTTGATTTCTAAAGGTATTGTGAATTTCAAATACAAATTGAACAAAAATTCTTCATTTTTTAAACAATTAAAACTTTTAATTTTTTAAAAAATGAAGAATTTCTGTTTAATGATTAAAGTTAATGAAAAATATTATAAAAAATACTGCAGTATACTATGTGGCACCTTTTTTTACCTAATATAATTTTTCTCACGTAAATAAAAAAACAAAAAATAAAGAATCAATAAGATTTAAATAAATTATTGATTTGATTTACTAATAAAAAAAGAAAATAAAAATTTTACTTTAGGTAAAAAAGGTTCAACAAAGTATGTTGCACTATGTTACAGTATTTTATCTAGTAAAACTAATTATATAGTATTTTATGTAGAATAAAACAAATTCTTTATCAGATTATATTCAAAGAGATCAAAAAAATTAAATTGATAAACTTTATCCCTTGAAGTAAAAATATGAAAAAATTTTAAATTTTAAAATTTTATTTTTTTTTTGACTACTTATTTTACGGATACCTATAAAAACAGCACCCATCAAAAAAGCGAAAAAAAAGCACCCTGTGTAAATCGCATTAAATATTATAAAATACCTTTTTTTTTTGATATATTTATTTCTAACAACCTCAATTTTAATAAACATCAATTTTTATATTAACATAATAAACTATTAATCATGATTTAGTCAATCCAGGCCCTCAAGAGCCCACTTTAAGATTATTGAATTTTGACTTGGAAATTTTAATGTTGATACTAGGGTAACTTTTTGTAATATAATATGAAATTAAATTTTTAAATAAAAAGCATTTTCCAACATATATTTTTTAAATTATTAAAAAAGAGAAATTTAGTAAAAATAAAGACTATTTTTTTGGTTTCAAATTTAAAAACCTTTTCTAATTTTTTCTATAACTAGCTGTTATTGTTCTTTCAGTTATTGCTTTATTTAATTTACTTTTTAAAAAAGAGTCAATTTTTTTGTTTTGCTCTTCATTTGTAAGTTGGCTCCATTTTCCAATTGAATACTCGTAGTGACGAAGCGTCATTTGGTATTTGGGTATCGGACAAAATAATAAAGATAAGTTGGTTTCAAAAAAAACGAAAATTTTTATAATTTTTGCTTAGATTGTGATAGGGGAGATCTAGATGATAATGATATATCACTAATTCAAAATGAAAATGGGGAAACAATTTCTGATACTGAATAAACTAATAAACAGTAAAAATAATTGTTTTTTATTAAATTTTATTCCTCTCTCCTTGCTAAATGTTGTTAAAACATAGAAAAATCGTAATCTTTAACATAGGAAAAAGACTGAAATTTTAGTGAGAATAATTACCTTAGGAAAGGAAATCTTCTAGGATCTGATTTTTTTATATGCTTAGTCACTTAGTAGAGCTTAAAAAATAAAAAAAAATTTGACCGATGGTCCTTTGGCGTAGGAAGGTCTACAGACCACAAAAGTAAAAAAAGGCAAATTCTTGGTTTTTAAGGGTTTTATTCGTTAACATTTGTCATTATTGTTATTTTTGCTTCATTTTTAGATTCCTTATTCAATTCTGAGCATTTTGGTATATATGCGGTCTAATTTGCTTGAAAAATGACCAAAATACGCTTATTTAGCGGATACCCATATTATTAAATTATCTTGACTTTGGACCACTGTAACTTTTGAACGGAAAGTCAGATTTTCAAGATTCTAACAGATTTCGCTCCAGCTCGTCGAGATCTATCAGAAAATATGTAAAAAGTTGATTTTTGGATTTTTTACCCTGATTGCCCTATATCCTTTAAAAACTTTTTCTAATTTTTTCTATAACTAGCTGTTATTGTTCTTTCAGTCATTATTTCAGTCGTTCTTTCAGTATTTGAATATTGTATCAAAGTATTTTCGTCACTACGAGTATTCAATTGGAAAATGGAGCCAACTTACAAATGAAGAGCAAAACAAAAAAATTGACTCTTTTTTAAAAAGTAAATTAAATAAAGCAATAACTGAAAGAACAATAACAGCTAGTTATAGAAAAAATTAGAAAAGGTTTTTAAATTTGAAACCAAAAAAATAGTCTTTATTTTTACTAAATTTCTCTTTTTTAATAATTTAAAAAATATATGTTGAAAAATGCTTTTTATTTAAAAATTTAATTTCATATTATATTACAAAAAGTTACCCTAGAATCAACATTAAAATTTCCAAGTCAAAATTCAATAATCTTAAAGTGGGCTCTTGAGGGCCTGGATTGACTAAATCATGATTAATAGTTTATTTTGTTTGACCGACCTCAAAATCGCATTCCTTGACCCCAAAAACCTTATAAAAGTTGATTCTTTCACTGAAAAACCTTTTTAAAAAAGAAATATTCAGGGTGTTTCGAAAAATCCGGTCTAAACCAGTTTTAGCGGTTTTTATAGGGTTTTCACATGTCCAGACCTTTAGATAAATAATTTGCCAAGCAGAACTTTTGCTCCTCTATCAGAATCAAAAGGGTGTTGCAGGGTGTTTTATAAACTTAATAGGTTATTTAACTCATATATTTCATCGAAATATGAAAAAATTTAAAAAGGACAAGTCTTGATTTTGTAACTTTAAAGTTTTTATAAATTTATTTAAAGAAATTAATTATTGATTAAGAAATATTATTAAATAAAAATTATTTTCATTTCATTTAATTATTTCATTTCATATATTTTATTAAAATAAAGTAATTAAGAATTTTAGGAATTTTTTATTTTAACTTAAAGATAACTTTTATTTAAAAAATATTTAGTTTTAACTTAAATCTTTAAAAAATCAAAATTACACCGCAAAAGTGTAATTTTTTCTAACAAGTCAAAGTCAAGACTTGTACTTTTTAAATTTTTAAAGTCAAAGTTTTGACTTTGACTTTTTAATGACTTTTTGAGACTTTTTTTCGTGACTTTTGTACAAGTCTGGAAATCATTTATCTATTAAGTGCATATTTTATTTTTTATTCATTTTATAAATATTTAGTGACTTTCTTTGGCCTTGTTTGAACGGTCTTGTCATTTATCTCTTTTGATCCTTCTTTATTATTTTTTTTATCATCTCATACCAAAAATAAAGCTCAATTTAATGAATGGCCGAAGTTTAAACAAAATAATTTAACTAAATTGCTTTGCTTAATTAAGAGATATTAAATCAAAAGTATATTCTTATTTCTTTTTTAAAATATTCAATATAAAAATAAGAACAGTTTTGAATTTAGAGTAATAAGAGAATAATTTTAATTGAAAATTAAAAAGAATTTTCTGTATCAAAAAAAATCTTATAAATATTCTAATTGAATTTTTAAAGACCATTAATTTAATTCATATGAAAAGATTTAAATTTTTTTACTAATTAAAAATAAATACTTTGATTTAACCAATTCACCTATTTGCAAACATAATTTGCAATTAGAAGCAAAAAAAATGCAAATTATTTCCATTGCAAGCACATATAGAATAAATCCCGTTTATTCATTTCTGTATGATAGCAAAATAAATTATAACTTAAATTCAAGTGACATCATAGAATATAAAAATCATCTCAAAAAATAAAAAAATCAATAGATATATCCAAAATGGGAAACTCAGATTCCAAGTTGAACTTTCGCAAGGCAGTAGTCCAATTGACATCCAAAAACCAGGTACTAAATCTAAAATGGCATTAATCCTAGACTAACTTCTTTCTCAACCAGAGCATTGACTTAAACGACCAGCAATTTTGGTCCCAATTCTGGAGCGGAAACATCCCGAACATAAATGACATTTACACTTTAATTCCATCTTATGAAATTAGAGCTTTACGCGAAGAGTCTCCATCAAACTTGGCCAGTTTGTGCAGCAAACTGGTCGAAAAAATTCAGCAAAGTACCGATGGAGTTTTTTTAAGTGAAAAAAATCAAATTTCCATTCTGAACTGTGTCCGATTGCTGACCCGCATCATTCCGTACATTTTTGAGGACCCGGAATGGAGAGGTTTTTTCTGGTCTGAAGAAAAAAGTCAGCCTCCTTTGGGACAAGCATTGATGGACTCTCTTATAAGTCTATTATTTGTGCCCGATTTTACTGTCCATGCTAATAAAAAAAATTTAAATGTAAATCAAAAAAATATTTTTTGTAAATTTTTGTGAATTTTATTTTATATTAAGTCTGATGAAGGCAAAGTAAAAACAATAGATAGTTGTGAGTACATTTGGGAAGCTGGAGTTGGATTTTCTCATTCGCCACCTCAAAACTATGTCCATGATTTTAACCGGACCGAAATACTAAAACTTTTATTGACTTGTTTTTCGGAGTCCATTTACCTCAGCCCTTTAAGTAAAAATTTTAATAAATTTTTTAGAATTTTTTTTCAAAATTTTTTTGTTGCCAAAATTAGCCGAGTGTCATGTACAGCCAAATTTGTGGATTACTTATTTTACTTCATTTAAAAATCAGTAAAAAAAATTAAAATTAAATTTTTATTTATTTAAAATTAAATTTTTATTTATTTAAAATTTTAAAAGACATGCTCTTCCGGTTTTCACGTCATTGTTGAATGTAATATTCTCATATGACCCGGTCGGCTACGGTCTGCCCTACAATTATTTGATGTTCACTGACTCCAGAGAGAGTTTGGTGGAAGTGGCCAGTCAACTTTTGTGCGTGTTGCTGGAAGCTAACATCAGTTTGAATGGGGATCATTCGGAATTTGAGGAAAAAGTGCAGAGCCTTGCTGATGATGACTCTCATTTGTCTTCGCCATCATCCACTAGTACTAACTTGTTCATTAGCTACATTTCGCGCATACATCGCGATGAGGACTTTAATTTTATTCTAAAGGGCTTTTGTCGCCTGCTGAATAACCCCATGATTCAGACATTTTTGCCTGGTTCGTGCAAAAAGATAACATTTTTTCAAGAGTTGCTGATTTTGTTCTGGAAATTTTGTGACTTGAATAAAAAATTTATGTATTTTGTGCTGAAGAGTAGCGAAATTTTGGACATTTTAGTTCCAGTTCTTTACTTTTTAATTGATGCTCGAGCGGACACATGTAAGTTTTTATTTTTTTTAATTTATTTTCTGATAGATTTAAACTTTTTAATTTGATTTAAATCTAGGGAAAAAACTAATTGTAAAATAGGCATTTGTTTTTCTGGGTTTTTTTAAATAAACTTTTTTTCTAATTTTTGATTAATGAGAGAATTTTTTCCAAATATTAAATAATCAAGGTTTTTTACGCTTTTGAGAAAAAAGAATTTAACCATGGTCAAGGCAGAGTTGTTTAAAAGTCCCAAAAAAAGTCCAAGTACAGACTTTAAAATTTAAAAGAAAAAAAAAACTAAATGAAATATTAAAAAAATAATAATTCAATTGATAAATAATAATTTAAAGATAAGAAAGAATAAAAAAATAATTAGATAAAAAAATTAAAGTTGGACGGAGTAGGTAAAATTTCCGAAATAGATGAATCTATGTTTAACAAACAAAGTTAAAAAAAGTCTAAAAGTTTTTCACCTAATTTGACATTTGATCACCTAATTCGATTTTGGTCCCCCCTTTACGTGAACAAAAAAATAAGCTAAACTTATAGTCCACAAAACTCGAGAACAAGAATTGTTCGCATAGTAGGTGAACAATGATTCACTAGACCGAGTTTTTAAACGATTGAATATTGATTTAAATTTAAACTTTAAATTTAAATCAATAAAAATGAAAAAAATGAAAAAAATATTTAAATGAAATAAAAAGATAAATAATTCATGATGAATTATTTATCTTTTTTTTTCAATTTATTTAATTTTTATCTAGTTTAACTTTTTTTTATATATTTATACCAGAGTTATTTAAAAGTCAAAAGTCGCCAGTCTAGTCCAAGTCCGGACTTTAAATTTTCTTTTTCAAAAAACCGGGAATTCTAATTTTTTTTGGGACTTTTAAACAACTCTGATTTTTACTTTTTTTTTATTTTTATTTTATACTTTTTAACTTTATTTTTATTTTTCTATTCTGAAGGAGCATTAGCTCGGTACAGATAAACAAATAAATAAATAAATTATTTAAAAGTAAATAAAAAGAATTTCTATAATTTTTTTCAAATTTTTAAACAAAAATTAAACTCATTTTTCTATTTCACTAAAGAGTTAAATTTCAAATATGAAAATGCTTGCAATATTAACTAATAATTATTTTTTTATTTGAAACAAGAGTTGTTTAAAAGTCCCAAAAAAAAGTCCAAGTCCGAACTTTTTTTTTTTATTTTCAAAATCCGAGTCCAGAATTTTTTTTTTAATTTGCTAGATCAGGCTTAATATCAAAAAAATTATACTTTTGGGTTGTCTAATGCAATAGATTTGCCATTCACAGAATTTTCTTGCAATTTTAGCATAAATTTCTTCTTCAGTATTCAAAATTTTAAAGCCTGGACTTGGACTTTGTTTTTGAAAAAAAAAATTCAGTCTTTGCTCGGACTTTTGAAAAAAAGATTAAAAAAAACTCCTGACTTGGACTTGATTAACTCTGCCCAGTCAAGCAAAAAACGATGACTTCATGTATGTTTCATCTATGAATCATCTCATTTTTTTAGATGAAAGATGATTTTGGATTAAAACCAGAAAATTTTCATTGATTCTCTTCAAAACATTTAGAAATGACCCAATCATGAAAAACTTAACATTTTCATCTATATTTCATTCTTGAATTATCTCATCAATTAAGGTTCGCGCGGAGCAAAACTACAGCACTATCTGAATTTCGGCAAACTGACTTTAAAATATTAATCTGCATACTTGAAAACCTTGAAAACATGATTTTTTAGGTATTGTCAAAAAAAATAATTTTGATCCCACCCCCCTCAAAGATCGAAAAAAAAACAAAAGTTAGTTACCTTTGAGCTAAAATATCTCATGTTCTAATAGACATAACTTTATTTATTTATTTATTTATTTATTTTAAATAATTTGAGGGGAGCCTCGGGCAGCACAGAATGGAACTAAGTCCTTCTTTTTAGCCCAACGAGTGTAAAAAACGAATAAAAATAAAATAAAAAAAATTACAATAAAAACTAGTTTTAAAAAGAAACGAAATTAAACATCGTCTAAAATAGATTTGAATATTTGAAATAGTGAATTGAATTTTTCATTCGTGTTGTTTACTGTGAGTTGGGATTGATATGACTCGAGATCTTGGATTAGTTGTTGATGATTTGCCCTTTTGGTTAGGAATTTGAAACATAACTTTATTAATATATATATATTCTGAAAGAAAATAGTCTCATCTACAAAATGGTGTTTTAACTTCATCTATTGTATTACCAATAGATCGATATTTTGGCAAAAAATGGTAAAAAAAATGGTATTTTTTCACTATTTTTGTATCTAGTCCGCGGTTTACCCCTCTACCCCTACTTTTTTATACAGATTCTGAAACTAGAGAAAATTCTGAACAAAATGTTGGGACCACTTTTTTTATTTTCTCTTTTATTTCTCTTAAAAATTGTGTTCAAAATGAGGCATTTTTAAAAAAAATTGAAAAAAATAAAGTTTATTGAAGTTTTTTATCAAAATTTTTATCAAAATCTTTTTCATTTTGATTTTTTTGGAAGTATTGAACCATGCTGATCACGAATATGGACTTTGTTTTGGTCAAAAGTCGGTGAGGTGGTCGTGGCACTCGATTTTTGGGTTTTTTTACCAGTTTTTGGGCGTTTTTAAGAGAATATACAGTTAAGGGAAATTTTAACTTTAGAATTGGATAGATAAGCTAATGAGGTGTCTGAAAAGGTGCCACTTTGTTAATGGAACGGCTAATTATACATTGGGCCGCCTAATTCACACGAAAGAACGGCAAATACTGCATGGGAACGGCAAATTCTAAGGGTGGACCGGTCATTTTAATTAATTAATTTTAATTAAATCGCCAGTGATCGCCGTTGCTTCCGAAATAGACAAAGTTTTTGTATATATATTAATAAGGTTATGTCTATTAGAACATGAGATATTTTAGCTCAAAGGTAACTAACTTTTGTTTTTTTTTCGATCTTTGAGGGGGGTGGGATCAAAATTATTTTTTTTGACAATACCTAAAAAATCATGTTTTCAAGGTTTTCAAGTATGCAGATTAATATTTTAAAGTCGGTTTGCCGAAATTCAGATAGTGCTGTAGTTTTGCTCCGCGCGAACCTTATGAATGATTTTTTTTGGATACAAGCCAAGAAAAAGTTTATGAACTAATTGAATTTATTGTGATATATTATTGGTTCTTTGTAAAATTTTTTGCTAAATAGATGTATCTATTTTGACCTAACTTTTTCTTTAATTGGCTTGTATCAACAACAGACCATTCCTTCTTCTCTTGTTATTTAAATTTGATCATGAGAAAACTTAGTTTTTTTAACAGCAATTAACTTTTATCAGTCCAAAATTAAAAAAATACGTTAACGACCAAGACGGGTCATTTTTGATCCAAACAAAATAATCAAAATATAAAAAAATTATCGTTTATTTTTTTTCATTTTATTTTAAAAATAAATAATTGTTTATTTCATTTTAAGCTTCATAAATCAAAAAACTAATTTTTAATTTTTTTAGTTAAACCTTAAAAAAAATCAATTTTGATTTTTAAGAGAATAAATCGTAAAATACTGTACGAAAACAGTAAGAGAAGAAGAAGAATTACATACTCTCCTAGCCGAAAGATATGAAGCTTAAATATCTAATACTTCTGCAAATTTAACTACACATAAAGCCGATAATTAGTGTAAATTCTTAATCAATTGTGTATCTAGTGGATCTCCTCTTAAAGAAGGATTTTAAATCTAGTTGGATTGCTAGCAATGTTCTTTGATTCAAAAATTTACATTAGCTTCCTTTAGTCTAGTTAAAAGACAATAAAGCAATTCTAAAGCAATTAATTTACGTAATAATAGTTTTAATTAAAAATTATTAACTTGATAGTAAAGAATTAAATTTTTTCTACTGATACAAAGAGAATTGATGTTTTTCTTGAATCAAATGTGTTGATAAACTTTGAAAAAATTTTGAAAAAAAATTTATGTTTTTAAAATTTCTGCTTATTATTAAAAATAATTTGAAAAATTAAAAAAAAATTATATTTAAAAATTAAATAAACTACGATGTATTAGTATATTTTTTCATCGATTATTTTCGATGAAATATTCTAATTTTCATCGATGAATTTCGATGAAATGGTTCCTAACTCATTAATGATTCATCTATCAATTTTCATCGATTAATCATCGTTTTTTTTGTGACTGGGTGGTTCATGGGTTAATTTTAAACAATAATTACAATGGAATTTTTTGTATTGTACCGTTTAATTTTACATTTATTTTAAACGAATGTGTCATCTCAATTTTTTTCTTTTTTTATTATAAAAAAATTATTTCAAGAAATTTAAATAAAATTTAAGTTTTTTTAAGTAAAATTTCATACAGTAGTGTGTTCCTTGACAAATTAAAGAAAAAATTTTCATTACGAAAGGAATAAAATGAAAAGTAAAGTTCAATTTTTAATCGATAGTTTTAATTTGAAGCAAATATTGTTAAAAATTAAATTTTTCAATCATTGTTAGTGATTGTTATATATTTAGATTCCAAAAATTGGCATATTAGATTACCGTATTCCCTCGTTCGATTATACTGCACCACAAGCTAAGAAATGCAAATTAAAATATCAAATTAAGAATTTTTTAGCATGAGTGAGATGTACTTTGATGCATGGTCCAAAAGCTGGTTACTTAGCTTATGGTGCAGCATAATCGAACGAGGGAATACGGTATATAATAAATAATATAATGTTTGCAGTTTTAATTGTTAAAAATCTTACTTCTAAATAATTGTCTCTTTTTTTTCACTTTTCTTGCTAAAATTTTCGAGAACTTACGAAATGCAAAAGTTTTTAAGACGCTTTACAAATATCTTATAAATCATTTTTTATAATTAAATTAATTATTCTTTCGCATAAATAGTAATTTTAAAACTTCTGTAAACTTTATGCTTATTTTTGATTTACGTCTATTTTTGTTCTCACAAGAATTCTCGTAAATTTAGTATTTTTTTTTTCTTTCTCGTAGATAATCTTTACAATTTTAAATATTTTAGTAGATACTTTTTTTTAAAGATATCAACTCATTTTAATTGTTTGATTTATATTCTAATTTAATAAAAAAGTATTCATAAAAATTAAAAATTAGCAACAAATTCTTAAATTTTTAATCTATTCACTAATTAAATTTTTCTGTTTGAACTATCGAGAGTTCTTCTATTTTTTTTGATTTTTTTTTCAATCTGAAAGAACTTTTAATCAGTACAGATCAACTTACACGAAAACCTTCTAAAATGAATCTATTTATGTATTTAACTCCATCACTAAAATAAAGTTTTTTTTTTTTAATTATCTTTTATTTATAATACACTTTGATAACTTTATAAACAAAAAATACAACATTTTTGTTTAGTGTTTTGGATTGATTGGATTTTTAAATTAAATATAAACTTTATAAATTTAAACTAATATTTGGTTTTAAATGGGAAAAGAGAGTTTTAATTTTTTGAGAATTTTAATTGAAAAAAAATTCAAACAAGCAAAAACAAGAAATTATCTTCTTGATTAACTTTTTTCTCATTTGATGAACCTTTGCTTTGAACTTTTTTTGTCAACATTCTAGACCAAGATCATTGTGAGGATTTTTTTAGGTGCAGTTAAAAAATATTTGATTAAAATTTTAAATTCTTCAAAAATTAAAAATAAAATTACCACTATTATTACTACATTTTTTTTTTTTTTACTTTCATCACCCAAGTGGTGTTTTTTTTTTTTGAAATAAATATATATTGGCAACACGAATTAAAAAATTAAAAAAAGTAAAAAAAAACTAAAAATTTTAAAAAAATTACCTATTCTTAAACTTTTTTTATAAAAAAAAAATACTAATTTAATTTCATAAAGCTAAAATTGGTTTAATTCACATTGGAGTTTTTATATTGCTATTGCTTAGTGGTGAACGAAATTTCGGTGTTCGCCTCAACAAGCCGTATGTGAGCCGAGTGCCAATGGACATTCCTGTCTTTTCTGGAACCCATGCCGATCTATTGATCATAGCTTTTCACAAACTAATCACAAGCACTAGCCAGCGCTTGCAGCCTTTGTACGACTGTCTTTTGACCATTATTGTCAACGTTTCGCCATACATAAAATCATTGTGCATGGTCTCAAGCACCAAACTAATACATCTCCTAGAAGTAAATTATCTTAAAAAAAATTTTAAAAAAATTAAAAAAAAATTTGACACTTTTTTGTCCAGGCTTTTTCAAATGTATCTTTCCTGTTCGCCAACTCAAACAACTACTACTTGGTTTTCTTTCTCCTAGAAATTCTTAACAACATGATCCAGTACCAGTTTGATGGAAATTTTAATCTAGTCTACACAATTATACGCAAACGTCACATATTCTTCAATTTGCTCAACTTGCCGACAGACCAAGAGCAAATAGACCAAGTTTATGGCAAGCAAACAAATAAAGTAAAAGAAAAAGAGCCAAATTTGATGAGTATGGAGGGAGCCATTCCGGCCAAAGAGGCTGAACCAGGAACCTTGAAGACAACTTTGGCAGAGACACCATCAGTGCTTAACATGACCGAGAAGACACAACCAATTCCGGTGGATCCAAAAAACTCGACCACCAAGGACGAGGATAACTTAAATTACAATTTTTTGATTGAAAATGGTCCAGTGGTTTCCACATCTACAATAAGCGAGCTGGATCTTAATAAATCTAGCGGTTCGGAAATGAGCTATCGGCTGGAGCAGGGACAATCGCCGGCAAAGAGTGACCAGCAATGGAGGCCGAATAATGAGTGGGTTTCGAATTGGAAGACAAAATTGCCTTTGCAAACTATTCTCAGATTGCTGCAAGTGCTGGTGCCACAAGTGGAAAAAATTTGCATTGACAAAGGCCTTACTGATGAAAGTGAGATATTAAGATTTTTGCAAAATGGAACTCTGGTCGGTCTTTTGCCTGTACCGCATCCAATTTTGATTCGCAAGTACCAGCCTAATCTCGGCACACTCATGTGGTTCAGAACTTACATGTGGGGCGTGATTTACTTGAGAAATTTGGATCCACCAATTTGGTATGATACGGATGTTAAGCTTTTTGAAATTCATAGAGTTTAAAATTCAAAGTGGTTTATAGTCAAAATTTTTGTTTAGTCAAGATATTTTTTAGGTATTTCAGTTATTGGTTTTAAGATTCGATTTTTTATTTAATTAATATTTTAATAAAATTTTTAAAATTTAATTTATTAATCTTCAGTGTAAATTGATTTTAAATTTTCACTTAATGCGCTCAGATTTTGTCTGAAGCATTTTTGCTTTCTCAGTCAACCCAAAAGTAATGAAAAATAAATGATTCTCTAAAGAATCATTACAAAATTATTCAAAAATTAAATATTTAAAAAATGAAATGTTGAAGAAGAATTTTTTTAAGAAATTTTCTCTACACAATCATTAATTGATTAATACCCAAGTAGAAACATTTTATTCAGAAAGTTTTTACTCTAATTAAATGATCCTAAATATTTTATTACCACAAATTTAATAAAACATACCACAAATTTAATAAAAAAAAAACACGAATAAAAAAATAACAAAAGTTAAAAAAAAACAAATATGTTAGAATTTAGAAAGTTTTATTAGTTTTGAATAAAATATAACAAAAATCGAATTATTTTAAGGCGAATACTTTTTGCATACAGCTATTTTTAATAAAACTACCGCTAATTTAATAGGCTTACCTCTAATTTAATAAGCTTACTTCTAATTTAATAAAAACTCATCTAAATAAATAGAAACTCATCTAAAATAATAAAATCACGTCAAAATTAATATCACCTCACTCTAAATTAATTAAAAATATATCTCAATTAAGATTTAAACTTAAATCAACACTTAAAATTATTGAATAACGGTATAAAAAGTAAAAAATGGTTACAGTTCTTCAGAGCGAAGAATATCAAATAACTGCAGGTGTTCCTCAAGGCTCAGTAATTAGTCCTCTTTTATTTAGTATTTACATTAATGACATCCCTAAAAGAAACAAAACAAATAATGAATACTCTCTGCTTTTCGCAGATGATCTAGTTACATTCTTCATTTATAACAAAAAGGGGAACCTAGAAAATAAGATCAATAAATACCTCAACGAACTAGAACAATGGCTTATTAAGTGGAAAATGAAGATATCAGTTGAAAAGTCGTGTTCAGTAGTCTTTTCTAGGTACAAAAAAGAGAGTGATAATCTTAACTTAAAAATTTATGGAAACAGAATAGAGAGACAAAAAGAAATCAAGTTTCTTAGTATTAAATTTGATTCTAAATTAAACTTTAATATACTGGTAGATGAAATTAAAGAGCGCTGCAATAAAAGGCTAAATATTATTAAGATATTGTCAAACAAAAAATGGGGTCTTAATCAAAACACACTCGGAAATTTATATAAATCTTTAGTCGGATCAATTTTAGACTATTCTTTTCCTTGCTTAAATTCATTTTCAGAAAATAATATCAAAAAACTACAAGCAATTCAGAATACAGCAGTCAGATCTATTCTTAAGTTAAAATATGATACTCCCTCCAACATCGTACATCATGAGGCTTTTAATAAACTAAAATTACTAACAGTCTCGAATCGGCTTTTTGAATTGAGTGAGAGATATGTTGGGACAGGACTGAGTCATTCTATTCCATTGGTTATAAGACTGGTGAAGGAATACAAAGAAGGTTTCGAATCAAGATATATTGACTACCCAACTCCATTGTGTAATTGCTACCTTACTATTTCTTCTTTTTTTCCTGAATCTTGAACTATTTAAACATGAGCCACATGTAACAATCTTTTCCAATTTTATATATTATTAATTTTCATTTATTTAGCTTATTTACTTTTTTTTTTTAATTCTTTTTTTTTTTTTTTTTATCTTATTTTATTAACTTTAATTTTATTTTTATTTTATTTTATTTCATTTTTATTTTATTTTTTTTAATTTTTAACTTATTCTGAAGGAGCTCTAGCTCGGTACAGAAAACAAATAAATAAATAATAAAATAAATAGCAGTTCAACTTTCATTTTTTTTAGCTTATTTAACTTATTTACTTATCTGAAGGAGCTTAAGCTCGATACAGAAATACAAATAAATAAATAAAATACTTTATTTTGATTCTTTTTTTTCATCTCATTTTATTAACTTTAATTTTATTTTTATTTTATTTATTTTTTTAACTTATTCTGAAGGAGCTCTAGCTCGGTACAGAAAACAAATAAATAAATAAATAACAGTTACAAATAAATAAATAACAGTTATTAAAAACTTAAAAAAATCAAATTATTTTAGCAAAAAGTTTCCAAAAAAAAAAAGAAAAATGGAGAATGGTACTCAAAAAGAAGAAAATAAATTGTGCTCAACTTGCAACATGCCAATGGGTAAAAGAAGATATTTTTTTGTTCTAGATGCAACTCAAAAATAAATATTTTTTTTTTTAATATGTTAAATATCTTTTATAATAAAAGATGTAGTTTTTATTAAATTAGTTATTTTTTTATAAACCAATTAAAATAAAAGCAATTAATTGAGCATAATTAAAATAGCAAAAAATTTTATACAATAAATTTTTTACTAATTAATATGAGAAAATTAAATATAATGTCACATTAGATCACTTTAATACTTAAAGATTAAAGATAATTTTTTTTTTAAAGAAACAGGATACATATTATCATAATTTTTCAATATGTTTTGTAATCTTTTGTTTAATAATATATACATAGGCTTTCTTTTATGAACTAAGTCAGTCATTAATTTAATTATTCGACTTACTGTAAGATTTTGTTCACGACGAAAAGCATCAACAAGTGAATAAACTAAAGGATGACTAATCGTTTGGTGTTGAATTAATATTAATAGTATTAAAGTTATGCTCAAGCTCATTTATTTCATCAGCACAAGCCATTTTTAATAAATGATGAAGAATAATAGAATAGTGCTAATAAATTTTTTTGTTTTTATTTAAAAAGCATATGCTTTCTTTCTGCTATTTTAAACATACTAATTAGTATGCATTGCTATTTTAACATATTCTCAATTAAAACATGTTAATTTAAATATGCTATTATCAACATTCTAATTTGACGATTGCTATTCTAATACAGTGCCCACCTTCCGCAATTATTATTATTATTATTATTATTATTATTATTATTATTATTATTATTATTATTATTATTATTATTATTATTATTATTATTATTATTATTATTATTATTATTATTATTATAAAGTCTAAAAATGCTTAATTTTAATGAAAAAAATTTCCTGCTTACATCTTAATGAAAATATTTTATTGTTTTTTAAAACAAGAAAAATATAAAAAATAACCTAAAAATGAATTAAAATTTTTGGATGTATTTTTTTTTGATGGTCTGAAGTAATGTGTCTTAATGGCATTATTTTTTAATTTATTAATTTGAAAAAAATATCTCTTTGGTTTTTTGGTTTCGTGAAAAAAATAAAAAATCAAAGTGTTGAAATTTTTTAATTTCTGATTAAATTATTTTCTAAAATATCAACTGTTGTCAAATTCCAGTTCCAACTATTTGGGATTAATTCATTAAAAAATTAATGATCGTTGAATAAATTTGTAGTTAAAAAATATGTTTTTAATTTAAAAATAAAGCTTAATGTAAAAGTTACTATAAAAAACAAATAAGCAAAACTGTTGACACTGATTGATGTTATAAATATCTCCGGAGCTATTTTGCTCCAAATTCCATTATTGATTTTAATTTTCTTAAGAAATTACATAACTTTAAAACCGGTTATTAAAAACTTATTAACTAAATATACCTTTTTAATTAAAAATTCACAAAATATCCTCATTTTTATTTCTGTAATCCAATTTAAGTGTTTCTAAGCAACCTTTTTAGCAAGCTTATATATTTTTTAATTCAATTCCCCAAACAAGCTTAGAAACATACCAAGTCTTAGAATAAAACATGTCGCGATCAGCTGGAACTTTGGTCACCAATTACAATGCCACTTACAGCGCTCCGTCCATGCTCCCAGGGTAATCTAAAGCCAGATACCACAAATTATTTTTTTAAGCAGAAAATTTTAGGTATGGTGGCCATGTGCCCACAACCAACTTTCAATATGGTGAGACATATGGCCATGCTACACAAAAATACTTCAATGATTACAGAAGTGAGGTGTTGAACTCGTCAAAAAGTTTGTACTCTAGAGGCGGATATTTTCCCACCTCTAACTCGAACTACCCAGACTTGGCAATCAGCAACCGAAGAATTTCCAGAGACAAACGCTTGTTCCGCGCCAATTACGAACTAAACAATTACCACTTTGATCGCACCAAGGAGCTGAGCGATTTTTATGATGTTAATAAAATTAAATTCAAATTTTTTTATTTTTTAATTTTTTCAATTTTTTCAATTTTCAGAGAACTCAACAGCACAGATACCAGTATTCGGACCGCACTGGCGAGCTCCATCCGGTCAAACACTTTAAACTTCCTTTAAGCAATGACAAAATGAACGAGTCATTTTTGCCTTAGTAAAATTTTATTAAAGAAAAAAATTAAAATTTTTTTAATTAATTTATCTCCTAAGTACTTCGATGATGCTTAGACACAAATCGGAGATAAATATTCCATTTAGCAAGAATTTCATGCGACCAAAAGGTGTCAAAACGTTTGATGAATACAAATTATTTAACTAAATTTATTCTAAGAAAAATATTTACTTTGATTTTTTTTCTAAATAAAGTATTTTTTCTTTAATTTTTTTTAGTAAATTTAAAAAATAAATTTAGCATAATTTGAAGATTGATTGAAAAAAAACTTAATTCATGTAAAAATGAATGTTGGACAAAAATGCCAACGTTTTGTAATAGACCAAAATTATGATCCTGATATGGACTTGTCCATGGAGAATTTTTTTTCCCAGTTCATTCCCAATGAGGCCAGACATGGTGACATGTTAGTTTGTGGCGAAAAGGATTTAAGATCGATGAATATTTTCTTTCTAAATGGAGAGTCAAGAAATTCGATTCGAAAAGATCCGACAGGATCAGGGTATACATGTGTACCTCTTGAGATAACTAGGAAAATACCAGATCCAATTGAGTTTTACAATGGTGCATTTAACTTCGATAGTTATGAGGAAATTGACTTTTATGGAATTGAAATTGATCCCGTAGCACACAATAATTTGATTAAGAGTCTCACAAATGGTCGATCAGCTGCAGGTCACAAAATTTTGTACTATTTTTTTGACGAAAACGAATGGGAGCAAGGAAAAGGTAAAATTGATTGAGAAAAAATAGATTAAAAAAATTTAAATCTTAATTTTTAGGTGTTTTTGTTTATAATGAACAAGATGATAAATTTTTTAAGCTCCATTCTTCTATTGAACAAAAATATTTAGATTGATCTTTTTTTTTAATAAGCATAATTTAATAAAAGTCTATTAGATGCATTTATTTTATTTAATTGATCATAATATTTTTAATTTATCTTACAAACAGGTAATTACTAAGCTTTCGGACTTTATTCAGTAGAGAAAAACACATTTTATTATGATTTTAATTTAGTTTTTATTCACTGCGAGCTAAATTGTTAAATTTATTCCAGAGCTAAATTCTAAAAACAGTTATATCTACCAATTTTATTCTAAGAATAAAATAAAAATTTTCAAAAAATCTACACCAAAGATTAACAAATATTGTGAAAATTTTTCGATATGGAACTTATAAAATTTCATAGTACACTCATTATTTTTTATAAAAAAAAAAATTTAAAATGATTTATATATAGTAAGACAGCCTAATTATTTTAGAGAAGTATTTCTTTTCATCCGCTACATATTTTTTTCAGCTAATTTTTTTTCTTATTAGCAAATAAGAAAAACACTCTAATTTTTTTTTTCTGGTTGACAAATTTCATTTCATTTAATTGCATTTTCATTACGAGAAATAAGTCCAAGAGTAATCTTAGAAAAGAAGTATAACATATATTAATCTTAGTAATCAAGAGTATAACATAATCTTTCGTAATTTTACGTAAGATTACACTAGTTTAAGTTAGTTTTGCCGAAAATGCTTACTGCCAAAAAAAGCCGGATTTTAGAGGAAAAAGTGGAAAATAAATAAAAATATTTGAATTTTATAAAACAATTTTTGAAAAAAAAAACAATACACTTTATTACACATTTTTACGTAAAATTACACAATTTAATGTGTAATTTATTTATATGTAATTTTTTGTCATATTTTCTAAATTAATGTAAATATTAGTAAAGTACCTATTTTTTTTTGCCAAAAGATGATTTTAAAAATAACAACCCAATTTTTGTAATTAAAAATGATTCGAAAAGTGAAACAAAAATCCATTGTAAATAAAAAATTATAAATACAATTGGCAAGATTTTTGTTTCATGAATACATTTTTTACTTTAGATTTATTAAGTATTTTTTAAAGTAAAAAGTATATATTTTTTTTGACATATCAATAATACTTTTAATATTTTCATTCACTTAACTTTTTTTTAACTAAAAATTATTTTCATTATTAATTTTTCATTGAAAAAATTAATCTTAATATTTAAAAATATATTCAAACTTTGTATTTTGATTATTAAAATATTATTTATAAATGGATAATGATTAAAAAATTGAAAAAAATATTAAGTGAATTAAAATATTAAAAGTATTATTGATATGTCAAAAAAAAAATATAAAATTTACTTTAAAAATACTTTATAAATCTAAGGTAAAAAATGTATTCATGAAATAAAAATCTTGCCAATTTTATTTTTTTACTTTTATTTGATTAAAGATTCTAATTTCAAATTTATGAGTTTGACCAGCCTCCATCATTTTTTATTACAATCTTGAGCTAAGATTAATTTATTTCTTAAAACATAAAAAAATGGGTTTTTATTTATTTCACTGACAAATTATTTAGTGACTAATTTTTTTTTCTTAATGATAAAAAAAACAACAATTAGTAGTAGTAGTAGTAGTAGTTTAAACTGCAGCTTAGAGGTTATCTAAGCATAACTCTAAAGAGCTGTAGCAGCCGCTTCTTTTTGTTTCGACATCCAAACATCAAGCTTCGCTTTAAAACTATTCAGGTTCTTTGCATTTACCACATCTTCCGGGAGTTTGTTCCATCCATTCACGACTCTATTTGTAAAAAAGTTAAATCTAGGAAGACAATTCTTTACATGTTCACGCATTTGACAATAGCTATTTCTCCTTAATTCATAACTTCGGCTCCCGGATCTTGTGTTTAGACTGTAGTTGATTCCTTTATTAAATTCAATTTGTTCGTAATTGTTTGCCACTTTGTACATTTGGATTAGGTCACCCCTAGATCTTCTTGTCTTCAGGTTAGTTAACTCAAGCTTTGACAAACGTTGTTGATAATCCAAATCACGCAGTTCTGGAATCAACTTTGTTGCTCTTCGTTGAACTTTCTCAAGCTCATTTATATCCTTTTCCAAATATGGACACCATGCACTGACAGCATACTCCAGGTGCGGTCTAACCATAGAACAATACAATAGTTTGATAGTCTCGCTACATGGATACTTAAATGCTTTCCTAATTATACCCAACATTCTATTTGCTTTAGCTGTTGCATTCTTGACTTGTGTGTCCCATTTTAAATCATTCTGTATGTAAATACCCAAATCTCTTTCGCATTTTGACTTACTCAGGGGCTTCAAACCAATCTTGTACTCGAACTCAGGATTATTGCTACCAATATGAACTACTTTACATTTTTCTACATTTAGCTGAGTCCACCACTCTTTTGACCACTTGCACACCTTATCCATATCTGATTGTAGCTTATAAATCGAGTTGAAATCATTAACTGTTGATAAGATCTTCGTGTCATCAGCATAAGCTTCACAATTGTTTTGGACGATACCCAACATATCGTTTATATAAATAATAAAGAGTAAAGGACCGAGCACTGAACCTTGTGGAACTCCACTGCTAACTTTAACCCAATTTGAGCTAGTGTTCCCTAACACTACCCTTTGATAACGTTCTAACAGAAACGCCTTTATCCAATTTATCAGGCCATCACCAAAACCAAAAAACTTGAGTTTGTACAAAAGCTTACTGTGGGGGACTTTATCGAAAGCCTCTGCGAAATCTGTGTAAATGATGTCAACCGGTAAACCTTGAGCAATTGCTTCAGAGATGAGATCTAAAGTCTCCAATAAATTCGTCAAGCACGACTTTTTTGGGAGAAACCCGTGCTGTGATGTTGATATCAACTTGTTTCTCAGTAAGTGCCCTAACATTGATTTTTTAATTATGGACTCCAAGACCTTGCATACAATACACATTAATGATACGGAACGATAATTATTAGGAGAGAGTCTCGAACCCCCTTTATGTAAAGGCGTTACATTTGCTTGCTTCCAAACTTTAGGTAACTCCCCTACAGTTAACGACTTTCTGTAAATTATTGAAAGAGGAAGAGCAAATGACTCAGCACATTTTTTAAGTACAAAACCATGAATCCTATCGGGTCCAATGGCCTTATTCGAGTCCAACTTTAATAATTTTTCACTAACCTCTTTGACATTAATGAGCTGATTTGCAGGCGGGTCACATCGTTCCCTGGTTTTGAAATCAAAAACTGGTTGAAGCGACGAGTCCTCTGAACAAAACACTGAATGAAAATATTCATTTAAAAAATTAGCCATTTGTACCGGGTCTGAAATGTTATTTCCAATTCCATCTTTTAATGCCTTAACCGATGGCTTAATATCAGCATTACGATTAACGTATTTGTAAACTAGCTTCGGGTTCGATTTCGATAATTTAGCTAGCTTCTTCTCGTAATTTTTAATAGCACTTTAAATTAGTTTGTTACACTTGTTTCTTGTTTTTATATAGTTTATCTTCTTTGACTCACACCAACCACTAGCTTCGAACGACTTCCAAGCTGAGTATTTTTTCTTAATAATAGATTTCGTTTCTTGAGACATCCATGGCTTTTCATTACAATGTAAACTCTTCTTTGGAATAAAACGCTCACAAGCAATTTCATAAAACGACATCAACTTATTGTATATTAGATCAACGGTCAAGCCTTCAAGTGTTTGAATCCAATTTACTTTGTCGATAAAATTAGATATTGAAACGTAGTCTCCTTTTCTGTAGTTAAAATCCGACGATCGAAAACGATTTGAACTCCATTTTGTATTTTTTAATTCATAATCCCACATAAGGACATGGTGGCCTTTATTCGTCGAACCAAGCGGCGGCCCGTGCTGAACACTATAAATGCGCTCTTTATTCTCGCTTATTACTAAATCGAGTAGACTACTTGGTCTATCGGTTGAGGTTTGGAAAGTTGGTTCGAAAACATGTTGATGGAAAAAACAATCGTCCAAGCAGTCAATTAAACATAAAATATTAAATATTTTAATAAAAAATAACAAAATTAAAATATTTTTTCTATAAATTAACATAAAATCTCTCGTTTGATTGTCGTTTCTCAGTATGGCAAACGACAACTTAGTTCGTTCGGACGCCCCGAATAACTCAAATGCCAGTAGGATACCTGAATGTATTCTATGTCTAACACAATTAGCCACTAAACCGCTCAATCAAGTAACAATCGCCGACGCGACCGCATATTTCATCTCAAACAAAGACGCTTTCTGTCAAATTCCTATGAAAGATCTCATAGCTACGATTCAATCACTTCCTCTTGAAATCATAAGAGATATTCGGAGTAACTTATCAATTGAGTACTTAACATTACTTAATCCTACCATTCATATAGTTTTGAAATCAATGTCCAGTCCTAGAAGTATGGCACAGGACATATACATGCTGTCTCATCTCATATGCAGCAATAAATCAGACGATGAACTTATCTTTCAAGTATACAAAAAGAAAACTATCGAATCGAATTCGATTGATAAAGATGATTTAGAGGACATCTATACGTTAATTGAGGATAACAGTATAGATTCTAAAAAAACCTCAAACATATTAGTCAATCTAGGAAATTCGTTCCAAAAGTTAGAATCAATTATTCTTAATCAAAATAAAGTAATAGACAAACTAGTGTTAGAAAATAAAACTCTAAAATCCACTATCGATTTGAACACAAACTCCTTAACTCGTCTTGAGTTAGCACTCGCAAAAATTACAAATCAACTTACCTCTGTTTCGCCTCAAGTGCCTCCGGCAGGACTTGTCCTCAATAATCCATCGAACCCAATTCAAACACAACAAACACCACCGATGTCATCGTCCTCAAAAGCAACGACTTCCACGACCCAGTCATATGCTAATATTACCCAAAAGAGTCAGAACTCAAACACAAATGTACAACGTCCTCAAAAGCGTCCAAATACGAATGAAAATCAATCTCAAAAAACAAAACAATTAAAAACAAGCAATCCAAAACAAAGCACAACTAATCCAAATGAACCATCTACTAGTCGACCACCGACTGTTAACGGTCAAAAAAGCTTAAAAGCATTTGACTCTTTCAATCCTGATGTTCCGAATAAGGAACTTCCATCCAAAGATGATGATGGGTTCAAGGTTGCTGGTCCGAAAAGAAACAAGGCAAATAAATCATCAACTCAATCATACATTAATAATTCTGGTAAAGGTGAAAACATTGGTTTTTCATCTTGTGAAAGAAAAGTAGACATATATCTGGGTCGTATTTGTATGTCTGCTGACAATCAAAAAATAGAAGAATATATTAAACAAATCGTTAATGTATACAGTTTTGTTCAGCTAAAAACAATTCATTAAAACTTCAAATCATTTAAATTTCAAATTAGCGTCTTTGATCGAGATAAAATCAATGACAAATCGTTATGGCCTAGAGGCTCAATTATCAATAAATTTCGTAAACCGTACTCTGAACGAGTGCAATCTCAAAATGAGTCACCTAATGAATCAGGATCCACTCAAAACAATATGGAAATTCAAGCATCAAGCTCAAATACAGACACCAATTAATCACAATGTCTTTAGAAAACGTAAAACTTTCTTTTTTAAATTGTCACAATCTAAAGGCCAACTTAGCCTATTGTAAATTTATTGTAAATAATTCAAATATATGTTACTTTAATGAATTATGGACTAAGAGGAATGAATACAACTTGGTTAAGAAGCTAAGTCCTGATAACTTCACTCGAAATTTACCTTTATATCAATCCGATATACCAATTCAAAAAATTAAGGGAAGACCATTTGGAGGTCAATGTTGGCTTCTAGATAATACATGTGAACTACTTGGTAATGAGTTTTTAGGGCGTCATCTAAGTTATATTCACATTAAAATTCATGGTCATGAACTAGTCATAATTGGTGTATACATGCCTTTTTATAATCGTAAAAATAAAAACCAATCCATTTCTTCGTATGAGCTCATTCTTTCGAGATTATCTTTTTTAGTTAATTCTTTTGAATCAAGGGATATTCATGTAGTGGTACTCGGGGATTTTAATGCAGACTTCTTTAGGCCACCTGGAACTAACCCTTTTGACCAAATACTTTTAAAATTTGTAAATGATCACGATTTCCTACCCCTAGACACCATCCAAGTTCAACGAGTGCCCTTTACTTATTCAAAATCGTATAAAAATAAAAACACATATTATGCTAACTTAGATCATATTTTCTTAAATAGGGGTCCTAATAATTTTGTTTTAATTGAATGTAATATTTTAGACGATGAAGAAAATCTAAGTGATCATCGGGCACTGAACTTAAATATTTTCTTTCAAAAACGTCTTGGCTCATCTCAGGAGGACTATGAACCAACCCCCACTAATCACTCAAATAATATCAACTTTACAAATGAAGATACACTCAATTTTTATAATTCTAGTCTATCTTCCCACCTACGGGAATTATGCTCTAGGTTTGTAGACCCAGGTAACCCTGTTTCAGACTGTCAGGTACACATTGATGAGTTCTATAACAAAATTTGTAAGTCGATTAATTTAGCTGTCTCCGAAACCAAAGCTTATGAATTTAGTCTTAGTCAAAAGTGTTCAATTAATAATCAAAAAACAGCGCAAAAAAAGAACAGTTGGTTTGATCACGAAATGAAGCGCTTGAAACAAGAGCTAGTCTCTCTTCGTGATCAAATCAAATTAAACGCAACACCTGAATTAATTGAAAAAAGAAAACAACTTAAAAAAGTCTTTAGAAGAACTCAGAGACAAAATTTATACCTTCAGGAGGTTAAACAACAAGAAAAGTTAGAAACACTTTCTCGTCTAAAAAATAAAAACAAGTTCTGGAGATTTATCAGAAATAATACCAATAAAAGATTTATAAAAAAAGAAGTTTCGATTCCAAGCTTAAAGTTACTTGAACACTTTAAGGACTTTTTTGGTTCCAATAACTCTTGTCTCAATGAAGATCAGCAAAATATTAGAGAAACAGTTATGAATTCTCTTCATAACTTTGTCCCTTCCAACAACATACCGTACTTTGATATTGAGTCTCTAAATAAAATAATAGATGAATTTGAAAATTCGAATGTAAAGGGCTATGACTCCTTAACATACTCGTTTCTAAAAAATGGAAATACTCCTGTTTTAAGAAATACATTATTAACCTTCTTCAATCAATTTCTCTACTATAATGTAATTCCCATTAACCTCAATACTTGCATTATAAATCCAATTCTTAAAGATACCACCAAAAGCAGCTCGGAACTTAATAACATACGTCCCATATCAATTTCAAATTGTTTAGCTCAAATTTTTGAAAAATTGATTCTCAAAAACTCCCCAGAATTACTTAAGATAAGTAATAATCAATTTGGGTTTCGAAAAAAAGTGTCATGTAACCATGCCATCTTTGTAGTAAAAGAGACAATCCTAAATTATGTAAGAAAAAAATCAGGCTGTAGAATTACTTCACTTGATGCTGAAAAAGCTTTTGACAAATTATGGAGGGATGGCCTATTCTATAAGCTATTGTCTAGACTAAATATCAGCTATTGGGTTTTGTTAAAAAAATATTATGATTCAGCTAAGTCTGTTATTTCAATATCAAAGTCCTTATTTTCTGAGGAATTCCCAATTCTATCAGGTGTCAAACAAGGGGGGATACTATCCCCATTTTTGTTCAACATCTTTATAAATGATTTAATTGAGGAATGCTTAACAAAAAATATTGGGGCTTTATATAATCGCTTAAATGTGAGCATTGTAGTTTACGCTGATGATATAATTTTAATTAGCCCTGTTGATTCCCATCTTCAGGCACTCCTGGATATCTGCTCTGTTTATGGGTCTAAATGGAGACTCAATTTCAACCCATCCAAATCCAAAATCATTGAATTTGGCACTCAATTATTTAAAACAGATTTTTTTATTAATAACAATAAGTTAGAGATAGCTGATAGTGTTGACTATCTTGGTGTCACCATTAGAGCCGATCTTAACTTTGACATACTAGCTAAAGAAAAGTTCAAAAAAGTTCAACACAAATTTTATTCTATCTCATTTCTTGGAATGGAGAACAACAATATCAGCCCAGACCTTAAGTCCTTTATCTATAAAACTTATTGTCTATCTAAATTTACTTATGGCCTAGGTATCACTACTTTAAAGGATGATACACTAAAATTTTTAAACACTTCTCAAAACAACCTCATTAGGATTATGTTAGGTCTCAACTATAGTTGTCACATATCTACTATCCATAAGGTCCTGAAAATCTTCAATTTTGATCAGCTCTACATATTTTCAAAACTTTCCTTTATCGGAAATCTCAAATACAACTCCTTAGCCTCTTATATTTTTGAGTCTATGTGCATATCCAATCAACATAATACTCAGCATAGAATTATGTCCTTTGAGCGAGACATAAATATGCTTGAATCTTACTTTGGGAAAAGTATACACTTTATTATGAATAATTCATATCAACTTCAATTAGATCTAAAAAAAAGTCTAATCTCCAACGACGGGTTATCTGACTCAATTAAACTATGTCTTAACAACTTAAGATTCAAATTTTATAGAAACATTTTGAGGGACTTAATCAGAACCTTCTGAACTAGGATGTGTCCAGCCCGCCTTAGTTCATAATTTAACATATATTTGATTTGTATTTTTTTTTTTTTTTTTTTTTTTTTGTTAATCTTTTATGTGAGTAATATTGAATTTATTTTTACTTTTATTCTTTCAATTTTTTACTTCTCCTTAAAGGAGGTTAATTTAAACAAATAAATAAATAAATAAATTAAACAATTTTCAAAGGAATTTTTGTCAGTTAAAAATGAACTAAAAAGTCCACCGTGCCAATTTATTTTCGGACAATTTAAATCTCCACATAATATCAAACCATTAAATTTGGAATCGTGCATAATCTCATTTGCTCCTTTGATACTATTTAGAATCTTCTCATCGTTCGAACTACCTGGAGGTCTATAGATACAACCTGCAAGAATTAATTCACCGGGTGTAATAACTGCACACCATATCTGCTCCACTTCCTCGTCGCACAAATCTTTGTCCATGATTTCGTAAGAGCCGAACAAATGTCTAAATTAAATGAAGAAATAGCAAAATTAATATTTTATTGTCAAAATTATTTAATTTCATTTGACAAAAATAATAAAAATAATAATTTAAGCTGTCAGTTTAAAATTTAATTAGTTAGAAGATCATTTTTTTGAAAATATTTAATTGTTTCGTCATTAAAATGATTTAATTAGTTGTTAAAATTTAGTCGTAAAATAATTTATTTTGTCAGTACTTTAACTAGCAAAAAAAAATTATTATAAAGAGAATTTTCTTCTATCTAAAAAAAATATTTGAATTAAACATTTAAAAAAAAACAATGGAATAATAAGATAAGTTTGGGGATACAATCAAACCCGACACCCATACTCAAACTTTTTTGTTTGCATATATATGATTGAAATAAATTATAAAATCATCGAATTAAACCAGATTTTAAAATACTTTGAGTCATTTTGATGATTAATTAAAAGAAAATCTTTATTGAAAATATTTTATTCAATTTAAACTAATCATTTGAGGTATATCATTGATGACTGAAAAACTACAAAATCAAATAAAGTGAATGAGACGATTTTTTTTGTCCAAAACTGAAATTCTCTGATCCGTAAAAGCATGAAAATAGTCAATTTCCTCAATGCGCCTTGGATCAAGTCTCTTTTGTACCAAAAGAATTCCGTCCAAGTTGTAAACAGAGAGCTTTAAATTTTTTCTATTCAAAACATAAACCAAATCGTTTGAGTCAATTTGAATGAGACACAAGTCTCTATTGAACTCGATCTCAAACGATTTGCTCACCTTGCCATTTCTTTCACTGATCAATCGAACTTTTGCCTTTTCCAAGTCCAAAAAAAACAATCTATCATTTTGTATTTGAACTAAATGGTAACTTTTTGGCACATAAAACCCTGCAGATCTGTCACCACCCTGCATTGAATAAGTCTCAAGCAGCTTAAAACTAAAATCATACTTGTCAATTTGATTGTTTTGCTTGACCAAATAGACAAACTTGTCGCACATCAAAATATTTTGCGGCGAATGCACCAGACCCTTGGTCTTGCACAGAGTCAAATTTTCATCATAAAGCTTCAAATAGTCCTGGGACTCATTGAATTTGTTCGAGATTAGGACCACAAAAAAATTGTTGTAATTGTTGGTGACCACTTTTTTGAGCCTGTAGGCCCCTATTGACTCGCTGATCTTGCGCACTACTTTGCTGTCCTCGACCAGGTCTATGTTTAGTGTAAACTGGAAGTTATCATGCAAGCCCTCTTCCACCACCTTTACCAAAGTGGAGTCTGGCAAAAATGCCAGAATAATATTTTTACAATTGAAAGGAATTTTGTATTCAAAGGAACGAAATTTTTTGAAATCAATCACAGATGAAGTGAAGAATGCCGAGTGCGAGACTAATTTGTTGTCATTGGTGCCAGTGTCCAGTTTTCCAAGAAAAGAATTTAGGTCCACTTTGAGATTTGACTTGACAAATCGAATTTCTGGCTTGGATAAATTTTTTTTTGCCAACTCAACTCTCTTGAGGCCATGCTCAATATTTTCCACCAACTTGTCCGCATCTTGATACTTGGTTATTTTAAATCTTGGCACACTTTCCAAAGGCAACAGGCTGTTTGCTTTGTGTTCGTTTAATTGTCTTATTAGAGAGTCACGTGACTTGTTTAGGTCTTGGATCAATTTTTCTGTCCTGGCATCAATTTCGTGCTCAATGCTCAAGTATTGTTGGTTGATGTGATCGCGGCATTTCTGGACATTTTGCTCTAGGGTCTTGTTTTTTTGTCTTATTTCATCCAGTTGTTCGCCAGACAATGGTTCTGGCTCTTTGCTCAGCAGATTCAGGATGAATTTGTTTGTGGGAAAGGGCTGCGAGTGCTCGCTCTCACAAAATGGACATTTTTCTTCCAATTTGGCGCATCCAGCACATACAGAGTTGCCACACGGCAGAACTTTGGGCGCTTTGGATCTGCAGTCATACTCGGATAGACATTTCGAGCAACTGGGAGATTTTGTCATTTTTTTTTAATTTTTATTTTATTGAGAAAATAAATGTAATGTTTTAAATAATTCTTTTAATTCTCATGTTGTCATGGTGTTTTTTTTTTTTTTGTTTTTTGTTAGTTAATAAACACGTAATATGTAACATTATGATTCAGGTAAAGCATTAGACTTGTTTTGCCAAGCGAAAATTTTTCTGACTTTTGCTGAGTTTTGTTTAAAAATAAAAAAAAAAAAGAAAAAAGAATCGATACTTTAATTAGATGAGAGCAATATTAAGTTTTCTATTTATTGCATAACAATTAAGCATTGAGTACCGCGCTAGGGTTTTATGCCGAGTTAGTCAAATGGAATTTGTTTTTAAACATTAAAAATTATTTCATTTAAAAAAAGACTTGTTGACTGCATAAATTTTTTTTTTTCATTTCTAACTTTAATAGGTTTTAAGCTATAAATCAAAAAGCTATAACTAGTAAAATACTTAAATCAAATTAAAAATAATTAAAACTATTTTAAAAAATTTTTTTCCGATACAGGGGCTCATAAAGTCAAATCAAAAGTATGCTTCGGTCCGATGAGAATATATTTTGCAAATATATACAAAAGATATAAAAATTTTATTTTTATGAAATAATCTTATTTTTATATTTTTACTTGGATTTTTTTATAAATTTTCTTTACTATTTTTGAACATGAAAATAAAATTTAATAAATAATTACAAAAAAAAATGTTTACTTTAAATAAACTTTAACACAAATTAATGATTTCAATAAAAATTGAGAAAATTACCTCGTTTTCAACTAATTTATTTGGATAAAAATTCAAAATTTTCAAAAAGTAAAACTTACAATTTGTTCAGAATTTTTCTGTAGTTTCAGAAATTGTATATCTCATTTAGGGTCAGGGGGTCCCCTGGGACTAGATACAAAAAATCAAAAAAAAGGGTAAAATTTAGGCTTTTTTTGAAAAAACCTCGAGACTAAATTTTTTTTTGGAAAAAAAAAAATTATTTTCTAGTAGAGAATTTTTTGCTCTACAAGATGGTATGTGATTTTTATATACTTTGTATGTGTTTGCATAAGATATTCTCATCGGACCAAAGCATACTTTTGAATTGACTGTGAGACCCTGTAGTGGACAAAAAAAATTTTTAAACCCCCCCCCCCCCCCCCTAAAAATTCGCATTCTGGGGTTTTTACTAGTGTTGTAAATAGATAGCATTTAAATTTACTTTAAAATAATTAAATTAATTTTTTGATTTGAGTCTGCATTTAAACAAATTTTTAAGTAAAGTTTTAATTTAAACCCAGAAAAATAATTAAATTTAAATTCAAATTTGAATCATAATTCAATTCAATTGAGAATTTAAAAAGTAAAATTATTAAGCTTTTATTTGAAAATAAAAAAGAAAATTTAAATTTATTTTAATGGTTTTTATAATAAGTGTATTAATTGTAAAATTAACAAAAAAATCTAAAAATAAACTTTTTTTCCATTTTTTTCTTTTTCCAATTAGTTCAAGGTCTTTCTAAAATAATATATAAATATTATTTTGTATTTTATTAAATGAGAAAGATTTTTTACAAGCACTCTTTACTTTTCGATCGATAAACAAAAAGCAGTTATATCTTAGAATTAAAATGAGATAAAAAATTTATTTTCTTTTTTTTTTTTTAATTATAAAAAAATTTGTAAAAAAAATATTTGGTAATGAATTATTTTAATTTTATTCTGAAAAATATAGTGAAAAAAATTTTGAAATTAAATTGATTTTTTCTTGATTGATTTTAGATAGTCCTGAAGAGGGCAAAAGCTTGCCGAAACGCGTCGACAGATATATCATTCTTATTATTTTAATCGATTTATTTAATTATTTCGATTTTTCAATAAAAAATTTTTTTCAATCGTTTATTTTGTATATTTAAATATTTTTTGAGTTTAAATTTTAATCCAAATTTTAATTTGAATTTAAATCGAAATAAATCGAATAATTTGTTCAAATCGCCAATTTGATTTACAACACTTGTTTTTACATATGCAGATTACGAATTTGAGGTCGAAAATCGAATCCTAAGATATTGTGGACGTTTTGCATTGCCCGAACCTTACTTTACTTCCAAGAAAGTAACGATGTAAAAAAATAGACACTTTTTATCCTTTATTTTTAATTCATTTAAATGGCAGGTAAAGGCAAAATATCATCTAAAATAGATAAAACCATTGATAGTCCAAGTATTAACTTCAAAAACTTTTGATATTTTTCTTAAAATATAAAATTTTAAAATAAAAAAGTGATTGATCAACTGAATATTAGGTCTTTTTTCAAAATTATTAAAATTATCTATGTATCTAATTTGATATCTGATTCTAGTTTTGGTATTTTTTAAAACGATGCTTCCGATACTCGAGTATTGTAATCGGTATCGGGATGAGGTTAATTAAAAATTACAAAAGAATTGAAAAAATTTGCCTTTTAGTTTTGAAAGACAAAATTTTGCGGTGGTGAAGTTTGGAGCAAAAAAACTTAAAGCAAAGCAATTTTTTTTTTAATTTTAAAATAAAATTATAATTTTGAAAAATTTGAAAATTTCCAACACAAAAATCAAAAAAAAAGTTCTTTTAATTCGAAAAAAAAGTTAAAAAAACCTAATATTAAGTACTGTTTCTATCAATATTCGATCTATCATTCTAAATATAAAGATTTTTTAATTTTTTGCATTTTTTTTACGCTTAACAAATTATGTTTAAAAATGTTTTACATTTATTTTTAAAATAATTGCTCATAAATTAAATAAAACTGGTATATTCAATTTAATAAAACATATTTTGCAACAGTTTTTGCTAAAAACTTCACCACTGCAAAATTTTTATTTTTATTTTTTTTTCAATTTTAATTATTTTTAAAATCATCAATAAGCAATTTATCAATTACTTTAAAAAAAATTTTCCTTTAAAACTTTTCAACATCGGTATTTTAAGTATCGGTTTCGATACCTGATACAATCAAATAAAGTAATTTTGGCTTCCCTAACTCATTAAATGAATTAATTAATTGAAATTTGTTTGATGGCTAAAAAGGAAAAATAAACATTTGGCTGTTAGTATATAATTAAGACTTTATTTTGCAATTTTTGTCTAATCAGGATTGGAAGCTCCAAATGAAATCAAATAATTCTTTTGAGAATTTAATTTTTAAATAATTAATTTTTTATATGATATCTAGTGTTAATAAGTCATAAAAAAAATAAAAGCGTCCATATAAATTTACGTGGATCGAAAAACAAAAAAAAAATAAATTAAAATTTTTGAAATTAAAAAAAAACCCAAATATTAGCAAATATTTATACGGACTTTTTTTCATGAATTTTTTACAAAATTGATACACCGTTATAAAATCATTTAAATTGAAAAAAATAGATGAACTTAAAAATTTTTTTTAATTGATTTTTTTTAAATAAATTCGGATTGAATTATGTTTTTCACATCATAAATTCCTTTTTGCCTAACCAAGTTTAACTTTAACAGCATCCTTGATATCTGATTACTTCGGAACAATCAAATTAATATCAAAAATCTGCATTTTAACATTCTATTGATATCTTAAGTGATTTTTAAATTAACGAAAAAAATGTTTTATTATTGAATTAAAAATTGTTTTCATTCATCAAAAAACTCTGTAAAGATTACTATTGCTTTTACGTTTTAAAGGGGAAATTAAAAATTCTGAAAAATAATAATTATTTCTTAATTGAAAACTAAAAGCTAAAAAGAGGAAAATTTGGACTTATTTAAAAAATAGAAAATCATGAGTCTGAATCTTATTGAATTTTAATGCTTGAAAATTTAACTATTGAGGCCGCATCAAAGATTGTGATTTTAAATTCTTTGAATTAATAAATATCTTTAAATTATTTCAAAATTAATTTTAATTTTCCATCTTTAATCTTGCACTATAAACAAAAAATCGGTTTTTGAAACTGTAATTTTTAAATCCAAATTTGAATTTTTAATGCAGCACTTGTGGTGAAATTTTGGCTTTAAATTTAGTAAAGTTTTGAGCAAAAAGAACAATACTCTATTTGCATTGAAATTTGGACCTTTTAATAAAATAAATATAAAATTATAATATTTTCAAAAGAATGTACACTATTTGGCGAATAATAAAAAGTAAAAACAAAAAATAGTTTATTATTAAATCTTTTCTTAATACAAAAAATGTGTGGACATTTTTTATAAAATGAATTACTCAGCTTATACTCAATTTCTTCCATCTCTCAAATTATGTCATTTTATTTATATTTTTAAATATTACCTATATTATTAATTTAGGAACAGTGAACAAATAGTTCACTAAACCCAAGAAAACGAATTTTTCTCATAATAAGTGAACTATGGTTCACCTTCCCGACCTGACCAATTTTATTTAATTTAATTTTAACTTATCAAAAAAGGAAATATTTTTATATATTTTTTCGATGTATATTTGAATTTCACAGCACCAATTGATTAGATATTTGGACTAGCAAAATTAAAATCAATAAGTCAAATCTGAATACATATTTAAAATGTAGTTGTGGTTAGAAATTAAAAAAAATCACTGTATAATGAACAGTTTTTGAAAGGAAAAAATACATTTATATTTTTTAGCCAAAAAATAATCGTTGCAAATTCATTTGTAAAGTTTATTTTCTAAAAAAAGACATTTTCTTTTTGCCAAAATTGACATTTTTATTTGGAAATCAAAAAAATTAAGTAATTTTGCCGAAAGGTGAGTCCAAGACCTTTCATTTAATATATAATTCTATATGAACTCGTTTTTCCTTAATTAATAGTAAAAGGTCCAAATTTCAATGCAAATAGAGAATTGTTCTTTACCAGAATTATTTTAAAAGTCAAGTCTAGTCAAAAACATTACTTGAACCTTTTGAATTTTTTCAAGGTCCAATTCTTGACTTGTTGAAAGATTTAAAAAGTGGTTTTGTGAATTTCAAATACAATTTGAACAAAAATTCTTCATTTATTGATAAAATAAAATATAATTTAATTAAAAATATAGAAAAAAATACTTCGATATAATGTAACAATTTTTTTTACATAAAAAAAATTTGCTTTTTTAGAAAAATCCAAAAATTAAAGCATCGATCAAATTTAGATAGATTATAAATTTGATTTTATAAAAGAACAAATAAAAATTTAATTTTGGTGGTAAAAGGTGTAACAAGGTATGTTTTACTATGTTGGAGTATTTCATTAAATTTTTTATTATTTTTTAATTTATCAAAAAATGAATGCAGTACAAGTATAGAATTGAACTTTAAAAGAGATAATAAAATTTAATTTTGATGAATATTTTGTTTCCGTAGGAAATAATAAAAAAATAAGCAATACTGAAAAACCCAGACTTGTACAAAAGTCATGTTTTTTTTTTTTAAATTTATAAAATAAATTCTCTTTAAATTAAAAAATTAAAAAAATAAATTTTTTTCATGACTTTTATAATTTTATAATTTATAAAAATATGAAATATCCATACAATTTTAAATTTATATTTATTTGATCATATTTTTGAAAAAAAAATTATTAAATATCAGCCAAATTTTGTTTATTTGAAAAAATCATAAAGTAAGAGATTAAATTTCGAATTATTATAGAATTTAAATAATGGTTAGAGATTGCACTTATTTACGAATTAATATAGATTTTTTTTTTTTTTTTTAACGAATTAATATAGATTTAGAAGTCTCTTTAATTTAATAAAGGTGAACTTTTAATATTAGAGGTAAGTTTTTATATTTTAGAGGTATTTTTTAATAATTTAGAGGTAAGCAAAAAATTTATGCGCTTATTTACGAAACAATAAAATGAGTTAAAAAGACTATTTGGAAAGACTTAATTTTTTCCAAATTAAAATAAAAATCTAAAATTAATTATTATTTAAATTGAAAATATTGTTTTGTAAAGGATTAATAAAAAAAGGTTTAAAAATCAAAAATTAAATATATTTATGTTTGGAAGAACATAATTTTAATTTTAATTGATGATTAAATTCAATTTAGAAAAAAATACAACTTTTGATAAAATTAAAAAAAAATGAGATGAAGTGAAGCAATTTAATATGAAATATTTTGAAGTTGAAAAATGTTAAAAATTAAATTTTGACATAAATTTTTTTTAAATGAAAATGCAAGAATTTGGTAATTTAAAAAATAAGACAATAAAATATAATTGTGAAAATAAAAAAGCGAAGATGTCGCTTCGATAAATTAAAAGTGGTTAAGTTGAAGCGAATTAACGAAATATTTGAATGGATGATGGGAGTTAAATATGGGTTTTTTTATTAGAAAAAGCATACTTACCTGGCGCAATTGTACAGGCGATCAAGAACTCCTTACGATCCAACTGAGATTCGCCCATTGCACAACTGGGTTAGTTGACGTTGGCGATTTCCACAAATGATGGAAACTCGGGCGCACAATTTGTGAGAGTGGGACTGCGTTCGCGCTGTCCCGAATTATTAAAAATTAAAATGAAAATAATATACACTTCCTCAATTAATAAAAATAATAATAATTTATTATTTTATTATTTAAATAAAATTTTATTTGTTGTGGAATAAAAAAAAAATATTTTATTTTTTCTTAATTTCTTTAGAGATGTCTGCTCAAAATTTTTCAGGTTAATAAAAAATATCATGTTTTTTTCAGTATAATATATGTTTAAATACAAGCTTTTTTCAGATACAAATCATACTTACTTGGCGTTAATGCTACGGCGATCAAGAACACCGTGCATTCGGGACCGAGGCTTAGTCATTGCACCACTGACTGGCTGAAGCTTGCGATTTCCTCAAATGAGGAAACTCGAGCGCACAATTTATGAGAGTGGGACTGCGTTCGCGCTGTCCCGAATAATTAAAAATTAAATGAAAATCAAAAAATTTATTTTTCAAAAATTTAAATTTTTTTTAGTAAATCTCTTAAAATTCTTTTTTTCAAGCTTATTTTGTTAATTTTTTTCCAATTAATGAATTAATTTTATTTTCCCTTTTTTTCAAATTATTATTTTTCTTTTTTTTCAACATTTTTTATCAAAAATGTCTTTCGTACCTTTGACCGCAAAAATGTTTAATAATTTTAATTTAAATTTTAATTCTAAATTTAATTGATTTTATTTAATTATTATGGCGAGTAAATATAATGACACGGAGTAAGTAAGAATATAATGTAAGAAATCATTACATTTATTTTTTTTTGATTTTTTGTATTATCAAAACAAAAGCTTATTTTATATTTTAAAATGTTCTGCCTTAAATTTTGCCTTAGATTTACCGAAAAATTAATTTTTTTAAAAGTTCACTGTTTATCGAACACCAGTCTTCAGCTTGACTTAAAAAAAAATTTTTAAATTATTTTGCTTTGTTTTTATACCTAGATTTTTTCTTAAAAAATTAGTTAAAATTTAAAATTTCAGAATTTTGATTTGAGATTTGTGACTTTTAAACAACTCTGTATAAAAATATTGAAAAACTCTAAAAATTTTAAACTCTGGTCAATTATAATGGTCGAAAATAATTTTTTTATAACTAAATGGATACAACTAGCAATTTTGGTGCTTATCTTTGAGAGAGGGTAGCCAAAAAAAAATATAAATTTTAACCCCTCTAATAATTTTGATTTCCCAGGTCTCCATTAATGCAAAATAAGAATTTGGGGTCGAATAAGTCAGATTCAGATAATGCTGAAGTTTTTAACTGCGCGAACCTTAGACACCAAAGAATTAAAAAAATTATAATTTTTTTTTGAAATATGCTTAGAACATATATGCAAATGTAAGTTAAAAAAATTGAACAAAAAATTAAATTTATTTTTTCAACTTTATTTTTCAATTGAAATTACAAAAATAATTAAATCTTAAAGCATAGTTTATTCATACTGAAAATTTAAAAATTGAATAAAATAATTTAAAAAAGTTTCTGAACTAGCTTACTCTTAAAAAACTTTAAAGCAAGCTTAACAGCAATATTTAATAATCTTTATGAATTAAAAAAAACTTAAAGTTTGAGCTCTCTACGAACAATATTAAGTTCAAGCACATTTTTAATGAAATATTTTTAATAAGAAGCTCTTTTTTTCGTCTTTTCTTATTTTCTTTATTCCGATTTTTTTATTATTATTATTTTATTCAATTGACGCCAATTATGGCAATGTTATAAAAAATAAAAAAATATATAAAAGAAAAAATTTTTTTACAATGAAAAAAATAGGAAAAAAATTCGGAAGTTTTCGTGGCTTCTACTTCTAAAATGTTTTTGTTAATTTAAATTTTACAAAAAAAATAAATTTTGAAAAATTGTACACACAATGATTACATTTATAATGTACAAGTTTTAGCATTAAATTTTTATCAATTAGTTATTCATTTGAATTTTAAAGACTTTAAGAGAATTAGTAATGTTTTATTTTGCCTAATTTTCCTGTTCTATTTTGAATGCTTTAATTAGTACAGACTTGGGCAAAAGTAAAAAAAAAGTCAAGTCAAGTCATTTGACTTGACTTCAAATTTTTTTTTTAAAGTCAAGTCTTTTTACTTGACGTTCCGCTGAGTTAATAAGGCGACCCATAGTTTTAGTTGCCGTACCTTTTCAAAACAATTGGCGTTCCCCCCTAATATGTGCCGTTCCATCGACAAAAATAGGCGGCCCGTTAAATAATTAGACGTTCCATTAAAAAAATTGGCGGGAAATTTTAAAATTCATCGCCAAATTCAAAATTAATTTAAATATGACGGTCTTTAAATAAAAATAGTCGTTCCGTCTGGTGAATAAGGCGTCCCAATGTTTTTGTTGCCGTTCCAGTGAGTCAACTAGGCGGCCCATAGAAATTATTTAAGATAGCAAGCAAATATTTCAAAAAAACGTTTTTAAAATTAAAAAAAATGGCGCAAAATTTAAAAAAAAATTCAAAATACTTTTCGATCGTAAAAATTTTTTTAAAGTCAAGTCAAATAATAATAATAATAATATAAGGCTATAGGAAAAGGATGACTTTACATCATCCTTAAACGGAGTGCAAGGAAAAGTTGCACTATATTAGCCTGTTAATTTTTGCTAATATTTTTTTTAAAATGCGCGTCAAGTTTGTTTTTAAAACCATTTATTGTTGTTTGTTCGACAACATCCCTTGGCAAATTGTTCCAAGCATTTGCAACACGGTTGCTGAAAAAATTGAATCTTTGGTTGCAATTTCGAACCAATTGTTTCTCAAAACCTTGATTGTGACTTCTTGTCCCATAATGTTCTGATGTTTGGTTCAACGGAAAATGCCAATCAACCCTGTCAAAATTTTTAACTATTTTAAATTGTTCAATTAAGTCACCTTGAGAAATGACTTGACTTTAGAAAAAAAATTTGAATTCAAGTCAAATGACTTGATGACTTTTTCCCAACGCTGAATTAGTAGGTTGAGAAGGGTTTTTCCATTTTGATCATTACTGTTTATCATTGCAAAACATGTTTTGATTGAGTCACTCATACCATCTTTTGGCATTATCTTTTTTTCGTTCTCTTGCTCCTTAATTACTTTTTTTATTTGTTTAATTTGTAGTTCTACTTGAGTTTCTAGAATTTCCTTTATCTCATTTAGAAATTTAAATTTAAAATTATATGTAAAAATTTAACATCTTTTTTTATTTTTTAAAAATTCTTTTTAAATTTTATTCTCATAGAAGCAGAAAAATTTAATTAATAAATGAATAAAAATGAATTTTTGATTTTATTGTATTCATTGAATTGATCAGACTGTATTTAATAGCTATAAAAAACTAAAGTAATTTTAGGCTATTTTTTTAAATATAAATTTAATTTAATTAACTTGTTTTAATTTTAACATAAATTTCTAGAGCACGCCAAATAATATTTTTTTGAAATATTTACTGCGATAGTGATCCATTAAACATTTTTGTAGATGAGTTTGATTAAAATCGAGATTTTTAGCATCAGAATAATAATTATTTTTTAAAATAATTATTATCTTTTAAAAAATTTTTCAAATTATTAATAATTTTCTTGAATATTTTTCTTTTAATCTGAAAAACGCACTTTAAAAAATATTTAATTACTATTTCACGATATTTTTATTAAATCAAACAAAATAATTTTTATAAATTTCTAATTTTTGACCTAATTTGTGAAAAAAAAAGAAAATTATGAACATGATCGTTCATGAACATTCAAGAGCGTTCAGAAAAATTCTGGATGAACTTCTGTTTCTAAAATAAAAAAGGCAACTTGAAGTTCATGATCATGATCACAAGATCAAGCTTTAATTAATTAAAATCTCAATAAAAATCATGAAAAAAGCATATTTTATTTTTTTTAATTAATCAATTACTAAATGTTAATAACTCAAAGACTTTTTATTAATTTAAAATTAAAAAAATTAAAAAAAGGTGTAATCAGGTTTAAAATTTTAAATCATTTTTTTGAGGGACATTAATAATAATTATCCAAAAACCCATTAAAAAATCTCCACTAATTTAGTAAAATAAACAAGCAAATAACAATTACCTAGCTGGTTTATTATTTATTTATTTTTATTTATTTGTTTTCTGAGTCAAGCTAAAGCTCCTTCAGAATAAAATATAAAATCAAAATAAAGTTAAATAAAATATAAGTCGCATAAAATCGGGGGGTCAGCAAGGAGTTAGGTTTTTAAAATAATGATAAATGAATAAAAATCTTGTAATAAAAATTAATTTAATTTTCAAAATTAGAAGCAATTTTCAAACTAAATAAAATGGCAAGATATTTTTCCATTCAAGATTTTTCTTTAGATAAAAAAGCCCAAAAAAGAAATGGTTTTATTAATAAAAAATCAAAGACTAAAATTCAAAATACCTTTTTTATTCAGATTGAATCACTTTATAATTATCTTTTTTGATAATTAAAATATCATTATTGCGTTTTTGTTTATTATCGAAATTTTGGGAGCATATAAAGAATAAATCAATGAATCTAATTACTTATTTCGTACATTAAAGATAAATCTTATTTTTTTTTTTATTTTTTAATAAAAATATTTATTTCATATTTTGTTTGAAATTTAAAAGAACAGTTTGGATTGAAATTGAAGTTTCAGATTTAATTTTAAGATCAAAACGATCTTTTAAAATTTTAAAACTTATTTAATCTTTTGATTTTTAAAATTTTTAAGAAATAAATACTAAACATGTTATGTCTAATAATAATTCATTATCAAATTGACATCAAAATGATGGATCTCTAATTCATTTAACAAAAACAATCAATAATTTAAATAATTCAGGTTAAGTTAATTCTCAACTTCAAATTTATAACTTTTATTTTCAATAATTCAAGCAAAAATAATTTTATTTTTTCGCTTTAACAAATTATAAATTTTTAAACAGTAAATTTTTTGTCTTTTAAAGTAATTTTTCATTATAATCAATTAAATTATTTAAACATATGTTGAGGTCTTCAAGTGTGGGTGCTTGAGCCTAACGGTTTGTACTTGAGGTTAAGTACGGTTTATTGATACGGTTTGGGTTTTTAATGAAAAACGGTTTATATTTTTGGTTTAAACATTTATTGAATTTTTATTCGAGACAATTATAACAAAAAAAGAGAGAATTATATTTAACAAAAAAAGAGAAAAACAATTAAATTATTACGAAGCATGTTTCACTAGTCCTTAACCGAAGTTAAATAATAGTGAAACTATGCAATTAGAGTGAGGAGCTACGTGTTAGTCCGCAACATACCTCCCCCTTCCTGAGATTCGTTACAAAATTTTGAATTTTATTAAGAAAAAAACTTGAAAAAATACAATTAAAGATACGGTTAACGGTTTATTTACGGTTGAACAATTCATATCCGTTTTTGAAGTAGGCCTTCATCTCCTCCCGCTCCTTCAAGAGACGCTTAATTTGATCGTTTTTTGACTCGATCTCCAACTCAAGCGATATTACTTTGATTTTTAATTCGAAGTTCTCGGTTGTATTTGCGTCGGTTTGGACACTTTTGTGTTCAATTAAAGGCACAACGTTTCCTAGGGCGGTTTCTTTTGTATCGGTTTGTTTTTTTCCCGAGCGAGTTTTTTCCAGAAATTCCGGGATTTTCCGATTAAGTTCCTCGAGAACATTTTGAGGAATTGGATGCGTCCACGGCTCATTTGAAATGTCGTCTTCTTTAGACGTTTTTGGAAGGGCGAGCGAAAAACTTTTTTTCCTTTTTGGTTCTGGTCGTTCGTCCTCGTCAGAACTTACTTCAAAGTATCGTTTATTGTTCTGCTTTTGATTATTCAGAGCATTTCTGAAACGTCGACGGTTTTCTATTTGTAAGTCGGTTGAAGTTGTTTGTGGTTCAATTCGAACAGCATTCCGCGACTTCCAAAATTTAGCGGTTGAACTCTTTGGAACCACGACGGAGCTGATTTAATGCCCATTGGCATTGACAAGTATTCAAATAAGCCAAATTCACAAATAAATGCGGTATATTTGATTGAGCTTTCTTCCACGGGAATTTGATGATATGCTGATTTAATATCCATTCTCGTGAAAACATCTGATTCAGAGAGCTTATTGAAAAGGTCTCTTATTGAAGGTAATGGATAGCTGTCTCCTTTGATTACTTTGTTTAGCGGTTTATAATCAACGGTTATTCTTATTGTGTTATCCTTTTTGTCCACAATTCTCAACGCTGAACTCCATTCACTTCTACTCTTGCGTATGATGCCAGCCTTCAGCTGTCTATCTAGTTCATCTTTGACCTTTTGTTTAAGATGGTATGGTAACGGTCTTGACTTTGTTGTGATCGGCGTTTGTCTTGGATCGATTAATTCGATTTTAAACGCAATGTCATTGTTTTTGCTTGGTGTCAAGTCTGTTACTGAGTTTGCTGAAATTGTTTCTAGTTCATTCATGATTGTTTTACGTACGTTTACAATTTCGGTTTCGGTCCAATTTTTTTCAATATTGATAGGTTTCTCTAAGCCCATTTCAACAAAGATTTGTTCAGAGTTTTTTGATTCAATATCTACCAAGTTTACAAATTTACTCTCATTTAGAGTTTCGGTTTTTTCCGAGTTTAACAATTCTTTAAAATCAATCGTTTGTTTAACGCTCGGTTCAATTTTATTCTTTTCAATTCGATAACTGGCCTGTGCTTCGGTTTTACTCGATTTGGAGCTAATTTCGGACCGGTTGTCAACAATCATTTCCACGCTTCTCCTATTCGGTTTTTTAAACTCGAAATTTTTTGACATGTTCTCATGCAGTCTTGTCATTTTGTCTGAATATGACTTTATGTCCTTCTCCATAATCGATATTGTTTTATCAAAAAACGGAGTTTTTTTCATCAAATCGACACCAAGAAGGCATTCATATCACGATTTGTGGTTTGTTATAATTATAATTACATTTTCTAACGAATCTCCCGTTACTTGACAATTTCTTAGTCGTACTTGCCCATAGACAGTTAATTTTTTGTTACAAGACCATATTGGTTTATCTGTATAGGGTTCTAACACGGTTTTCGGATCCTCGGTTTTGATTCGAACATAAACAGATTCGTTTATAACTGTACACGAAGCACCAGTATCAAAATAACACGAAACAAGCGTATTATTAAAAATAGCTTTACCTATGAGCCCATTATTGTTCTCGTTTGATAACAAATTTAAATCAGACGCATTTTTTGACACACTCTGGTTCACATCCTGGGGATTGTTATTGAATTGAGTTTGTCTAGCTTGATATCTTGTATCATACCTGTGCCTGTTTTGTTGGAAATTACTACCATTTAAACTCAAACGGTTATTCCATTTTATTTGCATTGCTTGCTGATTCTCCCCAGCCACAGAATTTTCAAAACGTACGGTTTTTGTATTTGTAATTGCTGAGTCTGATTCGGTTTCTAAATTTGTATCAAATCCATTGAACTTGTCGATTGCATAAGTTAATAGATCATCGAAACTCATCTCCAGTTGAAGACGGTTCGATTTTTTAACTTTTTCTCGGCACTTCTCTCTAAGCCTCGAATTGTTTAAACCTTCTACAAAACGTTCCTTCATTATACCCTCAAATGTATCTAAATCGGTTTTTGGAAAATTTTCCCTCACAAATGCTTTTAAACTCGATGCAAAAGCTACAATTGTCTCGTTTGGACGCTGGTTCCGTTCGAAAAAATTTTTGACATTTTTCGCGTTTTCCGATTCATTTGTTTGGTTTATTGAACATTGGAAAATTTTCTTCAATTCATTAATTAATTGGACATATCCATCGTGACTGTCGAGCAACTTATCTAAGTTTCTCAACTTCATTATCACGTTTTCATCAATGTTTGATAGCGCAACTTCAATCCACTCTTGCTTGTCTCTTCGTCTCAAATTAAACTCCAAAATTGCCATCCAGTTTTGTAGACTATAACCTTCGGTTAACAACGGTAATTTTATCCCCGCTACATTCTTATCACATAGTCTATCGTTGCTTGGCTTGTTTGGTTGTTTTTTATTGCAGTGCACGGTATTGACAAGATTAACGTTTGTGGATGATGAATTGGCAGCATTTGAGTTGGATACGGTTTTTTCTTTTTTAGAATGCCTCCCTTTAGAAACAAGGTAGAGAACTATAATTACAAGTAATGCGATAATAAACTCTTTTAGTTTATTCATAATGATCCAGTTCATCGTTCCAATCACACTTTCAAAAATATTCGCTGTAAATGACTTGATAAGGTCCACTAAAGTCGATTGACAATTGTACATACATGCCATTTGAACACTTGGAAGATTGGCTACGATTAAAATGGATACAACAACAAAATGTGAGAACATCATTTTTCTTTTCAATCTGGTAAACAAACACGTGTTGTGTCGTTTGCACTAATACACAATATTGCAAAACTGACGGTTATTTAATAATTCTCTATACGGTTTTTATGGCTTCACTTATACTAGGGACGCCAATGTTGAGGTCTTCAAGTGTGGGTGCTTGAGCCTAACGGTTTGTACTTGAGGTTAAGTACGGTTTATTGATACGGTTTGGGTTTTTAATGAAAAACGGTTTATATTTTTGGTTTAAACATTTATTGAATTTTTATTCGAGACAATTATAACAAAAAAAGAGAGAATTATATTTAACAAAAAAAGAGAAAAACAATTAAATTATTACGAAGCATGTTTCACTAGTCCTTAACCGAAGTTAAATAATAGTGAAACTATGCAATTAGAGTGAGGAGCTACGTGTTAGTCCGCAACACATATTAAAGTTCAATAAAAAGGGACATTTTAAAATTTTAAATATGATAGTAAATATGACATGACATGTCAAGTAATTGCTGGAAAAAAATTATTTTTTCTCTATTGTTAAAAAAAAATTTCACAATTTATATTTTTATCTTTTGATCTTGATCTCAAACTTCAATTTGCTTTTGGATTAATGATTTATATTGAAGAACTTGAATTCATTCTACAATATCTTGCAATATGTTAAAATTTTTACTATGTAAAAAAAGTGAGGGTTAGAAAATTTCCAAAAATAATGGGAGTTTTAGTAGGATCCTTTTATACATTTTTTTATTTTTAAAATAGAAATTATTTAAAATAAAAACTTGATTTAATTAGTTAGATCTTACCAATTGTAGCTATTGTGAATTTCAAATACAATTTGAACAAAAATTCTTAATTTTTTAATTAATTTAAATTAAAAAAGACTTCATCATAAGAATTTTGGTAGTTTGATATCGCAGAATAAGATTGTTTGATTTTAAAATTGGATCGAAGGTCACTTATGCATCTACCAAAATTTTATATTTAACTTTAAGTCTATGCAAATCTTCGCAAAGTTTTACCAGAGTTGTTTAAAAGTCTCAAGTCAAGTCAAAAACGTGACTTGTACTTTTTAATTTTTTTAAGGTCCAATTCAAAAAAAAAAAGGGATATTGTGAATTTAAAATACAAATCAAACAAAAAATCTTCATTTTTTATAGAATTAAATTTAATTTAATAAAAAATATTAAAAAAAAATGCTTAGATATAATGCAACATACTTTGGTGCACCTTTTTTCCTTAAAAAAAATTCTTATTTAAAAAATACAAAAATTAAAGAATCAATAAATTTTAGGTTCTGTGAATTTCGAATACAAAGTGCAACATACTTTGTTGCCCCTTTTTGCCTAAAATGAAATTTTTATTTTCTTTTTTTTTTTAAATCAATAATCCATTTAAATCTTATTGATTCTTTATTAATTGCCATTTTTTATATAAAAAAAATTATTTTAGCTAAAAAAGGTGCAACAAAGTATGTTGCACTTAGATGCAGGATTTTTTTTTAATATTTTTTATTAATTTTAATTTCAATTTACAAAAAAAATGAAGAGTTTTTGTTCAATTTGTATTTTAGATTTACAAAACCCCAATTTTAGCTGACACTTTTTATTGATTTAGTTAAAAATAAAAAACTAAATAGTTTTTTTTTTAATTAAAAACAAAATTTTAATAAATCCTATTCAAAAATAATTTTAATAATTAGAATAAATTCATTAAAAAATATTTTACTAAATTTTATTTGAAAAAAAAAAAAGGTAACATAATAAATCAAGCCTGAATTGAAGAATTTTTTTTTGGGCAAAAAAAAAAAAAATTTTTTTTTTATCTCTAATCAAAATAATAAATAAAATCCTTTTTTTCGGACTAAAAGAGCTGATTTTCGATGAGTATATCATATCTAAAAAAAAAATTTACAAAGTAGCCTGTCTCAATTCCTCATAAGAGATAACACCATCTCCATTGGTGTCAAGCGAATTGAAGTAGGCTCTCAAATCAGCATCGCTCACAGGTCTCTCGGTGCCACCATTTACATCATTGGCAATCGACTGAGCCTCACTGGCCGAAATCAAATTGGCCGCATCGGCAGAAGTGATCAGACCAAAAGGACTTGCTGATGAACCAAACGCCGCAGAGTCAAAACTTACTCCCAAATTGCTCAAATAACCTCTGTACTCACTCAAACCATTTCTTTCCAAATCCACCAATCTCAAAGCTTCCACTTCGCCCTCCAACTCAGGCAGACCTAGCTCGCGGTGACTGTCCGAGGCGAGCACAGCCTCGGGAGCACCAATGCGCGCCGCTGCGTCCCTAAACTCCTCATGTCTGACCAGCTCTGATCCATATCTTCTCACATACTCCTGCGGGTCCGCCAACTGACTTCCCAAATTTTTGAACTCTTTTCTGACCTCCACTTCAGGCGCTTCCCATTGTATAACCAAATTTCTTGGATTTGGCAACACGCAGTCAGGCTCAGCAGGCTCAAAGACAACACGTCTTTTTTGCTGCTTGAAAGGAAGCCATTTTTCCACAAAAATTTGCTGTGGTTTGGGTGGAATTGGTGGCAGACGCTCCACGACCACTTTGCGCGCCGGAGGAGGCAAAATCTTGCCCGGCACCAGCACTGTGGTCTCGGGTATGCGCGCCGGAAGTGGTGGCGGAGCCTCGCGCAACAAAAGAGGTGCTGGATCAGCGGGCTTTGGCGGCGCCTGGCGCACTATTAGCGGAGGTGCTGGCGCAATCTGCCGATTGGGCAGTTGTCTGACAACAATGTCGCCGTGTTTGGGCGGCTTAGGTGGCTCCAAGAAGCGGATGGCCACGTCTTGTTTGTAGCGGATCTTGTCAGCTGGCTGCTTGCGGATTATTTCCGGGTTGGGGTCATTGTTCAACTTGTACTGGTCCAGGGAAATTGGTGGCAGGAACTTGCAGTTGGATCCGCTGGTGGTGGCCAAGTTAAGTGCGTTGGTGGAGGAGTAGACGCGGCTTGGCTGCGCGGGCAGGTACGCCTGGCTCAGTGTTTGGTAGTTGTCGCCCTGGTTGAGGTTGAGAGCTGAGTAGCTGCGGCGCAGAGCGTTGTCGACTATGTTGTCGATTGAGTTGGAGCCGTATGTTTGGTAAATTGGGCCAGATGAAATGCTGAAGGCTGATGTGCCGCTAGTGCTCATTGTGCAACTTGTGTTCAACTTTTTTTTGCTTATTGATTAGATAATGGAAATTTTGCAAGTCAAGCAAGAGGTATTTATATGGTAGTGCCCAAAATGGCAAGCAACATTTAATCGATTCTATGACAGCATGGTAAAAAGAAAGAAATATTGGTATTCGAGGAATTTTAATTCTATTCAGTATTGATGATCATTCTTGCTAAAAGATACATTTTATTCATTTGATTTATAAACAAAAATTTTTAAATTTTAATCATTTCTAAGTGATGTTTATTTTTGTGTTTTCTTTTTCTTTTTTTGTTACCAACCAGCCCCCCTCCCCCCTACCATGCCATTTTATCACTATCTGATTGTTTCGATCAGGTATTTTAATTTTCAAATTCTAGTATCCAAATATTTGTCCCTTGTTTTAAGAAAATTAGAAGCGCTTTCGTTCAGCGTCAAGTGCTCTAAGAAAATAAATTGATTTAAGTCAGCTATGAGTTTGGATGAGATTTTTTCTCTTTTTTTTTTGTTTTAATTATGCTTCATTAGACATGAAAATCAACTTGAAGTTTTAGAGGGGATTTTTGTTTTTTTTTTTCAATTTTGCTTAGCTATTTAATTGAATTTAAAAGCCTGGAAAAATTAGTTATTGATAATTAAAATTTTATTTTTGGCAAAATGTCACGTGATGCTGATTTCGATGAAATGTATGACAAATGTTGGCGCATTTTGGATAATAACAGGAGCCAAATTTTGGCCCAAGTGGACAATGCCTTTGTCGAGGTTGATTACACATTTATTCCGGCAAAATGGACCGAGAATGACAAAGAACTAGTCATTCAAGTATTCTTTTTTTTTTATAATTTAATTTAATTTTTGAATTTTTGTAATTTAAAAAATTAGTTTTGGGTTCTGGCCTCGCGCAAAATTGTGAGCACTTTTAAAAAAATGGATGATGGTAAATATGAATTTGTCAAAGCTGAGCTCATAGAAGCGTTTGCAGAATTTAATGGACTTGAAAATTAATTTGTTTATATTTGTAAATAAAAATTTTTGATTAAAATTGTTTCTGAGATTGTTTTTTTGTGCAAGTAAGATTCAAAATACCATTTTAAGCAAATTTTAAGAGAGAATATTTAATTAAAAAAAGAAAAAAATGTTAATTAAAATAAAATTAAAAAAAATAAATTTTCATTTAAATGAATGGATAAGACGATTAGCAATTTAATTTAAAAAAATTAGGAAGTATTAAGAAGAATAATCATGAATATAAATTTATTTAAAAATACAACATATGATTTGTTTTTTTTTTTTCAATTTTTAAAAACTACGATAAAACAAAATTTTATCTTTTGTTCACATTAGAGGGGGGTGTAAGCAAATATACACAAATAAAAGAAACGAAATGAAATAAAAGTATTAAAATTCCATTTCACATTCTCAGTCTATTCAGATTTTTTTTCCTAATGTAATTTTAAGTATAAATCAACCATGTCTTTTTTCAAAAAAGTGTACTTTTTAGTTTTTAGATAGAACCCCGGGATTAATAATTTAATATTTATACTCGATAAAAGTGGCTTCTCGATATTTTTTTTTTTAAGTATTTATCTTTTTCATATCAAGACTCTGGAGTAGTATACAAGGTATTAAGAAATTTTCCTATGATATTTTAAATAAAATAAGCAATGCAAGCAAAATTTTTAAATAATAATTATTTTTGTAATATGTTTAGGAAAAAATTCCACGAAATTAAAAAAAAAAAATCTATTTATTAGCTTGGGCTTTTTAAAAATTTGCCACATCTCATAAAAAAATTCACAGCAATTAAATTATACTCATTTTAATTTTTAAATTTTTTTGATTTTCGTTATGATGATTTAAAGTTTTTTTTTAAGTATTAAAAATTTTATAAACTTAATGTCAAATGTCACTCTAAAAGCTAGATTTCAAAAATAAATTAATTAATTGGGTGCATTGATAATCTAAAAATCAGTTTATAATACACACTTTAAAAAAAAGTAAAAAAACATTAAAGACCAAATTAAAGTTTTATATGAAATAATTATTTACCAAAGAATTTATTGAAATAGAAAAATACAGCCATGGCAAATTTTTGACTAATCAATTCTAATGATAAATAATCTAAATTTCTCAGATTTCGAGGTCACTTTCAAGTTACTCTGTAGATTCATGAGACCGCATTTTGAATAAGCTTTATAATCGCAGTTTCGCTTCAGCAGTTGTATTTATGGATTTTGCCAAAGCATTTGATATGTTATCACATAAAGCGCTGATAAAAAACTTAAAGCTTATGGAGGTTCAGAGGTTCTCTTCTAACATGTAGAAAACAAAGAGTAGTTTTAGATCAAGTGACATCCGATTGGAAATAAGTGAAAATTGGTGTACCCCAAAGATCGGTACTTGGACTCAAAGTTACTTAAAAGTCCCAAAATAAAGGGCAAATTGAAGTTTGAGATCAAGATCAAAAGATCAAAATACAAATTGAAATATTTTTTTTTAATAAAATAAAATAAAATAAAATAAATTTTTTAATTTTTTTTTAAAAGAGAAAAATTAATTTTTTTCCAGAGTAATTACTTGACATGTCATGTCAAATTTACTTTCATATTTAAAATTTTAAAATGTCCCTTTTTATTGAACTTTAAAGGGTTTAAATATTTAAATTGATTTTAATGAAAATTTACTTTAAAAGACAAAAAATTTACTGTTTTAAATTTATAATTTGTTAGGGTTTCTAACCCTCACTTTTTTAAAAAGTAAAATTATTTTTAAAGTTTTAACATACTGCAAGATATTGTAGAATGAATTCAGGTTCTTCAACATAAATCACTAATCCAAAGGCAAATTGATATTTCAGATCAAAATCAGAAGATAAAAATATAAATTGTGAAATTTTTTTTTAATAATAGAGAAAAATTACTTTTTTTTCAGAAAAATTACTTGACATGTCATGTCATATTTACTATCATATTTAAAATTTTAAAATGTCCCTTTTTATTGAACTTTAATATGTTTAAATAATTTAATTGATTATAATGAAAAATTACTTTAAAGACAAAAAAATTACTGTTTTAAAATTTATAATTTGTTAAAGTGAAAAAATAAGATTATTTTTGATTGAATGAATGAATATAAAAAATATAAATCTGAAGTTGAGAATTAACTTAACTTGAATTATTTTAATTATTGATTGTTTTTGTTAAATGAATTAGAGATCCATCATTTTGATGTTAATTTGATAATAAATCATTATTAGACACTTTAGTAATTTTTAGTATTTATTTCTTAAAAATTATCAAAATCATTAGATTAATTAAGTTTTATAATTTTAAATGATCGTTTTGATCTTAAAATTTTATCTGAAATTTCAATTTCAATCCAAACTGTTCTTTTAAATTCCAAACAAAATATGAAATAAAAATTTTTATAAAAAAAATTAGAAAAAAAAGATAAATCTTTAATGTACGAAATAAGTAATTAGATTCATTGATTTATTCTTTATTTTCTCTAAAAATTTCGATAAAAAATAAAAACGCAATAAAGATATTTCATTTATTAAAAAATCATTAGATTAATTAAGTTTTATAATTTTAAATGATCGTTTTGATCTTAAAATTTGATCTGAAACTTTAATTTGCCAAATAAAGCCCAAGTCATTAAAAAAAAAGTTCAAGTTCGGACTTCTGATCATGTTAAGCAATGAAAAATGACTGGAAAAAATGCTTTGACAGTAGTTGAGAATTAGGCGGAAATTTTCGTAATCTTCCGTTAAATATAATGTTCCTAGAACAATTACTCTGCATAATTGGAAAAACAGGAAAATTTATTTGATAAATTTGTAAAACTGGAAAAATTGACTCTGGGATCTCGGATCTTCGAGTCATAAAGTTATTAACACAGTTTATTATTTTAAAATACTTAAAGAATTTTCTAGTCATTATATTCATCTTGAAAATTGAAAAGTTTTTGCACTTTTGAAAAAGAAAAAATAAAGTCCAGACTTGGACTTGACTTGAGACTTGTGACTTTTAAACAACTCTGCTTGGACTACTACTTTTTACCATTTTCATAAATGATTTTCCCCGAAGAAATTAACAGCGTAATTAAGCTTTTTGCTGATGACAATAAATTAATAGCCACCATAAGGAACAGTTTTGATGTGCAAAACCTTCAAATTGATATTGACAGACTTATCATTTGGGCAAACCCAGTAAAATACATTATCGAAAATTTTCGAGAATTTACGTAAAAAAATTTTTTTTTCGTAAATTTTACGATTTTTTTAACAGATTTTTTTTTTGGAAAAATTATTTATTTAAAAACTTCGAAAAATTTACGTTTTCTTAGTACTCGTTTTTTTCGTAAAATTATTTATTAGTAATTTTCGAAATATTTACGATTTTTTTGCAGATATTTTTTTTCGAAAAATTATTTATTCAAAATCTACGAAAAATTTACGCTTTCTTAGTACTCGTTTTTTTCTTAAAATTATTTGTTTAAAATCTTCGAAATATTTACGATTTTTTTCCTAATTTTTTTTCAAAAAATTAAAAAAAAAAATTTTCAAAAATTTATTGCAAATCAAATTTATTTTCACATTCAATATTTTTAACTAAATTATTTTAAAGCAATTAGAGATTTTTTTTTTTACTAAAACATTACTTTTTGGTAAAATCTTTAAGAAATTTACAAATGTAATCACATAATTTGTATATTTTTATTTTGATAAATTAATTTTTTGAATAAAATTAAAAAAAATTTAGGTGAAAGACCACCAGGGCTGTTTCCGAACGGCTTGCTCACAATTTTTTATTGATTATTGATATATTTTGTTATTAGCTATCTAATCAGTCCAATTTATATTAGTGGGAGGAGTCTTTTCTTTAGGTTTCAATCTTGTACTTTGCAAGTGTTTACTCAACAAAAAGATTTAATTGGCTGTTAGAATTCAAAAGACGTTTTTCAATATGAAATAAAATTATAACGTTTTTTTTTATTCAATCCTTCATATTTAGCCTTTAATGAAACACACATCTTAATTATATTGAATTACTGCTTATATTCACATTCTTATTTTCTAAATAATTTATCTTGCTAATTAATTTTTATATCTATATTTTAGATTATTTTTTTTACAAGAATATTACTGGTGAAAGTCGGAAGTTTTGAGTCGAAAAACAGAAGATTGCTCTCAGAAAATAAATTTACCTTGATTTGATATTTTATCAGCCGATAGATCACTAATTAGAACTTTTTTCTAAATTTGACCAATTTACCTGATTCAAAAGTTCAAAATTTGAGTTTTTACTTAAACTATGCTTCAAATCAAAATTTTACCCTATTTATTTGCGAGGATATTAATCATTTAATTCTAATTAAAAATATTTTGATTTTTTTAAAATATCCTGGCCTTGTCTATTCAATTTAATGAATTTTTTCTTTATTTTTAAAATCTTAAAATTCTAGTTTGATTATAAAACATATTCAACTTAAAAACTGAATTTAATATTTAAATTAATGAACTAAAATTAAAACTAAATAAGATGCATTAAAATTAATGACTAAGATTTTTCGTAAAATTTTCACTTTCATTATATGTAAAATTGTCAATTTAACTTTTCAAAAAATTTTAACTTTAAATTTGCGAAAAATTTTCAACAAGTTATTTCGAAAAATTTGCATAGATTATGACCATCTTCGGCGTTTTTTAACGCTTTTATTTTTCGTTGATTTTACATTTTTTTTTCGGTTTTTAAATTTACTGGGAATAAGTGGCAAATGAGTTTTAATGAAGAAAAATGCAAATTTTTGTTCTTCAAGAACTAACATTTCCAGGAAATAAATTTAAAAATTGAAAATTCTCAAATGCAACAAACAGATATTGAGCGTGATCTAGGAATCCACCTCAAGAGAGTCCTTAAATGGAACCACCAAGCATCTAATGCAGCGAATAAAGCTAACGTTATTCTTGGTCAACATAAACAAATTTTCAAATGTTGCTCAATTAACACTTTTAGACAACTGTATGTAACTTTTGTAAGGCCCCAACTAGAGTACGCTGCTGAAGCTTGGAATCCATATTTGAAAAAAGATATAGAAATATTAGAAAAAATAAAAACTTTTTTTTTTCTAAAAACAGCTAGCATAGCGAGACTAAAGTCTCACTTCGAAGGTATCCTGCTGTAGCTTAACACTATTACAGTAGTGATTTGATACTTGTGTTTTTACGTAATTTTACGTAAATTTACGTAAAAACCTTGTTTTGAAATGGTAAAAAATAGTAAAAATTTTTTATTTGATTAAATTTAAATTAAAAAAATTAATGATTTGACCAATCTTCGTTTTTCTCGTTCACTATAGCATTAATTACATCTTCTTCATCTTTTGGATCTTAGGAGAAAATAAATTTCTTTAACTGATTCCAAACCATTTCAATCGGATTCAAATCGAGAGAAATCGGAGGGGACCTTAACTAAAAAAATTACTTTATTATTAGCTTTTTTTTGAAACAAAGAGATTTTGGCTGAATATTTGACTGTATTAATTTCATTATTATTATATTCAAAAAAATTTAAATACTTATTCCAGCTACTTTACTAATAGCTTATTATTTTTTATTCATAATTATTGTTTTTATTAATTTTTGATTAGAATGAAAAATATTAAAATTATTTGTTTGGACAATTATTACTTAATAGTTGAATTCGAATATTGAATACTAAGTTTACAGCTAAATCGACAATTTAGAAATAAAATTTTTTTCAAAGGCGCTGAATACCATTCCGTTGTTTGAATTTTTTCTATTTTATATAAAAAAATAGAAAATGAAAAATGATGAAAATGAAATAAAAATGAATGAAAATGAATGAAAATGAATGAAAATGAATGAAAATGAATGAAAATGAATGAAAATGAATGAAAATGAATGAAAATGAATGAAAATGAATGAAAATGAAATGAAAATGAAATGAAAATGAAATGAAAATGAAATGAAAATGAAAGAACAATACTCTATTTGCATTGAAATTTGGACCTTTTACTATTAATTAAGGAAAAACGAGTTCATATAGAATTATATATTAAATGAAAGGTCTTGGACTCATCTTTCGGCAAAATTATTTAATTTTTTTGATTTCCAAATAAAAATGTCAATTTTGGCAAAAAGAAATTGTCTTTTTTTACAAAATAAACTTTACAAATGAATTTGCAACGATTATTTTTTAGCTAAAAAATATAAATGCTTTTTTTTCCTTTCAAAAACTGTTCATTATACAGTAATTTTTTTTAATTTCCAACCACAACTACATTTTAAATATGTATTCAGATTCGACTTATTGATTTTAATTTTGCTAGTCCAAATATCTAATCAATTGGTGCTGTGAAATTCAAATATACATCGAAAAAATATATAAAAATATTTCCTTTTTTGATAAGTTAAAATTAAATTAAATAAAATTGGTCAGGTCGGTATGGTGAACTAAGTTTACTTATTATGAGAAAAATTCTTTTTCTCGGGTTTAGTGAACTATTTGCTCACTGTTCCTAAATTAATAATATAGGTAATATTTAAAAATATAAATAAAATGACATAATTTGAGAGATGGAAGAAATTGAGTATAAGCTGAGTAATTCATTTTATAAAAAATGTCCACACATTTTTTGTATTAAGAAAATAATTAATAAAAAACTATTTATTGTTTTTACTTTTTATTATTCGCCAAATAGTGTACATTCTTTTGAACATTTTTTTTAATATCTAAAAGAGATGTTGACAATTTTTTACAGGGGATGATCTTAATGCAGTTGAAGCACATATTTAGTATAACATTTAGTTAAGCTTTCGAATCCACTTAGCTCTTCAAACCAAAAGTTAAGGTTTCTTAACTAATATCAATGATTAAATCTCATAAAATATCATTAATATTGCTAAAGAAGTGTTCCACTGAAACCATAAAAATCTTTTGTTCACCTAATTAAAAAATTGTTCACATTATCCAATTTTGGTTCACCTTTCCGTATAAACAAATATTAAGTAAACTAAAAGTTCACAAAACCCGAGAAAAAAAATTGTTCACATAATAAGTGAAATATGGTCACCTAGCTTACTAGACTTAATAAAATAAACATAAAAAAATATTGTAACAAAATGCAAAATATTTTTTTTATCTTTTTTAATTTTCTCATATAAAAAAAGACAACAAGATAAAATATCATTAGTATTTTAAAATTATTTTTGTGTTAATTAATTAACTAAATAAAATAGAAAAATAAAGATTTTGTTTTGAAAAAAAATGTGCAAAAAATGCATGTTGGAGTTTTTTTTTAAATAATTGTTATTTTAGTTAATTTGATTTATCAGAAAAGAAAGTAATTAAGATCAATTTATATTTGAATTTTAAAAACCTAATAAATTAATAAATAAATAACCTTTTTTCAATTTTTACGACTAGAATTAATTATTTTAAATCATTAATTGAAGATTAATTTTATAAGTTTATATTTAAGTTTTACAATTATTTAAGACTTTTATTCTTACTAAATAATTTTTTTTAGCAAAAATATATTTTTTATACAAAAATATTGTTTTTAATACTGATCCTATTCTGATGCGTGATAAAAAATGAATATTATTTTTTTTTTTGAAAAATATTTTATTATCAGCAAAAGGGTTCTTATTTGAATAGAAATGACCTTTCAGCAAAAATTAAGTTTTTTGGAGCAAATATTATAACAAAAATATATTTTTTTAACCAAAAAAAAATATATCGTTTAATATTGTACTCATTCCAAATCTTAAATAAAAATGCAGTTTTCATGTTTTGTTTAGTCACAAGAAATAAATAAAAACTTACAATAATACGGGGTCAAAACTTAATAACTATGCTTACTTGAAGGTTGAATCTTTAAATATGAGGCCTAAGGTTTTAAGTAATGAAGCGGGGTAAAAATTAGCAAAAAAGTATAAAATAATTCACATTTACAACACGGACTATTTTCTATAAAAATATATTAATCCTGAATTTGAAAAAAATAATTCTTAATTTATCAAAAATGATTTTTTTTCAAGCAAAAATTATCTTTTTTTGAGCAAAAATCATCTTTTATTTTGCAAAATTATTATTTTTGAGAAGAAAAGATCTTTTTTCAAGCAAAAATTATCTTTTTTTGAGCAAAAATCATCATTTTTGAGAAATAAAATCTTTTTTCGAGCAAAAAACATCTTTTTTTTAAAGCAAAAATTATCATTTTCAAGCAAAAACGATCTTCTTTTGAGCAAAAATCATCTTTTATTAAGCAAAAATTATTATTTTTGCGAAGAAATGATCTTTTTTCGAGCAAAAAACATCTTTTATTTTGCAGAAATTATTATTTTTGAGAAAAAATAATCTTTTATTAAGCAAAAATTATCTTTTTTCGAGCAATAATTATAATTTTTGAGATAAAATGATCTTTTTTTTTGCAAAAATTATTATTTTTGAGAAAAAATGATCTTTTTTCGAGCAAAAAACATCTTTTATTTTTCAAAAATTATCATATTCAAGCAAAAATGATCTTTTTTTGGGCGAAAATCATCTTTTATTAAGAAAAAATTATAATTTTTGCGAAGAAATGATCTTTTTTAAAGCAAAAATTTTCATTTTCTAGCAAAAACGATCTTCTTTTGAGCAAAAATCATCTTTTATTTAGCAAAAATTATTATTTTTGCGAAGAAATGATCTTTTTTCGAGCAAAAAACATCTTTTATTTTGCAGAAATTATTATTTTTGAGAAAAAATAATCTTTTTTTAAGCAAAAATTATCTTTTGAAAAATAAAGATTTTGTTTTGAAAAAAAATGTGCAAAAAATGCATGTTGGAGTTTTTTTTAAAATAATTGTTATTTTAGTTAATTTGATTTATCAGAAAAGAAAGTAATTAAGATCAATTTATATTTGAATTTTAAAAACCTAATAAATTAATAAATAAATAACCTTTTTTCAATTTTTACGACTAGAATTAATTATTTTAAATCATTAATTGAAGATTAATTTTATAAGTTTATATTTAAGTTTTACAATTATTTAAGACTTTTATTCTTACTAAATAATTTTTTTTAGCAAAAATATATTTTTTATACAAAAATATTGTTTTTAATACTGATCCTATTCTGATGCGTGATAAAAAATGAATTTTAACTTTTTAGAACAATAGTTTTTATACAAAAAAAATGATTTTCATTCCAAATATTGCTTAAAAAGCTACATGTTTTGATTTTAATTTAGACTGTATTTTTTGAAAATAATTTCTTATCTTTAGGAAAAATTATCCTTATTTGAACAAAAATTATCTTTTATTCTTTTTAAAAAATGTTGATTTTTAGTCCAAAAATTGCTAAAGAAACTCATGTTTCAATTTTAGTTTAGACTGTTTTTTTGTAAAATAATTTCTAATCTTGAGGAAAAATTGTTTTTTTTTTTTTAAATGATCTTTTGTGTACCAAAAATAATATTTAAGGATTAAAATGACTTTTTTTGAAATAAGCTAAAAGAAAAATGGTATGTTGAAATAAATAGAGGTAAGGCATGTTTAAATTTTTAAAGTTCAGGAAAAAATGAAGAAATTACTTGTTAGCAATTACTCAATGGAGTTTGATATTCGATATATCTTGATTCGAATATCCAACTTATTACAAAAATTATTTTTTCTTCCATAGTTTCATCTTTGCATTTTGGTTTTTCAAGAGCCTGCTTTTTATATAAAGATTTTAAAATTTATATAATTTGTATAATTTTATCAAATAAAATAAAGTTTTTTTCAATTAAGATTCATCAAAAATTATTTTAAAATAAAAAAAAATGTAAAATGTAAAAAAAATAATTATTCCAGAAAAAAAATTAGTGACTTAACTAAAAAATAGGTGACAAAATTCTTGTCTCTAAAAATTAGGGGTCCAGTCTTGATATGATATAGGTTAGATACACTGGACAAAAATATGTAATCAACTGGTCAACTATGACTAAAGACACGATAGTGGTTTAGATTTTATTAAAGAAAAAATTTTCTTTTATTAGCAAAAATGAACTTTTTTTGAGCATTAAACAATATTTTGAATTAAAACCAATATTTTTGTACTAAAAATAAATTTTTATTCAAAAAAGATAATTTTTATTCAAAAAAATATTTTTATTCAAAAAAATATTTTTTATTCAATTAAAAAATTTTTCTTCTAGATAAGAAATTATTTTGTAAATAATTTTTTTCTCTAAAAAGAACAATTTTAGATAAAATAAGGATTTATTTTAAAAGAACATTCCAAAATAGAATCCAAAATTGAAAAATGTTGTTTTTTTAGCAATATTCGAAATAAATATTAATTAATTTGCATAAAAAATAATATTTCCTCTGAATGAAAGATGATTTTTAAAAAAAAAAGAACATTTTCGCTCAAAAAAAGATAATTTTTTCTCAATAATAACAATTTTTGCAAAATAAAAGATCATTTTTGCTTTAAAAAAGATGATTTTTTCTCAAAAATAATAATTTCTGCAAAATAAAAGATGTTTTTTGTTCGAAAAAAGATCATTTCTTCGCAAAAATTATAATTTTTTCTTAATAAAAGATGATTTTCGCCCAAAAAAAGATCATTTTTGCTTGAATATGATAATTTTTGAAAAATAAAAGATGTTTTTTGCTCGAAAAAAGATCATTTTTTCTCAAAAATAATAATTTTTGCAAAAAAAAAGATCATTTTATCTCAAAAATTATAATTATTGCTCGAAAAAAGATAATTTTTGCTTAAAAAAAGATTATTTTTTCTCAAAAATAATAATTTCTGCAAAATAAAAGATGTTTTTTGCTCGAAAAAAGATCATTTCTTCGCAAAAATAATAATTTTTGCTAAATAAAAGATGATTTTTGCTCAAAAGAAGATCGTTTTTGCTAGAAAATGAAAATTTTTGCTTTAAAAAAGATCATTTCTTCGCAAAAATTATAATTTTTTCTTAATAAAAGATGATTTTCGCCCAAAAAAAGATCATTTTTGCTTGAATATGATAATTTTTGAAAAATAAAAGATGTTTTTTGCTCGAAAAAAGATCATTTTTTCTCAAAAATAATAATTTTTGCAAAAAAAAAGATCATTTTATCTCAAAAATTATAATTATTGCTCGAAAAAAGATAATTTTTGCTTAATAAAAGATTATTTTTTCTCAAAAATAATAATTTCTGCAAAATAAAAGATGTTTTTTGCTCGAAAAAAGATCATTTCTTCGCAAAAATAATAATTTTTGCTTAATAAAAGATCATTTTTTCTAATAAATAATAATTTTTACAAATGAAAAGATGATTTTTTCTCAAAAATAATAATTTCTGCAAAATAATAGATGTTTTTTGTTCGAAAAAAGATCATTTCTTCGAAAAAATTATAATTTTTGCTAAAAGAAAGATGATTTTCGCCAAAAAAAAGATCATTTATGCTTGAAAAGGATTATTTTTGCAAAAAAAAAGATGTTTTTTGCTCGAAAAAAGATTTTATTTCTCAAAAATGATGATTTTTGCTCAAAAAAAGATAATTTTTGCTTGAAAAAAGATCTTTTCTTCTCAAAAATAATAATTTTGCAAAATAAAAGATGATTTTTGCTCAAAAAAAGATAATTTTTGCTTGAAAAAAAATCATTTTTGATAAATTAAGAATTATTTTTTTCAAATTCAGGATTAATATATTTTTATAGAAAATAGTCCGTGTTGTAAATGTGAATTATTTTATACTTTTTTGCTAATTTTTACCCCGCTTCATTACTTAAAACCTTAGGCCTCATATTTAAAGATTCAACCTTCAAGTAAGCATAGTTATTAAGTTTTGACCCCGTATTATTGTAAGTTTTTATTTATTTCTTGTGACTAAACAAAACATGAAAACTGCATTTTTATTTAAGATTTGGAATGAGTACAATATTAAACGATATATTTTTTTTTGGTTAAAAAAATATATTTTTGTTATAATATTTGCTCCAAAAAACTTAATTTTTGCTGAAAGGTCATTTCTATTCAAATAAGAACCCTTTTGCTGATAATAAAATATTTTTCAAAAAAAAAAATAATATTCATTTTTTATCACGCATCAGAATAGGATCAGTATTAAAAACAATATTTTTGTATAAAAAATATATTTTTGCTAAAAAAAATTATTTAGTAAGAATAAAAGTCTTAAATAATTGTAAAACTTAAATATAAACTTATAAAATTAATCTTCAATTAATGATTTAAAATAATTAATTCTAGTCGTAAAAATTGAAAAAAGGTTATTTATTTATTAATTTATTAGGTTTTTAAAATTCAAATATAAATTGATCTTAATTACTTTCTTTTCTGATAAATCAAATTAACTAAAATAACAATTATTTAAAAAAAAACTCCAACATGCATTTTTTGCACATTTTTTTTCAAAACAAAATCTTTATTTTTCTATTTTATTTAGTTAATTAATTAACACAAAAATAATTTTAAAATACTAATGATATTTTATCTTGTTGTCTTTTTTTATATGAGAAAATTAAAAAAGATAAAAAAAATATTTTGCATTTTGTTACAATATTTTTTTATGTTTATTTTATTAAGTCTAGTAAGCTAGGTGACCATATTTCACTTATTATGTGAACAATTTTTTTTCTCGGGTTTTGTGAACTTTTAGTTTACTTAATATTTGTTTATACGGAAAGGTGAACCAAAATTGGATAATGTGAACAGTTTTTTAATTAGGTGAACAAAAGATTTTTATGGTTTCAGTGGAACACTTCTTTAGCAATATTAATGATATTTTATGAGATTTAATCATTGATATTAGTTAAGAAACCTTAACTTTTGGTTTGAAGAGCTAAGTGGATTCGAAAGCTTAACTAAATGTTATACTAAATATGTGCTTCAACTGCATTAAGATCATCCCCTGTAAAAAATTGTCAACATCTCTTTTAGATATTAAAAAAAATGTTCAAAAGAATGTACACTATTTGGCGAATAATAAAAAGTAAAAACAATAAATAGTTTTTTATTAATTATTTTCTTAATACAAAAAATGTGTGGACATTTTTTATAAAATGAATTACTCAGCTTATACTCAATTTCTTCCATCTCTCAAATTATGTCATTTTATTTATATTTTTAAATATTACCTATATTATTAATTTAGGAACAGTGAGCAAATAGTTCACTAAACCCGAGAAAAAGAATTTTTCTCATAATAAGTAAACTTAGTTCACCATACCGACCTGACCAATTTTATTTAATTTAATTTTAACTTATCAAAAAAGGAAATATTTTTATATATTTTTTCGATGTATATTTGAATTTCACAGCACCAATTGATTAGATATTTGGACTAGCAAAATTAAAATCAATAAGTCGAATCTGAATACATATTTAAAATGTAGTTGTGGTTGGAAATTAAAAAAAAATTACTGTATAATGAACAGTTTTTGAAAGGAAAAAAAAGCATTTATATTTTTTAGCTAAAAAATAATCGTTGCAAATTCATTTGTAAAGTTTATTTTGTAAAAAAAGACAATTTCTTTTTGCCAAAATTGACATTTTTATTTGGAAATCAAAAAAATTAAATAATTTTGCCGAAAGATGAGTCCAAGACCTTTCATTTAATATATAATTCTATATGAACTCGTTTTTCCTTAATTAATAGTAAAAGGTCCAAATTTCAATGCAAATAGAGTATTGTTCTTTACTGAAATTTTTTTTAATTTTCAGGTTATAATTATATAAATATGGCTTAAATGAAATAAGTTATTTTTAAAATTTTATAGTCAAAGTCAAGTCACAATTTTAACTCGTTACTTTTAAACAATTCTGGTTAAATATTTTGGACAGAAAAATAATTTTATCCGAGAGAATAAAAACATACATAACGATGATGGAAAAGTAAAATTATTATCAAATTTGAAAAATGAAATTTAATCAACAATTTTTCTTTGCCGTGATGATAAGATACTTGAAAAAAATATTTGACGTCAATTTACGTAAATTTACCAAAAATTCAATAATCAAAAAATTACCAAAAGTAAAATATTTTTTTGGAAAAAAATAAAGAAAATTACTATATCCTAATCAGAAACTTTTTATTAATTTATTTAATTAAAATATTAATTAAACTGAAATTTTTTTGACAGAATAATTAAGATTAATAAGAATCTAAATGAAAATTAATGAAGGATGTTAATATTAAGCGCAGCTTGAAAAAATACAATTAAAATATTAAATTAAAAATTATCTGCATCAGTATTTTTATAGCTAATTTTTTTGTATCTTCTTTTTAAATAAAAACACAAAAGAAAATTTTAAACTAAGAATATTATTTTTTAAATAAATACTTAATATATCAAATATACTTACTAAACTTGGCATTGTTTTCCTTACTTAAAATCACAATTACAAAATGACTCAAGTCCAGTAAGCGTGAACAGATTAAAAAAAAATACGATCAATTTTCGAATTAACGACCTGATTTTGATTTTGTGAAATTTAGTACAAAATGATAAAAAATTAAATAACTTTTTTATAAAAGTTTAAAATTAGTTCCATGTATACAACATGTCGCAGCATTCAAAGTTGCATCAACTATCAAGGTCTGCTAAACTGTGCAAATTTAGTAGAAATTATATTTCAATATATTCGAGCATGTGGGAATTTTGCACAGATTTTACACATCATTAGCAGACTTTTACAGTTGATGTAACTTTAAATGTTGCACCATATTGCATTCATGGAACTAATTTTAGACTTTTAGAAACAAAGTCATTTAATTTTTTATTATTTTGTTCTGTTTTTTTTTTTAATTTAACTTCACAAAACCCAAATTTTGAAATTGAATAAAAATAACTTAAAAAAATAAATTTTATTAAAAATTTCCTAATAAAATTATGTCATGATTTAAGACCAAGGGTCTTTCTGCATAAGTTCAATATCAGCTTTGACCATTTCTTTGACCAATTCATCAAATTTGATCTTTGGTTTCCATCCAAAATCATTGAACGCCTTCTCAGCACTTCCTTGAAGATATTCGACCTCAGTCGGCCGGTAAAACTTGGAGTCTATTTTAATTCTCACAATTCCAGTGTCCTTTTCTTTGCCCACTTCATTTTCGCCACTTCCCTCCCACACAATTTCTTTTCCAATCTCACGGAACGATGCCTCAACAAATTCACGCACACTGTGCACCTCATTTGTGGCCACAACATAGTCTTGGGGTATTTGCTGCTGCAGCATGAGCCACATGGCCTCCACATAGTCTTTGGCATGGCCCCAGTCTCTCTTGGAGTCAATGTTTCCCAAAGCAATCTCTCGTGATTGAACAAAATTCCATTCACAGCAAACATGTCATAAGCTTCTCTGTAGTTGACAGTGATCCAGTAGGCGTAAAGTTTGGCAGCGCCGTATGGAGATCGCGGATAAAATGGTGTTTTTTCTGTCTGAGGTATTTGCTGCACTTTTCCGTACAGTTCACTTGTGGAAGCTTGGTAATACTTGACTTTTTTGTCCAGTTTGCAGGTCCGGATGGCGTCCAAGAGACGAAGAGTGCCCACTGCGTCCACCTCAGCAGTGTACTCGGCCAAATCAAATGAGATTTTGACATGGCTCTGTGCGCCCAAGTTGTATATTTCATCAGGCTGAATGTCAGAGATCAACTTGACCAAATTGGTGCTGTCAGTCAAGTCGCCGTAATGAAGCTTCATTTGTCCTTCGGTGTGTGTCAGTCTGTTCTTGTACAAGTGTTCAATTCGAGCTGTGTTAAATGAGCTTGAGCGACGCACTATTCCATGGACCATGTAGCCTTTTTCGAGCAGCAACTCGGCCAAATAGCTTCCATCTTGGCCCGTGATGCCTGTGATTAATGCTACTCTACGTGAGTGGCTTAGAGTAGTGGTTGACTCGATTTGATCAGACATTTTGCCAAAAATATGTTCAACGTGTAAAAATTTTATTATGAAACTTTGAAGCTTACCTGAAAATAAATTGTTTTTAAAATAATTTTTGATATTTATAAAATATTTTAACTAAGTTAGAGGAGGTATTGTATTTTTGTTTGATTCATTTTTAAATTTCATAAAAAAGCTTGATAAAAAATGACAATAAAATTTAAATATTTGATTAATTTAAAATTATTTTTAATTTAGAAAAATATTGTCTTTTGCTTTAAATAGCATTCAATCTTCAAAATTTTTGAAATATTTTTTCTATTTAGATTTTTAAGAGTTTATTTTTTTTTGTTAGAAAAGTAAAAAAATTATAAGCCTTTAGCAAAATGATTTTTAATTTTTGAAGGTATTTAAAGCGAAATATTACAATTGAAAAGGAAGTTAAAAGTGATAAAAATTTTCAATAAAAATTGTTTATTTATTTTTCTAAAAATAATAAATTTAACCAAATTTTTTTTACGAATTTATATTTTTTTGTATTTAAAAAAAAATTTAAATTTCTATTCTTTATTGAGTACTGATTTGAAAAGGTCATGTCTGTAAATGATTTCTGATTTGAAGCGATGAGTTCCATTTTTTAGATTTAATTCGATAACTGGCGAGGCAAAAAATCTTAAAAATTTGAGCACAAGATTGGAAATTTGGTTTTTATGGAATATAATTATTTTAGAAAAGTAAATCTTCGGACATGCTCAAAAGCATCAGGGTTTATTTGAGTTTATGCAAAATAAGAATGTAAAATTTGGAACTACATTAAAAAACTAATTATTAATTCTCATAACTTTTGTTCTAAAGCTTTATTTTAGTTTCTGAAAATTTTATCAGTAAACATTTTTATTATCAAAACTTAGATAAATTTTAGATTTAAATTTAAATAATTTTCAAAAATTATAAAGAATTTTTAATCCAAGTAGGCCCCACTAATAAAAAATTACTATGGTAATTCTAGCAAAAAAATATTTTTTATATTCAAGATATTGCGAAATAGTCAAGAAAAAGTTTTAAAATGTAATTACCACATTTTGTAAAAAATATTTATTCAAAAAAATTATTGTTTTTATAAGGTCCAGATCAAAAACTTTTTATTTTTTTTTATTAAATAAAAGGCCTTTAATATTTGACATTTTATTTGCGTAAATTGAAAAAAAATGGTAAATGCTGAATTAAAACAACCATTTTTCATAAATTTATGCAATAAATGCTGAAATAATAAAAGCCTTTTTTTTTTTATTTCAAAAAAGGATAAAAAGTAAAAATCTTTGTAAAATTATTTTATGATATTTTTAATCTAGTATTTAAAGGCTGGCAGACCTTTCAAAAAGTCACATTCAAAAATTTTAATCAAATATTTTTAATTAAAACACAATAAATTTTTAAAAATCGAAAAAATGTGAGTTCTGTAATCTGGTTTCTAATTTAGATCTCAATAATTCTTTGTTTATTACAATTCGGTTCATTCTCATTCAATTAAGTATGAATTATCATTATTAAAAAGATTTATCATTTTTTAAATAAAAATACTGAAACTTAAAAAATATATTTGCTTTGCAAAATAAATGGGGGTCAGAAAATTTATAAAAATTGGGGGTCACTATTTTAGTAGGACCCGATATAATCACTTTCAAAAATTTCTAAACAAAAAAAATTCAAAAAATTTAATTAAATTTTATTCAAAATTTAAAGGCAACGATTAACGTAAAGTTATATTTTTTCAAAAAATAAAAAATTACTCCAAACTATTTATCAAACAGAAGAGGAAAAAAAAAGAAAAAAAAAGCTTAAAATTTTAATTTTAAAAACTTCGAAGTCTTCACAAACGCACAACAAAAAAAAAAGCCATTCGACACGTTTGACTCGATGAGCACCAGCATTGTCAAAAAATTATGAAAAAAAAGGCAGAATTAAAACAAAAAAAAAAATAAAACTATCCGATTCTATTTTACAAATGAGTTTTATTTCACACATCCGTAGCTTTACTGTTGGACAACCGAGTGGCCAGAGCAGGTCTGGAACTTTGCATGGAGCCGGTCTGGGACCCGCACTCCGACTCATTTGTGTCCGAGGGCGACTTGCCAAGCTTTTTCATCAACTCCTCGGACTTGTCCGGCTTTTTCATCAATGGCGGAGGCTTCTTGTGGTCGAACTTTTCATTTTCTAGCCTAATGGACGAAGAGGAAGAAGAAGTTAGCGATGACTCAGTCGAAGTGGTCGACACACTCTTCAGTGGCTCATCACTTTTGTCACTTCTTTCCGCGGACAGACTAAAACTTCTGCACGCTTGACTTTTGGCCCCAGTGGGTGTATTGTAATTGATGGGCAGATCTATGACTAGATCGGGCCGCTTGGACTCTTGTTTGGCAAAGTCCAGCTGCTTCATGTCGTCCAGCACCGAGGCTAGAGCGTCCTCGATCTGGTTCATCTTTAATTTTTTCTTTCCATTTGACAAAAGTTCGTCCAAACTTGACTGTTCATCTGATTTGGCCGTCCTCATGGTGTAGTACGAAAGCTGACTGTTCTGCGTGTTTGTACTGTTTCCGGACAGAGTTGAGTTTGTTGAATAATTACGCTGTTTTACAGGTATTGTGCACATGTTCTGGCTGGCAATTGACACGGACCGGAACGAGTTGTACTGAGCAAAAGAGTCGTGGTCATCGTCCAGTATGTCACTTTCTTTTATGTCACTGAACTCGTTGACGGTCCTGGAGCTTGATGGGGTGCTTATGTTGTTCAGACTCGAGCTGGTCAGGCCTGAGGACTGTTTGGCGCTCATTAAGGAGTCTTTCATTGAGGTGGACATCAGAGCAGAGCTGGTTGTTTTTGAGTTTTGGCTCAGAGTTGTCTGCGGGGTGGAAGCATTCGATCTGATTCTTCTAGAGTGGAATTGGTTAGTGTTTGGTGGTGAATGGATGCAAAGAGTTACTTGCGGGAAGATCTTAGGGCTATGTATTTGTCGGGTATGTAGCCGATGCGGGTCGGGGTGCTTGAGTTTGTGGCGGCGCTTGAGCTCGGGGATAGCAGGGAGCCTTGCCACCAGTCTGCCGATAGCTGGCCTCTAATTGCCAGAATAGAGCCTTTTTTAAATGTGAGTTCTTTTTCGCTACGGCCATTGTAGTCGTAGAGAGCTATGGCTTCTGTGCAATAAAACTCTTTAAATAAAATTTTTATTTTTTTTTTTTTTCAATTTTTTTAATCCAAACACATCCCGTTAGTAAAAAAAAATCGGCAACAAAAATCATGTTATTTTTAATTGTGAAAATAAAGGTGTCCAGTTTGAGGACGAGGTAGAAAAAAACATATAAAAAGATAAAGAAAAAAAAAACATAGAAGAGAAATTTGAAAAAATTATTTTTGAAAAAGAGAATAAAAACATAAAATTGTGTTATGTTAGTTATTTTGAGACAAAAAACATAAAATTTTGAAAATAATTTTTTTTTTGGGGACAAAAAAACATATAAGAATGAAAATAATTGTTTTTTGAGAGAAAAAACATGATAGCTTGGACGAAATTTTTTTTTAAAGATATTAAAAGGGGTATTATTAATCGATCTCTTACATTACTTAAACGATCACTTAATAAAATATGTAATTTTATTTTTTTTATTTATTTATTTATTATTTATTTATTTATTTGTTTTCTGTACTTTTTTCTATCTCTAATATTATTTATTCGATTAATTTGATTAATTAACTGTCTCTAATAATAAATATTTATGCATCCTGAGTTTTTTTGTCACTAAATTTACTGAAGATGAGTATGATTATGATGAATATAGCTCTTAACTTAATTAATGAACAGTTGAAATTATCTCTTGATTTAATTTAATTATCTCCTGTGAGAGTTTTTTTTTGTGGATATTTAAAGATGATCTAATGTGACCACATGTAATAATCTTTTCCAATTTTATATATTATTACATTTCATTTATTTAGCTTATTAATTCTTTTTTTTTTTTTATCTTATTTTATTAACTTTAATTTTATTTTTATTTTATTTTATTTCATTTTTATTTTATTTTTTAATTTTTAACTTATTCTGAAGGAGCTCTAGCTCGGTACAGAAAACAAATAAATAAAATAAATAAAATCTAAGTTTTATCAAAGTATTGAAATGTCTGATAGTGAGTATCGACTAGTTGATGACTATGTAACTTCTGAATCAGAATCTGAAGACGAGGTTCAAGAATCCAATAAAAAGAAAAGAACCAGGAAGAACTGGATCTATGAGAGAACATTCGACGATCAAGAAGCATCCAAAGAAAGACCAAGAAAAAACTTATAAGATATTATTTTATTTGAAATTTTTTGAAATTTTTTTTAATTCTTTTTTTTTTTAATCAATTTAATAAATAAAAATAAGAGATACTTTAAGTAAAATTAGTTGCTGTTTTATTTAATTTAGGAGACAGATTAATAAATATAAGTTAAGGGTATTTAGTAAAATAAGAGATAGAAAAATATTAGTGATCGATTAAATACCACCCATATTAAAACATAAAAAAACTAAACACTTAAAAATGCGTCGAAAAATCGATTGGCTATTTTTGATTAAAGTTAACTCGATGATAGAGCTCGAATTTTTTCCAGTTGGACAGTTTGATTTCAAAAGCGGAAGCCAGCAAAAAAGAATTTATCTTTGTAGATTTTTTTTTATTTAAATTAGTTGAGTAAATTTTTGTTAAAAATGTTTTTAAAAAGGAAATTTAGATTTTTTTGAAAGTTTTATTTTAATAAATTGTTTAATTTATTAAAATAGTCTTTAGAATTTGTAATTTCGAAAAATTATTTTGTGGTGAGAAATTTTCATTTACGACAAAATAAAATTTTGTAAATTTTTATGTAAAGTTATTGTGCTGATAAAGAATTTTAAGAAAATTTTTTAGGCTAAAAATTTGGTTTTGTGAAATTCAGTACATAATGATAAAAAGAACAGAAAATAATTTAAAAAAATTGAATAACTTTTTTTCTAAAAGTTAAAAATTAATTCTGTGAATGCAGCATGGTGCAACATTCAAAGTTGCATCAAATATTAAGTCCTGCAAAATTTTCAGAGTTTAGCAGAAATTAGATTTCAATATAATCGAGCGTAGTGCATTTTACAGAGATTTTGTACATCATTAGCAGACTTTTACAGATGATGCAACTTTGAATGTTTCACCATGCTGCATTCACAGAATTAATTTTTAACTTTTAGAAAAAAAGTTATTCAATTTTTTTAATCCAAACACATCCCGTTAAGAAAAAAAAATCGGCAACAAAAATCATGTTATTTTTAATTGTGAAAATAAATGTGTACAATTTGATTTCAAAAGTGGAAGCCAACAAAAAAGAACTTATCTTATTAGTTTTTTTTTTTTATTAAAATTAGTTGAGTAAATTTTTGTTAAAAATGTTTTTGAAAAAAAAATTTTGATTTTTTTTAAAGTTAGAAATTAATTTGTTTAATTTAACAAAATAGACTTTAAAATAAGTAATTTCTAAAATTATTTTTAAATTTATTTATGATAAAATTTTGTTGATTTTTTTGTAGAGTTATTGTGCGTTCGAATCTTAACTTTATTATAGTTTTAATTTGGCTTGGAATTTTTCTCTCACCAAAAATTATCATTTTTCTTAGATTTCTCTTTGCATTGTAAAAATACTCTTGTGATATTAGAGGACTTTTTTTGTCTAAAACAATCAAGTAAAATTAGAATGTTTTTTTATAAAAAACAAAATAACAAAAAAATTACTACTACTACCACTTCTACTAAAAAAATTTTGAAAAATAAAAAAAAAGTAAAAATTTTAAAGAATTGGAGTTTTTGGTCTGATTGTCTAATAATTTTTTTTAAATAATAAAATTCAAATAACTCAAACTCTATAAACAAAAAAATCTTTCTCTTTTTGAATCGGCCAAAATTTAATTTTGAAAGTTGAAAAAATATAACAACTTGAAAATTAAAAGACACCTTCTTTATTTTTTTGCAAATAATTTTTTTCAATATTAAGCATTTTTGATATTAGTTGAATTAAATTATTTTTATATCGCTGTCTATATTCTGTCAGCCTACCAGTTTCTCTTTGTATTTAAATTATGAATTACGAGTTAAAAAAAATTTAAGGCATGAATTCTTAGTTGGAGGGATAAATAATCTGTCAACAAACGTGCACATTTTGAAAATCAAGGTATCCCAGGAAATAAACTCTTTTTATATTATTTGAATGGGAAAAAATTCAATTTAATTAAAAATTTTCAATAACAAATGGATGATGATTTTATCAAGAAAATTAAAAAAAGTTGAACGAAAGCTTTGATTAAAGAATTATTAATTTCTTTATACTATTTTTCAGTGTTTTTAATTAATTAATCATCAGTCTAAAATAATTATGGGCTAGGTAAAAAAATCCTAAAAAAAAAGAAAAAAACATATAGAATAGAGAAAAAAACAAAAAAATTAATTTATCATATTTTCCTGACATAATAAAAAAACTCTTTAAATTAATTCATCTAAAAATTAAATTATTTAAAAGTTGAAAATTAATCACGCAATAGAAAATTTGAAAGCAAAATTATGAAAAATAATTTTTTGAATCTTTATTTTTAGTCATGCAATCATAAATATAGAAAGAAAAACAATAAATGGCCATTCCAAATTAGATCTTTTATTTATTTAAGAAACCATAAAATGTTTTTTGTTTGTTTAAATTTTTATTACATCGACTAAAAGGTGCTCATCGAAATAAATAATAAATTAAAAATTAAATCCAAAAATTTAAATCCTTAAATTATATCTATTTTATACAAGTAAGAAAATAGCTTTCTTTTTAAAAGATAAAAATTTTAATAATATAAAACAATTAAGAAAGAAAATTAAATACTTTTTTACCTTAAAAATATTAAACATCCCTTTTAAAATATATTCAATATCAATTTAAAATAAATAACTCAGTAGGATAAAGACTGTCATAATACTTATTTTTGAAAAAAAAGTTTTTAACTTAATAAACCATGAAAATTATTTAGATAGGAAAATTTTTTGTCTAAAAATTTTTAAGGCGCTGGCCATATTTAAAATCATCATTATCAACTGGAGGTATAAATGCACCATGTGATTAATGATTTATTAATAACTTTTTATTCAAATGTATAAATGCTTTTTTTAAAAAATAAATTTTTGAGAAATTAAAAAAATCTAGATCTTTAATTTATTTTTTGGTTATCTCTTTATTTTAATCTGTTTTGTTCTATCTGTCTCAATAATAATTACATTACAATGTATTATATACAGTGGTAAAGAAATACAATTTTTACGTAATTTTACGCTATATTACGTATGATTTGTTAAGTTTACATAATCTGACATTAAATAATAATGTAATTTTACCAAATTTGAGGTAAAATTAAGTAATTAATAGGTTATTTTTTTGAAAATCACAGAAAATGCTTACATTGAAAAAAAGTTCGTTTTTGAGCTCTTTGTTAGCTTTTTTTGCTTTTTAAAATTCTAAATAATATAATAATTAAATAAATAAATAAATATTAAATAAATAATAATTAAAAAAAAATTAATAAGAGTAGATATTTTAACTACTTTCACGCAAATTATTTGTGAGTATTTCTCTTATAAAAATATTTTAAATTACAATTTTTTTACCAAAAATTACTCAATATTACATTTTATAACATTTTATTTAGCAAACAAATATAAAAATGTAGAACTATTTTTTTTTTAATTTTTAGAATTATAGTAAAAACAAAAAAAAAACAATGAAACTTCTAAGACGAACTTTTTCTTCAATCTAAGCATATTAGGGGATTTTCAAAAAAATAAAATTATAACAAATTTGACGTAAAATTACTTAATAATAACATTTTTTAACATTCGAAAAAAGATTTTGTTGTCTTACCAAATCATGCGTAATATTACATAAAATTACGTAAAAAAATAAAAAGAAATATAGAACTTTTTTTAAGTTGTCTTTTCTTTAAAATTTTTAAAATTATAAAAAAAAATTATCTCAAAAACGAACTTTTTCTTCAATGTAAGCATTTATGAGAATATTTAAAAAAAAAAATTACGCAGTTTTACGACATATTTGATAAAAATTTCATCTTTTTTCAAACCTTATTTGATTAGAGATTTTCTTATCTTACTAAATTATACGTATTATTTCAAATTTTTGATTGTATTTCTTAACCACTGTATTATAAAAATATTTTTCAATTATTAAATTATTTTATTTTTCAAATTAATTAAAAAAAAACCCAAATAATTCCTGACTGATTTTTGACAACCAAAAAGTTAACTTTCTTCCCTGGACCACAATTAAGAACATTTGACATAAGATCAATGGACTGGGACACCTTTTCGATTTTTAAAAATTTTTTCAAAAGAAAAAGTTCGATTTGGTACAAATTTGAAGAAAAAGTTTTTTTTTTTTCTAAACATTTTAGGTGATTTTCGAAAAAATTATGTAAAAAAATATAAAAAATGTAAAACTTTTTTTGTATTTTTCTTTCCTTAAAATTTTTATAATTAAAAAAAAAAACAACATTATCCCAAAAAAGATCTTTTTCTTCAATGTAAGCATTTATGAGAATATTTTTAAAAAAAAATTACGCAGTTTTACGACATATTTGATAAAAATTTCATCTTTTTTCAAACCTTATTTGATTAGAGATTTTCTTATCTTACCAAATTATACGTATTATTTCAAATTTTTGATTGTATTTCTTAACCACTGTATTATAAAAAATATTTTTCAATTATTAAATTATTTTATTTTTCAAATTAATTAAAAAAAAACCCAAATAATTCCTGACTGATTTTTGACAACCAAAAAGTTAACTTTCTTCCCTGGACCACAATTAAGAACATTTGACATAAGATCAATGAACTGGGACACCTTTTCGATTTTTAAAAATTCAAAAAGTTAGTACAATCTAGAAAAGAACACCACAATGAATAGTTAGCGCAACCATGCTTGATTGGAGCAAAGTATTACCATTAAGTATCGGATGGTTTCCAAACGAAAAAAAAAGTGAACAAAAAAAAATTTTAAACATCTGTCTCGACGAGCTCGTCGACTTTTTTGATCAAAGAATCCACGTCAATGCTTGTCCTCTGGTCGAATCGTCGGTCCTCTTCGGTGACGAATCGAAGACTTGGTTGGGTCGGCGTGGTAGCCATGCTATTTGACGTGGAGCTGCCATGTAGGTAAAAATTCGACACCGAACTTGAGGACGACGACGATCTGTTCTGATTGTGAGCCATGGCGCTCGAAGAGGACGATGATGGGAAAAAGTTGGTATTGGCCGATGAAGACGAGTATCGGCGCTTTTCTTGCTTGAGTGGAAAATTTGGTTGACTAAGCCGGTTAAATGGCAATGGCGAAATGGACTCGGATGACACACCAGTAACACGAATGCTCGGCGACGGCGTCTCGATAAGACTAGTCGCTAAAACAGGCAAGGACAAGTCAATAGGGGCGAGTGCGTGGATTAACAAAGGAGAAAAAAGTAAAAATACAACTTACCGTCATCAGAAAAGTGTTTGCCATAGTGTTTGTCACATTCGTCCTCATCGTCGGTCACATCGTCCATTTCATCGTTGTCTATTTCACTGTCGAACTTTTCGTACACTGGGCCCTCACACTCCATCGAAAATACTTCGTCGCTGTTCTGTATGATCAGCTTAATGAGCTCAATTGTGTCTGTTTGATGGTTAACTTGGTCTTTTTTGTCATCTGGCACTGGTATCAGAGTTGGGGCCAAACAAATGGCTATGTTGTATGCGTCCATCATATTTTCATCTTTGAATTCGCTCAGACTGTAAGAGAAAATTTTTGAAATAAAATTTTTTTGAAATAAAATTTTTGAAATAAAAAAATTTTTGAAATAAAATTTTTGAAATAAAATTTTTGAAATAAAATTTTTGAAATAAACTTTTTGAAATAAAATTTTTGATAGAAAAAAAATTTTTGAAATAAAAAAAATTTTTGAAATAAAATTTTTGATAGAAAAAAAATTTTTGAAATAAAATTTTTGAAAGAAAAAAAATTTTTGAAATAAAATTTTTGATAAAAAACATATATATTTTTTTGGCTGTCAGTATCGATCACAATAAATTTAGTAAAAATTAACACAAGTTTATATAAAATATCAACAAAAATTTCATATTTTTATCTCTTCATTTTTTTCCGAACATATTATAAATAAAATAATTAAAATAATGAAAACATAACACATCTAATAAATGAACACCTTTTATTAGATAAATTGCAACTAAAATCATTAAAGCTTAATATATTTTTTTAATTGACAAAAAATTTAGTACTCATCCAATTTTAAATGACTTGAAATTCTTTCTAAGAAAAGTTAACGTCACTATATATATTTATTTATTTTTTTCATTATATCTCTTTTAGTTTCAGTTTACTTTACCCTATTTTAATTTATTTTTAAATTTTTTTTTGATTGTTATTTTGTTTTAAATTTTATTCTGAAGGAGCTTAAGCTCGAGTTAATGCTGTCATGAAGAAAAGAAGAGGTTTTTACTGCCTAAATGGTTGTACTAAAAAAAAAATCAAATTTTTTGGCAGATTCTTTTACTAATCAAATTACTAATCAAAATATCTTTTTTATTGATTAAATGGAAAAAATAAATTTTTTTGGTAATTCTACTTATTTTTTTATTTATTTATTTATTTATTTATTCAATGAACGCCTTGTAGGCGATGTAAAAATTATATATAGATGTTATTATGTTGTAATTCTATCTAGACACAATATTAACTTTATTATTTTTTTATCTTATTTTGGAATTTTTATTAAATATGTGGAATTTTTTCTAAAAATATTGTGCATAAATATTAGGAGTCTATTTTTTTTTAAAATGTCTTAAATTTATAAAAAAATATTTTTTTAATCATCAACTTGTAAAATTAATAATTAATATAAAGATTTTTATTCTGTTTAATTAGAAAAATATCGCGATTAATTAAATGATCAGTATTTTAATCGAATGATCAGTATTTTTATCAAATGATCAGTACATAAAAATAAATATGAACAGTAAATAAATAATAAACGATTAGTAAATTACAGATAAACACCATTAAAAAAAAAGTTAAATGATCAGTAACATAAATTTTAATCTAATTAGATTTATTTAAAATTTAATGCAATTAAAAAAATATTGAAAATTCTTTTTTTAACTTATAAATAATTCATTTAGATTTAAATTTAAATTCAACCGTTGAAAAACTTTGTTTTTTGGATATAAATTTTGACTTTAAATAAAAGCGTTCTGTTTTTTTATTTTTTATTAATATATCAAAGGCTTGTATTTAACTTAGCATTAAAAAAATACTGAATGAGCATTAATTTTTTAGGGTATTATCAGTAAATTAAAATCATTAAAAAATCTATTATTGAGCATTAATTTATCATTTATTTAGCATTAAATTATATAAAAACAAGCATTAATTAATTTAAATTAAAGTACTTAATGTTAGCACTGTTAAGCAATTAATGTTGTTTTTTTTAAATTAATGTAAATTTTTTTAAATTAATGTTAACTGCAAATTTATAATGTGCAAAAAATTTAACTAATGCATGTTTGATATATTAAATGCACGATTAAAATAATTAATGCTTGTCCAATATAATTAATGTTGTTTCAAAGAAATTAATGCTAAATATTATTATTGTTCAAATCAATTAAATTAATGCTCATATAAATATAAGTCTATATCAAATGAACCACAATAATCACCTAAGTAATTTAGACACAAAAAAAGTCATTATTTACAAAAAAAAAGTTTTTCAACGATTGAATTTAATTTTAAATCTAAATGAATTGTTAAAATCATGATGTATTTATATTGACATTAAAAATTGGTAATTCAACTGATTAAAAACTCTTTCTTTTTTTTTTTAATTATCTCTTTAGTTTTTTCAATCAATATTTTTCCTCTGTTTATTTTAAACAAAACCAAAATATCACTTTGCATTTCTTTGATATTTAGAAATAAAATTTTATACCATACATTAGATTTTTATTATGTGTCTAAAATTAAATTATCTACTGATCAAAAATTATTTTAACTAAACAACAGTAAATCAAATACTGGTTATTTAAATAAAGTACTTATCATTTAATTAATATACTGATCAAATGGATATTAAACAGAATAAAGCTGATCATTAAAATAAAATACTGATCATTTAAATAGCAGCCGCAAAATATTGTTTTTTTTTTATATGACTAAAAATGAAATGCTGATGAAAAAAATTAAATTGACGATTAGAAATTAATAATTTAAATGAACTTTTTAATAAAATATTTTAAAATTTTTATTACGTTTTTAAAATTCTTTCAACAAAAATAATTTTTTTTTTAATTCTAAACGAATTTATTTTGATTAAAACTTTAAATTAAAAAAATTAAAAAAAAAAGTAAAGTTTAATCGAGAAATATTTTAGTTTTTATTTAATAACACTAATTAAATAAGATTTCCACCGTTTTTATCTTAAGACTATCGTAAATTATTATACGACAATGATTAGAATAGCACTAGGACTTTCAGCAGCTGTTTAAATCACAAAATCATCTTTTTTTTTTACTGATTAATAATTTTAATAAACCATGTGGCTTCAATTAATAAATTTTAAGCAGCGTTTTTTCAAAGTTCTGCAGACAATAAATTAAATTTTAAAAAATATGTTACAAATCTCTGTTTAATTGTAAATAAGAGACTTTTTTCTATTAGTAATCTTTTCTATCTTTGTACATCTGTAAAAATTCAGTTTTTTAAAACATTTATTTTACCACATTTTGATTATTGTTGCTCTCTTATTAGTTATTTTTCAAAAGAATCAATACAAAAATTATCTGACTATTATTATTTTTGTTTATTTAAACTATTCAAATTTAAATTTAATTCTTTTGATTTTAATATGGTAAATAACTTCTTAGAAAAATATGGATTATTTTCTTTTCAACATAGGTTTTTGTCAAGAATGCTTAATTTTTCATACAAGATTTTGAATTTTGATGATGGTAGAATTGATTTGAAAAACAAGTTGATTTTCAATGAAGAAAGAAAGCTAACGTATGACTTGAGAAATAAAGATCTTCTTTTTGAACCTGGGATAAAGTCAAAATATGGAATCAATACATTTGAGTATATCTACTCAAGACTGATGAACAAATTTGTAATTTTTAAAAAGGACTTAAGCTTCAACCACTTTAAATTGTCAATTTTTAATAATATTAATTTAATTTATGCAAAAACACTTAGTTTTTTTTCAAAATTTGATTTAAAATTGAAAACATTATATTTTGAAATTTAAATTTTTTACATTTATTTTTATTTTAATTTGTAATTTTTAAATTTATTTGAATAAAAGAAAAGTTTGATCAGGTCATCATTATTAGCTACCTAATAGTGTTGATGATGGGCACTAGCCTTATGATTAGACTTAATAATAATAAAAAGCGGGAAAAACGCTGAAAGAACGCCGTTTTACAGGCGTTTAAGCGGCGTTCTTTCCAGGTTTTTTTTCCAGGATGTTATTTCAAAGGTAGATACATCTTATAATTCAATCACAAAATATTATACCAATTTTTTTTATAACACATTTTTAAGGGATGTATTTAAATGCTCACCTATAAAAAATGACATGTACACTAACGAACGATGTACTCTATAAATAATATAAGTGTATTACCTAAAAAAATTAATTTCTCTCCTTAAATAAATAATTTTTTCAACAGAAGTTGATGAATGTGTGCAATAAAAAAGGAAAGAAAGAAGCAATTTATTTTTAAAATTTTTTTAAGTTCAATATTTGAAATTCTAACCTCACAGTTCACACAAATAAAAAACTGACATTGCTTTTCAAAAATTAAAAATTAATGGCCATAATTTTTTATAAATTTTCCAAACTGAAAAAACTTCCCTTCTAGTTTGTGGTGAAAAGTTTTTAGTTTATTGGGAACCATTTATCTTTTAAATTTTCCTTTCGAAATTGAAATCAGCTTAATTTTTACAGATTTTGAAAAAAATTCAAAATATCTAATTTAAATATTTTAATGTTTTACTTTTTTAAATGATATTTAATTTTTTTTTAAATGATATTAAAAAAATTTATTTTTACATTATTTTTTAAAAATTATATAAACGAAATTTGCACATGACATGGGCACCTTGAGATAAAAATTTTATCCAATTTGAGAGAAACAATTTTAATTTTTAAATAAACTTAAAAAAAGCTTAACAAAAAGTTTGTATTGACTCCTGAGAAAACTTTTTTATTTTTATTTATTTGTTTTATATATCTTTATTTAAAACATTTTTAGAATCAACGGGAGTTATTTATTTATTTGTTTGTCATCTGTACCATTTTATTAGTTAAAATTTGAACTCTAATATTGACTTAAATTTTTTTTCTTTCAACTTTCGACCAAAAATAATTATAATTTATGATTTTTTTTATTTTAAAAATTCATCAATTTAAATAGATAAATTAATTAGTTTTGGTTAAAAAATTGATAAGAGGACTTTATTTTTTATTTAAGGGAACGTTCATTTATCATAGTCAGGGACGACCAAAAGTTGCTTTTTTTCCCCAAAAGTCGCTCGGAAAGTTGCTAAAAAGCTCAAAAGTTGCGAAAGTTACTAACATAATTTTTGTTTTAAAACAAAAAATTATAGAAGTATGGTATAAATAAAGTTTTTATTTTACTTTTTTTATCAACAAAAATATCACTCTTGTAAAAATACTTTTATGAAACAAAATTACTTGCACTAAAAAAAATTGCTACACGCAAGCAAAATAACTTTTTGAATATAAAATTATTTTAAAAAAAAATATTGATCTTGTAGAGACATTTAATGAACCATCGATCGAAGATAAGAGTTTATCTGCTGACAAAATAGGCATTGAAATTGACAATCAAACCAAAAACTCCAATTTTTTTAAATTTTTAGTTTTTTTTTAATTTTGTTTTTATAAAAAAAAAATTTTCCTTATTAAAGAGTATTTTTATAAAAAAACATTTTAATTTTACGTAAGTATTTTAGACAAAAAAAGTCCTTTAATATCACAAGAGTATTTTTAGAATACAAAGAGAAATTTAAGAAAAATGATGATTTTTGGTTATAGAAAAATTCTAAGCCATTTAGTAAATTAAGTTTCTTATTTAAAAAAAATATTACATATATTCAAAACCCCTTTCAATTTTTGTGTTCAAAAAAGAGTAATTTTCACAACAAAAAAAAACTGTAAAAATGTAAACAGGCCATTCACTTACTATACAGTTATATATATTTAATGGAATTTGGTCCTTTTGTTCTTTATTGCATAAAAGTTGCTAAAATTTGCTGATTGTAGTGTACAATTCATTAATTAGAGAGCAATTCTACTTTTTCAATAGAGTACGAGTAATTATTTTTAGGAGAGCAAATAAATATTATTTTTTAATACTAATTATCTTGTGATTAAATCTACCAATTTTTTTGTTCTTTAAATAACAAATTTTTCAATTAATAAAAAAAAAATAAATAAATCCTATTAATACCATGACAATTTTTCCCAACGAAAAAAAAATACTTACTGATTTAAAAATGAAAAAAAATATCTCAAAATGATGAAGATGGGTTTGGGCACCTGACACATTGCCTTTCTAATATTTTCGATTTTAATCGCTTCAATACTTTCAATAGGAGACGAACTTGCGTTTGTATCTGTGGCTTCGTTGGCACTGTTCTGATTTGTATTGACCCTAAGAGACTTGATAAAAGTGTCGTACAACTCTTTGGGAAACAATGGCTCTTTTAATTCTCTTAAATAAAGCTTGAGGACACCGGCAACTGAGTTCATTTCGCGCGGATTCACTGTTATCAGTGGATCTTCGCCTTTTTCGAATGCTTCCTTGAATTGGTTTATTTCCAGCTGAGAGCCAGGTATGCGAAAAATGCCTTGGTTGTGCAGACCTAGCCGATTGATGGCTCTGATACAACTGGTCAGTATAAGTGGTATTTCTTGTTTGGTCACATTAATGTACTCGATTAGTTTTCCTCCGAATAGTCTTGGCTGGCCGATTGTTGGCGACTTTCCGATTTTTTTCTTTTTTTCCATGCTGATCAGCTGATTAAATTTGTCCAAAGTTTGCTTGTCGCTGCTGTTCACACAACCATTTAGCGCCTTTTGCATCATTTTGTGCCTGGCCTCAAGGCGAGCTATCAAATTGGAGCTGGTAGTGTACTGTCTCACTTTCTGCACATAGTAGTCCTCGATTTCTAGTCTTTTTTGCTTTGGACCGATTGAATGGCTCGGCAGGTTCAAGTCACGGAACAAATCGGACATGTCACAATTTTTCAAGTCAAAATAATTTAGGAGAGATTTTTCGGTGGCTTCTATTGTCTTGAAAATTTCGTCATTTTCGGTCTTTAGGGTTTTGAGGCGCTCATCAAGTTGTTGATAGCGCTGCTCCATCTCAAGGCGGATCAGTGACTGGGCGTTTACCTGGGACACCTCATCGCCCTTGTGAGGCTCGAATTGAAATTTGCTCTTTATGTTGAAGACTGATTGGAAGCAGTCCAGGTACTTTTGTTTGTCCGCGTTTGAGTCCAAGTCACCTATGCAGCGGCTTATCTGGTCTACAGTGAGTTGACGCGAGCGCTTTATGTTCTCTTGTGCCGAAAGATAAATGTAGATGCATTTTGCCACCGATGTATGAAAACCAAAGTCAGTGCACTTTAAGCAAAATTTTAATTTTTATTTAGAAATAATTTAATTTAAAAGAAAAAATTTTATAAAAAGATTTGAAAAAATTTAATTTATATATATTTTTACTTTTATTTTCAAAATATTTTTCAGAAATAATTTAATTTTAAAAAAAAATTTTTATAAAAAATTATTTGAAAAAATTTAATTTAAATATATTTTTACTTTTATGTTTAAAATTTTTATTCAGAAATTTTTTATTAAAAAAAAACTAATACTAAGATTTTAATAAATGTTATTTATATATATTTTTATGTTTAGATTTTTTTTTCTGAAATTTTTTAAATTAAAAAAAAATCTAATACTAAGATTTTGATAAATTTTTTTTATATATAATGATAATAATAATAATAAAAAATAAGCTACGGCAAGCATGCTTGCGGAGACGTCTTACTAGGAAGACATCTATGGTAGCTAGATGCATTGAAATATAGTTACATAAACAAAGTTATTAATAGTTTTCTATTTAAAAATAGACAGATATATAAAAAGAAAGGGAAAAAACTAAAAAAAAAAAAACAAAACACAACGAGATCGAGAACAAAACAATTATATATTTTTTCTTTCATGTTTAGTTTTTTTTTTCTGAAATAATTTAATTTAAAAAAAAAAAAATTTTATAATAAGATTTGAATAAATTTAATCTATATGAGTTTCAAACGTTTTATTGATTAAAAATTATTGATTTGAGAATTAAATCTAATTGTACAATAATTGTTATTAAGATATAAAGTAAGAATTGTCAGACATATCGTAAATTGCTACAAAAATATAAATTATAAATTATAAACTAGTTATATGATTAAACAAGATAGAGACTAGCTCTCGCGTTTTGGCTGTTGGAATCGTTGCGAAGTTTTCGAAGGAACTTCTGTAAGAAGCTGTTGCGATAAGCAGCCTCGTTTGCTTATATATAAATTTACTTTTATAATTGAAATTTTTTTTCAGAAAGAATTTAATTTAAAAAAAAAAAATTATAATAAAATTTGAATAAATTTGATTTATATATATTTTTACTTTTATGTTTAAATTTTTTCAGATATAATTTAATTAAAAAAAATAACTTTTTAGAAAAAGATTTGAATAAATTTAATTCCTATATAAATTTACTTTTATGTTTAGATTTTTTTTTATGAAATAATTTAATTTAAAAAAAAATCTAATACTAAGATTTTGATAAATTTTATTTATATGTATTTTTACTTTTATGTTTAAAATTTTTTTTCAAAAATAATTTAATTTTAAAAAAAAATTTTTTTAATAAGATTTGAAAACATTTGGGGGTTGTGAAGTTCATTTCAATTCGATCTTTCAATTCAGAAAAGCTTGAATAACTTTTTTACTAAAAGAGATAATTTAGTTCTGTAAAATGCTTAATGTTTAAGAACCTTGCTTAATTCAAAAACATATGTCTGCAAAAACCTTACAAAGAAATTGCACAATTGATTAGAAAACTTTTTAATGGCGTGCAAAACGCAGAAATTTGCAGAGTTATTTGCAGGCTTATTTTACTCCATAATTCAAAATTGCTCAAAATTAAGCATTTTACAGAACTAAATTATCTCTTTTAGTAAAGAAGTTATTCAAGTTGTTCTGAATTGAAAAGATCGAATTGAAACGAACTTCACAACCCCAAACATTTGATTTTTATATTTTTTTAATTTTATGTTTAAAATTTTTTAAAAATTTTTCAAGTTAATTTTTTCAAAATATGCTGAAAATTAAGAGCCAAAAAAATCTTATTAATTTTATCAATTTAAAAAATAATTTAATTTACTTTTTTTCTATATTTAAAGTTTCTAATTATTAGCAAATTTTACGGAAAATGGTAAATTTGCACCAAAAAATTTAAAAAATAAATTTTATTACTAAATAGAATTTTATTAGAATAATTAGGATTAGAAGGTCCTAAAAAAAATTTTAACTGTTCAACATTTTCAATATTTTTCATTGTAGAACACCACCTCTTGCAATTAAATTTTTATTACCTATTTTTTAAATTAAAAAATTATTGAACTGAAATTTTGTTAATGATTTTACTATTTTCAGGTGAGTGATTTTATTTTTTGACATATTTTTGAAGTCGCTGACTCAATGTTTTGCTCATAAATACCTTTGGTTTGTTCTGCCATTTAGAAAATGTTTTTCCTATATTTTTATACAAATAATAATCGTATTGATTAATAAAACTCAATTTTATTTCATTTCTAAATTTTTTAACATTTTTGACGTAAAATGTCAACATTTTCGGAAATAAATTTTCATAAAATCTCCCTGTATCTTTGATTATTGATAATTGTCTAATAATTTAAAAATAAAAATGTTTATTTATTGGTAAGAATTTTCATGTTTAGCAAAAATAAACAATCTAGGGTGAAATATTTTAAATTCTATTTTTCTATAAATTTAAACGACTTTGTTCGGAACTTAAAAAAAAGTATTAAAAAAACAAGGTTGAAATAAAATGAATATTTAAATTTAATATCTTTAGAACAGTAAAAAATCTAAAGCTTTTTAATGTTTATTTTGTGATTATGGTCATCAAAATTGGATCATTTACTTCCAAATTAAAAGTTCAGAGTGAATAATTTTTTTTACCAATAAATAACATTTTCACCAATAAATCAAAATATATCTTTTTAAACATAACTTTTTTATCGAATCTTTTTATGAATTGACCAGACAATTCACTCAGAATTTTTGGTTTGAAAAGTCGTTTTTTTTGTTACTTTAATTAAATAAATTTCTTAATTTTTTTTATGGTGTTTATTTTATTGGAAACAATTTTGAGTTTTGATAAGAATGCAAACAATGACCAAAAGTAGTTATTCACTTTATTTTTGTTGAAATTTTAATGTTTTTTTAGGTTAAAACTTTATTTAAATTTAAAATAGAAAATAAAAATGATCCCTTATTTCAAATAATGACTAAAATTAATGATTTTAAATTATAAAAAATAAAATGCTTTTCAAAATAATTAACAAAAAAGCGCTATAAAAATATAAAGAAATAAAGAAAATCTTAGTTATAGTTCCAGAGGGTTAAGGAATTTTTTGAAGCATTATATGATATTTTTGAAAAAAAATGATTTTGTAAATTTTATCAATTTAATTAATGCCTATTCAAAAATTTCTATATTTTTTAATTGGCTTTGCAATTTGAACCACATTCATTGAATCATTTGTTTAAAGCCTATGAAAAATTCTAAAAATATAACCACATTAAATAAAATACTCGAGAGGTTTTGCATAGTCAAGGAGATTTTTACATTTTTAGAGTTTTTTTTGTTCGTAAATTTACAATTCTTTTTTTTTAAATAAAATAATGTTTAGTTATTAAATATTTAATTAACAAGATAAATAAACTATTAAGTAAATTTAGTTTCTATTTAAATTTTCTGTATTTCAAGTATTTTGAATTCTTGTTAAATAAATAAAAAAATTAATCATAAAGGTACAGGTAATTTTTTTACAACAAAAAAAAAATTTAAATCAATATAAAATACACTTTATTTATAGTTTTAAAAAAATCTTAATTTTTTTCATTTTTTTTGTATTTTTTGGTTTTTAAAGTGCACATGAGACTTAATTTAAATGAACAAAAATAAAACAGATTACATCTATTCATTTAAAAATACAAATACTATCTTGAAAATAAAAAGAAATTAGATAACATTACGATACCTAAAAACGTAAAAATTCACTTAAAATAAAGTATGAAATCAAAGTATACCAATAAAAGACCTCAACAGAAATTTGAATAATTATTACATCACTAACAAAATGTTTACTGATACTTCAATCGAACAGTGTTTATTTTTTAATTTGTCGCATAATCAAAAATTATAGAAAAATATTTATTTTTTTGTTTGATATTTTTTTAATTGTAAAATAAAATAATTGACATAATAACGATATTTCATTCTAAGGAATAAAGTGAGAATAATACTTGAGTTTCAAACGTTTTATTGATTAAAAATTATTGATTTGAGAATTAAATCTAATTGTACAATAATTGTTATTAAGATATAAAGTAAGAATTGTCAGACATATCGTAAATTGCTACAAAAATATAAATTATAAATTATAAACTAGTTATATGATTAAACAAGATAGAGACTAGCTCTTGCGTTTTGGCTGTTGGAATCGTTGCGAAGTTTTACTTGTAGTTTGTTTTTTTGAGATATGAATTACATGATTAAATCAAATAAATTTTTTTTCCAGATCTTATTGAAATAAAAAAAAAACTCATTTGGCCGAAAAATTCCTCGTTTTATTGAAAATTTATAAAAAAGAAATTTTGTGTCTTAAAATTGAATTAAATTTTTTATTCATATATGTTATGCATTATTATGAAAATCAAAATTATCAAGATTTAGATTTACATTTTATCATCCTATTGTTCCATTTGAGAGTTTATTATTCAAAAAATTTAATTCTATATTATTTACTTTAAAATTTAAAAAATGAATTTAAATAGAAAATTTTCATTTTAATTAAAATTTATTAAAAATATCAAATTTCATTTTTTTATCGCCATCTCATGTCGTTCGCAATTTTTTTTCAAAAAGTTTTATTTAAATTTTAGATCAAAATTGTAATGGATTTTTGACAAATATAGCATTCAAATTTCCATTTTCATATTATGGTCAAATTTTTATTATATTTCTTGTCCGTCAAATCAAGAAGATTTGATGGCTTTCGAACAAACTAATTTCATCCACCCTAAAATATTTTTCGAATAAAAGTTTCATTTAATATTTCTTGAGATGATTAAAAAGCTGACATTCTGATAATAAGAAATAAGAATTTAATTTTTTTTTCTATTTTGAAAGCTTATCTATTTATGTTAGTAATTAATCAATTAGACTAGTTTAAGATAAAGTTATCAGTCTGTTTAAAAATTCTTATCTTTAAACGAAATACTAATCTCATATTCATAAAATAATCTCTACAGAAAGAATTGATTGTTGAACAAAAAATTAAAGTAACCGTAAACTATGAAGTAAACAAAAAACCAAAAATTAATTAATTTTTTTTTCTAAAATTTAATCATTAATTCCACCCTTAGCAAAAAAATTTGAACAAAAACGCTAAATATTAATTACACATCATAATTTATTAATCTTTCAAACCGTAAAATTTTTGAAGAATTAATGTTTATATAAATTTAATTTTTTCATGATATACATAGAAAAAATAATTTTTTTTACAAAAAATTTACTCAGAATTAAAAAAGGATTATGTCAGTGCCTTTGGTTTCAGAAATTATACCTTTCGTTATTTTGCTTAACATTTATAATATTGGAATCCAACTAAAGTTTTATTTTTGAGATCTAAAATTCGCTTGCTTAATTCAATGAAATATGGAACCTGAAGAAGTGAAGTCTACTTTTATTTTTATAAAATTTAAAATGGACTTATACTGTACAATACTTTGAATTTAAATCAAATTAATTTTTTAATAATTTCATAAAAATTTTTTATTCATAAAAGTGAAAAAAATTTTATTTTTTTTAATTCATTTTCTCTTTCTATTATTTTTTTATTATTTTCCTTTTAATTTGCATTTGAGGCTCAAAATTTAAATAATAATAAAAGTAAAAATTTATTTTGATTTACTAGTTATTAATCTATTTAAAAACAACAATAGCAGAGAAAGTCTCATTACTCCGAGTCATTTAAAAATTTTAACTCTAATAAAAAAATGAGAAATCTCGACAGAAAAAACATTGCAAAATCAAATTAACTGTCAACAATGTAGATTAAAAAAATTACTTTTTCCTCTCTTGATAATATTTAAAAATAAGAAATAAAAAAAATTATCAAAAACTTTTAAACAAATTCAAGTAAAAGGATTAATTTTTTTCTTTAATTTTAAAATAATTTACTTGAAGAAATAAAATAAAATAATATTCCAAAATTTATTTGGGTAAAAGAAAAAAAAATTTTCTTCTTCGAATTTTAAAAATATTTTACCAGGAGAAATAAAAAAAAAATTTTTAACCAAAGTTCAAACTTATTTAAGTAGAATTAAAATTTTTTTGTTTAAAAATTTTTAAAATATTTACCAGAAGAAATAAAAAAATATATTCCAAAATTTTTAACTTATTTGTGTAAACGAAATAAATATTTTTCTTCGAATTTTTAAAAATATATTACCAGAAGAAATTAAAGAGAAAAATTTTTTTTTAAAAAAATTTTTAACTTTTAAAAGCAAATTTAAATTTTTTTTTAGTTTTTAATATATTTACCGGAAGAAATGAAATAAAATTTTTTTTTCTTCGAATTTTAAAAAATATTTTACCAGAAGAAATTATAGAAAAAATTTTTTTAACCAAAGTTTTAAAATTATTTAAGTAGAACTAAACTATTTTTTGTTTAAAAATTTTTAAAATATTTACCAGAAGAAATAAAATCAAAAAATTTTTTTTTAAATTTTCAGCTTATTTAGGTAAAAGAATTAAAATTTTTGTCATTTAAACTTTAAACATATTATCCAAGAAGAGATTAGGGAAAAAAATGTTCAACTTACATCAACAATGTCGCCAATGTCATCAGTACAAAACTTATTGATGCAAGCATTGGCTGAATCAATGCTAAGTATGTACTCATTTCTTGCCTTGAACGACTTTACCTTGGTATCGGTGTATTTGTGAAGTCTTTTTTCCACTTGTTTTTCGAATTGCTTGAGCTTTTTTTTGCTTTTTTGTTTTTCAAACTTGGGCTTTTGAGCTTGAACATACTTGAGCTTGTCCTCGGCCTGTTTGGCTTCGCTCTGATAGTCATGATAAGTCTTCATGGCACCATTGAGCTCGCCCACCACCTTGAAAATTTCCTCGTGTGTGGCCTGTCCAATGCCCTTGCATTTGATAAACATGCGCCGGATGTCCTCGATGATCTCATCGAACCGGTCGCCCACATGCTTCGAGCATATTTCGCTGGCAACTTGGTGGTACTTGGAGTGCTGTTTGGTGTCGTTCAGCAGCGCTTCCCACAGCTTAAACGTGGAATGCAAGTGCCATGTCTCACGTCTATTTTGAAAAGAGTCAGACCACTTTTAAAAAAAGTGACCAAAAGCCTACTTTGTCTTCTCAGACTTGTGTCTGGCCAAAATTTGCTTGTTCAACTTGTCCAAGTCCCGCGAGTACTGCATTTCCACTTCGGCCCTCTTTTTGAAGTAGTCCTGCAGCTCGTACATTATGGATATCTGCGTGTCCAAACGCTGCTCCAAACACTTGATGCCCTCGTTGAGCTGGTTTTTTAGGTCTTGAAAAAAATAAAAAAATTTTTGTTACAATTTTTTTATTCAATTTTTAAATTATTTTAAACTTGTTTTGGATTTGAAAAATTTTCGTCTCCAATCACATGTGTCAAAGTGATTGAGACTATGGTGACTTAGAGACCTGGAGTTGTGAGCAAACAGCTTATTTGGTATTAGAAAAGAGTAAGATCGGTGCCTGAGCGAGCTGTTGTGGCGCTGAAACACGCTCAGATCCGAATCGGATGTTAGCTTGGCTATTTTGACTGGCTGTGTCTCTTGATCGCTCATTTCTATGAAAACAAAATTTCTAATTTAACTTTTGAAATGAGCTGACCGAATTTGGAAAAAATAACTTAGAAAAAAGTTCTAATTAAAATTTGACATAGTTTTTCTTTTTTTATTTTTTTGTTCTTTCACTTTCGTGTTCTATGATATTTTTTTAATAATGAAAAAAACCAAATTTTTTTTTTCTTAAACACCTGAAACATTATTATTATTTTAAAACTTTGAAAGTAAATATTTGTTTGTTAAGGACCGGTGAGATTTACAGGTCGCAAAATAACAATTATTTAATTTTTTTCAAGTGATTTATTTTGCTCACGTAGAATCACTTCTACTCCAGTATTCTCATTGTTTCTCTATCCAAAACCAGTTTTTTTTTGTTTAAAATCACAAATAGAGGGTTCTAGGTGGTCTAAATGAATCTTGGCAACCAAACGGACTCTTACTTTTTGCTTCTTTTTTTTCTGGTCTGATTGTCGAATTTGGAAAATACACAAAAATGATGGAGGATACAATTTGTAACACTCAAAGTGAAAAGTCTATGGTACCCAAACAATGGTAAACAAAATTTTATTTTTTTTCTTTTTATCAATAAAATTTTGTCAAAGTTATAATTGAGTTCCAAAAAATGTGATGATTTAAGAGAAATAAATAGTTAAACAATTTTTTTTGTATGAAGAAAGAAAATAAATGAACAAATTCAAATTGAGACAAATTGGCCCTGAAGTTTTGAATGAATAAATTTTTTTTTCATAAATTAATAAAAAAAAATTTTTTACTTCGTAAACTTTTTTGTTTAAAGCCGAATTCTGGTGCTCTTTTTTGACAATTTCTCTTCTTACTTAGCATACTTTGGCAATGAGGAAAAAAGAATAGAAAACTACGAGAGAATTTAGTTGTCAAATTTTTAAGGTTCTTTTTGGTTCTCTATGTTACATTTTTTGGGTTCCTTTAAAATATTTTATTTTTCTTTAGGGTTTTTTTTAAACCTTTTTTAATTTTTATACTTTTAGACCAAATTTTTTTCTTGTTTTTTTTTTAAATTCTATTTATTTTTTTTTTATTTTGACTTTTTACTCTAGTTAACTTGGCTCTTTTTTACAAAATGAGAAGGTTATTATTTAATATTTAATAAAAACTAAAAAAAATGTGTGTAGCTTGTAAAAAAAACAGTCAAAAGGAAAATAGCACCTTGAGAAAGCTGTAATTGTGAACAAAAAGTATCAAAGTAAATCTTAAAAATAAAAAGGGCCTCAAATAAAATACAAAAAAAACTATTATCCAGTTTATTTGGTTTAAAAAATTAAAAAAGGTTCAAAAAATTTAAAAGAACACCAAAGATCTCAGATGATTCCAAAAAGAACCAAAAAACCCATTACATCAAGTAAGAACTTACTTTCCGGGTTCTCTCTTATTCTTTCCTCATAATAAGTGCAAACTTGGTGGAAGTAACAGGTATAGTATTAGAAAAGAAATTAAAAAATTGTGCCTCAAGATTCTAATATTATACCAAAAGAATAGTCACTGATTAGAACAATTTTGACAACCAAAGTATAGAAACAAAATCAATGAACTTTTTTAAGACATAAATAGATTCTTTTTGGTTCTACGTGTTTTATTTTTTGGATCCCTTTAAAATATTTAATTTTTCTTGAAGGTTTTTTTTAAACCTTTTTTAATTCTCAAACTTTTAGACTTAATTTTTTTGTTTTTTTTGGTTCTAATTAGATCTTTTTCACATTTTGACTTTTAACTTGACTCTTTTATATAAAATGAAAAGGTTATTATTTAATTTATTTTCAACCATAAAGAATCTGTGTAGTTTAAAAAATTTAGCCAAAGTTAATAAGATACAAAGTCTGTATTAAGAATGTTGTAATTGTGAACCAAAAGTAGCAAGGTAAATGGTCGAAATGTAAAAAGAAGCTAAAGATCACCAAAGATCTTAAATGATTTAGTTCATCAAGTTCTTCTCCAGTTATCTTTTATTCTTTCCTCATTGTGATATTTATTTATAAAAATATAACCATCAAATGCTTGAAGGTTTAGTATTCAGTAAAATAAAATATAAAAAATTTAATATTATTTAGATATTGTAAGAAATAAAACTAATTTTTGAATTTTTAACAATTTATTTTATCTTTTTTAATGATGAGACAATTTTAAAATAAAATATCTCAAAATCTTATCGACTCTTTTGAGAAATAAGGCGAGCTTTAGATCGCTCTCGTATTGAAATTTCAAAATTTAGACCGGAAGTTAAATTAATATCAAAAAAATAAAGTTTATTCATATTTTATAGGATCAAAACCATTTTATATTTTTGATTCTATTAAAAAAAAAATAAAAAAATAAAAAAAATTTATATAGCATGGTTTAGATGAAAGAATTAATTTGAAATTGAGTTTTTGATTTTTATTAAACTAAAAAAATATAATGAAATGCTTAAGATTAAATAAAATTTTTTCTAAGAATATTTTTAATTTTGACAAAATCCTGAAAAAGACATGTAAAAATTTTCTGCAAAAGTATTTCTATCTTCAACTTATTTTTATCTCCAATAGAAAAGTTATTTAAATTATATATTTTTAATTTTTTTAAAAAAAAATTAAAAATTTTTTTAGTTAATTTTTTAAATTTTTTTGTGTTAGTAACACTAATGCTGGGTTTAGACCCTAGTCTTGACATGCCTGTACTTATTATTAAATCTTGGATTAACTTAATTATTTTGATTTTTTTTGCTTCCATTTAGATTTTGTTCACATTTTGAATTTTTACTCAAGTTAACTTGGCTCTTTTTAACAAAATGAAAAGGTTATAAAAATTTTAAACCACAAAGAATCTGTGTAGTTTAAAAAATCTAGCCAATGTTAATAAGATACAAAGAATGTAGTAAGAAAGTTTTTTTTATAATCATTTAAGATCTTTGGTGATCTTTTGAACTTTTTTAATTTTTTTTGGTTCGGAACCAGAAAACTCAGTTGTTCAAGTTCTTTCCCAGTTATCTTTTATTATTTCCTCATTGTCAATCTATGCTGGCTGATAAAAGGAATTGTCCAAAATTGTGTACCAAAATTTTCTTTTTTTTACCCAACTAAAATGTACTGACTAGACCAAGCTTGGCAAAAAAAGTCCAGAAGCAAAATCAATGAAAATTTTCAAGACAAAAATAGACAAACTTTTAAAAGACAAAATTATTTTTATGTTTTTTTTTCTATTTAAAATTTAAAAAGAGGTGGTGCCGATGGTTCAAAGGGGAGCTTACCTTTTGACTTGGCCTCGAATTCGAACACAATCTGCTTCTCTTTTTTGTATGTGCGTCCCTCTTGACTATTGAAGAAAATCTGCGCACTGCCCTGTGCACCAGGCACCAGGACCGAGCTGTTCGGCGAGCTCGGATTGATCATGGCCGTTTGAATGAGCTGGGACACGGAGTTTATGAGCGCCGGTGAAGCGACGCCGCCAGTGGAACACGCTGAATTGGTCGACATTGCGCCCACTAATTAAACATCTCATTTATTTTATTACTAATTCTAAATTTAATTTTATTGAAAATTTAAAAAATAAAAAAATTTAAAAAATATTTTATTTTTTTGATACATGATGATTTTATTTTGTCCTGAATGGATTTGAGCTAAGCTGCTTAAGGTGCAGAGCATCAATCATAAAATATTCCAAAATCTATCTATTGATTGAGAATTAAATATTCTAGAGGAATAAGTTCAGGCTGGCTAATGGATTTGGCTTCATAATAAGCATAAAAAATGCAATCGATTTGATTAGAATATGATGGCAAATGTATTTTATGTCTATTTGATTGATTACTTGGAATACTCTTGGATTATACAAAGCAAACGAACACTTCTAGATTAAATTTGCCAACTATTCCTAACAGATAAACAAAATAGTTCTTTTTTGCAGGCTTTTTTTGTTTTGTTGAGCCAAATTTTCTTGTTTTATTTACAAGATCTCGATCTATTTGAGTCTGTGCTAAGGTTATTTACTTAAACGCTTCCTAATGCGTTTGTGTTTACCACACAGCCCATGGTAAACATGTTTGTTTGTTCGGCGACACAGCCATAGTGGAATCGATCTAAAATTGTTGACTTTTAGATATCGATTTTTGAGGGATAGAAGCCAGAAATTACCATTCTAATGGAAAATGTCAAAATTTTCATTCCTAGATAAGATAATTAGAAAAAAAAGCAACTTAATTTATGAGCCAAGATTTCACTTGTTTATCTTCTATATTCTATTTGCTTAATCTAATTTGAGAATATTTTCCCAATTAATTTCTTGAGACCCTTGAATTTATTTATTTAAAATGTAGTTTTGGATGGAATCCCAGGTTGTTTTGAATGGAACTTAGTCCTCCCTTTCAACCCCTTGCTTGAAATTACATCTTAAAAAAAATTCATTATAGAAAAAAGAATATTTAATAAATTTAGTTTTTAAAAAAGCCAAAATTGCTATCATGAACTCGAATTAAAAGTAAAAAATTAAGAATATAGAAAGGAATAAAATTAACATGAAAACAAAAATGTTGAGACCCTTGTGAGCTTCCGTTGCTACACATTAATTGGAAGCCCCAAAGTCCATTTCCAATGGTCAACTATTTAAATTCTGTATAAAAGTGTTCTTTTTAAAATTTTAATTTTTATAAAATTTTAATTTTGTTTTATTGAAAAAAATTAATTCAAAATTATTTGATAAAATTTTAATTTTTGGAATTAAAATGTGAAAAAAATTTGTTTTTTTGGACAAATAATGTAACATCGATGTCTATCGAAGAATACTTAGAAATCCATCGATTTTTTTTGATAAAATTAATCAAATTTGAATTTTTTAAATTAAAAATTTTTGGATTTTTTTCTTCAAATTTTCTATGATTCATTGTTTTTTTCTTGTTAAAAAAAAAGAAATGGTAAATGATTTAAAATAATGAATTGTCATATTTTTCATCGATGTTGCACTCAAAATTAGTTGGCTGGATGACAAAATAATTTGCCCAAATTTTTTGTGCCATATAAAAGAAAAATTAAATTTAACATTCATTCTCCAAACTTTGCCATTTGAAAAATAATTGAAATTTTTTGATTTAATGATTTGACAGCTTATTTGTTAAATTTTCTTTCTTTGATTTTGGGATAAAATCACTTTAAGAGTTAGAATAAATAAAAAAAACTTCTTTTTTTCATCAAAAAAATACTTTTTTTAAAACAAAGGTTTAATTTCGAAAAAAATTGCTAAAAAATTTTGAAAGAAAAAAAAGAAAAAAAAATTAAAAAAAATTTAGCATCTATTCCCCAAACTAGGGTATTTAAAAAAAAGTTTTGAAATTCCTTGAATTAAAGATTTAACAGGCATTTTATTAAATTTTCATTTTTTGAATTTGGGAAGAATCACCCTAAAAGCTAGATTAAAATTAATTTTTTTCATCAATATTAAAAAATATGGTTTAGAACAAAGCTGGTTATTTATTTCAAGAAAATAATGTAAAAACTATTCAAAAAAATTAAAAAAATATAAAACAATAAAAAAACCTTATTCATTTTAAGTATTTTTCAATTTAAATGAATTTGGATTTTTTTAAATAAGTGTACAAAGTTTTTAGAAATCCAAAAATTTAGGCAAAATATTTTGTGCCAAAAAAGATAAGAAAAATTAATTTTTGAATTCACTACTTTAACTTTGAAATTTAAAAAACTTAAATATTGCTTGATTTAATGATTTTACAGCCATTTCTTCAATTTTCTATTTTTGATTGTGGGTTAAAATCACCTTAAAAGCTAAAATAGAATAAAAAAATTTTTTTGTTTAATTATAATATATTTTCTTGATTTATCTTATGAGACCGTCGGGCTCGATTGCTAGAAATTAATTTGTGGCCCCTAATTCTTTCCAGTGATCTCCTTTGAAAATATAATGGATAAAAAAATTTTCTCTTATTTTCATCAAATCAATACATAGTTTTATAACAACGCCTGGTATTTATTTCAAATGCTGAAAGCTTAATTATCTTTTCCCTTTTCCGTTTTTATATGCCACTTCACCTTTGATAAATTAATCAATGTTCGAGTCTAAAAAAATGAAAAAAAAACTATTAATAATCTAATTATAAATTATTATTTATTGATCGGCGAATGTCTCTTAGATATAAAAATTTGTCTCTTATTCGAAAATTTTGTTCTTTCTACCAAAATCCTAAAACATTTAGAAATAAATTGTCTATTAGATTTCAATTGTGTTTTTCCTTTAAAATATGAGTAAACTTTATTTTTTTGATACTAATTTAACTTCCGGTCTAAATTTTGAAATTTCAATACGAGAGCGATTAATGCTCATAAAGCTTTAGACACCAATGGATCCATAAATAAAATAAATAAAAAAAATATTAGTACTAAGTAGTTTTAGAGTCAATTTTTTTCAGACTGTAGCTAACCTTAACTAAATCTAAAATGTCCCCAATAAAAAAAATATTAATTTCTATATTTTTAATATATCTTATGACAGATAGTATGATGTGGATCAAAATAAAGCTTTTTAAATTTTATCCCATTAAAAATGTTTTAATTTAAAATTTTTGTAAGTCCGCAAGCTCTTAGCTACTATTATTAATAATATATAGCGAACTTCGAGGGTTTTTTTCTATTCATAACATCTTGTAAAAATTTTTTTATTTTATTTTAGAAATAAACTTAAATTTAGCTTATTTATTCATTAATAATGCACAATGTTTACTTTTTTTGCTTTCCGAAAAATACACTTAATTGATTTTTTTAAATAAATTTTATTATTTCAGAAATGAAATTAAAACTATAAAATGGTTTGGATGTTAATTACTCCAAAAAGATTAACTTAAAGTTCGCTTTATTTTTAAAAATAGCTGATAAGATTTTGAGATATTTTATTTTAAAATTGTTCTTTCATAAAAAACGATAAAATTAATTGGCAAAAATTCAAAAATTAGTTCTATTTTTAACAATATCTAAATAATATTTAATTTTTTATTATTTGTTACTGAATACTAAACCTTCAAGCATTTTACCTGGTGGTTATCTTCTTGTTAATAAATTTAAAAAAAATTTTTTTTCTCAAATTAGTTTTTAAAACATCAAAAAAATATTAAATTCAATGATAAGATAAATAAAAGTTTCCATATTTTTTTTTATAAATTTTTTAAAATTCTCTCTTATTTTTTTAAATCTAACATTTTAAAATTTGTTTAAACTTTTTGAAAATTATTATTGTATTTTTTTAGTATTCGAAAATAAATAAAAATTTCTCCATTATTTTAAAATATAATTTATTCTTAAATTTTTAGAAAATCAAAATAAAAATTTCTTAGCCTAAGAGACAAATTATAATTTAATAATCTTAAAAGAAGCCTTCTAAAATCAGATCTGCTTTAATCAAAATCTATGGATCAGAGTTTAAACTTCTATGGATCAGAATATTGGAGAATGATTGAGAGTGGCATTTAAAAATAGAAGTTATTAACAATAATTGCCTAAAAAGAATATCACGAATCTCTTTTCCAGTGCTAATTACAAATGAAGAGCTGTATGGGACAACAAGAACCGAGCCTTCCCGCAACATGGTATGCAGAAGACTACTTAAATGGTCCGGACATGTTTTAAGAGTGTAAATAGACAGAATTCCTAAAGTCACTTTATTCTTGACATCACGAGGGAAGAAAAATGCAGAAAGATCGGACAAAAAATGGAGAAGAACATTGGAAAGAGAGATAAAACTAACAATGAGTAAGGCAGAAAGGGTAGAATGGGTTGGACATGTGGATTCCTTATTATAAAAACTCTAAATCAGATATTTGAAGGTTAAGTAGTCAGTAAAAATTAATAAAAAAATTAGAAATTATTTAGATATTGTAAAAAATAAAACTAATTTTTGAATTTTTAACAATTTATTTTATCTTTTTTAATGGTGAGACAATTTTAAAATAAAATATCTCAAAATCTTATCAGCTCTTTTTAGAAATAAAGCGAACTTCAAGTTCATTTCTTCAAGTAATTAACATCCAAACCATTTTATAGTTTTAATTTCATTTCTGAAATAACAAAAAAATATATTTAAAAAATTCAATTTTTAAAATTTATTCTTCTAGAATTAAGTTTATTTTTCGGCAAGCAAATAAGAATAAACATTGTGCATTATTAATGATTAAATAAGCTAAAATTAAGTTGATTTCTAAAATAAGATATAAAAAATTTTTATAACATGGTTTGAATAGAAAAAAACCCTCGAAGTTCGCCTTATTTTTAATAATAGTAGCCAAAAGCTTACGGAGTTAGAAAAATTTTTATTTAAAACATTTTTTTAAGGGATAAAATAGAAACAGATTAATTTTGATCTACATCACACTATCTATCAGAAAATATGTTTAACATTTAAAAATTGATATTTTTTTATTGAGGACATTTTTAGATTTAGTTAAGGTTAGCTACAAAATATTCAAAATTTAGACCGGAAGTTAAATTAATATCAAAAAAATTAAGTTTATTCATATTTTAAAGGATCAAAACCATTTTATATATTTGATTCTATTTAAAAAAAAAAACAAGAAAAATAAAAAAATTTATATAACATGGTTTGGATGAAAGAACTAATTATAAATTGAGTTTTTGGTTTTAATTAATTTAAAAATAAAATAATGAAATTCTTAAAATCAAATAAAAATTTTTTTCTTAATTTATTTTTAATTTGAGAAATTATAAAAAAGATATGGATAAATTTCCGCAAAAGCATTTCTATCTTTAGCTTATTTTTATCTTCAATAGATAAGTTATTTAAGTATTTTTTTTAATTTATTAAACAAAAAAATAAATTAACTCTAATGTTGGGTTAAGACCCTAGTCTTGAAATGCCTCTACTTGTTATTAAATCTTGTATTAACTTCAATTGAAGCACACGTTCTAGCTTCTATATAAACCACTAACTTTTTTGTTATAACTTCGCATTCCAATAAAAAATTTAAAAATTAAACCACTTGTTTTTATTAAGTTTTCCTCATTTAAGTAAAAGTCTTGGCGAAGCTTAATCCACTGAAACCAATTCTAAATCACCCTTTTATTGTTTTTTTTTCAAAATTGAGACTCCATTCAAACAACATCAGTCACATAAAGTAATTTAGTTTTAACAAAAATCCAAAAACTAGATGAGAATTATTTTCTACCTTAGCAGATTAAGCCATTAATGAAAATACGATGCGAAAAATGAACTTTTCGACCAGCTGGTTTTTCATTTCAAACTTCTAATTAATTCATGGAAAAAAAATTTATTTTCATAATTTTGAACTGATAGATATGCTCTAGAAAACAAAAAAAATGTTCGAACAAAAAAAAATTTTTTTAGGGTTGTGATTAAAATTTGGGGTTCATTTATTTATTATTTATTTGAAAAATTATTACCTACAAACAGTGACTTCATGGATCTTTCATTTATAAATATTTTTTAAAGAAATTTAATTCGAGATTTTTTTTTTAATTAATATTTATTATTAATTTATTTAAAGCCGCAACCAAGGCGATATGGACGTGGAAGACCATTTTTCAAATGACTTCCTTTACTTTAGCTCTAAGCCAACATTATTATAAGATAAAAAAAAAAGAAATTAATTAGTCAATAAATCACCTATTTTGTGCAAATAAAAAAAAAAAGAACATAAAAATAAATTTGCAGTTAAATATAAACGTTTAAAATTCGAATTAGTCATTTTTTACATATTTACAGCAGTATGAGTATTTAACCTCTTCATTCTTTCAAAAAAATCAAAAAAAATTTTTTTTTTTTAACTTGGACTTTTTCATAATGAGATTCTCAAAAACTTTAAGCTTATTTATTCAAGTTGTTTTTCTTTTTTTTTTAAATTCACTGTAAAATTTAAAATTTAACTTTAATCTAATTTAACATTTTGGTTCAAATTAAGTTTAGTTTCCAAAAATATTTTTCATGTGTCTGAAAGGAAGAACTAAGTTTCCATTCCAAACGGCCAAGGCTTTGCCGAACTTTATTTTAAATAAATAAATAAATCTCATTTTCTATAGATGAAAAATGTTTTTGAATTAAAACCAGAAAAAAATTTTCATTGTATTCTCTTCAAAATACAATGAAAAAGTTTATGAACTAATTGAATTTATTGTGATATATTATTATTTCTTTATAATTTTTTTTGCTAAAAATATGTATCGATATTGACTCCCCTTTTTCTTTTTTTTTTTTCTTTTTTAGATTCTATTTTGGAAATAAATAATTGTTAAAATCTTTGTAAGTTTCAAAATCAAAAAACTAATTTGAATGCTTTAGATATGCCTTTAAAAAATTAAAATTTATTAATTGTTTAAGGGAATAAATCGTAAAATACTGTAAAAATGAGAAAAAAAGTAAGAAAATTACAAATTAAGTCAGTTTAGAAGAATTCTTTACTCTTCTAAATTAAACTACAAAAAAAATTTACTAAATTTAACTACAAATAAAGCCTATAATTAGTGTAAATTTTTAATCAATTGTGTATCTAGTGGATCTCCTATTAAAGAAGGATTTTAAATCTATTTGGATTGATAACAATGTTCTTTGATTCAAAAATTTACTTTAACTGCCTTTAGTCTAGTTAAAAGACAATAAAGATTTTCTAAAGCCATTTATTTCAAAAATATTCGTCCCATTGACTTTACAAAAAAAAACTGAATTAAATAATGTATAAAAAAGAAATTTAGTAAAAAAAAAATATCACTTCCAAATTTTATCCAAATTCATGTACAAGTAATACATTTAAAATTCCTATTAGGTCGAAAAAAAACACTTAATAAATATTTATTTAATAATTTACTTAAAAGTAAAAAATAAAATTTTTCTATTGAAAAAAGTGAATTGATGTTCTCATTAAAAACTTTTTTTTAAATTTCTGCTTATTATCATCTAAAAAATAATTTGAATAAGCTTTTTTAGGCAAAAAAATTAAGAAAAAAATTCTTTTGAAAAAGTCAGATTTCATAAGTCCCCAACTTCCTCAATTTATGATTAAATTCGAAGTATAATAATCCAAAATAAAGATAATCTGCTAAATTTTCTAAATCTTTTTACAGACTTAAAAAAAATTAAGTATTAACAAAGTTATGGTCATTTTAAGTTTTTGGGTTCTTTTCAAAAATTATTTACGAATTAAATAAATTATGATGTTTTTTAAATATTTTTTCATCGATTATTTTCGATGAAATATTCTTACTTTCCACGTTGAATTTAGATTGAATGGTTCCTAACTCATTAATGATTCATCTATCAATTTTCATCGATTAATCACGTTTTTTTTGTGATCGGGTAATATAGAGTGAATGAGTAAATAAACATAAAAAAAAAAAAAAAAAAAAGAACCAAATTTGGGTGTATTTAAAACAAAGATAGAATTGTCTAAATTTGGACCAGTTTAAAAATTGGATTTTTGTTGTTGTTGTTGTAAAAGATAAAAATTTCAAATTTACCTTCATGTGTTTTTACTGACCTTTTAAGCTACCCCCGCCGGCTATTTCAGGGAAATTAAGACACAAATTGAAAATGTCAAAATTTTAAAAAAATGATAAACATCATGATATACAAGTGTTTCAAAAAAAAAACAAAACAAACTAAATCTAGACTGAACTTAGCTTTTTTAATTAGTACATGTGTCGAGTGCTTTAGAAGATAGTTAGTAAATCGATAATTATTGATTATGCATTGGTATCAGACAAAAAATAGCTTAGAAACATATGCTGGCCAGGCCTTTGAACCAGATTTGTTGGGTATGAATTTGTGCACTTGTTGGAGTGAGAGGAGAAAAAATCGATTTTTGTTTCGCTCTGATTTATTGTTTATCCTGTGATTATCGATTAATTTTTTTTTTTTATTTTCCGTTCGGGATTCGGTTCTCAGAGCGTAAATAATACCTTATAGTTGTCATATCAGTGTATCGCCTAGGGGAGCTTGTTTTGACAGCACTTTTTTCTCATTTTTAATTTAATAATTTTGTTAGATTTTAACAAAAGGTCCTCTAGTTTTAGATTACGGCTTTTATAGAGCAACAGTTGAAATTTTATCATTTAACTTAAGTGTTAAATTTCGTTTATTTTTTATCTTGGAAACCAAGCCGAGTTTTTTTTTTGAAAGGCTGATTTTTTTCTGATTTTTATTGTTCGATTTATGTTCATGCTTAGCTTAATGTAAAGCTTAATTAAGTTACAGCTTATCTTGATTAATTATAGCTTATGATTGACTATAATTTACTTGTAAGAAATGAGAATGGTCCTTTTCACTTATGCTATTTTTCTTTTATACTTATTAAAAGTTAATTTTACAACAAATAATTCAGCTTTACTTAATATTGAATGAGTATACAACAATATTAAAATTTGACAACAATTTTAGTAGAGTTTACTTGCAGTTTTAAAACTATACTTACAGTTTTAAAAGAATACTTACAAATTTAAAACAATACAACAAAAAAGCATTTCTACTTAAATTTCGAAAAGTTAACAACAATGGCTGAAGGTTCGACTCAGTACGAAGATGACACAGTATCATCTCAGATTTTATGTTTGTAAACACTTATTAGCTTTAGTCAGATTATTAAAACTTAGACTCAAAGGGTTTGTATCTGAAGGCTTTTTCGCAACTCGTAATAAGCCAGGAAAAAAGAAATCAAATTGTTTGAATCATGATTAAACTAAATGTGAATTATCTCTTTTGGCTTGAATCGACTTATATTTTAAAAATTTTACTATAAAAAAATTATTTATACAACAATAAACATATTTAATACATTTAAGTGAATTTTTTGATTGTAAACTTATATTTCCTATTGTATACTTTCCTTTTTTCATAAGTCTAATTACCCGTTCTCTTAAGAAATGAATAGATGAAAAGCAAACAAGATGAAAAAAAAAAAGAAAAGCTCATTTTATTTTTGAGAATTTTTTTGAAGTTTGTTTTTAATTTCTTTTTTTTTGTCGATTTTTGCATCAATGATTTTGGCTCTCCTAAATGAGCCAATTCAAAATAAGAGAAATTAATGAATTTTGATCCAAATTATCTTGCTTTCTACCGTATACCCTTGCAGTGAGATGCGTGCCCTTAAACCCGAATATCAGGTTTTAAACCATTCGCTGACTACCATCTAACCCATGTTATAATGAAATTAATAAGGAGACCATGTCTTTAAACCTGGTATTAGGGTTTGAGTGCATCGTTTATAGCCAAAAATCAAAAATAGACCCAGGGTTTATAACCAAAAATCAGATTCAAAAGCAGCGTTAAAAAATAAAATCTACGAAAACGCTAAATTTAGGTTTTGGTTTTAAGAGCTGGGGTAAAAATTAAAACAATTTTAAAATAAAATAAATAATTTTAATTATTTTTTTAATTACAAAAATGTGAGTTTCGTATTTAGGTGCGGGTACAAAAATTAAGAAATATTATAAAAAATCGAAATTCAATGGTTAAAATGATGAAAAATTTAAAAAAATCAATTCTAATCTAATCTAAAATACACTTAATCCAGCGGATAACTATGCTTCTTTTAATTTCAAAATTTCTTGAACATTCATTGATACTATGTTCATTCTTGTACTAGTTAATCACTCGAATTTTATACTATAATGGGTATCTTAGAACTCTGATTTGTTTCGGGTTTTGTAAATCCATGTTTTTTGTTACCAAAAATCACCCGGCTATGCAAGTATTATTCAATGGTTATCAGAGATTCGGGAGAACTTAAGTTCAGATCAAATAAGAAAAAGTTTTAGTTGTTGTGGTATTACGTATCAATTCAATCTGCATTCCATTTTGTCAACCATTTTGAAAACAAATTCCATGATAACATTCTATATCCGAATCCGAAGTAGCTCAACCAGAACCTACCCAAACGATTTCATCTCCACCCTCAATTGAGCCAACAATTACACAAACTTATGAACAAATGGAAATAACGTCTGCACAAAATTTGGTTAAAAGAAGACCCGGCTGACCACCCAAAAACTCAACAAAAAAAACCCCAATAAGTAGTCGAGTATTTTTTAAATTTTTCATCATTTTAACCTTTGAATTTCGATTTTTTATAATATTTCTTAATTTTTGTACCCGCATCTAAATACGAAACTCATATTTTTTTAATTAAAAAAATAATTAAAATTATTTATTTTAATTTAAAATTGTTTTAATTTTTACCCCAGCTCTTATAACCAAAACCTAAATTTAGCGTTTTCGTAGATTTTATTTTTTAACGCTGCTTTTGAATCTGATTTTTGGTTATAAACACTGGGTCTATTTTTGATTTTTGGCTATAAACGATGCACTCAAACCCGAATACCAGGTTTAAAGACATGGTCTCCTTATTAATATCATTATAACATGGGTTAGATGGTAGTCAGCGCATGGTTTAAAACCTGATATTCGGGTTTAAGGGCACACATCTCACTGCAAGGGTATACGGTAAATTTCATACCTTTTTCTATTTTCAAACTAATGTTCCTTTTTTATTTTTATAATTTTATTTTTAGGTAATAATTTTTCATTTCTTAAACAAACACAAAATCGGTATTCTTTACAAACAGCACCCGTCAAAAAAGCGAAATTACAGCACCTTCTGTAAACCGCATTAAATATTATAAAATAACTTTTTTTTTATATATTTATTTCTTACAACCTCAATTTTAATAAACATCATTTTTTATATTAAAAAAATATTGTCATTATATTAAATTTTCAAGTGTAAAAAAAATTTGTACAAAACACTTTAAAACACTCTGAAACGCCCTTTTGATTCTGATAGAGGAGAACAAGTTCTGCTTGGCAAATTATTTTTCAAAAGCTCTGTACACGTGAAAACCCTTAAAACCGCTAAAACAGGTTTAGACTGGATTTTTAAAAACACCCTGAACATTGGGGTTGTGAAGTTCGTTTCAATTCGATCTTTTCAATTCAAAAAAACTTGAATAACTTTTTTACTAAAAGAGATAATTTAATTCTATAAAATGCTTAATTATAAGTGTAACACCCCCTCTACCCCAGTCCCCTACTCCGGCCTCTGCTCCCTTGTGTTTCCAATATATATATATTTGTTTTATTTTATTTTGAGTTTAGTTTTAGTTTTTTCAATAAAGTTGTGAAGAAATTAAATTCTTTTATTTAGTAGCGCCACGCTATTAAATTGGTGATAGCGGTAAAAATTTTGTCTTATACGAGATAAGCCAAAATTTTTTTAAAAAACTACCACGTGCTGTGTGCTGTGTGCTTAGTGCTGTTTTTTTTTTAAATAAAATTTGGAAAATGTCAATTTTCGAATGGTTCCGCCCCGTATTTTTGATACACAGTGGCGTGTTATATTTAGGATTATGGATGTTGGTTGATAAGTATGGTATGGATGTAGTGGCGAAGAGTGCTGGAGGATTAGGTTTTCTGATAATGGGCGCTTTTGCGATGTCTTACCTAACAAATCTGTTGGAAAAGAAGGAGAAAACGGATGGCGAGGCTGAACCTGTGTGTAGCGGACCGAAACCAACTCCGAATGATGCAAAGTTTGGTAAGCTTGCATTGGGTAGTAAAATGGTGACACCAGAATGTGTTGGAGAATTGAAGCAGCCCTGTTTTGAAACCCTTGGGGGTGATGAAAAGGGATATAGATTCGGAAACAGGGAATCGACGCGAGCATGTGAGAAGGGTTTTGATGATTATAACGAGAGTGAAGCGCCAACGAGTACACGTGATGATGTTAAGCAAAATTTTACACGTGCCGAGGTTAATCCGATGATAACACGTGATAATCGAAATCATGCAAACACGATGTTTCAACCAAAGGGAAACGTATATGATGGTTATACAAGTAGCGAGTCGACTACAAATGTGTATGGAGTGAAGGAAAGGATCATGTCAAAGAAGAGGTGCTATATTTCGAAGTCAAGGCGAGATGCATGTTCGACTAAGGTAGACGACACTCCACAATTATTAGATTTTGGTATCCCTAGGAGAAAAGAGCTAAATGGCCCAGAAGTAGCACAATCGGAAAGGTTGGTTGATAATGAAGAGCCAGCTATGTATGATAAAATACCATCTTCAACACATGGGTTACGCAGAACCGAATTCAGACACGAAGGCATCAATGATCACGCTGTTGGAAAACACATAGACCTTTTCGATACTCTTCATCGTTCAGAATGTTCTGGCCTTCCTTATTTAAGCTCAATCAATACTACACCTGCCCCAGAAATGTACATCAAAGACTCGGTCTTCAAACCAGCCCAGTTTAATCGAAGAACGGATTTGGAAACCTGGTGGAAGCGTTTTGAATTATATATTAGGTCTACGAAGGTTTCGTCGGCTAACTTACGCAATACCCTACTTGTTTTCCTTGACGATGATTGTATGGCTATGTTTGACTATTGCACCCCGATAACACCGATGGGTATGACAGATTTGTTCCAACACATGAAAAGGATTTTTGGTAAGACAGAACCAGTGAACATCGACGCAAAAGGTATTTTTTATACACGAGTGCAGAAACCCAATGAAGATGTGAGAGCCTTTTTCACGAGTCTGTGGAAATTAGCAAAGAGCGCATTCAAAACGGATGCTACAGTGTTCAATGTGGATGGTATGGTTAAAGAAAGATTCATAAATGGTTTGAACGACCCGTATCTCATCATGCAGCTCACTTCGAACAAGATGTTCACGAAGACCAGTTTCGAAGCGCTGGAAGCCACTTTGGAACTCGTTAACAGGTTGGAGTCTTGGAAAACAAACAGTCAGGTCGTAATGTCACCAATGACTCAGCGAAAACAAGTTGGATTTCACGACGAGCTTTTAAACAAAGCCCAAGAAACGCCAGTTAGTGAAGACATGAGAGTGTGCTTCATATGTAGAAAACCCGGCCACAAAGCTGCTTACTGTAGAGAGAATAGAAACCCTTCTGCCCCAACTTCACAGCCACGCACGATTACAAATGCTGTAATTAACAACGTAATGATGAATGATAGCATTATTGGAAAGTGTTTTGTGAATGGTAATCCGGTACACTTTTTATTCGATACTGGTACAGTGAAAACTATTATAGCGGATCGGATCTGGAGGCAGTGCAAGAAGGTCGGTAGCAAATTGATCCCAAACAAGAGTACAATTGAAACTTGTAGTGGCGGCCCGATTGAGGTAATCGGCACTGGAAAATGTGAATTACAGTTACACAACTTCAAAGGTGAAGTTGAGGTGATTGTGGTTAAGAAACTAATCTACGACTGCTTGTTGGGTTTAGACATGGCGTTTAAACTATCAGATATAAAGGAATATCTGGATAAGATCAAGGCGGCCCTAGGGGGAAAAACATTAGAAGTGAAAAAGAAGGCAAAAACCCCGTTAAAAGCCACACTGCCGGAGATTTACAGAAGTCAAGCGTCAGTTAACGCAACAAATTTCAAAGAATTACCTTTGGCAAACGGGGATCCTGAAGAGCCAGCCCAAGATGAAGATGAAAAGAAGAAAGTCGAAGCCTACTCCATGATTTTACATGATGAATTTGAAGAGATAGTCGCACAAGGGTTGCAAAGTTTGACTCAAACAAATGTTTGTGAACATGTCGTAAACAAATTGAGCGAGACGCCAATTAAGCAGCCGGTGAGGAGAATACCTTATACAATGCGTGAAGAAGTCAAGAGGCAAATTGACGAGATGCTTAAGGCTGAACTAATCAGAGAAAGTGATTCACCTTGGGCATCGCCTATTGTGTTGGTGAGAAAGTCAAACGGAGCGTTGCGAATCTGTGTCGACTATCGGCGTCTAAATGAAGTGACTATAAAGGATTGCTATCCTTTACCAAAAATCGAAGATATTTTGGTAATGTTAGGAAAAGCTAAATATTTTACGACACTGGATCTGGCATCGGGTTATCATCAAATCCGAATTCAAGAAAGAGATAAAGAAAAAACCGCATTTGTAACTGAATTCGGTCTTTTCGAATATAATGTGATGCCGTTTGGTTTGACAAACGCCCCAGCCACGTTCCAGCGTATGATGGAGCAAGTTTTGAAAGGCCTTATTGGCGAGATCTGTTTCGTGTACCTAGACGATACAATCATTTTCTCTACAACAATTGAAGAACATTACGTTAATGTTAGAACCGTCTTAGTTCGAATTAAAATGGCGCTCCTTAAGATTGAATGGAGAAAATGTAAGTGGTTTCAGTTGTCAATCGAATATCTTGGTCACATGGTCTGTAACGGTGAAGTCCGACCGGCCCCTAGTAAAGTTGAAGTGCTTTTCCGCTATACGCGACCGCGAACAATACGTCAGCTCCAAAGCTTTTTAGGACTGGCAAACTATTATAGAAAGTTCATCAAAGCGTTCGCGCAAATTGCTGGTCCCCTACACAAAGCCACAGAAAAAGGTAAGAAGTTTGAGTGGAACGAGGAATGCCAATCTAGTTTTGAAGAGTTAAGAACTTATCTAACAACACCAACAAATGGAAAAACGGGGGTACTGATCTTGCCTGATTTTAGTCAATCATTCAGGTTGGAAGTCGATGCCAGTGATCACAGCGCCGGGGCAGTTTTGAGTCAAAAATATAGAGGAGAATACCGGCCAGTTCTGTATTTTAGTAAACGTTTTACGAAGGCCCAAAGAGGATACTCAACCGCTGAAAGAGAACTGCTAGCGTTTGTTTTGGCTGTACTTAACCTGAAACGTTTTCTGATTGCGAAAAAATCTGTAGCAGTGACTGATCACAAGCCACTTATTTGGTTAAAAAAACATCCTGATCCTTCCCCGAGGCTCGCTAGATGGTTATGTATTTTAAGAGAGTATGATTTCGATCTCGAATATCGTGAAGGTCCTAGAAATGGTAATGCGGATGCGCTCTCCCGATGGTTACTAAAACCAGGTGAAGAAGATGAGGGAATCATCGAAATCGAAGAGGGAGAGGAGGAGATTGATCCTGGTATGGTAATTAATCATGTTGTGTTACAGGAGATGGAGGTAAACGAGGCACAATTAGAATATGAAAGTGTAAGGACCCTGTTTGAGTGGTTGACAAGCGGTGAAAAGCCGGTAAAGTGCAGTAAAGACGGTCCGGATCTGTACATTTATTGGTGCAATTTTCGAGATTTCAGAATTTTTGGTAAAAACGTGTATCGCTGTTATGATAAATCCGGATATGGTGATCATTTCCAGTACGTTGTACCGACCTCAGACGACCTGTTCCAGCCCCAGTTCAAACCACAGCCCCTGCCCCGGATGCGGAAAAACAAGACCCAGAGAACGTGGATGTTGCTGACGAACTTTAATAAGAAGAAGGATTTATTTTTTATTTTTGGTTTTGTATTTTTATTTTTTGTTTTGTTTTTTTTGGTTTTGTTTTTTTGGAAAAGTTTCCAGGAGGAAACTTGATTTTAAGGGGGGACTAATGTAACACCCCCTCTACCCCAGTCCCCTACTCCGGCCTCTGCTCCCTTGTGTTTCCAATATATATATATTTGTTTTATTTTATTTTGAGTTTAGTTTTAGTTTTTTCAATAAAGTTGTGAAGAAATTAAATTCTTTTATTTAGTAGCGCCACGCTATTAAATTGGTGATAGCGGTAAAAATTTTGTCTTATACGAGATAAGCCAAAATTTTTTTAAAAAACTACCACGTGCTGTGTGCTGTGTGCTTAGTGCTGTTTTTTTTTTAAATAAAATTTGGAAAATGTCAATTTTCGAATGGTTCCGCCCCGTATTTTTGATACACAGTGGCGTGTTATATTTAGGATTATGGATGTTGGTTGATAAGTATGGTATGGATGTAGTGGCGAAGAGTGCTGGAGGATTAGGTTTTCTGATAATGGGCGCTTTTGCGATGTCTTACCTAACAAATCTGTTGGAAAAGAAGGAGAAAACGGATGGCGAGGCTGAACCTGTGTGTAGCGGACCGAAACCAACTCCGAATGATGCAAAGTTTGGTAAGCTTGCATTGGGTAGTAAAATGGTGACACCAGAATGTGTTGGAGAATTGAAGCAGCCCTGTTTTGAAACCCTTGGGGGTGATGAAAAGGGATATAGATTCGGAAACAGGGAATCGACGCGAGCATGTGAGAAGGGTTTTGATGATTATAACGAGAGTGAAGCGCCAACGAGTACACGTGATGATGTTAAGCAAAATTTTACACGTGCCGAGGTTAATCCGATGATAACACGTGATAATCGAAATCATGCAAACACGATGTTTCAACCAAAGGGAAACGTATATGATGGTTATACAAGTAGCGAGTCGACTACAAATGTGTATGGAGTGAAGGAAAGGATCATGTCAAAGAAGAGGTGCTATATTTCGAAGTCAAGGCGAGATGCATGTTCGACTAAGGTAGACGACACTCCACAATTATTAGATTTTGGTATCCCTAGGAGAAAAGAGCTAAATGGCCCAGAAGTAGCACAATCGGAAAGGTTGGTTGATAATGAAGAGCCAGCTATGTATGATAAAATACCATCTTCAACACATGGGTTACGCAGAACCGAATTCAGACACGAAGGCATCAATGATCACGCTGTTGGAAAACACATAGACCTTTTCGATACTCTTCATCGTTCAGAATGTTCTGGCCTTCCTTATTTAAGCTCAATCAATACTACACCTGCCCCAGAAATGTACATCAAAGACTCGGTCTTCAAACCAGCCCAGTTTAATCGAAGAACGGATTTGGAAACCTGGTGGAAGCGTTTTGAATTATATATTAGCTCTACGAAGGTTTCGTCGGCTAACTTACGCAATACCCTACTTGTTTTCCTTGACGATGATTGTATGGCTATGTTTGACTATTGCACCCCGATAACACCGATGGGTATGACAGATTTGTTCCAACACATGAAAAGGATTTTTGGTAAGACAGAACCAGTGAACATCGACGCAAAAGGTATTTTTTATACACGAGTGCAGAAACCCAATGAAGATGTGAGAGCCTTTTTCACGAGTCTGTGGAAATTAGCAAAGAGCGCATTCAAAACGGATGCTACAGTGTTCAATGTGGATGGTATGGTTAAAGAAAGATTCATAAATGGTTTGAACGACCCGTATCTCATCATGCAGCTCACTTCGAACAAGATGTTCACGAAGACCAGTTTCGAAGCGCTGGAAGCCACTTTGGAACTCGTTAACAGGTTGGAGTCTTGGAAAACAAACAGTCAGGTCGTAATGTCACCAATGACTCAGCGAAAACAAGTTGGATTTCACGACGAGCTTTTAAACAAAGCCCAAGAAACGCCAGTTAGTGAAGACATGAGAGTGTGCTTCATATGTAGAAAACCCGGCCACAAAGCTGCTTACTGTAGAGAGAATAGAAACCCTTCTGCCCCAACTTCACAGCCACGCACGATTACAAATGCTGTAATTAACAACGTAATGATGAATGATAGCATTATTGGAAAGTGTTTTGTGAATGGTAATCCGGTACACTTTTTATTCGATACTGGTACAGTGAAAACTATTATAGCGGATCGGATCTGGAGGCAGTGCAAGAAGGTCGGTAGCAAATTGATCCCAAACAAGAGTACAATTGAAACTTGTAGTGGCGGCCCGATTGAGGTAATCGGCACTGGAAAATGTGAATTACAGTTACACAACTTCAAAGGTGAAGTTGAGGTGATTGTGGTTAAGAAACTAATCTACGACTGCTTGTTGGGTTTAGACATGGCGTTTAAACTATCAGATATAAAGGAATATCTGGATAAGATCAAGGCGGCCCTAGGGGGAAAAACATTAGAAGTGAAAAAGAAGGCAAAAACCCCGTTAAAAGCCACACTGCCGGAGATTTACAGAAGTCAAGCGTCAGTTAACGCAACAAATTTCAAAGAATTACCTTTGGCAAACGGGGATCCTGAAGAGCCAGCCCAAGATGAAGATGAAAAGAAGAAAGTCGAAGCCTACTCCATGATTTTACATGATGAATTTGAAGAGATAGTCGCACAAGGGTTGCAAAGTTTGACTCAAACAAATGTTTGTGAACATGTCGTAAACAAATTGAGCGAGACGCCAATTAAGCAGCCGGTGAGGAGAATACCTTATACAATGCGTGAAGAAGTCAAGAGGCAAATTGACGAGATGCTTAAGGCTGAACTAATCAGAGAAAGTGATTCACCTTGGGCATCGCCTATTGTGTTGGTGAGAAAGTCAAACGGAGCGTTGCGAATCTGTGTCGACTATCGGCGTCTAAATGAAGTGACTATAAAGGATTGCTATCCTTTACCAAAAATCGAAGATATTTTGGTAATGTTAGGAAAAGCTAAATATTTTACGACACTGGATCTGGCATCGGGTTATCATCAAATCCGAATTCAAGAAAGAGATAAAGAAAAAACCGCATTTGTAACTGAATTCGGTCTTTTCGAATATAATGTGATGCCGTTTGGTTTGACAAACGCCCCAGCCACGTTCCAGCGTATGATGGAGCAAGTTTTGAAAGGCCTTATTGGCGAGATCTGTTTCGTGTACCTAGACGATACAATCATTTTCTCTACAACAATTGAAGAACATTACGTTAATGTTAGAACCGTCTTAGTTCGAATTAAAATGGCGCTCCTTAAGATTGAATGGAGAAAATGTAAGTGGTTTCAGTTGTCAATCGAATATCTTGGTCACATGGTCTGTAACGGTGAAGTCCGACCGGCCCCTAGTAAAGTTGAAGTGCTTTTCCGCTATACGCGACCGCGAACAATACGTCAGCTCCAAAGCTTTTTAGGACTGGCAAACTATTATAGAAAGTTCATCAAAGCGTTCGCGCAAATTGCTGGTCCCCTACACAAAGCCACAGAAAAAGGTAAGAAGTTTGAGTGGAACGAGGAATGCCAATCTAGTTTTGAAGAGTTAAGAACTTATCTAACAACACCAACAAATGGAAAAACGGGGGTACTGATCTTGCCTGATTTTAGTCAATCATTCAGGTTGGAAGTCGATGCCAGTGATCACAGCGCCGGGGCAGTTTTGAGTCAAAAATATAGAGGAGAATACCGGCCAGTTCTGTATTTTAGTAAACGTTTTACGAAGGCCCAAAGAGGATACTCAACCGCTGAAAGAGAACTGCTAGCGTTTGTTTTGGCTGTACTTAACCTGAAACGTTTTCTGATTGCGAAAAAATCTGTAGCAGTGACTGATCACAAGCCACTTATTTGGTTAAAAAAACATCCTGATCCTTCCCCGAGGCTCGCTAGATGGTTATGTATTTTAAGAGAGTATGATTTCGATCTCGAATATCGTGAAGGTCCTAGAAATGGTAATGCGGATGCGCTCTCCCGATGGTTACTAAAACCAGGTGAAGAAGATGAGGGAATCATCGAAATCGAAGAGGGAGAGGAGGAGATTGATCCTGGTATGGTAATTAATCATGTTGTGTTACAGGAGATGGAGGTAAACGAGGCACAATTAGAATATGAAAGTGTAAGGACCCTGTTTGAGTGGTTGACAAGCGGTGAAAAGCCGGTAAAGTGCAGTAAAGACGGTCCGGATCTGTACATTTATTGGTGCAATTTTCGAGATTTCAGAATTTTTGGTAAAAACGTGTATCGCTGTTATGATAAATCCGGATATGGTGATCATTTCCAGTACGTTGTACCGACCTCAGACGACCTGTTCCAGCCCCAGTTCAAACCACAGCCCCTGCCCCGGATGCGGAAAAACAAGACCCAGAGAACGTGGATGTTGCTGACGAACTTTAATAAGAAGAAGGATTTATTTTTTATTTTTGGTTTTGTATTTTTATTTTTTGTTTTGTTTTTTTTGGTTTTGTTTTTTTGGAAAAGTTTCCAGGAGGAAACTTGATTTTAAGGGGGGACTAATGTAACACCCCCTCTACCCCAGTCCCCTACTCCGGCCTCTGCTCCCTTGTGTTTCCAATATATATATATTTGTTTTATTTTATTTTGAGTTTAGTTTTAGTTTTTTCAATAAAGTTGTGAAGAAATTAAATTCTTTTATTTAGTAGCGCCACGCTATTAAATTGGTGATAGCGGTAAAAATTTTGTCTTATACGAGATAAGCCAAAATTTTTTTAAAAAACTACCACGTGCTGTGTGCTGTGTGCTTAGTGCTGTTTTTTTTTTAAATAAAATTTGGAAAATGTCAATTTTCGAATGGTTCCGCCCCGTATTTTTGATACACAGTGGCGTGTTATATTTAGGATTATGGATGTTGGTTGATAAGTATGGTATGGATGTAGTGGCGAAGAGTGCTGGAGGATTAGGTTTTCTGATAATGGGCGCTTTTGCGATGTCTTACCTAACAAATCTGTTGGAAAAGAAGGAGAAAACGGATGGCGAGGCTGAACCTGTGTGTAGCGGACCGAAACCAACTCCGAATGATGCAAAGTTTGGTAAGCTTGCATTGGGTAGTAAAATGGTGACACCAGAATGTGTTGGAGAATTGAAGCAGCCCTGTTTTGAAACCCTTGGGGGTGATGAAAAGGGATATAGATTCGGAAACAGGGAATCGACGCGAGCATGTGAGAAGGGTTTTGATGATTATAACGAGAGTGAAGCGCCAACGAGTACACGTGATGATGTTAAGCAAAATTTTACACGTGCCGAGGTTAATCCGATGATAACACGTGATAATCGAAATCATGCAAACACGATGTTTCAACCAAAGGGAAACGTATATGATGGTTATACAAGTAGCGAGTCGACTACAAATGTGTATGGAGTGAAGGAAAGGATCATGTCAAAGAAGAGGTGCTATATTTCGAAGTCAAGGCGAGATGCATGTTCGACTAAGGTAGACGACACTCCACAATTATTAGATTTTGGTATCCCTAGGAGAAAAGAGCTAAATGGCCCAGAAGTAGCACAATCGGAAAGGTTGGTTGATAATGAAGAGCCAGCTATGTATGATAAAATACCATCTTCAACACATGGGTTACGCAGAACCGAATTCAGACACGAAGGCATCAATGATCACGCTGTTGGAAAACACATAGACCTTTTCGATACTCTTCATCGTTCAGAATGTTCTGGCCTTCCTTATTTAAGCTCAATCAATACTACACCTGCCCCAGAAATGTACATCAAAGACTCGGTCTTCAAACCAGCCCAGTTTAATCGAAGAACGGATTTGGAAACCTGGTGGAAGCGTTTTGAATTATATATTAGCTCTACGAAGGTTTCGTCGGCTAACTTACGCAATACCCTACTTGTTTTCCTTGACGATGATTGTATGGCTATGTTTGACTATTGCACCCCGATAACACCGATGGGTATGACAGATTTGTTCCAACACATGAAAAGGATTTTTGGTAAGACAGAACCAGTGAACATCGACGCAAAAGGTATTTTTTATACACGAGTGCAGAAACCCAATGAAGATGTGAGAGCCTTTTTCACGAGTCTGTGGAAATTAGCAAAGAGCGCATTCAAAACGGATGCTACAGTGTTCAATGTGGATGGTATGGTTAAAGAAAGATTCATAAATGGTTTGAACGACCCGTATCTCATCATGCAGCTCACTTCGAACAAGATGTTCACGAAGACCAGTTTCGAAGCGCTGGAAGCCACTTTGGAACTCGTTAACAGGTTGGAGTCTTGGAAAACAAACAGTCAGGTCGTAATGTCACCAATGACTCAGCGAAAACAAGTTGGATTTCACGACGAGCTTTTAAACAAAGCCCAAGAAACGCCAGTTAGTGAAGACATGAGAGTGTGCTTCATATGTAGAAAACCCGGCCACAAAGCTGCTTACTGTAGAGAGAATAGAAACCCTTCTGCCCCAACTTCACAGCCACGCACGATTACAAATGCTGTAATTAACAACGTAATGATGAATGATAGCATTATTGGAAAGTGTTTTGTGAATGGTAATCCGGTACACTTTTTATTCGATACTGGTACAGTGAAAACTATTATAGCGGATCGGATCTGGAGGCAGTGCAAGAAGGTCGGTAGCAAATTGATCCCAAACAAGAGTACAATTGAAACTTGTAGTGGCGGCCCGATTGAGGTAATCGGCACTGGAAAATGTGAATTACAGTTACACAACTTCAAAGGTGAAGTTGAGGTGATTGTGGTTAAGAAACTAATCTACGACTGCTTGTTGGGTTTAGACATGGCGTTTAAACTATCAGATATAAAGGAATATCTGGATAAGATCAAGGCGGCCCTAGGGGGAAAAACATTAGAAGTGAAAAAGAAGGCAAAAACCCCGTTAAAAGCCACACTGCCGGAGATTTACAGAAGTCAAGCGTCAGTTAACGCAACAAATTTCAAAGAATTACCTTTGGCAAACGGGGATCCTGAAGAGCCAGCCCAAGATGAAGATGAAAAGAAGAAAGTCGAAGCCTACTCCATGATTTTACATGATGAATTTGAAGAGATAGTCGCACAAGGGTTGCAAAGTTTGACTCAAACAAATGTTTGTGAACATGTCGTAAACAAATTGAGCGAGACGCCAATTAAGCAGCCGGTGAGGAGAATACCTTATACAATGCGTGAAGAAGTCAAGAGGCAAATTGACGAGATGCTTAAGGCTGAACTAATCAGAGAAAGTGATTCACCTTGGGCATCGCCTATTGTGTTGGTGAGAAAGTCAAACGGAGCGTTGCGAATCTGTGTCGACTATCGGCGTCTAAATGAAGTGACTATAAAGGATTGCTATCCTTTACCAAAAATCGAAGATATTTTGGTAATGTTAGGAAAAGCTAAATATTTTACGACACTGGATCTGGCATCGGGTTATCATCAAATCCGAATTCAAGAAAGAGATAAAGAAAAAACCGCATTTGTAACTGAATTCGGTCTTTTCGAATATAATGTGATGCCGTTTGGTTTGACAAACGCCCCAGCCACGTTCCAGCGTATGATGGAGCAAGTTTTGAAAGGCCTTATTGGCGAGATCTGTTTCGTGTACCTAGACGATACAATCATTTTCTCTACAACAATTGAAGAACATTACGTTAATGTTAGAACCGTCTTAGTTCGAATTAAAATGGCGCTCCTTAAGATTGAATGGAGAAAATGTAAGTGGTTTCAGTTGTCAATCGAATATCTTGGTCACATGGTCTGTAACGGTGAAGTCCGACCGGCCCCTAGTAAAGTTGAAGTGCTTTTCCGCTATACGCGACCGCGAACAATACGTCAGCTCCAAAGCTTTTTAGGACTGGCAAACTATTATAGAAAGTTCATCAAAGCGTTCGCGCAAATTGCTGGTCCCCTACACAAAGCCACAGAAAAAGGTAAGAAGTTTGAGTGGAACGAGGAATGCCAATCTAGTTTTGAAGAGTTAAGAACTTATCTAACAACACCAACAAATGGAAAAACGGGGGTACTGATCTTGCCTGATTTTAGTCAATCATTCAGGTTGGAAGTCGATGCCAGTGATCACAGCGCCGGGGCAGTTTTGAGTCAAAAATATAGAGGAGAATACCGGCCAGTTCTGTATTTTAGTAAACGTTTTACGAAGGCCCAAAGAGGATACTCAACCGCTGAAAGAGAACTGCTAGCGTTTGTTTTGGCTGTACTTAACCTGAAACGTTTTCTGATTGCGAAAAAATCTGTAGCAGTGACTGATCACAAGCCACTTATTTGGTTAAAAAAACATCCTGATCCTTCCCCGAGGCTCGCTAGATGGTTATGTATTTTAAGAGAGTATGATTTCGATCTCGAATATCGTGAAGGTCCTAGAAATGGTAATGCGGATGCGCTCTCCCGATGGTTACTAAAACCAGGTGAAGAAGATGAGGGAATCATCGAAATCGAAGAGGGAGAGGAGGAGATTGATCCTGGTATGGTAATTAATCATGTTGTGTTACAGGAGATGGAGGTAAACGAGGCACAATTAGAATATGAAAGTGTAAGGACCCTGTTTGAGTGGTTGACAAGCGGTGAAAAGCCGGTAAAGTGCAGTAAAGACGGTCCGGATCTGTACATTTATTGGTGCAATTTTCGAGATTTCAGAATTTTTGGTAAAAACGTGTATCGCTGTTATGATAAATCCGGATATGGTGATCATTTCCAGTACGTTGTACCGACCTCAGACGACCTGTTCCAGCCCCAGTTCAAACCACAGCCCCTGCCCCGGATGCGGAAAAACAAGACCCAGAGAACGTGGATGTTGCTGACGAACTTTAATAAGAAGAAGGATTTATTTTTTATTTTTGGTTTTGTATTTTTATTTTTTGTTTTGTTTTTTTTGGTTTTGTTTTTTTGGAAAAGTTTCCAGGAGGAAACTTGATTTTAAGGGGGGACTAATGTAACACCCCCTCTACCCCAGTCCCCTACTCCGGCCTCTGCTCCCTTGTGTTTCCAATATATATATTTGTTTTATTTTATTTTGAGTTTAGTTTTAGTTTTTTCAATAAAGTTGTGAAGAAATTAAATTCTTTTATTTAGTAGCGCCACGCTATTAAATTGGTGATAGCGGTAAAAATTTTGTCTTATACGAGATAAGCCAAAATTTTTTTAAAAAACTACCACGTGCTGTGTGCTGTGTGCTTAGTGCTGTTTTTTTTTTAAATAAAATTTGGAAAATGTCAATTTTCGAATGGTTCCGCCCCGTATTTTTGATACACAGTGGCGTGTTATATTTAGGATTATGGATGTTGGTTGATAAGTATGGTATGGATGTAGTGGCGAAGAGTGCTGGAGGATTAGGTTTTCTGATAATGGGCGCTTTTGCGATGTCTTACCTAACAAATCTGTTGGAAAAGAAGGAGAAAACGGATGGCGAGGCTGAACCTGTGTGTAGCGGACCGAAACCAACTCCGAATGATGCAAAGTTTGGTAAGCTTGCATTGGGTAGTAAAATGGTGACACCAGAATGTGTTGGAGAATTGAAGCAGCCCTGTTTTGAAACCCTTGGGGGTGATGAAAAGGGATATAGATTCGGAAACAGGGAATCGACGCGAGCATGTGAGAAGGGTTTTGATGATTATAACGAGAGTGAAGCGCCAACGAGTACACGTGATGATGTTAAGCAAAATTTTACACGTGCCGAGGTTAATCCGATGATAACACGTGATAATCGAAATCATGCAAACACGATGTTTCAACCAAAGGGAAACGTATATGATGGTTATACAAGTAGCGAGTCGACTACAAATGTGTATGGAGTGAAGGAAAGGATCATGTCAAAGAAGAGGTGCTATATTTCGAAGTCAAGGCGAGATGCATGTTCGACTAAGGTAGACGACACTCCACAATTATTAGATTTTGGTATCCCTAGGAGAAAAGAGCTAAATGGCCCAGAAGTAGCACAATCGGAAAGGTTGGTTGATAATGAAGAGCCAGCTATGTATGATAAAATACCATCTTCAACACATGGGTTACGCAGAACCGAATTCAGACACGAAGGCATCAATGATCACGCTGTTGGAAAACACATAGACCTTTTCGATACTCTTCATCGTTCAGAATGTTCTGGCCTTCCTTATTTAAGCTCAATCAATACTACACCTGCCCCAGAAATGTACATCAAAGACTCGGTCTTCAAACCAGCCCAGTTTAATCGAAGAACGGATTTGGAAACCTGGTGGAAGCGTTTTGAATTATATATTAGCTCTACGAAGGTTTCGTCGGCTAACTTACGCAATACCCTACTTGTTTTCCTTGACGATGATTGTATGGCTATGTTTGACTATTGCACCCCGATAACACCGATGGGTATGACAGATTTGTTCCAACACATGAAAAGGATTTTTGGTAAGACAGAACCAGTGAACATCGACGCAAAAGGTATTTTTTATACACGAGTGCAGAAACCCAATGAAGATGTGAGAGCCTTTTTCACGAGTCTGTGGAAATTAGCAAAGAGCGCATTCAAAACGGATGCTACAGTGTTCAATGTGGATGGTATGGTTAAAGAAAGATTCATAAATGGTTTGAACGACCCGTATCTCATCATGCAGCTCACTTCGAACAAGATGTTCACGAAGACCAGTTTCGAAGCGCTGGAAGCCACTTTGGAACTCGTTAACAGGTTGGAGTCTTGGAAAACAAACAGTCAGGTCGTAATGTCACCAATGACTCAGCGAAAACAAGTTGGATTTCACGACGAGCTTTTAAACAAAGCCCAAGAAACGCCAGTTAGTGAAGACATGAGAGTGTGCTTCATATGTAGAAAACCCGGCCACAAAGCTGCTTACTGTAGAGAGAATAGAAACCCTTCTGCCCCAACTTCACAGCCACGCACGATTACAAATGCTGTAATTAACAACGTAATGATGAATGATAGCATTATTGGAAAGTGTTTTGTGAATGGTAATCCGGTACACTTTTTATTCGATACTGGTACAGTGAAAACTATTATAGCGGATCGGATCTGGAGGCAGTGCAAGAAGGTCGGTAGCAAATTGATCCCAAACAAGAGTACAATTGAAACTTGTAGTGGCGGCCCGATTGAGGTAATCGGCACTGGAAAATGTGAATTACAGTTACACAACTTCAAAGGTGAAGTTGAGGTGATTGTGGTTAAGAAACTAATCTACGACTGCTTGTTGGGTTTAGACATGGCGTTTAAACTATCAGATATAAAGGAATATCTGGATAAGATCAAGGCGGCCCTAGGGGGAAAAACATTAGAAGTGAAAAAGAAGGCAAAAACCCCGTTAAAAGCCACACTGCCGGAGATTTACAGAAGTCAAGCGTCAGTTAACGCAACAAATTTCAAAGAATTACCTTTGGCAAACGGGGATCCTGAAGAGCCAGCCCAAGATGAAGATGAAAAGAAGAAAGTCGAAGCCTACTCCATGATTTTACATGATGAATTTGAAGAGATAGTCGCACAAGGGTTGCAAAGTTTGACTCAAACAAATGTTTGTGAACATGTCGTAAACAAATTGAGCGAGACGCCAATTAAGCAGCCGGTGAGGAGAATACCTTATACAATGCGTGAAGAAGTCAAGAGGCAAATTGACGAGATGCTTAAGGCTGAACTAATCAGAGAAAGTGATTCACCTTGGGCATCGCCTATTGTGTTGGTGAGAAAGTCAAACGGAGCGTTGCGAATCTGTGTCGACTATCGGCGTCTAAATGAAGTGACTATAAAGGATTGCTATCCTTTACCAAAAATCGAAGATATTTTGGTAATGTTAGGAAAAGCTAAATATTTTACGACACTGGATCTGGCATCGGGTTATCATCAAATCCGAATTCAAGAAAGAGATAAAGAAAAAACCGCATTTGTAACTGAATTCGGTCTTTTCGAATATAATGTGATGCCGTTTGGTTTGACAAACGCCCCAGCCACGTTCCAGCGTATGATGGAGCAAGTTTTGAAAGGCCTTATTGGCGAGATCTGTTTCGTGTACCTAGACGATACAATCATTTTCTCTACAACAATTGAAGAACATTACGTTAATGTTAGAACCGTCTTAGTTCGAATTAAAATGGCGCTCCTTAAGATTGAATGGAGAAAATGTAAGTGGTTTCAGTTGTCAATCGAATATCTTGGTCACATGGTCTGTAACGGTGAAGTCCGACCGGCCCCTAGTAAAGTTGAAGTGCTTTTCCGCTATACGCGACCGCGAACAATACGTCAGCTCCAAAGCTTTTTAGGACTGGCAAACTATTATAGAAAGTTCATCAAAGCGTTCGCGCAAATTGCTGGTCCCCTACACAAAGCCACAGAAAAAGGTAAGAAGTTTGAGTGGAACGAGGAATGCCAATCTAGTTTTGAAGAGTTAAGAACTTATCTAACAACACCAACAAATGGAAAAACGGGGGTACTGATCTTGCCTGATTTTAGTCAATCATTCAGGTTGGAAGTCGATGCCAGTGATCACAGCGCCGGGGCAGTTTTGAGTCAAAAATATAGAGGAGAATACCGGCCAGTTCTGTATTTTAGTAAACGTTTTACGAAGGCCCAAAGAGGATACTCAACCGCTGAAAGAGAACTGCTAGCGTTTGTTTTGGCTGTACTTAACCTGAAACGTTTTCTGATTGCGAAAAAATCTGTAGCAGTGACTGATCACAAGCCACTTATTTGGTTAAAAAAACATCCTGATCCTTCCCCGAGGCTCGCTAGATGGTTATGTATTTTAAGAGAGTATGATTTCGATCTCGAATATCGTGAAGGTCCTAGAAATGGTAATGCGGATGCGCTCTCCCGATGGTTACTAAAACCAGGTGAAGAAGATGAGGGAATCATCGAAATCGAAGAGGGAGAGGAGGAGATTGATCCTGGTATGGTAATTAATCATGTTGTGTTACAGGAGATGGAGGTAAACGAGGCACAATTAGAATATGAAAGTGTAAGGACCCTGTTTGAGTGGTTGACAAGCGGTGAAAAGCCGGTAAAGTGCAGTAAAGACGGTCCGGATCTGTACATTTATTGGTGCAATTTTCGAGATTTCAGAATTTTTGGTAAAAACGTGTATCGCTGTTATGATAAATCCGGATATGGTGATCATTTCCAGTACGTTGTACCGACCTCAGACGACCTGTTCCAGCCCCAGTTCAAACCACAGCCCCTGCCCCGGATGCGGAAAAACAAGACCCAGAGAACGTGGATGTTGCTGACGAACTTTAATAAGAAGAAGGATTTATTTTTTATTTTTGGTTTTGTATTTTTATTTTTTGTTTTGTTTTTTTTGGTTTTGTTTTTTTGGAAAAGTTTCCAGGAGGAAACTTGATTTTAAGGGGGGACTAATGTAACACCCCCTCTACCCCAGTCCCCTACTCCGGCCTCTGCTCCCTTGTGTTTCCAATATATATATATTTGTTTTATTTTATTTTGAGTTTAGTTTTAGTTTTTTCAATAAAGTTGTGAAGAAATTAAATTCTTTTATTTAGTAGCGCCACGCTATTAAATAAGCAAATTTGCTTAATGCAGTAAAATAGGTCTGCAAAAATCTCTGCAATTTTCTGCATTTTGCACGCCATTAAAAAGTATTAAAATCAACTGTGCAAGTAGATTGCAGAGTTTTTGCAGACATATAATTTCGGATTAAGCAAAGTTGCTTAATCATTAAGCATTTTACAGAACTAAATTATTACTTAAAGTAAAAAAGTTTTTCAAATTTTTCTGAATTGAAACGATCGAATTGAAATGAACTTCACAACCCCCTGAACATTTCTTTTTAAAAATTTTTTTCAGTGAAAGAAACAGCTTTTTTGTGGTTTCTGGGGTCAAGAAATTCGATTTTCAAGTCGGTTTTACAAAATAAACTATTACCTTAGCTAAATCATGATTTAGCTAATCCAGGCCCTCAAGAGCCCACCATAAGATTATTGAATTTTGACTTGGAAATTTTAATGCTGATTCTAGGGTAACTTTTTGTAATATAATATGAAATTAAATTTTTAAATAAAAAGCATTTTCCAACATTTATTTTTTAAATTATTAAAAAGAGAAATTTAATAAAAATAAAGACTATTTTTTTGTTTCGTTTGAGACTTCAAGACTTCATGGTTAAAAAAAGATTTGCATAATTTCAAGTTTTACAATTAAAAATAATTTCATTTTCAGCTTATTTTATTTGTTTGTTAGTTAGGTTTTTATTTTTTTCCCTCTTTTAGGGTGTATTGCTAAAGAGCCAAAATGCCAAAATGTTTTTAATCATGAAGTCTTGAATTCTTAAAAAAGACAAAAAATAGCCTTTATTTTTATTAATTTTCTCTTTTTTAATAATTTAAAAAATAAATGTAATGCTGATGCATACTTTCAATGAGTTATTTTCTATTAAAAAAAGTTTCTATGAGTTTTGTCTTATTATATTGTTTATATTTTTAGTTTTTATTTTACATTTTTTTCTTTAAAATTTTTACTTTTGGGCATTTTATTTCAAAAACTTTGAAAGTAAAATAATTCACTAATTTTGCAATTGATGAAAAGATTAGGAGTCTTAAAATTTTAATTTTCAAAGGTGCAGCAATTTTACTTTTTTCTTGATTCGAATAATATTTTGTCATTAGTATTTGGAAAATATTATAATATTTTTCAGGCAAAAATTTTTAAATTTTTTAGATTATAAATTCGATTCATATTTTTTAATAAAATCACAAAGTTTCCAAAAAGATTTTTGGTCCTCTCTTTCAAACAACGACTTGGAATTAAAAAATTTTAAATTTTATATTTTAAATAACAAGATCAAGAGATTAAATTAAAAATCAATAAAAATTCTTTGTCGAATTTAATTTTTTTTTTAAATTATTAAATTTTAAAGATTAAAAAAAATTTTGTTTAATAAATTTATTTTTCATTTGATTTAAAAATTTCAAAAAATAAATTTAAAATAAATATTTGATTATAATTATAATTTGAGACAAAGAGTAGTTCCATCACCAAGCTTGAGCATTGAAATATCAACCCTTTTGTCATTTTTTACGAATTCATTCACCTCACGAATTGCTTTTGTATTTTCATCTTGACACTTTTCATCACAAACTTTGCCTGACCATATTACATTATCGATGGCTATTATTCCACCTTTTCTCAACAATTTAAGACACAACTCGTAATATTTCAAATAGTTTATCTTGTCTGCGTCAATGAATGCAAAATCGTATTGACCACTTTGGCCTTGGTCAATCATTTTCTGCAAAATGTCAACTGCATTACCAATTTCAACTTGGATTTTTTTCTCCACTCCAGCTTCTTGCCAAATATCTCGAGCCAAATACTCATCAGAAATATCCATACAAATTATTTGTGCATCATCAGGAAGAGCCATTGCCATGGTCATGGTTGTGTATCCAGTAAATGCTCCAACTTCAATGCATTTCTTTGCATTCATTGATTTCAACAAAAGTTGAAAAAATTGAGCTTCATCAGTTGATCCAAGCATCATGCCAACTTAATACAATTTTTTTTTAAAATAAATTTTATCAGATTTTTTTAATCAATTATGTACGTGGCATTGCTTTGGTTCTCTCGATTAACTTTTCCTGCTGAGGACTGAGCCTCAAAGAATGGTTATTAATGTACTGTTGGATTGGGTCATTTGAAGAATAGGACTTCATCGAGCTCATTTTTTAAAATTATTACGTTTTTTTTCAAATATTCTAAATTTTTTTGCCAAATAAACCTTTTAAAAAAATGTTAAATAAAGTGATCTAATTTTTTTTTATAATTATGTATGTTATATCAAGATGTTTATGCTTTTTCTTTATATAAATTCATTTTTCATTTAAATTTAAAAATTGAAATTCGTCTAAGCACAAATAGCTGATTCTTTGGAAATCATAATTTATTATATTTAAGTCAAATTTTAAGTTTTTTATCTCTTATTATATTATTAATTATAACTTACTTATGATGAAGCAAATAAAATGAAACTTGAAGTAGCGTTTCTTACAATATTTTAAACATCATTTTTAACTTTGAAATCTTGTAAAATAATCAGTTCTGCAAATTTCTGCGAAATTGAATAAGCATTTTTTGACTTTGTATCAAAGTCTACACATTTTTTCAATTAATTTCTAAAGGACCGTCGGGTCATAATTACTTTTTAGCTCTATTACTTTAACTTAAAATTTTTTTTAGTTTTTTGGTCTCTTTTTGAAAGATAAATTAAATGATTTCGATTTAAAATTATAGTTTTTTTAATATTATTTTTTTTTTCAAAAATCTTGTCTTAAAATAAACCTAAATCTCCTGTTATAAAGTCAAAGTCTGACTTTGACCAACTCTGGTCGAAATATCTTAAGAGGTAAATCAAAGCGGTTAAAGGCTAAATATGGTTTCATCCTAATTTACCAAAAATTCACCCATTTAACCCCAAATTTAAACCATATAATTTGAATGATACCAAGTTTTAATTGTTAATTTAATTAAAAAATAAAACAATTCCAACAAAACTAAATTTAAATGTTCAATAAAGCTTTAAATGCCTTATTTGGTCATCCACTTTTGCGTTTTTCACCAAAAGGTTAATCTTTTTCTTCATTAATCTTCTCAACTTCCTCATTTAAGACGTACTTTGGAAAACAGAACAATTTATTTAAAATACTGATCATTTATGTTCAAGCCAATTTTTGATCTGTATCTAAAGAGACCCAAAATAAGCTATACTTTGTCTTCTAACTCTGGGAAAAAATTAGAGTACGAAAAAAAAAAGTCTCTAATCGTACATTCTTCTTTTATATTTTTTTATCTGACAAAAATACCACCAAAAAAATTATCAAACAAAAAATAATTTTTAAATTTATTTTTTAAATAAACTTTTTTTCAAATTCAATTTTTTTTAAGATAAATTTTATCTATCCTTATATGGTTTCATCCTAGTTTCACCAAAAAAATTATCAAACAAAAAATAATTTTTAAATTTATTTTTTAAATAAACTTTATTTCAAATTCAATTTTTTAATTTATATTTAATCTATCTTCATTCCAATAGACAACAACAACAAGAGGAAAAAAAATGAAAAAAAAAAGAACAAATACTCAAATTTTTGCTATTTCGGAACACAAAAAATTAGAAAAAAAAATTAAATCCGGATAATAGAATCAACCAAGCTTTGCTTTTTTTTATTTACAAAAATTAGAAAAAAATCCACCATTTCCACTACCATCTCTTCTGCGATTACCACCAAAAGGTTAATCTTTTTCTTCATTAATCTTCTCAACTTCCTCATTTAAGACGTACTTTGGAAAACAGAACAATTTATTTAAAATACTGATCATTCATATTCAAGCCAATTTTTGATCTGTATCTAAAGAGATTCAAAATGAAATATACTTTGTCTTCTAACTCTGGGAAAAAATTAGAGTACGAAAAAAAAAAGTCTCTAATCGTACATTCTTCTTTTATATTTTTTTATCTGACAAAAATACCACCAAAAAAATTATCAAACAAAAAATAATTTTTAAATTTATTTTTTAAATAAACTTTATTTCAAATTCAATTTTTTAATTTATATTTAATCTATCTTCATTCCAATAGACAACAACAACAAGAGGAAAAAAAATGAAAAAAAAAAGAACAAATACTCAAATTTTTGCTATTTCGGAACACAAAAAATTAGAAAAAAAAATTAAATCCGGATAATAGAATCAACCAAGCTTTGCTTTTTTTTATTTACAAAAATTAGAAAAAAATCCACCATTTCCACTACCATCTCTTCTGCGATTACCACCAAAAGGTTAATCTTTTTCTTCATTAATCTTCTCAACTTCCTCATTTAAGACGTACTTTGGAAAACAGAACAATTTATTTAAAATACTGATCATTCATATTCAAGCCAATTTTTGATCTGTATCTAAAGAGATTCAAAATGAAATATACTTTGTCTTCTAACTCTGGGAAAAAATTAGAGTACGAAAAAAAAAAGTCTCTAATCGTACATTCTTCTTTTATATTTTTTTATCTGACAAAAATACCACCAAAAAAATTATCAAACAAAAAATAATTTTTAAATTTATTTTTTAAATAAACTTTATTTCAAATTCAATTTTTTAATTTATATTTAATCTATCTTCATTCCAATAGACAACAACAACAAGAGGAAAAAAAATGAAAAAAAAAAGAACAAATACTCAAATTTTTGCTATTTCGGAACACAAAAAATTAGAAAAAAAAATTAAATCCGGATAATAGAATCAACCAAGCTTTGCTTTTTTTTATTTACAAAAATTAGAAAAAAATCCACCATTTCCACTACCATCTCTTCTGCGATTACCACCAAAAGGTTAATCTTTTTCTTCATTAATCTTCTCAACTTCCTCATTTAAGACGTACTTTGGAAAACAGAACAATTTATTTAAAATACTGATCATTCATATTCAAGCCAATTTTTGATCTGTATCTAAAGAGATTCAAAATGAAATATACTTTGTCTTCTAACTCTGGGAAAAAATTAGAGTACGAAAAAAAAAAGTCTCTAATCGTACATTCTTCTTTTATATTTTTTTATCTGACAAAAATACCACCAAAAAAATTATCAAACAAAAAATAATTTTTAAATTTATTTTTTAAATAAACTTTATTTCAAATTCAATTTTTTAATTTATATTTAATCTATCTTCATTCCAATAGACAACAACAACAAGAGGAAAAAAAATGAAAAAAAAAAGAACAAATACTCAAATTTTTGCTATTTCGGAACACAAAAAATTAGAAAAAAAAATTAAATCCGGATAATAGAATCAACCAAGCTTTGTTTTTTTTTATTTACAAAAATTAGAAAAAAATCCACCATTTCCACTACCATCTCTTCTGCGATTACCACCAAAAGGTTAATCTTTTTCTTCATTAATCTTCTCAACTTCCTCATTTAAGACGTACTTTGGAAAACAGAACAATTTATTTAAAATACTGATCATTCATATTCAAGCCAATTTTTGATCTGTATCTAAAGAGATTCAAAATGAAATATACTTTGTCTTCTAACTCTGGGAAAAAATTAGAGTACGAAAAAAAAAAGTCTCTAATCGTACATTCTTCTTTATATTTTTTTATCTGACAAAAATACCACCAAAAAAATTATCAAACAAAAAATAATTTTTAAATTTATTTTTTAAATAAACTTTATTTCAAATTCAATTTTTTAATTTATATTTAATCTATCTTCATTCCAATAGACAACAACAACAAGAGGAAAAAAAATGAAAAAAAAAAGAACAAATACTCAAATTTTTGCTATTTCGGAACACAAAAAATTAGAAAAAAAAATTAAATCCGGATAATAGAATCAACCAAGCTTTGCTTTTTTTTATTTACAAAAATTAGAAAAAAAATCCACCATTTCCACCACCATCTCTTCTGCGATTACCACCAAAACCGCTACCAAAACCGCCACCAAAACCGCCACCACCACCACCACCGCGTCCTCCTCCCCTTCTAAATCCACCACGTCCACCTCCCTCTTCGGCCCTTTTCCTCATGGCCGCCTCATATCTATCAGCCATGTCTACCAAACTCTGCGGCACAACCTGCTCTCCCTGCTTCAAAATCTCAATCAACTCTTTGGCATGTTTCCAGTCTTGGCGCACCATAAAAGTGAGCGATGTGCCAGTGCGACCAGCACGACCAGTCCGGCCCACTCGATGCACATACTCTTCTATGTTGCGCGGAAAATCATAATTCATCACACATGTAATGTCTCTGACGTCAATGCCCCTTGAGGCCACATCGGTTGCGATCAAAATTTTCACCAGCCCTTCCTTGAAGTCTTCGAGCGCCTCCTCGCGGTCACACTGCTCACGATCGCCATGGATCGCCTGACACTGGATGCCTTTCATGGCCAAGTCACATGACAAATTGTCCGCTGTGCTCTTTCGGCCCACAAAAACAATCAGCTTGTCCACATCGGTCATTTCCTCGCTGATAAACCTCATCAGTCTTTCACTCTTCTCATCTTCGTCCTTGACCATTTCCAGCTTTTGGGTGACCGTCTTGGCTGCGCGCAGATCCAGCGAGCCCACATACAACTGGACCGGGTCGGTCAAATACTTGGTCGCCAGTCTTCGCACGCCCTCGGGCCACGTTGCACTGGTCATCACAGTTTGTCTGTCTGGACGAATGTCGAGCAAGATCTTCATGATCTGTGGCTCGAAGCCCATGTCAAGCATTCGGTCGGCCTCGTCCAGCACCAGCATGGTCACGCTGGTCACATTCACTATCTTGGCCGATATCAGGTCGTAGAGTCGGCCTGGTGTTGCAATTATTATCTCTACACCTCTGGTGCACACACTCACTTGTTCCTTGCGGTCACCACCGCCGTAAATGCAAACACTTTGGATTCCTTTGTAGTTGATTTTTTTCACCTCTTTTTCTATTTGAATGGCTAGTTCTCTGGTGGGCGACAAAACAAGTACATTGGGACCGACGCGTTCTTCTCTTGGTGTTATTTGATTGTCGATGTGAATTAGAGCAGGCAGCAGAAAGGCCAAAGTTTTGCCAGTGCCAGTCTGTGCTATGCCGACACAGTCCAGGCCTTTGAGAAGTATGGGCCACAGCTGCGCTTGCACAGGAGTTGGCTTGTTGAAATTTTGCCTCTTGCACTCTTCAAGTATTTGCGGATAGTTTCTGAATGCTTGTTCAATGGTTTTGACTGGCTTTGGAATTACTTGGAATATTCGGTCCTCGAGCTCTTGGCCAGAGAGGTTCTCTTGGCCTTTTGTTTCCGAGCTGAGACCATAGGAGAGATTTTCTTTTTTGAAAAAGTCCACTATGATGTCAAAGTTTTGCTTGCGGTATTGTTTGACCTCATCACGGCTCATCTGACTGATCTCGGCGTCCTCTACATAAAAATCCTTGACCACTGGTGGTTGATCCTTGAACTTTTCCATATTCTGCAAGGGCAATGATCTAATCAAGTTCCAGTCGATCAGAGGCTTTTCGTTGTTGTTTTCATCTTCGTTGATGGAGTTGTGTGGTGATGTGTCGTGCTCTCTTTTCCAGGATTTTTGAGCTCGATCTCTGAACTGGTCATTGCATCTTTTTTGGTTGTCTGATCCGGACAAATTGGAAGAATTGTTGCAGGACTGTTCAATCATTTGAATGGCTTTGTCTATGTCGATTTTGGAGGAGCCGATGATTTTCACCTCGGCAAAGCTCTGGTCGCGCATTTCATCCCTGTTTGGTACCATTATTTTGACATTGCATTTGTCCCGAATGCAGTTGATGTTGGAGCCAGCTTTTCCAATCAGAGCGCCTATCGATCTTGGGTCTATTTTTATGTAGTCGGTCATGGAGGTTCTGTCGTGGTCGCGGAATCCCCTATCTGGTGATCTGTGTCTGTCCTGGAATTTATCTTGACCAAACGAGCTAGCGATGCGGCCGCGGCCAAAGCTATGTGATGGAAGTGTGGCAGCAGGTCTGCAAGCAGTCGTACTTGGCGAATCCCAATCATTATCATCCCAATCTTCGTCCATTTTTTTCAATTTTTTTTCTTTAATTTAAATTTAAACATGTTTTTAGAATAAATTTTGTAGTATTTATATAGAAGTTATTTTTTTTTGATTTAAATAAAGCATGCAGTTTTTTTTTAATTATTTAAAAAAAAAGGGAATTTTATTTTAATTTATTTATTAAATTAAGGTTTTGTGTTTGTATAGATTTTTTAACCTATTCAAAGGGGCTCTAATATTTAACACTTTTTTGAAAATTTACTCACTCCATTTATTTAAAAAAAAAATTTATCCTTAAATCCTTGTGAGATTCTTTGATTTTTATCAATTTTTTCCTTTGATCTAAATTTAAACATGTTTATAGAAAATTTTGGCATTTAGTTGATTTCGTGATCATTGATTTTCATCTTTTCTATCTTAATCATTGAAAATTCAATTTTTTTGGTCACCAAAAATAAGTTTATGGGCTTTTAGTGCAGCGTTAAAAAACAAATATTTACCGTAAGTTGTTAAATAAAGCTAATCTCAAGTATTTAAATTACCAGATAAATTAACCAAATTTTTTTTGTTAAATAAAGTAAAGAATGCATTTTTTTAAAAAGATTTAAAAAAAGATTTTTTCATAATTTTTTTTTTATTTAATTTTTTTAAATTTATTAATTAAATTATAGGGATCTTTTTTTATTTAGATTTTTGTTAATTGATTTTTTAAACAATTCGACGATTTTAGCTTAAACTTAAATTCGTCAAATTCGTATAATATGTTAATAGATTTATTTTCTTTAATTTTCTTTGTTATTTTATTTTCGCTTTTTTTTATTTTATTTAATTTTCTCTTGATTTTATTTTAAATCTAAAGAAGCTTTGTACATACGAATATATTAATAGAGTAGCGCTACGCCACGTGGATTTTACGTAAATTTACGTCAAATTACGTTAATTTACGTAATTTTATGGAAATAAAAGTAAATTTACGTAAATTTACGTAAAGATAGAATAGTAAAATTACGTTTATTAACGTAAAATAACGTAAATTTACGTAAAATTACTTTTTTTTACGTAAAATGTAAAACGGCCAAAAAACAGTCGAAAATACAGTATTTTAGACGATTTTTTTGAAAATTTGAATTTTCTGAGTTTTTTAACTAAAATTTTCAAAAAAGTAAATTTACGTAAATTTTCGTAAAATTTCATTTTTTTACCAGGTAAAATTCGGTAAAATTTGGTAAATTTTCGTAAAAAAAAGTAAAAAAAATGTAAATTTCTCAGATTTTATTAGAATTTTTTTTCAAAGTTGTATTAATTTTATCTTAATAAATTTTTTTTAGTGATTTGACCATTCTCCATTCTTTTCAATCACTATATAAATTACCTTTAATACTTGATTAGAGTTTAAAAAAATGAAAATTATGAAAATACCTTTTTTAAATGGTTTATATAAGACTGGCATTTTGATGGACTTAGACTTTTTTGGAAATCAAAAATTGCCTCAACTGCTTCTTGTTCATTTTTGATCCCCTTTTTTCTAAGTGAATCCTTCAACTCATTCCAAACCATTTCAATTGGGTTTAGGTCTGGAGACTTTGGAGGAGACCTTATCTTTTAAAAATATTCCTTAGCTATTTTATATTATTATTTTTTTTATAAAAAACACACCCAGTTTGTGCTGTTTCTTTCCAAAAAATCACAGCAAAGAGCTGATTTGTGCTTTGGGTCATTGTCTTGGTGCAATTTAAAATTAAATGAATTATTTTCTGACACAAATGGGAGTTTATATTCAGCTGAAATATCCTTATACAATTCAGAATCCATAGTGCACTTAAAAAGCTAAAATAATTTTATTTTAATTTGATAAAGAATAAGAATTTACTGCAAATTCGGTGGCTCCATTATACGAGATACCACCCCACATATGGATTTTACATTCAAATTTTGAGTTAGATGGGATAACTTCAGGCCTTAATGCCGGTAGCCTTAGATGATAAATAGGCTGATCATACACTACTTTTGTTGTCTCATCAGCGAATATGCAATCCTAAAAATCACAGTCCCTATTACGCTGACACCAAATTAAGCGCTGGAGCTTTTGCAAATCGTTCTGTTTAAAAAAACAAATAATTTTCTTAAGCTTATTTGAAAAAAGTTTGTACCGTCTAAATGTGATTTTAGTACGGCCTGGTTTAATGCTAAAAACAGTATAAAAAACGATCGAGTAGCTCGAAAAAAATAAGTATAGACATAAACTTTTGTGTGTTTTTTATTGTATTATCTTTGTAAACAAAAATTAAAACTAAGAAACCAAAGAGTTAAATAAAATCTGAGAAATTTACATTTTTTTACTTTTTTTTACGAAAATTTACCAAATTTTACCTGGTAAAAAAATGAAATTTTACGAAAATTTAATTTTACGAAATGTGATTTTTAGGATTGCATATTCGCTTAGAAAAAAGGGGATCAAAAATGAACAAGAAGCAGTTGAGGCAATTTTTGATTTCCAAAAAAGTCTAAGTCCATCAAAATGCCAGTCTTATATAAACCATTTAAAAAAGGTATTTTCATAATTTTCATTTTTTTAAACTCTAATCAAGTATTAAAGGTAATTTATATAGTGATTGAAAAGAATGGAGTATGGTCAAATCACTAAAAAAAATTTATTAAGATAAAATTAATACAACTTTGAAAAAAAATTCTAATAAAATCTGAGAAATTTACATTTTTTTACTTTTTTTTACGAAAATTTACCAAATTTTACCGAATTTTACCTGGTAAAAAAATGAAATTTTACGAAAATTTACGTAAATTTACGTAAAATTACTTTTTTGAAAATTTTAGTTAAAAAACTTAGAAAATTCAAATTTTCAAAAAAATCGTCTAAAATACTTTATTTTCGACTGTTTTTTGGCCGTTTTACATTTTACGTAAAAAAAAGTAATTTTACGTAAATTTACGTTATTTTACGTTAATAAACGTAATTTTACTATTCTATCTTTACGTAAATTTACTTTTTTTACGTAAAATTACGTAAATTAACGTAATTTGACGTAAATTTACGTAAAATCCACGTGGCGTAGCGCTACTGTAAATAATTTAGGAAATGTGGTATTCAAACTAAATTGCGTTTTAATTATTTAAAAATAAAAAAATATTTAGGTCGGTTTGTTTCAAAAGTATTTTAAAATTACAAATTTAAAATTAAAATAAAATAAACATACAATTTGATAAGAAATAATCAATTTATTGGACATTTGTCTGTTATCTTTTTAATCAAACTGAACGGTTAAACAAAACATTAATTTTTCACCTTTTTCACCTGTAAAAATTGAATAATCCAAAATCCAAGCTATGATTAGAAATTCAATTTAATTTATTTTTTCGGAAAATTTGTATGAATATTCACAAAGCCTAAAATGCAAAAAAAGCAAAAAATTGCCAAAGGTTTTGTAAGTAATAATTTATTTTTTTAATTTACACTAGATTTAAAAAAAAAGCTCAAAAATTTAAATAACTCAAAAAATTAACCAAAATTCTAATGATGCAGCATTAAATTAAATTTTAATATCATCATATAAGTCAAATTCATAAGACAATATTCAGTCAGATGATAATGATCACAATGTAAAATTAAAGCATTATAAGATAAGAATTTATTAATAAATTTACATGAGATTTTAAGAATTCAATAAAAATATAAATATTTTTAAAAATGAGCTCGATGAAGTCCTATTCTTCAAATGACCCAATCCAACAGTACATTAATAGCCATTCTTTGAGGCTCAGTCCTCAGCAGGAAAAGTTAATCGAGAGAACCAAAGCAATGCCACGTACATAATTGATTAAAAAAATCTGATAAAATTTATTTTAAAAAAAAATTATATTAAGTTGGCATGATGCTTGGATCAACTGATGAAGCTCAATTTTTTCAACTTTTGTTGAAATCAATGAATGCAAAGAAATGCATTGAAGTTGGAGCATTTACTGGATACACAACCATGACCATGGCAATGGCTCTTCCTGATGATGCACAAATAATTTGTATGGATATTTCTGATGAGTATTTGGCTCGAGATATTTGGCAAGAAGCTGGAGTGGAGAAAAAAATCCAAGTTGAAATTGGTAATGCAGTTGACATTTTGCAGAAAATGATTGACCAAGGCCAAAGTGGTCAATACGATTTTGCATTCATTGACGCAGACAAGATAAACTATTTGAAATATTACGAGTTGTGTCTTAAATTGCTGAGAAAAGGTGGAATAATAGCCATCGATAATGTAATATGGTCAGGCAAAGTTTGTGATGAAAAGTGTCAAGATGAAAATACAAAAGCAATTCGTGAGGTGAATGAATTCGTAAAAAATGACAAAAGGGTTGATATTTCAATGCTCAAGCTTGGTGATGGAACTACTCTTTGTCTCAAATTATAATTATAATCAAATATTTATTTTAACTTTAGTTTTTGAAATTTTTAAAATCAAATGAAAAATAAATTTATTAAACAAAACTTTTTAATCTTTAAAATTTAATAATTTAAAAAAAAATTAAATTCGACAAAGAATTTTTATTGATTTTTAATTTAATCTCTTGATCTTGTTATTTAATACATAAAATTTAAAATTTTTTAATTCCAACTCGTTTTTAGATAAAATGAAAAATAATCTCATTAAACAAAATTTTTTAATCTTTAAAATTTAATAATTTAAAAAAAAAATTAAATTCGACAAAGAATTTTTATTGATTTTTAATTTAATCTCTTGATCTTGTTATTTAATACATAAAATTTAAAATTTTTTAATTCCAACTCGTTTTTAGATAAAATGAAAAATAATCTCATTAAACAAAATTTTTTAATCTTTAAAATTTAATAATTTAAAAAAAAAATTAAATTCGACAAAGAATTTTTATTGATTTTTAATTTAATCTCTTGATCTTGTTATTTAAAACATAAAATTTAAAATTATTTAATTCCAAGTCGGTGTTTGAAAGAGCGGACCAAAAATCTTTTTGAAAACTTTGTGATTTTATTTAAAAATATGAATCGAATTTATAATCTAAAGAATTTAAAAATTTTGGCCTGAAAAATGATATAATATTTTCCAAATACTAATGACAAAATATTGTTCGAATCAAGAAAAAAGTCTACTTACTGCACCTTTGAAAATTAAAATTTTAAGACTCCTAATTTTTTCATCAATTGCAAAATTAATTAATTTGAAAATTTTTCAAATCCAATAACGAATTTTTAATTGAGTTTATTTAAATATCTTGATTTGTTTTTAAATAAATACACTTTTTTAAATTTTTTAATCTTAAGTTTAAGTTTGAAAGACATGACCAAAAATCTATTACAAAAACTGTGGGATTTTTCAAAACTTATTTGAATCAAAAAATTAATCACAATGATTTGTTAATATTAAAAATTTATTCAATGAGTTATTATTTTTGACCTGATTTATTGCTAGATATAATAATTATAAATTTTTTAAATGAAAAAATAACTAATTTTAGGTCATTATTAATCTTTTTGATAAAAGAATATTTATTTACTTTTTTGCTGAAAATTTCTAAAATATTAGCTCATATTTGAATTGTAGAATGAAATATAAATTAATTTTATAATTTTTTTTTGTCTATGATTAAAACTTTTTTTTTCAATTATTTTTATATTTGTCATTATTAAATTTTTTACCAATAATATATTCTTATTTCAGTATGATAAAATAAAAGTCTTAATTTTAATGTTATTTAATTTAAAAAATGAATTTGATAATTTATTAAAAAAGATGGACAGCCTTTTTTCAGCCTTTATTTGTTATTATATTTAAATTCACTAAATGGTGCCATTAGGTTTGTTTATTAATTAACTATTTAACTTTATTTTTTAAATAATAAATTTTTTTTCCCTATCTTTTTAACATGGTAAAAAAAAAGAAATTTTATTTATAGTATGTTAATAAAAAAAAAAAAAATTTTATTCAAAATACAAAAAAAATAAAAATTTTATTAAAAAAGAAAAAAAAAAAAATTAAAAAAAATTATGGTCAAATATGGTACAATTGTTTTTATTTGTCAGTTCTGTAAAAACACATTTTCTTAGATTTCTATGTTTATCACTTATATTTAAGTTTAAGGATGAATATTTAAATTTTAAACGTTTAAATATTCAAATCATTTGAATATTTAAACGACAAAATTTATATCTGAATTTTACGATAGCAAAATAACACTCAAAGGAAAGAACCTTATACTTAATACCTTTAACCTTATATTCTTTGTACTAGCTTTTAAATAAAAAAGTTGAAATATTTTTTCAACTTTTTTATTTAAAAGCTGTTTTCAGCTTTTAAATAAAAAAGCAAGATAAAACACATATTGTTCTAGAATTTTCTGTGATTCTCCTTTTCTATTAGTTTCTTCTTAAAGAATATTTTTCTGTTCATTTTTGCATTTTTTTAACATTAGAAAGTCCTATTTTTTTATACCGTTAAAGCCCGATCGGGTCAATTTGACCCGCTGGGCTTTCAAGTGTTAAATTAGTGATAAAATTTTACGAATCTGAGCTCATTTCTTATCTTAAAATTAATTAATTTTTCTAATTTTTAATATTCCTACTTTTAATATTTTAACATGGAAAAAAAAAGAAATTTTATTAATAGTATGTTAATAATAATGATAATAAATAGACTCCAAATTTTTCAAATTTAATTTAAAAAAAAAATCAAAAAATTAAAAAAAAGTTAAAAAAATAATTTATTTAAAAAACATAAAAAAATCTAAACATATTTAACTCGATCTACGCTAAGATAAAATTCATTAGGACAATCTAAATTTTGAACACCCAAAGGTCCTATTTCGCAATCAGCACAAATAAGATATTTCTTATTCTGTACAGTGTTTGTAAATCCGATATTTTCAAAAGAAAATGCATCTTTTACCAACCAAAAATTGTTCAACAGCTCAAACTCAGCATCACTTGGACTCGCCAATTCTCGCTTTTGCCTTAACGATGGAATGCTAATACCTGATTCAATTTTTTTAAAAAAACCAACATCTACAGACAAAATAAATGAATCACATCGGACACACTTGATCTTTTTACCATTCGTATTATTCTCAGAAACCAATTGGGACAATTCGCTATGAGACATTTTTCTAATATTTAAAATTAAATGTTTTTATTTTAGACATTTAAACCATGCAAAATTACACTCATGGCTAAGAATAAAAAAAAAACTTTGTTCAAATTTTTATTTTAAATCTTATTTTTTAAAAGACTTGGAACGAGATTTGGAGCCTTTAGACGGCTTTTTTTTCTTTTGAAATTTTTGAAACTTTTCCTTTCGCCTTCTCTCCTTCAATATCTGATCCTTGTTCTTCAAACCGGTGGAAAACCGTTTTGGCTTTTTGGTGCCATCCGAATTTTTAAATCTTTTATTTTCCACAGGACCCTCATCGCTTGCCTTTCGCTTGCTGCCCGGCAATGGCCTTTTAAATTTACTACTCTTTCCACTTCCGAAATACCTGTTCTCGGCCAATTTGGACCCGAAAAACTTTTTATTTTTTTTATTCTGACCGACTTGTTCATCATCACTCTCTTCCTTGTCCATTACTTTTTGATTCTTGAGCCATTTTGAGTACAAATTGGATTTGTACGACGCTTTTATGTAGTTACCACTTTCAGTTCGGATCTTTTTCTCTTTGTCCAAAGTGCTCTGCACACTCACAAATTTCTTTTTTTTTCGGTCCCATTTTTGTTTTTGTAAGTTGCGGCGCATATCCTCCCTATCATCCAGGACCATGTCCATGGCAGCATCTGACATTTCCCGGTTGAAATTTGAGTTAATGCCGAGAGCCTTTTCGGTGTTGAAATTTTTGGGTTTGTACGGAATATAATGTTCTGCATCTACAACTGGTAGTTTTCTTTTTTCTGCCTTGGAAAGACGCTTTGTGCCACTTTTATCAGCATCATCATTACTTATCTTGATGACCAGATTTTCACTTTCAAAGCTAAACTCGTCATTCAGCTCCTCTTCACCTTCTTCTTGTTTTTTTCTGTCATTAAACATGTCTCGTTCGATTGAGTACATATTTTTGTGGAACAGTGACGCGCCATCCAAGTCCTTTTGCTGAAATTTTTCTACAACTTGGTCGTGGTGCTGGCGCTTTTTGCGCATTATATCCACGCTCTGGTTGTTCGAAGTTTTGTTTATTTCAAAAATTGTCTAAAATCAAAAAGAAAAAATAAAGAAGATAATTTAGAATTTTATTCTACTGATTTGGTTTTATAGTTTTTTAGCTGGTCTAGAAGATTTGATTGAGCTTCGAAGCAGTTTTTCAGATCAGAGTTGGCTTCTTTTAAGGAAATTTAGAAAAAATTTAAAAATCGATCTTGGTTTTACTCAATAATGGATGGATTGGTAAAAATGGATGAAGCTGTCGAATGTTTTTGGCAGCGCGTACACTTGTCGCACCGGATAGTGGCCGAGATTTTAAATACTGCTTGTAGGCATTTTCTTGGACTTCAAATGCACATTTCTTCAAAAAAATTAAAAAATTTTAAATTGGAAATTTTTTGCTGCCTACCAAGTCAATTTTTTCGTCAAGCAATGATCTAATGGTGTCTTTTTCGACATCTATAATCGATTGAGGAACAGAACCATACACTTCGTTCCAATCTAAAGAAAAAATTTTTAAGAATTAAAAAAAATTGCATCTAATCTTGAAAAAAAGCTAAAAATAGTATAGTTCCAAAAAAAAATTTAAAATCACATACAGTACCGACTTGACAAGTGGATTTCTGGTAATTAAAAAATAAAAAATTAATTTGTAACAAAAAGTGAATTTACGTAATTTTTCGTAAAAATTGGTAAAAATGAAAATGCCAAAAAAAATTTGAATTTTTTACTATTTTCTAATAAATTTTGAAAAAAGTAGTTTCTATTTATTAAATCAAATTTTACCAAAAGTTACCTTTTTTTAACTTTTTTTTACTAATTTTTAAGTAAACTTATGTTAAAAAAGGTAAAATATGGTAAAAAAGTAACTTTTGGTAAAATTTGATTTAATAAATAGAAACTACTTTTTTCAAAATTTATTAGAAAATAGTAAAAAATTCAAATTTTTTTTGGCATTTTCATTTTAACCTATTTTTACGTAAAATTACCAGAAATCCACTTGTCAAATCGGTACTGTATTATTGTTTCGATTTAAAATTTTTTTAAATTGCTAGAAATTTTATAATTTATCTGATGCTGAAATTAAAATTGGTTACTGTTCTGTATTAATGAATATTAAAATTAAAAATAAATTGAAAAAAATTTGAATAAAATAGCTGCTAAAATATCTAATTTTTCAAAAAAATTTTTATAGTTTAGAAAAAATTTAATTAACGTAATTCTCCCAATTTACTGACATGTCTTTACTAAATGTATATTTAGTGAAACATTTTTCAAAATTGAGCAATGTTTTTGAAAATAATAAAAATTCATTATCAGTGACATGTAATTAAATGTGAATAAATTTAAAAATTATTAAAAATAGTTTCAGATTTTAAGAAATTCTTTTTAAAAATGGAAATTTAATTATGTTTTAAATCCGAATATATTTAAAACCGGATGTATTTAAAAAAAAAAAAATTTGCTTATTCATTTTTTAAGACATGTCATATAAATTGAACATTGCTTTTTTTAAAATCAATGCTCATTTTTTACTGACATGTCACTAAATTCGGATAATTACGTTAGTTAAATAAAAAATCTAATAAATTTTGGTATATGCTTCATTCACTGACTAAAATTACTAATTTTTCACCAATTTTACTAGATGAATATAAAAATGACTTAATTTTCATAAAATTACTTAGTTATTTTAAAAATCAAATTTGTAGCTAATTTTTAATTAAATTTTAAAATATTTAATTTTTTGACTTCCAAGGCTACTTTCTATTCTCCTGGTCTTTGTTACCACCAATAACCGAATCTAAATATTTTTCTAGAATTTTTTTAGATTTTTTTAAAAATTTTTGTTTATCACTTGTCACTATATGAACCGAATTGTTATAAACAAAGAATTATTGAGATCTAAATTAGAAATCAGTTCACAGAACTCGATTTTTTCTTCAAAATTCATACTTTGATATTCGAAGTTATCTAAATATTGTTCTAATTCAAGAAAAAAAAATCTAATTGTACCACCAAAACATCCTCTCTCTATATCTCTTCCAAAAATCGACTTGAACGTCTATCACCTGATTTTTAGTTTTTTAAGTAAAACTATGTTTAATTTACAATTTTAATATATTTAGAAAAATTAATAAGGATAATATCAGTAAAGCAAATTAATGAAAAAAAAATATTAGTTAAAAAATAATAAATTGCCAAAAATTATTAACTAAAAATATTGGGTTTTATTAAAATACTGAGCTCCCCTTTTTATACAAAGCCAAAATATTTTAAATAGTTTTAAATATCATTTAGTTTAAAATTTTTCTTTACTTTTAGAAAATTTTATTATTTTTTTCCAAGCTTAACTAACTAGAGGTTAGTCTTTTTAAATTAGAGGTCGCAAAAAATAATAATCATGGAAAAAAATGATAATTTTCGAAAGCTACTAAAATTTTTAAAATAAATGTCAGTTAAAACTTTAAAAATTATTTTGGCTTTGTAAAATAGTAGGACCCGAAAAATTAATTAAAATAAATTAAAATCTTCTTAAAAATATTCAACTAAAATATTTTTTGAATAACAACAAAATTTCAATACTAGAAAAATTTTTAATTTTTAATTGTGCTCAAATAATTCTTTACAATAAAATTATTTAAAATTATACGGATATTGCTGGTCTGATGATCACTTGATTACTTGAATGATTTTACCTTCTCAAAAAGAAGCTAATCGAGTCTAAAAATCCACATTAGAATAACATTAGAATAACACTTAATTTAAAAAATAAATTAAAACTATTTATTTTCATGAATTAATAAAATTTTATTTGGCCGCAGAAATTTTCTTAATTTATATCAAAAAAAAATTATCGGATAATAAACAAATGAATAAAAAAACCAACAAGTTTATTTATTTTGTGATTGTGATTATGATCATAAATTCTCTCAGATCCTATTTATATATTTAAAATTTTTTAAAAAAGAAGAAAAATAATTTAATTCTTCACAGAACAAAAAAATTTTAGGCTCTTTTTAATTTAATTTATTTTTGAAATTATTATTATTTATTCAGTAAACACCGCGAGGGTGATGTAAAAAAATAAAATAAAATAAAAAAAGTAAATTAAAGTAAAGTTTGTCTTTCTAAATAATTTTAAATAATTTTAGAGAATAAATTATAATTTTTTTTATAATCGTATAAGTAGTAACATGATTTAATAGAATTAAAAAAAAATAGTAGAATAATTTTTCAAATTAGTTTGTTTATAGTTTTTTTTAAGATTTGAAAAGAAGAAATTTTAACAACAAGAAAAAGGAAGATACAAACAAGCAAGATTGCAGTATTATTTTTGAAATATAAAAAATTTCTACTAAGTCAAAATTTTGTTCTTACGAAATAAATAAATATCTTAAAATCTAAAAAAAATAAAACTTAATCAATGGCTTAGTTTTTCGGTAGCAGCTAATTATATTTTATAGTATCTAATTTTTAGTAGATAAAAATATTGTAGTAAATTATTTTTTTTAGTAGCAAAATTAATTGATTAGCAGATAAATTTATTCTTCAGTAGATAAATGTTGTCAGTTAAAAGATAACATTTATTTTCAAGAGAATGTTTGAAATAAAAAAAAAAACGAGTAAATAAATTGACGCTTAATTGGTTAATTATAACTGACAATATAAATAATTAATTAAAAACTTTTAAATGTATTATTTATACCTTTGAGAAAACTTATTCTTTACTTAAAATTATATAATTTATCTAAATTCATTTTAATCCAAAAAACTATTCAAAAATTATCATGACTTCTGAATCCTCAACGTCAATTCTTGATATTCCAAGACCAATCGATCCAAATAACGACGATACCGATAATGATACAAGTTTAAACGAAGTTTTAACTAACTCAAAAAAAAGAGGAAGAGGATTTCTTTACGACGATTTCGCAGTCTATTTATCGTATCAACAATGCACTAAAGATATCAAAGATGGTAAAATTGATGACAACAATTGGGCAAAAAAAGATGTTCGAGTTAACAAAAACAAAACTGAAAAAATATTTTACAAATGTTGTCTGTGTGATAAACGATTATGCGTTGTAAAACATAGTACAGACACCAAAGTTACAGTTCAACTACAAGACTCGCTACATATTCACAACAAAGTAACTGATGAAATTCCAACTAAAACAAGAGAAAAAGTGATTATTCTTTACAACGACGAAAAGCAGCCAAAATATATTTCACGTTGGTTACGAGATCATTTAAACGAAGGTTACATTGAATTAAGCCCAAAACAAATTACAAATCTAATGAAGCGAGTTAGAAAAAAAGAATCTCCTAAAATGACAGTTGAGGATCTTCGAAGTTGGGCCGATTCTTTAAAAGAAATACCAGACAATCACGATCAAGTTCTTACAGTTTCTGAGTTTAAAATTGACTTGAAATCTGTAAATTTTCATATTTTTATGACAACAAGACGTCTCATTTCGTTTGCTCGTAATGCTAATCATATAGCAACTGATGCAACCTACAAATTATTATGGCTCAATTTTCCTTTATTATTATGTGGTACAACAGATGCAGACCAAGCATTTCATCCATTCGGTATGCTTATTACTAAAAATGAAACCGAAGACGATTTCACGTTCATGTTCAAAACAGTTCAACCATTAGCTCAAAAACGCGGAAGAGGACGTCCCCCAAAGTCATTAAATGTTCAGAATACTGACGCCGAAATTGTTCATTCAAATCCAACCACAAGAAAAAGACGTAAAAATAATTAAATTTAGTGGTCAAATCATAACAAAAATGTGTCAATATTTTTTCTTTACATCTTTGATTTTTTTATTATTATTTTTTTTTCGGGTGATTTAATTTGCTGTTAAAAAAAAACAAATATATGCTAATTAAAATAAATATCTGTTTTCCTGAAATTATTTATCTTTTTTTATAATTAAAATTAGATACGAAAGAATAAAATTAGCTGCTACCAAAAAATACATTCCTTAATCAATTTAGTCAAATAATTAACCTTTTTATCTAGATTGATTTAAGTTATGGCATTGAATTATAAAATATCAATATATTAACTTTTTAAAAAAAAATTAAATTAAATTAAATTACCCTCAGGATCCATTTCATCACTGGCAAAGCGAATTTCCTTCGACAAAAAATCAAACAATTCATGCATATAGGGCAATTCGTCACTTGTAACTAAAGAATAAGCATTACCATAATTTCCAGCTCTGGCTACTCTACCAACTCTGTGAACAAACAATTTAGCTTTAGCCGGAAAATTGAAATTAATCACATTGTCAAGCATTGGTATATCGATACCACGCGCTGCTACATCAGTTACGATCATAATGGAAGTTTTTTTTTGCTGAAATTTAGCAATGTTAATTTGTCTTGCTGCTTGGTCAAGACAGCTATAAACATAAGACACACTATAACCTAAGTTTTCCAGCAAGTCTTTTAGAAATTCAACATGGTGTCTGGTGGCTACGAAAATAATTGTTTGACTGATGCGAGCAGCATTTTCCTTTACCGATTGGAAGGGCTTTTTTGCCGATTTGGTGACATTATTTAGTAAATAAATCAAAAAAGGAAGCTTATCTTCAATTCTGGAGTGAAAAAATGCCAACTTTAATTTATCACTGAGCTTTGATTCGACATCAAGTCGAATCAGAGTTGGATTCTGGAGACCAGCTCGTGCAAATTCCACCAAAGATTGAGGCAAAGTGGCACTGAACAAGAGAGTTTGACGATTTTCAGTCGGAAGTTTGGTCAAAATTTCATTCAGCTGTTCCTTAAAGCCCATTTCAAACAAACGATCAGCCTCATCAAACACAACATATTCAATTGAATTCAATTTAAGGTTCATTTCTACGCAAATGTGTAGAAAACGACCAGGTGTAGCAATTATACTTAAATTTTAAATTAAATAAATATTTCTAAATTTTTAAAATTTTTTTTTAATTTTTTTTAATTTTTACATGTCAGGTTTCTCGTGCATGGTTTCAAACTGGTCTTCGATTTTATCACCACCAAGAATAACAGCTGCCTTAAAGTCACAGTATTTGCCAAATTGTTTTGAAAATTTAAAAGTTTGCAGTGCCAATTCTCTGGTCGGAGACATTATGAGTGCCTTAGGACCTTGAGATTTTTGGACTTTGTTGTGACTGCTTTCAGCTAAGCGCTGTAGCATAGGCAGCAGAAAAGCGGCTGTTTTGCCACTTCCAGTACGAGCCATTGCAACAACATCTTTGCCAAGCAAAATTTCCGGAATGGCTTTGCGCTGAATAGGCGTAGGCTGTTTATATCCGCTATTCAAAATACTTTTTAATATTTGCCAGTTAAATCCTGAAAAATTAAAAAATTTATTTTATCAAATTATTTTGTGAAGTTATTTACCCATTGACTGGAATCCACCGGACTTTTTCTTTTTTTCGCCTATCTGTCTTTGTTTTTCCTCCTCTGGGTCGTACATTTTCAAATTTCTAAGTTAAAATTAATTTGATAAATATTCTAAAAACACATGAGTTTTTTTAACAATATAGTAAGAAAATTTAATATTTTGGATTCTGAAAATTTATAATTTTGTTATTTTTAAATTAACATTTTTTTAGATTTTTAAAATATGATTTTTACTTGATAAAAATTATTTAAAAAAAAATTGTAATCAAGATTAAACTAACGCTGTGAACACAAGGCTCTCGTTTAACTAAAATAATCAAAAAAATCAGTCGAAGAAGCAAACCATATACTCAAAAATACTTCTTTAAGTTTTTTCTTTTTGCACCTTATTTTTATATTTTTGTTTTTTATTTTGATAATGAGTTTAAAATTGATTTTGAATTAGTAAATTTTTTAAATTTAAACAAAATTATTATTGAATTTACTTGAAGTAAAAAATTTATCAAGAGGGACCCTTTCGGATATGTTTTCAACCTTGTAAACAAAATAATTGATTATTATTTTGTTTAGAAATTATTTTTTATATCTAAAATCTAAAATCAAAATTGAAAAATTTTAAATTTTATATAGTTAACAGATCACCGAAAAACTATTTGAAAATTAATTGATAATTGATAAATTTTTTTTTTTAAATTAAATTAATAATTAAAATTAAATCGTTTGAAATTTATGTTTTGAAAATTTCAAATATAGTCATGATAAAGTAATGTAAAATAATTATAAACACATCATTTTAGAATTCAAAAATCTAAAAAAAAGAAAAAAATCCTGCTTTTTTTAAAGTTTCATAGAACATTTGCTTAGAACAATTATTCGTTTTTGTTCATTAGAGGCATGGAACAAGTCTTACTCATGTTAAAAAATTTTTCTTAAATAAGTTTTGATTTTGATCAATTTGTAATGTAAAGATTACAAAAAATGATATGCTAAAATTAAATTTTTTTCCTAATTTTTTATCATATTTTTAAAATTCTTGAATTATCTGATGAATTTAATGCCTCCAAGATTCAGTGAGTTAAAAAAAAAAGAATAACTGAAAAATTGAATAGTTGAATCAGTTAAAAAGTTTAAAAGTTGAATAATATAATAATTGAAAATTTGTAGTTTATTTAATTAGTTTTAGCTTAAATTTGCTCTTTTTTGAGAAAAGAATAGCAAAGGTGGTCGCTGTTCTACTAAATTTGAAAATTTTCTAATCCCAGCTTTTTTTAAAAAGCAAGAATATTTTAAGCATTTTTTACGTGTCATCTAGTTTAGAATTTTCTTTACTTTCTAAAAATTATATTAATTTTTTTCTTAGATTTTAATTTTTTTTTAAATTGAATTTTTTTAAATATTTTTATAAAACTAACCCCCAATTTTATACGACTGATTTCAAACTGAGCTTCATTATTCTTTTAGAAAATTTCAAGAACTTTCAAAAATATGTCTAATTTTTTGCCTGGAAGTAAAGATTTAAAGATATTTCAAAAAAATTTATGATAATCAAAATAATTTAGTTTAATTGTAATATCTGATTATGAAAAGTATAACGAAATTAGATAAGGCAAAATCATTTAATTTTATTTTTGCTTAATTTTACATCTTTCTTGTCGTACACCTTTCATGTTCTAAAGTAGATGAACTGTGCTTCCTGTAAAAAAAACTAAACATATTTTTACCATACCAATTTAATTTTCAAAAAGTACAGAAAACAAATGACATGTTAAAACTTTCAAATGTTATTTTTATTAGTTTTTTTTTTTTATAATAGGTATTACTCTGTAAATTAATTTAATTTTTTTTAAATATTTAAGACAAAAAAAAATGAAAAATTTCTTGGTGCTTCTAGAATTATAAACAACTATCAAAAATATATTGATCAAAATATGATGTCAAAAGAAAAAAAGTAAAAAAACCTTAATTGATCCTTCAATTAAAAAATCAGAAAGCTTTTGGAATAATTCATAATAATGATTCATTTTTTCATTTGTTTTCTTAAGATATTTAATAAAAAAAATAGAATTTTCTTTTAGACAAAAGAAGATGGTAAAAATAAAGTATGAAAGAGAATGCGAATTTAGATAAAAGAATTTAAAAAACTTTATTTTTAAGGAAAAATAAGATTGGTAATTTATTGGTGTTCATTATAGGATTTTACATTTCGATTAAAAAAACAAAGTTTACATCACATTCGACTAGTTTAAAAGCAAATTTCAACAAAAAATTAAATGATCAAATTATAGTTGGTATATTGGATGCCGATAACTCCAGCTTATCCAGTATTGAGACATGGGGAAAAGAAATTGAAGGCAGAGTAATCATATTTCCAGAAAATCTAGATAAAAATATTGATCAAACAAAATCAATTGTCAAATATATGCATGACAATTTTCTGAACGAGTACGACTGGTTTTTGATATTTGATGACCAAACTTTCATTAACACCCAAAATTTGGTCAAACTGCTCGAAACTTTGAATCCTTTGGAAAACAAATTGATAGCACCAAGGACAGTGATAAATGAAGAAAAAAAGATAGAGTGTTTCCAAAGTAAAGATTTGATTATTTCAAGAGAATTGCTTAAAAATGTTGGTCTTGTTTTTGACAAATGCATTCAATGGAATCAATGTATGGAAATGGTTGATGGTGTGAATTGTGAATTGACAAATAAAGTAAATTTATTAAAGATATCAATATTTAAAGCTTAATATTAAATAAAATTTAGATTAAACACTTATTTAGATATAATCAAAATAAAAAAGTCTCGAATACATTTGATGACAAAGTATTGATTAATCCTTTAAAAGATAAAGAAAAATATAAAATATTTAATAAAAAAGCTTTGATGAAAATAAAGCAATTGACAGGAATGATCAAAAGTTCTCTTTCCATGAGTGGTATTAAAAAAAGTAGCCAACATTTTGAATCCTTTATTGAAAACAAATACTATGGAATTGAACAAAAAGCTTTATCAAAAATAGATTACAAATTAAGATCGTGGATAGTGACAAAACTAAAAAATGTGCAAATTTCAAAAGATCCAAATTGTACTGCAAGTTCGTCAGAGCCCAAAACAGGATACATCCGATATAGTGTACCAGCAGGTTTTGATTTGATCATTAAATCTAAATTAAACTGTCAGGATAAGAAAATAAGTGATATGGAAAATAACATTTTGGTAAAGGCAAGATCTGGCTCATTACTAATGCGTGAATCAAATGAAGATTCTTTGGATAAAACAATAAATTTTATTTTGCCAGTTTACGAACGTCATTCAGCATTTAAACGTTTTTTGAGTTTTTATGAAGAAAATTGTCTCAAACAAAATGAGAGTACCACTTTGACTGTTGTTCTTTTTCAGCCAAATAACTCTTTTGTTACAGAAGAAACATACTTTGAACAAAATGAAAATTTTTATTACTTTAACAGATTCAAAAGCCTTTATAAAAAAAATAATTTATCATTAAAATGTTTGCTTTCTAAAGAGCTATTTTCACGTTCCATTGCGCGAAATATGGGTGCAGATATTTTTGGAAATGATTCTTTGCTTTTTTTCATTGATTTAGACATGGTATTTACACGAGATCTTCTATCAAGAATCCGTCTTAACACAATAAAAAACAAACAAGTCTATTTCCCAATTGTGTTCAGTCAATACAACCCAAAGTTTATTCAAAATATGCCAAACAAAAGCTTTTTCCAGATCAATTCAGATTTAGGATATTGGAGACATTTTGGTTTCGGAATGGTTTCAGCATATAAAAGTGATTTTGATAGAATTGGAAAATTTAGTATAAAATTTAAAGGATGGGGTGGTGAAGATTTCGATTTGCATTCTCGTTTTAAGCGTTCCAAGTTGACAATTTTTCGTGCCAGTGAACCTGGTCTTGTTCATGTTTTTCATGATTTTAATTGTAGCCTCACAAGCAATAAAGTTCAGAAAAAATCCTGTATAAAATCACGTACAAATGCTCAAGTGTCTCATGGTGGTTTAATAAATTTTATTTTAAAAAATAATTAATTCTAAAAAAAATTAATTTTCACAAAATGCTTTTGAGAAAAAATAAAAATTTATGATCTTTTTCTATTTAAAATTAAGAAACAAAATATTTAAGGTTATTATCAAATTTATATTCCATTTATTATTTTTTTTAATAATTACAAAATACTTGAAATTATGAATATTGAAGTTAAAAACATTTCTTTAAAAATAAATATATATATTTAATTTATAATTATAAAATATTTTCCTTAAAGTAAAAAATTCAAAAACTAATTCATCATTTTAAATAATTAAAGTCAGAGCAAAAATTCACAAAGATTCTATATTATTTTACACTGGGAACTATTTAACTATTTTGTACTTGTATTTGAATTTTTAGATTATTAAATATATTTATAGACTAATTTTTCTGTGTCTCGACTATTATTTGATCAATTGATCCAGAGTTGTTTTTAAGTCACAAGTCTTAAGTCAAGTCAAGTCAATTACTTGACTTGAATTTTTTATTTTTGAGTCAAGTTTTTTGAGTTTTTTGAGACTTAAAATTTTTTTTATTTTCATAGAATTACTTAATTCATCTAAAAATATGAATTTATTCTAAAAATAATGTTTGATGCAACTTATTAAAATTTAAATTAAAATAAATTTTAAAAAATTAATTTATTATTTAACTTTTTCAAAATTTTTGTTCATCTTTTGTTACTTTATGGACCGAATTGTAATAAACAAAGAATTATTGAGATCTAAATTAGAGACCAGATTACAGAACTCAAATTTTTCATCAAAATTCATACCGCTTTTTAATTTTTTTTAATTTTTATTATTAAGTCATGACTTTGACTTAAAAAAAAAAAAAAAAAAATACATAATTTCAACAAATTATATTGCATAATATTTCCACCAAACTTCCACGTCATCCTCATGGTTAACGCTCAAGACCATAACGTTGCCCTCGCAAGGATAGCCACCCTTGAAAATGACATAGTTGAACTCCGCGGGATTATCAAAGAACTACAAGCTGCAAAGGACGCTTCACCAGCGACGCCAAATTTCCAATGGAGCAATCTTTTCCAGAAAAACAACGCTATCGACAAAACGGACCCAACAATGCCGGTTATGCTTACTATGATGCAGCGAGAGCAACAGTCTAAAGCCGAGAAGAAGTACTGCATAACGGTTAACGGCCTACATTTCGGGGATCAACCACTAAAAGCACTAAACCCGGAATCAGAAAAAGTAATAAACACCTTTTTAAGAACCCTTGAAATCAACCCGACCACTGAGGTCAAACGGAAATACCTCACCAAACCCAGAGACCCGACTAAGACCCCTCTACTAATTGTTGAACTGAACGATGAACCTACCCAGCAGAAAGCCCTTAGGAACGCCAAGAAACGACGTCGAGCCGTTCAAGAAGACCTTTATAAATCGGGAACTCACACCCTTTGAGAACGCTACGGAAAGGAAGCTTCGAGAGGAACGTAACAAGCTAAACGACACATTGGAGCAAAGTGAAACAATAGGAGGGGGGGCTGTCAAATATGGATCCGAAGCGGGAAAGCAATTCTACTGGGGTATCCGTTGGGGCTACCTCTACAAGATCGACAGAGCCACGAAGAAGATACTCGCATAGAGTGTCTTGTTCAACTCCTCTAGCCAAGCAGAACCCGTCTTTTCCAAGCGCCCCTTTAACTATACCTACATCTAATCCTACCTCAATTCCAAATAGTCCACGATCAGATGCCTGTACACCAACGCCACATCGCTAAACAACAAATGAGACGAACTCATGGCCAGGTTGATAACCGAGAACTACCCTCATCTACTGTTGATCACCGAAACCTGGTTTACCAGTAACTCAATCACGAACCTGGATAACTATACCCTCTTCAGCAAACACGGCAGTTATTCTTCCGGTGTAGGAGTCGCAAACTACGCTTGAGATGACATCCTAACCGTCGAAGCCAACCATATCATCTAGCCAGCCTCTCCATCAGAACAAATCTGGTGCAGCATCATCACTCCCTGTCGTGAATCAATTCTCGTCGGCTGCGTTTATAGACCACCTCTCACCTCCAGAGAATCCAGCCTCGACACACTCAACTCTGTTAAAGTAGCAAGAGAGCTAGTGCGTAAGAAGAAGTTCACTGGACTACTCATCACCGGGGATTTCAAATATTCTGACATCGACTGGAGTTCTTCCTACGCCTTACCCAAAAGCAAAGGAAGACCGACTAGCAATGAATTCACAGCCCTACTCCACGAGACACATTTAAACCAACATGTCACCGAACCAACACTTGGCAACAATGTGTTGGATCTTGTTCTCAGCAACTCCCATGACCGCATATTCGCCGTCAAAGTAAACGCCCCGCTAGGGGGATCCGACAAGAATAACCTGCACTCCGTCCTCGCCTGGGATTTCACCACCACCAGTTATCTCAACCGATCCTAAACCCAGCTGGAAGAACGGTAACTATGATCAACTCAGCAGCCTCCTAAACTCGAACAACTGGCAGTCATCCCAAGCAATCCTGTCATCGACGTCAACTATGAAGCTCTGCTCAGTGCATACAATTCAGGTGTGTCGAAGTTTGTTCCTAGCTACACTAACTCTCCTGTTTCTATAGCCAACAAGCAAAGCCCCAAGTTGTTCAACAAGTCACTGAAGAAGCTAACCCATCTCAAGTACAAGCTATTCATATGTACTAGAATCCATCCTGGGAACTCCGACATTAAGGATCAATACCGAACTGTATGCCTCCAATTGAAGAAGTCCCTCAGACAAGCCCGCTTGAAATACGAGCTAAATATCATCTCTTTTAGCAAACACAACCCCAAGTTGATCTTCTCGTATGTGAAGAGTCAAAGAAAGCTACTCACCCAGATACGTTCCCTCATCGACCCCCAACACCATTCCCGACATGCCAAAGATTGTGAATGTGCTTAACGACCAGTTATTCTCAGCCTTAACCCAGTCACCCTCCTCCCTGTTCCTACCATGCCTCCTAGATCCCTAGCCACCTGCCATGTTGCCATGAAATCTTTCTCATCGAACAAAGTTAGACTTATTCTTAACAAACTCAATAAATACAAGTCTCAAGGTTCTGACAAACTTAATTCCTAGGTTTTACGTGAATGCGCCGACGCCCTTGCCGAAGCTTTCTCCCTAATCTTCTGCCAATCCTTTAAATCCAGGAAGCTCCCCACCTACTGGAAGGAAGCGAATGTTACCCACATCTTCAAGAAAGGTACCAGAACGGACCCAGATAACTACAGACCTATATCCCTCACTGCGATGACATGCAAGATAATGGAACGCATCATCAGAGACATCATGATGGATCACCTCATCATTAACCATCTCATCACTCCTCAACAACATGGCTACGTAAACAAAAAGTAATGTGAGTCGAATCTGCTGGAAACCCTCGATATCATAACCGAAGCTTCCAGCCGTGGATTCACCTCGATCATGGTCTTCCTCGATTTTGCCAAAGCCTTCGATTAAGTGTCACACTCAGCACTACTGTCCAAGCTAAAGTCATACGGTTTCGATGGCCTCCTCCTCGACCGGCTCTGCGATTTACTTTCCTACCGAAAACAACGAGTAGTTATCGGCTCCAGCTCTTCAAACTGGTGCCAGGTCACGAGCGGAGTACCCCAGGGATCCGTTCTTGGTCCTCTACTATTCACCCTGTTCATCAATGACATGCCAAACGGAGTATACCACCACTGCAAGCTCTTTGCCGATGACACCAAGATCATTGCCACCATCAAGAACGTTCTCGATATTGCCCAACTACATTCCGATTTAGACCTGCTCGCGACGTGGCCTAACACCTGGCACATGAGTTTTAACGTCGAGAAAAGCAAAATTCATGGTTTTCAAAAATAAAACTGACATCAGCTGAAACCGCTTCCAGACTGACACTTGAAGAGATCAAAACGGAAAAGGACCTCGGCGTATATTTCTCTAGTGACCTGAAATGGAGAACCCACTGCCAACACTCGGCGGCCAAAGCCAACTCCATTCTTGGACAACTCCGCCAGGCCGTCCATGCCTGGAATCCTCAATCTTTCAAGTCCCTGTACACTGCTTTTGTCCGACCTCACCTCGTATATGCCACCTCAGTATGGAATCCCCATAGACGAGAAGATGTAAGGATCATCGAAAACATCCAAAGGAGAACAAACAAACTGGTAGGCCACATCATAGACCGTAGCTACCAAGACAGGCTCGCCATCCTGAACCTAACCACCCTCGAATCACACAGATTAAGGGGTGACCTCATCTCCCACTACAAGATCGCAAATGGACTACTTGACGTCAACTGGCTAGCCTCAACCAAACTTATGTCGTCAATCGCTTGTCACGGCCCAGCCAACGCAATCAGGGGTCACAAAAAACGTCTTTTTGTCCAACTATCCAACTGCCCGGCGCGAACAAACTTCCTAAATAACAGAGTTGCATCGACCTGGAACAACCTCGCATCCTCGACAGTCAACGCTCCAACCCTTATGCTCCAACCAACCCGCCTCGACATACATCTTGCCCGAACGTACACCACCACCACCTAAACCTCAACGACCAACCATGGCCGAGTCAGTGAGACGGTGCGTCGAAGGCCTGGGCACTCCCCAGAATCGTTTACAATAGGACTGGGGTGGCCATAGCTCGAAAACTCATCGTCCCACATTCCTTCTCGCCAAACGCACAACAAGTCATCATAGCGATTCAAGTTGTTTTGGATTGCTCGCAGGGTGATTCCCTGCTATGACTCAATTTATTATTATTATTATTAATTCATGACTTTGACCAAAAAAAAGAAAATCTTAAGTCATGACTTTGACTTAAATTTTTGTGACTTAGACTTAAGTAACTTTATGTCGATTTTAATGACCAGGTATTTTTTTGATGGGTCACTTATTCACTGGTCACCTTATTTGTGACCAAAAATAAAAAAAAATTAAAATAAAATTTTTTTTATGACTTTATTATTTTTGTGCTAAGTAATAAGTTTGTGTGATCAGATTTCAATTTTTTGTGGCCATTTTGTAAAATTTATTTTAATTACTTGATGTCAAAAAATAAGTACAGTGGAGATTTTATAATAGTATTTAAAGAAAAATTACGCAAATTATCAGGATTTACGAAAACTTTGGTAAAATTCAAAAAGGCCATAAATTTTTGAAAAAATTTCTTTTTTTTCCAAAAATCGAAAATTTAAGAAATGTTTTTTATATAACAATTTTAAAAATAAATATTTTCAACCAAATTATAAGAAAAAACTTTCCTAAATTTTAGCTCTTAGGAAAAAAAAAAAGACTTTTTGAATTTTACCAAAATTATCGTAAAATCCTGATTATCGCGTAATTTTTCTTTAAGTGCTGCTTGACACCACGTTTTTTTTTTATTAATCTACCGCACTTCGGAAAGCAATTGGGTTTTTTTGTTTTTTCAAAATTCAACTTGAATTTTATGAAGAAGAATGAAGAACCATGATGAAATGATTTCATCTGGTCAATTGCTTTGATAATTATAAAGTTTTATAGCTTAATTTTTAAAAAGGTTTTCGAAAAAGAGAGAAAAAAAAGTCATCTTAAATTATTTTTATACGTAGTCCAACTATTACATCGCCAAGTCAAGAGGCATTGCTTTTAAGTTTATATTTTCACCATTTTTTTTGCAAAATTTTTCCGAACATTTTTGTACTGCAAATACTAAGGCAAAGTCTACAAGTTTATTAAAATTTATTTTTATCATTTTCCATTTTTTTGAAAAAGATCAAAATTATAATAAAAATTTCTAGATCAAATCAACAAAATTAAAAAAAAAACTAACTGTGCATTATTAGAAATATCAGATCTTTTTAATTAAGTTTCAATTAAAAATTATATTATTATATTAACATTACAATTCTAATTTCTTCTTAGAAATGTATCTGACCAACATCTTTATTTATTTGACCTGGCTAAAATCAAAATAAACTTTTACTGGTCACATACAGTGCTGCTACGATACCTTGAATTCACCATATTTTACAAAAAAGCTTAAGAACTACATTCAAAGAAGCTTGGGACAAGGCAGCAAACAGCTTAAAAACAATAAACGCTAGAAAATAAAATCTGTTTTGTAAATAATATTTAAATATTAATTTTCATAATTTTTAAACAAAAAATCCAATTTTTCCTTTTTTGTTGAATTTTTACCATTTTTCACCTTTTTCTACAAAAATTTACCGAAATTTACGTCAATTTTCGTCAAAAAATTCAATCAAATTTTAATTTTTTTCCTTTTTCAAAAATTTAAAAAAAAAAATTTTTTTTTCATGAAAATCGTTTTTTTTCGAGAAATTTGGAAATTTTTTTTTTCACTGAATTTTACAATAATTATCGGTAATTTACGATAATTATCGTTATTTTACGAAAAATAGCCTTTTTTAGATTACCATATTTTACGGTAAATATGGTAAAATATCGTGAATTTACCATAATTTACGTAAAATATGGTGAATTCAAGGTATCGTAGCAGCACTGTATTAGGTGACAAAAAAAAGCATTATTTTAAATTTTATTTATAAACAAAATTAGAAACCATGATTTTAGAGAACATTTAATTTATTATTATTTTCAACTAGAAAATTTGAAAGCTCTTTCTTTTCACCATAGCTTAAGCTCTTTTGCCACAAACAATTTTCTAGCTCATTTTTCGCAAAATTTTCTTGATCACAATTATAAAAGTCTGGCGATTGCTTAACCATCTTTTTCTCAATTGAGCGAAATACAAATAAATTTGAATATGAATTAAACAATTCAAACAACATTTTTCTTTCATTGACCACATCACTTACCACATTTCTAACATTTAAATAGTCAGACACAAAAAAGGAAGCTATTTCATAAGAATATTGATTAAAATATCCATTGGCACCTAATTTTTTATTTTTTATTTTTGATCTAATCACTGAATTGAACAAATCAAATGAAATGGGAAAAAAGACTCTTGAGTTTGGTAAAGTATGCTCGAAAGCTTTTGTGAAAAAATTTTCTTGTAAAATGGCATTCAATGGGGCAATTAAGACCAGACTACTATCCACATAGCTAGTTAGGACATTTTCCAATGCGACCAACTGCTGAAAATAAACACTTTCAACAAAAGGACTTTTAATTACTACTTTTTTAACTAGAATGTTTAGTTGGTAAATATTGTTGAGGCCTTGAATTATTTTAGATAACGGGAATGTGTTTTGGTCTGAATCAGTTATATAAACCATCCAAAAGGATTCAATAGATGAGCTTAGGCTCTTTTTGAGAATATTATTTTCCAAATTTTCCAAAAATTTTTTCATCCCGTCACCAAATTTACCAAATGGAACCAAAACGTTAATTTTTTTTGAAGCACTTTTTTCAAAAAGTTCCACACTCATTTCTGTCAAAGGACGCATCAAATGAAAGCGTTTGATAGAGTTTTTTTTTGTCTTCACATTCTCAATAGCCGCGTCTATCACATAATAGGTGCCAAACCATGGATCATTTAATATGTATCCATTAATCATCCGCTTCAAATTGAAATTGGCTGATTCCTTTATATTTATTGCATCAGTAATGTGTTGCTTCATTTTTTTGATATTTTCTCTAAAATTCTCTTTAAAAAATTTAAATAAAAATTAATAAAAAAATATTTTGTCAAATTTACCATCTAGAGTTTGATTTGTATACAGATAATCATGCAAAAAATTTTCATCAAAATATTTCCATCTGTAGTGAGATTGAGGGTTGGGATTTTTAAGCGGTTCGTTTAAGCCCAATGGCCAGGGCTCTGAATCTTGGGGAGATTCGTTTATCACTGCTTCGTATTTTTTTATTTCAGCTCTAATTTCACAGATTTCAAAATAATTTTCTATTTTTTTTAGCAGATTGTAAGATTGTATATTGCCCACAGATAAAATATTTGAATAAAACTCTGATTCTGAATTATTAAGCGATTCAGCGTTTATAAAAAACTAAAAAAATTAATTAAGATTTTACATTTGAAAAAATTTACCTTTTGTATTTTAGTCGGGCATGGATGATTTTGAAAACATTGTTTAAAATGATCAATAACTTTAAATGAATCATCAGGCTGATTTTTAAAGCACTTATTGTTTGTTTTTACTGATTTCAAAAAATTATTCTAAATTTTGAAAAATAGTGGAAATTTAATTTTTTTTTAATAAATTTACTCTGGAGATCATAAAACCAGTGGCATGACCACACATAAATGTGTCATTCTGAAATTCGCTAAGATATTTAATAAAATTCTTTACCTTTGAGAAAAATTTTATTAAAATATAAAAAAAAATTTTTTACCTTTTTTTGATTTAGGTAAATTTGATCAGTTGTGAAAAAATACCATTCGGAACTGTATAAATTATTGAAGTTAAGAGAATTAAGATTTTTTTCGTAAAAAATTTGAATTTTTTGAAAAGATTTTGGCTTCAAATTTGATAATAGTGGAGTGCTCAAATTTTGATATTTTGATAAAATAATAAAGCACAACTTGGTTTTTTCGGGTCTAATTTCCTCATTTTGATTTTGGTAAAAAATTAAATCAAAAAAAAAACCACAAAACAATCCGAATAAGAAATAATGAATTCTTAATCTTGAAAAGTTTTTTAATTTCATTTGATTCACAATATTATGCTGAATTAGATATTTAATTAAATAAATTTTCAAAATTTTATCTTTTCGGTCTGTAGTTTTTGGAAAAAATAAATTATTTTTCATTAGATAATATGAAATCGGAAAAATAAATTGTTTTCATTAGAAAAATTCAATTTTTTGCTCGAAAGCCAAAAATTCTTAAAAACAAAATGAATAAATTAAAATAAATTGAAAACATTCAAAAAATATAAACTTATTAAAAAAAGAAATAATTACCACAACAAAAATAATTTATAAAAAAACATAAATAAAAAAAAAATAAAAAAATTTAAAAACTTAATAAATAGAAAATATAATACCACTAAATATTAATCTTAAAATTATTTAAAAAAATAAAAATGAATGAAGTACATTAAAATTTTAAATATCAGACTAGATGGAAACTAAACAGATTATTATAAAATTATGGTTCCAATTAAATATCTAGCTGAATATTTCATTAGCCATGATGTTAAAAATTTTTTAAAGAATTATTTGGTTATAAATTTTATGCTGTTAATCAAATTTCTTAAACAAAAATTAAATTAAAAAAACGATATTATCAAAGAATTTATGGATTAAAACAAAATGCTGATTTCAAAGTATTTTATTATTAAAAAAAAACTTAAATAAAACAAATTTTAAAGAATCAAAGTTCCAATAAATATTTTAGTCTTCTTAATCGGATTTTACATCTCGATAAATAAACTAAAGTTTACATCACATTTGACTAGTTTAAAAGCAAATTTCAACAAAAAATTAAATGATCAAATTATAGTTGGTATATTGGATGCCGATAACTCCAGCTTATCCAGTATTGAGACATGGGGAAAAGAAATTGAAGGCAGAGTAATCATATTTCCAGAAAATCTAGATAAAAATATTGATCAAACAAAATCAATTGTCAAATATATGCATGACAATTTTCTGAACGAGTACGACTGGTTTTTGATATTTGATGACCAAACTTTCATTAACACCCAAAATTTGGTCAAACTGCTCGAAACTTTGAATCCTTTGGAAAACAAATTGATAGCACCAAGGACAGTGATAAATGAAGAAAAAAAGATAGAGTGTTTCCAAAGTAAAGATTTGATTATTTCAAGAGAATTGCTTAAAAATGTTGGTCTTGTTTTTGACAAATGCATTCAATGGAATCAATGTATGGAAATGGTTGATGGTGTGAATTGTGAATTGACAAATAAAGTAAATTTATTAAAGATATCAATATTTAAAGCTTAATATTAAATAAAATTTAGATTAAACACTTATTTAGATATAATCAATATAAAAAAGTCTCGAATGAATTTGATGACAAAGTATTGATTAATCCTTTAAAAGATAAAGAAAAATATAAAATATTTAATAAAAAAGCTTTGATGAAAATAAAGAAATTGACAGGAATGATCAAAAGTTCTCTTTCCATGAGTGGTATTAAAAATAGGAGCCAACATTTTGAATCCTTTATTGAAAACAAATACTATGGAATTGAACAAAAAGCTTTATCAAAAATAGATTCAAAACTAAGATCGTGGATAGTGAGAAAATTAAAAAATGTGCAAATTTCAAAATATTCAAATTGTACTACAAGTTCTTCAGAGCCCAAAACAGGATACATCCGAGATAGTGTACCAGCAGGTTTTGATTTAATCATTAAATCAAAATTAAACTGTCAGGATAAGAAAATAAGTGATATGGAAAATAATATTTTGGTAAAAGGAAGATCTGGTTCATTACTAATGCGTGAATCAAATGAAGATTCTTTGGATAAAACAATAAATTTTATTTTGCCAGTTTACGAACGTCATTCAGCATTTAAACGTTTTTTGAGTTTTTATGAAGAAAATTGTCTCAAACAAAATGAGAGTACCACTTTGACTGTTGTTCTTTTTCGGCCAAACAGTTCTTTTGTAAGCCAAGAGAATTTGAAAAATATTATTTTATTCAAAGAGCTTAATGAAAAATATAGAGACTCTATTCCAGCAAACGTCATTAAAATGAATACTGAGAATACAGCGTTTTCTCGCGCTTTGGCCGGCAACAGTGGAGCTTCAAATTATTCACCAAACTCTTTGCTTTTTTTCATTGATTTAGACATGGTGTTTACCCGAGATCTTCTCTCAAGAATCCGTCTTAACACAATCAAAAACAAACAAGTCTATTTGCCAATTGTGTTCAGTCAATACAACCCAAAGTTTATTCAAAATATGCCAAACAAAAGCCTCTTCCAGATCAATTCAGATTTGGGATATTGGAGACATTTTGGCTTTGGAATGGTTTCAGCATATAAAAGTGATTTTGATAGAATTGGAAAATTTAATACAAAATTTAAAGGATGGGGTGGTGAAGATTTCGATTTGTATTCTCGTTTTAAGCGTTCCAAGTTGACAATTTTTCGTGCCAGTGAACCTGGTCTTGTTCATGTTTTTCATGATTTTAATTGTAGTCTTATCCGGAAGATCGAGCAACGATATTCATGTTTTCGATCATGCTCAAATACGCAAGGATCAACTAAAACCTTTGTTGATTTCATTATTGATAAAATTTAATAGTTAGAAGAAATTTGTTTATAATTTTTTTTTACTAAATAAAATTTTTAATAGTTACCGTTAACTCTTGACCATTTCTCTTGGAACTATGTCAAAATTTGGGTCTATTCTATACTGAACTAATACTATCGAAAACATGTTATCAAATTTTTTATTTTTTTTAAGAATAAACCTTGACGTCTGACTTTAAACTAAGAGTAGGCGCAAAAGTTTGATTCTGTTTTAATAATATTTTAGAATTTATTTTGTAATAAACTTAAAATTGTAGAATTAAATTCGAAATATAAAAAAATTAAAAATTTAACTTTATTCTAATTTTTGTATTTATTCTAAGAGTAAAAGTTAAATTCGATTAAAGATGAAAATTAAAATTAAATTTTAAAATTAAAAAAATTCGATTTAATAGCCAAAAAAAAACTGTAAAAAAAAATTATTTTTATTTTTCCTATTAGTTTTACCATTTTCGTCACAAAGTAGCCTTTTTCTACCATGTATCTTTGGTGTAAATTGATTAGAACAAGTTTCGATATTGGAAGTTAATGAAATTTGGAATTTGGCTTGGTTGGTCTGAAGATTCGATTCCCTAAGAGGGTTTCGATTAGTTTAATCAAATTAACTTCTTCAAGGTTCTCATCGAAGTTATCTTCATCGGTGAAACCCATGATTGTTTCTTCTCCTTCCAAATTATCTACATAAAAATTCAACTTCAAGCCATGTGACACTATATCTTTCAAAGTTGAATGTCCAACAATTTGCGCTTACTCTTAGTTTAAAGTCAGACGTCAAGGTTTATTCCAAAAAAAAATAAAAGAATTTTATAACATGGTTTCGATGGTATTAGTTCCGTATAGAATAAAACCAAATTTTGACATAGTGCCAAGAGTTTACGGAAGTTTTGATTTTTTTATCCTTTTATCCAGTTTGGCACGATTCAATACACTTTGTTTTGATAAAAATATACTTAAAACTACGTAAAATTAAGTAATTATGATCACCAGATTTTATTCATTTTGTCCAGTTAATTCATTTGAGAGCATTTTATTAATTTTGTTCATTTTACTCATTTTTTTCCTTTTGAAATGTTGATGTTGAGGGAATTTAAATTCAAATAAAAATCATGAATCAAGAGAATTTTCATTTTGTTTTAAAGAATATTAAATATTTAAAGAAAAGAATAATTGTAAATTTAAAAATATTGTTAAATAATATCTCACATTGAAACCTTAAAATACAAAATAAGCAATGTGAACACAAGAATGAAATGGAAAATAAAGATAAACTGAACAAAACAAATTTAATGATCAGAATGAAAATAATGATAAATATAAAAATAATTACAAAATTCTTATTCATTAAAAAATATTTTTATAACAACTCATATTTGTAAATTTAAAATCAAATAAAATTTCCATTATAAAAAAAAAAAATTTTTGTTAAATTTTCAGATTTTGTTTTTTGATGCATCTAAATTTAATAATTGAAACTAAGCTTAGAATAGCAATCAACATCACGCTTTTATTTTGATTTTTTCTAGTAACCAAGAATGTTTTCCTTAAAGTAAGTGAATTCAAGTCAAACTTTTATTTTTTTGGCAAAATAACGCCAGTTGATTAGAAATTTATCTCTTTCTGAATTACCATTAATATTGGTTCAAGAGTTCTATTTTCCTAGGAAATACTTCATGTAATTTAAAAAAAATAAGTTGTTGCAATTTCAATTAAATTAATTTATATTCGCTCTTCTAAGTTAAAATACTAATTATGAATGTAAATAGAAAATAGTTTGTAAAACCAAATAATCCAAAACCACGTTAATATTTATTAATTAATTATTATTTAACTATTAAAATAATTAAAAATGTTATTAGTGTTCTAAATTTATGGTTCACAATTAAATTTTCATTAAGATTATAAACAACAATAATACAGTTCTTTTACAAAATTGGAAAATTGAGGTTTGAAGATCAAGATCAAAAGATCAAAATATTAATTGTAATATTTTTTTAATAATAAAGAAAAAATAAATTTTTTGCAAAGTTAGATATCAATCATTTTGATGTTAATTTGATAATGAACTATTATTAGACATAACATATCTAGTAATGTTTAGTATTTATTTTAAAAAAAAATTTTAAATCTTTTGATTAATTAAGTTTTAAAATTTTAAATGATCCCTTTTTACGAGGGTCTTAGAGACCCTAGTTCAGAGACCCCCTTTTGATCTTAAAATTTGATTTGGAACTTCAATTTGCCGTATAATTGGTTTCTTTTCCAATTTTTACCGTTAACTCGCGTAGAGGAATCTAAGAGTAAAGTCCAAATCGAACCTTTTTCTTTTACAGTAAATTATAAATTTTCTATGTTTTATTATTTAAAATTGAATTAGCTGGAAAATACCCTGAATTTGGGTTATTTTTCAAAAAAAAGACTAAATTTTATCTTTTCCTCTTACAAAAAATTGTTTTTACTCTCACAAAAAAAATTAAAAATTATAAAAAATGTAGAGTTAATTTCAAAATAGAAAATAGGTCAAATTTAGGCTTTTTTTTTTCCTATTTTTGCACTTATCTCTAGTAGCATATTTTGTGAAATTAAAGGTTAATATATATATATATTTTTAAATTTGTGTTTAAACTCTACCAAACAGAAATTAAATGCAAAATTTTATAAAGTTTATACAGAAATCAATTGAATTGGATGCCGTAATTGGATTTCAATTTTTGAATAACAAGGAAAGAAATGTTTGATTTTTTTCTGTCTGATAATTTTCTTTTTTCATCATGTGGAAACGTTTTCCTTACTCTTGCTTCTTACTCAATTTTGCGTAAAATTACACAATTTTTTGCATCATTTTGTAAAATTTTTTTATGAAAATGTAACTCATCAAAGTAAAATTAAAAGTTATTTAAAGAATGAAAATCAAAAATTTTTTAAGACTTTTTTTTGTATTCAGATTTTCTCCAAAAGCATTTATGTATCATCCTTAAGCATCTCAATAGAAAAAATAATCTAATTAATAATAAATATGTAATAATTATTAATTTGTTTTAGAAATATTTTGATTTGAAATTAATTTAAGTAAGAAAAGAGTTGAAATTTTTTTATTTTTCAAAATAAAATTAATCAAAAATTTTGATAAGGAAGTTAAATTTACTATTTATTTACCAAAAATCCCAAAATTAGTATAAAAATTAGATGACCAGTCGGCAGTTAAAAATCTCATTCTATTTATTTATTTATTTATTTAAAATATAGTTCGGCAAAGCCTTGGCCGGTTGGAATGGAAACTTAGTCCTTCCTTTAAGCCAAATGAAAAATATTTTTGAATATTTTTGATTTTTTTTTCAGTGAATTTGCTAAAAAAAAAGAAAAAAACGACTTGAATAAATAAACATAAAGTTTTTGAGAATCTCATTATGAAAAAATTTAAGCAAAAAAAACGAAAAAAAAAAAAAAATTTTTTTGATACAAAATTGGCTAGTTAAAATTAGAATAAGATAAGGTTTATTGATTTGAAACTGGGGCTATTTTTTAGGAATAAGTCAATTGGTGAGGTTAATTTTTTCTGGTCTATTTTATTGTAGTCTGAAATGTCGGTTTTTATTTGTTTATGGGTAAGTCAGCTATATACAAATTTTTTTAATAGTTTTGTGTATCTTTTCTCTAACATTTCAATTTTAAGTGAGTTGTGGATATCCATTATTTTAGTTATAATTGGAAAGAATTTAATTGTCCGAAGAATACGATTTTGGAGTTTTTTAAAAATCTTATTCTAGAAGTATATGTTAATAAGAACAACTGGTAGATAGTAACACCTATGCGGTGTTGGAAAATACCCAATTCAAGATCGGAGGGAGATTAAGAAAAATATATAAAATGTGATCTAAAAAAAATTGCTTAAAATAAAATCAATTAAATATCATCGCATATTTTTTAATTTTTGTTACATTTCAAAGCTTTATTTTAAATTTTAGAAAAAGGATTGTAATTTGTAAAAAATGCATCGAAATTTATATGCACATTTAAAATGTTTTGACTAAATTTAAAAAATGAAATTTGATCAAAAATTTTAATTTGAAGATCGTTTGCAAATGTTTGACTAGCTGACCAAAAATACTTTTCTGAAGAGACCCTTGAAGGACTTTTATTTGACATTTAATCTCATCATCTAATTTGAAAAAAAGAATTCAAATTTTATTTAATTCATATTAAATTATTCTCTTAAAGTGAAAGTTTTTTGATTTACTATTTATTTATTTATTTATTCAATTTACGCCAATTCTGGCGATGTAATTTAAATTGTAAAAAAAAAAAATTATAAAATTAAATGTATAAAATCTTTTGTTACTTTGTTTTCGCACAAGCGAAATTCTTCATTTTTTTTTTTTTTTTTTCACATAATTTATTTTTTACATTAGTTATTCAAAAAAAAAAAAAAAAAATTGTTTAGGTTTACAATTTAATGCTTTTTTATTTTTACTTTCAAAAAGCTCTAATTAGGGAGTCCAGAAGATTCTTTCCATTTTCATTTTTCATTCATTTTTGATTTACATGTCTAATATTTTTTTTCTTTAAATCTCTGTCTCAAATATTGATCTTATTGAACTGAATTGCTGATCCTTGAATACTTTTGATTTTATTTAACTTGATTCGCTTAAGGATTTTATTATTATTATTATTAATATTATTATTTTTATCATTTCAAGGCGATGTCGGTTTATTCAAATTGTTGCCATTGTTTTAGGTGTTTTAGTTGAAAGATATTTTTTTAATTGGAAAACAAACATTCCTGAAAACAAATACAAAAAATTTCAATCAACTGAAGAAAATTTAATCGCTATTAAAATATCAAATTATCAAAGTGTCTCAAGCATTGAGACATGAGGAAAATAAATTGAAGGCAGAGTAATCATATTTCCAGAAAATCTAGATAAAAATATTGATCAAACAAATCAATTGTCAAATATATGCATGACAATTTTCTGAACGAGTACGACTGGTTTTTGATTTTTGATGACCAAACATTCATTAACACCGAAAATTTGGTCAAACTGCTCGAAACTTTGAATCCTTTGGAAAACAAATTGATAGCACCAAGGACAGTGATAAATGAAGAAAAAAAGACAGAGTGTTTCCAAAGTAAAGATTTGATTATTTCAAGAGAATTGCTTAAAAATGTTGGTCTTGTTTTTGACAAATGCATTCAATGGAATCAATGTATGGAAATGGTTGATGGTGTGAATTGTGAATTGACAAATAAAGTAAATTTTTTCAAGATTTTAAAGCTTTATATTAAATTAATCATGATATTAAGATAAAACACTTATTTAAATATAATCAAAAAACTGAAATTTCTAAAAATCTATTTGATTCAATATTAATAAATCCGTGCACCAAAGATGAAAAATATTTGCTTAACAACTTGAAAAGTCTGAACAAAATTGAAAAATTGACCCAAAAATTATATCAGTCCAACACACATTTCATACTTTGAAAAAAACACCAAAAGATTTCAAAAATTCATTTGAACCTTTTGTTGAAAATAAATATTTTGAATTTAAAGGTAACAAAAATGTTAGATTCGGTGAAAAATCACTTTGTTTTATCGATCCCCTCATTACCAAAACCGAATACATTCGAGATAGTATACCAGCAGGCTTTGATTTAATCATTAAATCAAAATTAAACGTTTTTTGAGTTTTTATGAAGAAAATTGTCTCAAACAAAATGAGAGTACTACTTTGACTGTTGTTCTTTTTCGGCCAAATAACTCTTTTGTAAGCCAAGAGAATTTGAAAAATATTATTTTATTCAAAGAGCTTAATGAAAAATATAGAGACTCTATTCCAGCAAACGTCATTAAAATGAATACTGAGAATACAGCGTTTTCTCGCGCTTTGGCCGGCAACAGTGGAGCTTCAAATTATTCACCAAACTCTTTGCTTTTTTTCATTGATTTAGACATGGTGTTTACCCGAGATCTTCTCTCAAGAATCCGTCTTAACACAATCAAAAACAAACAAGTCTATTTGCCAATTGTGTTCAGTCAATACAACCCAAAGTTTATTCAAAATATGCCAAACAAAAGCCTCTTCCAGATCAATTCAGATTTGGGATATTGGAGACATTTTGGCTTTGGAATGGTTTCAGCATATAAAAGTGATTTTGATAGAATTGGAAAATTTAATACAAAATTTAAAGGATGGGGTGGTGAAGATTTCGATTTGTATTCTCGTTTTAAGCGTTCCAAGTTGACAATTTTTCGTGCCAGTGAACCTGGTCTTGTTCATGTTTTTCATGATTTTAATTGTAGTCTTACAAACAATAATATTCAGAAAAATTCTTGTTTAGGATCAAGTTCAAATTCACAAGGATCTCAACGGAGTTTAATCAATTTTATTTTAAAAAACTTTTTAATTTAGGAAAAGAAAATTACAAAAAATATTATTTTGTTTATTTTTTTCAAAAATTAAATTTTTAAAATTAGAAAAAAGTTTTTGAAAAGACTTCAAGGATATTTAAAATAGACATATTTTTTGTAAGCTCGTGAAATTCTTTACATTAATAAAGGTTTATACTCTTATAGGGATTCAGTTTTTAAAAAATGTAAAAAATTCAATTGTTAAAGTAATTAAAAATGTTGGAAAAAACTAATTTAATTTTCAAAAAGTAGAGAAAATTCCCAAATAAATGACATTTTAAAACTTTTAAAAGTATTTTTGCTTTTTAAAATAAGTGGGGATCAGAAAATTTTCAAAATTGGGAGGCCAGTGTTTTATTAATTATTTCCCTTTTATTTAAATAAAATTTTGAGCATCAAATTTTTTTCATAATTTTTCAAAATTGTATGAAAATTTTTTTTTAAGAAAAATTGCATCATTTAATTTAAAATATAATAAAATTATTAAACAGAGATTAAATACATTTTTTCAAAAATCGACTTGTTTATTGTGCCATTTTTTCTGGATTAGTTTTAAATTGAGAAAAAAAAATATTTAAATTCACAAAAAAATTAATGAACAAATAATGTCAGCAAGCGTTCGTTTAATTCATCTTTCTGAAAATATTTTTTAATTAATTAGTAAAATATTCAGACCTTTTTTTGGTAAATTCTTTGTTTTTAATTACATTGTAAGAAAAGTTAATGTTTTAATTTTGAGATTAAAAATTTTAATATTAAAACTGAAAATTCTAAAAAGAAAATTTTTATTTTATCTGGTATTGAATTTATCGATTTTTTTATTTAAATTTAAAATTTTTCAATAAACAAGTATACTATCTTTAAAAAAAATTTTGAATCACTTAATTTGAAATTTAAAACAGAAATTGAATTAACTTTTTTTACTATTTTTCAAATATTTTTTGAAAATATTGATCACTTGAAAGCAAGCATCAAAGTCAGTAATAAAAAAAGTGCTCCATATAATTTTATTCCATTGCTTTTTTCGTAAATGTTAGATAATTTTCATAAATGCGCTTTTATCAATTTATAATAGCGTTATTAATTCATAAATCTGTAAGCTATAAATTTAAAATATATAGGCTCACAAATTTTTGGTATCATAATAAACAGCTGATGATGAATTTTATATAAGAACAATAATCTTCGAAATTTTACTTGGCATTTAAATGAAAAAGCTTCAAGATTTGGAAAGAATCGAACTTCTAAAACATTATGATCAAATTATAAACGATATTGATATTAAGGCCGAAATACATCTAGGCAAAGCTGTGAACCAAGATGTCACATTTATAAACGATCGGCGTAGACTACTGATTAATTCGATCAAGACAGAAATATTAAAAAATTTTTGTATATTAATAGATGATCTTAATCATGCTGAAAAATTGGTTATTATTCCCAACTATCTCGATCACGAGCAGATTCAAATTCTTAAGTAATTTAAAGTTTTAAAAAAATTAATTTTTTTTAATAACTATTTTTAAGCTCTCTTATTAGAGCAAAATTAACAAAGAGACATACATTTTTAAATTTGAATAAGGTAATTAAAAAAATTGTATAAAAAAAAATCATCTAATTTTTTATTTAATCAAAGGATATTCTTCAATTATGTCTAATTGCCCAATATTTTATTAAAAATTGTGGGTATTTAGATGTAATGGAATGGTCAAAGATGAAAAAATATGAAAATTTGAAATTTAACTCAATTCAAGTAAAAAAAATTGATTTACATATTTTGGTAGAGGATTTAATCGAGTTTAACAATATCGAAGTGGTGAATATGGATTTCAGCTGCTCTTCAATTGAATTAATAGAGTCTTGGTCCACAATCGACATTAAATATTGGTATCTAAAGAGATTAGATCTTTCGAATAATAATATCAAAATTCTGAACAAAAATATCTTCGATAGTTTAATATGTCTTGAATTTTTGAGAATAAGTGATAACAAAATCGAAATAATTGATCCCGATTGTTTCTGTGAGCTGAAAAACTTGAAAATGCTAGACCTGAAAAATAATTTTCTAAGTTCAATTTATTTTAAAGGAGTAAATAGCCTTAAATTTTTTGATATAAGCGAAAATTTTATTAAAAATTTAGAAAATAATTTTTTCAGCAATTTTAGAGATTTAGAAATTCTAAATTTAAATTCAAACAGATTTAACAAAATTGAAAGGCAGGTATTTTTGCATTTGGAAAATTTACAGGAATTGAATCTGAGGAAAAATTTAATAGTTCAAATTGAAGATGAATGTTTCGATTGTTTAAATAATTTGAAAAAAATGGACTTGGGTTTAAATAAAATTAGATTAATAAAATCAAAAATGTTCAGGCACCTATCGAAACTCAATTCGTTGATACTTGATGGCAATCACGATCTTGAATTGGAAGAAAATTTTTTCCACAAAGTTTCTAACCTCAAAGTTTTGATTACAAGATGAAAGTTTTTTTATTTTTTTTAATTTGTAGCAAGAATGTTTTGAAATAATAAAAATTTTAAAAATATAAAAAATCTTAATTCATAATTAAGGGTAATTTCTGATTATCTTAAAGCATTTATGTGGAAGACCAACAAGTAAAATTAAATTACTTAAATTCCAACCTTAACAAAAACATTTAATTTTTAAATATAAAAAAAAATTAAAGATAAATTAATTTAAATAAATACTAAAATAAAAATATATTTTTAGAAATTATTTGATTTTTCGTCCCAAATTACAATTTTTAAATAATTTAATATTAGCTAATTCATTATTTGGGTCATGTCCAGAATGTGATCATTTTGATCACCAAGTTATTCAAGGTGAAATTTTGTCGGATTGGGTTGAGATTTTTAGCGGTGTACCACAAGGGTCAGTGATTGGTCCACTATTGTTCGTTTTGTGTATCAATGATCTACCAAAAGGAATAGAGAATGTTGTCAAATTATATGCAGATGATACTAAAATTTTCTCGCAAATGGTATTAGAAATAAGCGCATCGAAACTACAATCAGATTTAGATTTAATTTTCAAGTGGACTCAAGATTGGCTACTTCTCCACACATCAAAATGTGTGGTTATGCATTATGGTCATAAAAACAAAGAATTTCCTTATTTTATTAATGGTAATAAGTTATCAACGTCAGAAACCGAAAGATATCTTGGAGTTATTTTCAATTCAAATCTTAAATGGAAAAATCAAGTGATAGAGGCTACAAACAAAGCAAATCAAATGTTAGGTCGCATCAGGAAATGATTCGCTCGTTTTGATTGTAAGTTATTAAGATCTTTGTATTTAACTTTTGTTCGTCCTCTTTTGGAATTTGCGGTGCCTGTATGGTCTCCAATTCTTAAGTCTGACTGTGAGAATGTTGAAAGGATTCAACGCAGAGCTACGAAATTTGTTTCTTCAATTAGAAACAAACCGAATGAAAGCAGATTGAAGGCTTTGAACATTCCAGATCTGGTGGAAAGAAGAAAAAGAGGTGATCTAATTCAATTATACAAGTTCATGCATGGAATAGAATTGGTTGAAAAAAGCAACCATTTTAATGTCAAAAAAACAAAGGAAGAGGTCACTGCCTCAAATATCACAAAGAAATATCGAGGCTCCAACATAGAGATAGCTTTTTTTTCAACAGAACCGCTAACATATGGAACTCGCTGCCAAATGAGTTAGTTGAAACCCCCAATGTTAACAGCTTTAAAGCAGGCATTGATTGCTGTATGAGCAGCATAAAAATTCTATAAAATATTTTTTTAGAAGTTATTTGATTTTACGTCCCAAATTACTATTTTTAAATAATTTAATATTAGCTAATTCATTATTTTGGTCATGTCCAGAATGTGATCAAGTGTTCACCAAAAAATGTGATCATAGGTATCATGTCCAGAATGTGATCATTTTGATCACATAATTTTTTTTTCTTAAATAAATTATTGTTTTTATTCTTAAAATAATTTTCTTTTGTTACCTAATATACAAAATTTTAACTATACGGGTACAACAAAAGTCGAGTTTGAAAAACTATGTTCTATTTCAAGTTGTAATGATTATGACGAGGACGTTGTTTTGCACTATGAAGAAGGTGACGATAAAGAAGAATCTAGCGATGAAGATGATGAATAGGACGTCAATACTGATTCATTATTTAGTTCTTTATAGGATAGTGAATCTGAAAAGAACCGATTGAATCGCTTGATTTGAACGATGATAAAGATGAAAGAGAAATTTTTAAACAAGAATCATTGACTGTAAAAGAAAATAATGTGATAATTTCAAATCATGATGAAACAAATGACGAGTTGGAGGAGAGCTTTGAAGAAATTAGACAAAAAATTGCGGAGTTAGAGTTAAAAACCGTAAAAGAAAAGGCAGTTTTTACAAAGAAATGGCTTTGGCCCCAGTTGAATCGTCCGAAGAAGCTAAATTAGCTGCAAAAAAAGCATCAAGCAAACATTCAAATCCGGTAGCATGTAGCATTTATGGTGAATTTATGAAAAATGAAAAGGGTGTTGAATTACACATGTCAAATAAACACAAAGAATAATTTAAAATTTTGTTTTATTTTAAAAATTGAGACTTAAACTTTTTTTTATGAAAATTGGTAATAAAGATTAATATATTTTAAAAAATTTCCTGATCACCAAAAAATTTTTCTGATCACCAAAAAAAATTATTTTTATTTTTTCATTAATTTGAGGCTTTTTTGATCACGAAATATATGATCATTGATCACTGGTCACATTCTGGACAATGCCCCATTATTTTAGTCCACTTTTTTAAAACTTCTTCAAGTCCAGGATAGAATAGTTCTGTAGAGTAGAGAATGAGATACAGTAAATTAAACTGAATCAGACTCAAATAATTTTTCATTCGGAATTTTTCAAACTAATAAAAAGTTTCAGACAATTGTCCAAGTTTTAAATTTAGTTTTTATATAAAACCAAACAATTCATACAATTCATTTAAAGATAAATTCTCTAAAGAGGCATTTTGAAATATAAGTTCGGTATATTTTTGTTCATAATTAAGACTCGAAGTCAATAAAGACATTTAATCGAATTTTAGTCGTTGTCCTACTGCTAATCTATCGAAAATTAAATATCAAAATATCATTATGATATTATATTATGTAACATTAGAATTTAAACAACGTATCCTCTTAATTGTTAAAGAAATCTTAATAGCTTTGATACCTGATATTGTTGCATGGAAATCTCACATTGATAGGTCCATGAAAAAAAGTTTCATAAGAATTTTCAAGTAGGTAGAGGTAATTTAACTTAAAAATTCGTTTTATGAATTAAATTTTTTAGCTTGTTTTTTAGCTAGCAACTAAAAAGATACATATAAATAACTCTGAGTTCCTATTATCAACACGTCAAATGTGTACAAAGAGACGAGATTACATGAGAAAAAATTTTGTAAATTTTTATTAAAACTTTTGTTTTCTAGTCCAAATTTATTTTATACTTCAGATAAAATTTTGCACTAAATAATCGCATATGATTTTAAAGCTTTTCCTAAAAAAAATTCGAAAATTTTTCGGATCAAATTTCGGAATATTTTCGAAATAAGCTTTCGAAAAAATTTCGAAATGATTTCCGAAAATTTTTCGAAATTTTTAACCAAAAACTACGTAAAAATTTCGAAGTCAATATTTCGAAACTTTTTCATAAAATTTTTACTTGGGAGTGAATGAGTGGCGACATGACAATGAGGTTTTTGCGAAAAAGTTGTAGAGTTAAGCAAAATTGGGAAGTAATGGGAAAATTGTGAGATTGTAAGGTGAAAGTACAATTTTTTAGGGACCGCTGTAACTTAAAGAAGTAAGAATTCTTTTGACATAGGGAAATCAAATAAAAAAAATAATTGAATCGGTAAATTTAAATTAAAATCCTTTTTTATTCATTTTTTCTGATTTAATAGAACTTTAAGGATCTAAAGTGAAATAATTTTGCGTTTAAATAAAAAATAAATTATCAAAAAATTTTCAGTAAGAATGGAAGGTTTTTTTGAAAAATTTCAACTTTTATTTTTTTGGATATTTTAAAGTACGATTTTTTGGCGAAAAAGTAAGATATCAATATAATAAGCAATTTAATAAACTATTTGGGAAAAAAAGTTAAATTTTGGAAAATGTTATTTCTAAAATTTACAAAGTTCTAAAATAATTAACATGGAATAAAGGGGAAAATACAAATTGGTACAAATTCTGAAAAAACAGTGAACGATATTGTTCTTTTTAATGTATAAGCATCGTGAAATTTCATACAAAACTTCCAATACAAAAATAAAAAAATTTTATAACTTTTGTTCTAAGGGTCAAAAACTTGTTCTGTAAATGAAACAAAGTGAAACAACTTATGTTTCACCTTCTGCGGAAGTCTGCAAAATCTGTGCAAATTAATTCAGTTTTATTTTTAAAACTTTTAAATTGGTTGCAATTTTGCAGAATTCGCACAGATTTTTTAGACTTCCGCAGCTTCTTTGTATCATTTACAGAACATGAGCATTATTTAACAATTGATATAATGGATTAAAATCCTAAAAATTTAAATGTTAATACAAATTATCAATCCACGTGAAAAATCAGATAATAAAAAAGATAATTAAATTATGTCTTTGTTTAGTGTTTACAGTAAAGAAAAATTAGCAAATTTTTTTGTTAGATTAATTCTTGTTTTAAAATAATTAATTGTTTAATTTTTTTTCAATAATTAATACAGGTAAATTTCGATAATATTTTTCAATAAAATGAGTTTTTATTAAAAGATTTTTCTTTTCTTTAAAACTTTTCTACAAAAATTTTTTCTATGAAATGAATAAGTCCCAGTTAAACATAAAAAAGACAAGAGTGCCGTCTAAAAAAAAGGTGAGAGGAATAGTTCTATTAAACTTAAGAAAAACAATCAAATTAAATTAAGAAAATTGAGAATTAAAAGTAGTTAAAATTTTTAATTATTTCTAGAAAGAGATTTTTCGCTCTAATATTTTTTTGAAAATTAACATTAGTCGGTCTATTGATTTAAATTTGTTTTCAAAAAATTTAAAATTAAATTGAACACTCGCTCAATCAAACGAGCCAAACAGTGAAGAAATCAGTAAATTAAAATAAGAAATAAATGTTTTATTTTTAATTAAAAATTTTTATTTAAAAAAATTTAAAGAAAAATATTTTCTGCTCAAACTATCTTTGGGCATTACATCATTGAGAGACCTATTGGCCACTTATTATTTGGATAGCTTAGACTAAGGTTAAAAAAAAAAACAGAAAATATCCAAAAATTCAAAATTTTGATTTTATTTTCATATTGCCCCATAGCCTTTATTCAAATTAAAAATAAAATAAATAAAAAGAAAAAATGTTTAATAAAATGAAAAAATAAAATAAAATGCGACAAGATTAAAGAGAAGATACTCTTTGAATTAATTTATTTGAATTAATTTAGATCTCAAATCTGTGTCGTCAGATGATTCAATTATGAATGTGTTGTTTTCTTTAATGCTTTTTACACATGTCATAACGAAGCTTCCCAATTGTTTTTCACAAACCATTTTTCTTTGCTTTTCACCGTTGTCCAATATTTCAGTCGCTTAAAAAATTTAATTTAGTTTTTTTTAAAAATCAAAAATTTACAATCAATCTAATATTTAAAAATTCATTTTGATTAATTGTACTACGAATCAATTGATTACCATTGATAATAGCCCTCGAAAAATCAATAGTCATATCAAATCCAACTTTTTTCGAGGCATCATTTAATTTGCCTTCATCTCTGTTCACATTATAAAATATTTCTAAAATAATCTTATCCATAGTTCTTTCTGTATTCGTCGATGTATTTACCTTTGTAACAGAATTTATTGAGTACTCATCATTAAGTTCACTTAAACAATCAGCTTTTGAGTAAAATTTAAATTCTTAAATTTAAACTTACTTTGAAGCATTTAAAATGGAAAAATATGCTATCGATTGCAGCAGAGCTTGTTCAATCGATGAAGCATCTTTACCATTTATAAAAAGATTTCTAGGATTTTGAAAAATTCTATCCACATTGGATGGTGATTTAAGGAAAGCAAGACCTTCGATTTCTATAATTGTGTTAAATGATAAAGTTTGTTGATTTATTTTTGTTGTTGAAATTATTTCTACGGATGTTTGGGTTTTTTTGGTTTCTAAATCAGATGTAATATCTTTAGAAACGATTTTGGTGCTAAGAGAATCTTGAATAGAAGCATTTCCACTGACAGCTTGATGCTCAGAAATTGATGTTCCAAAAGAATTTTGAACAGAAGTATCACTAAAGGAAGCATCATGCTCAGATACTTGTGAAGTAATAAAATTTTGAATTGATGCATCTCCAGTTAGAGTATTATGGTCTGATATTTGTGTAGTGATAGAGTCCTGAGTAGAAATATCTCTACTTGAAGTGTCTTGAGAAGAAATTTCTGTTTGTAAAGTGGTTAAAAGCGAAAGTACAGTTGTAAATGATTCTTGAATAGAAATTTGTGAAGTAAGAGAATCGTTTTGTCTTTCGGTTAAAGTAGATTGTGGAACAAAATTTGTAGTTGTCAAAATTTCTTCCCCAGATTGGATATAATGCCAAGTTTCTTCTGGTGCTTGTCCAGAGGGTACCAAATAAATTCTTTCCAGAGTTTCAGAGTAAACGGCCCCATAATAAGCTAATGAATTTGCACTTGCAACATGAGTGTACGGTACAACATCTCCAGTATCACAATCAATATACAGTGAATTCTCGATTATCGAGACTCGTTTGGGAAACAAAAATATTAGTCTCGATAATTTTGTCTCGTTATTCGATATTCGAGTCTTTTTCAATTTTAAATAAAAGTCTCGAAAATTTTTTATATAAAAATATTATTTAAAAAAAAAATAAAAAATTTAAAGTATATTATACAAAATTAATATCATTTAGATTCAAAATCAAAAAATGAAGTTATCAATTTTTGAGATTTGTTTGTTTCTTTCAAGCTATCCAATCTGATTTGTTTCGGAGCAAGGTGATCTAAATCACTTTCATAGCTTTCAGAATCTGAAGAATGGGTTTCAAAATATCTAAATAATTGTTCAAAGCAAACTATTGCTTCTTTGTTTGAAACATCTCTTACTGTATCCTCTTTTTCTTTTTCTGAATCATCAACATCTTCTAAATTTTCAATACTTGTCACCATTTCGAATATTTCACGGTCAGTAAAATTATCATTAAATTAACATTTGAAATAATATTCAATAAGACATAATTTAGGCCTCGAAAATTAAGTAAACTTTACATTAAAAGTCTCAGTTTTATTATAAAATATAGTCTCGATAATAAAAAAATTATCGAGACTCGAGTCTCGATAATCGTGGGTCTAGATAATCGAGAATTCACTGTAATGCCATTCAGACTCTGGGCCTTGAGCATAAGGTGCAAAATAAATTCTATTTTGCGCTGGAAAATAAGCTCCACCTACATAAGCATTTAATTGTGCATTTGGGTTACCAGCATAACCTGCAACACTTCCAGTATTACAATCAACACTTTGTACCCTTGATTAAAGGGTACAAAGTAAATTCTTTGTTGTGTTCCACAAAAACCAGCGTCTGAATAAGCTTCCATCTGTATAATTGCATTTCCATTATCATAAGATTCAACACCGCCAGAAGCACAATCAACATAATGCCAATTAGATCCACCATTGTTATGAGGTACAAAATAAATCCTGTTAAGATCTTCATAATAAATGGCATTATGATAGGAACCTGGACCTAGACCCCTTACACTCCAGTCACAAAAAAAACCATGATTAATCGATGAAAATTGATAGATGAATCATTAATGAGTTAGGAACCATTTCATCGAAATTCATCGATGAAAATTAGAATATTTCATCGAAAATAATCGATGAAAAAATATACTAATACATCGTAGTTTATTTAATTTTTAAATATAATTTTTTTTAAATTTTTCAAATTATTTTTAATAATAAGCAGAAATTTTAAAAACATAATTTTTTTTTTCCAAATTTTTTCAAAGTTTATCAACACTTTTTATTCATGAAAAACATCAATTCGCTTTGTATCAATATAAAAAATTTATTTCTTTACTATTAAGTAAATTAATTGCTTTAGAATTGCTTTATTGTCTTTTAATTAGACTAAAGGCAGCTAAAGTAAATTTTTGAATCAAAGAACATTGCTAGCAATCCAACTAGATAAAAAATCTTTAGTTAAGAAAAAATCCACTAGATACACAATTGATTAAGAATTTAAAATAATTATCAGCTTTATGTGTAGTTAAATTCCAGAAGTATTAGATATTTAAGCTTCATATCTTTCGGCTAGGAGAGTATGTAATTCTTCTAAATTGACTTCTAACCCTTACTGTTTTCGTACAGTATTTTACGATTTATTCTCTTGAAGAGAATCTTAAAAAAAACCTTAAAAAAAATCAATTTTGATTTAAAAATCAAAATTGATTTTTTTTAAGGTTTATCTAAAAAAATTAAAAATTAGTTTTTTGATTTTGAAACTTAAAATGAAATAAACAATTATTTATTTTTATAATAAAATGAAAAAAATAAACGACATTTTTTTTTTATTTTGATTTTTTTGTTTGGGTCAAAAATGACCCTTCCTGGTCGTTAACGTATTTTTTTAATTTTGGACTGATAAGAGTGGATAGTTGTTTTCTCATGATCAAATTTAAATAACAAGAGAAGAAGGTATGGTCTGTTGTTGATACAAGCCAATTAAAGAAAAAGTTAGGTCAAAATAGATACATTTATTTAGCAAAAAATTTTACAAAGAACCAATAATATATCACAATAAATTCAATTAGTTCATAAACTTTTTCTTGGTTTTAATTCAAAAAAAATCATTCATAATGGGTGAGATAATTCAAGAATGAAAAAAAGATGAAAATGTTAAGTTTTTCATGATTGGGTCATTTCTAAATGTTTTGAAGAAAATCAATGAAAATTTTCTGGTTTTAATCCAAAAACATCTTTCATCTAAAAAAAATGAGATAATTCATAGATGAAACATACATGAAGTCATCGTTTTTTGCTTGACTGGGACCATTAACATACGCTTCAACATTTCCAGTAGTACAATCAATATAATGCCATTCAGATCTAAAAGATTGAGCAAAAGGTGCAAAATAAATTTTTTGATTGTTGGGACAATGGGCTCCGCCAACATAAGCGGCTTCATTTACATCGGCGGCATGAGCATAAGGAACAACATCTCCATTAGTACTATCAATATAATGCCATTCAGGCTCAGAGCTTTGAACATAAGGTGCAAAATAAATCCTATCTAGGAATGGATCATGGACTCCACCTCTATAAGCATAATTTAAAACGCTAAAATCATTGTTATAAGATACCACTGATACTGTTGCCTCAATTTGTAAAATCACAAAATTATTTGTAATATTAAAAAATAAAATCCAAATTCATTTTTTAACCTACAAATACTAAAACTTTGCTTTTAGTTTTTTTGAAATTTTTTCTCTTCTTAAATACACCAGCCTTGTCTTTGTTCACAAAAAAGTATAATCAAAGTTGACTTGTTTTACATTTTTATTGTCTATTTTTTTTTCTTTTACCAAATAAATTGAACATTCGCTTGAATAATAGACTTTATTCGTTTAGACAATCAAATTAAAATTTTTTTTGAATGATCTTTTTAAATTTTTTTTTTTGTTCAAGATTTTTTATAATTAAATTTTAAATAAATTTATTTAATTTTTTTTTGATTTTTTGTATTTAAAGGCCGATGCAGGCCGAATGGTAAGTCCTAAGGCTTAGCTTATGGTCTTGTGTGAAAGCTTATAAAATTTACTACAATTTCAAAGGAAGTCGGCTATCGTCCTGCTTTTTATTCGTCTTTAAAGTATAGGTCCTTTTTTTAGTAAAAAAAAAAGGTGGTCCGGGTTTTAGTAATAACCTACAAAAAGGGGCTTAAAAACAAAGAGTAAATAGCTGTATTTATTTAGAAAATCTAAAAAATCGAATAAAAAAGTTAAGTTAAAAATTAAAGTAAAACCTGGAGCATATTTCCTTAAAAATAATATATATTAATAATATATATTAATAATTCGTAATTCCGTGTTGGGCAACGCGTGCATTAATACCCAAAGTCATATGTGAAGTGCATGCACAGACATTAACCCCTTCCATGTTAAAAAAATACTATTAAAGGTTCGACGCACTACATGTGCAACTTTGGGTATTGACGTGTGATACTAATAAAAAAACCAAGTTTAAATGTCGAGTTAATAATCAAAAAATCTTTTTTAGAGCAACCCTTTTATTTGAAATTTTCTGAAATATTGAAAAAATAATTTTGCATATTTCAACTTTTAGTGCGACCATTCAAACAAAATTTTGAAAATGTTTTTTAATATTAAAAAGTTATAGATCTAGTTAAAGATGTAGCTTTTTTAAAATAATATAAAAATTAAAATATTAAAATGATATGACAAAGTCTTGAATTAATTATAAGAGCGGCGTTTAAAGACAAAATTAAAATGAAAAAAAAATACTATTTGAAAATCTTAATTTGATGATTTGTTTTTCGAGCTCGTTTACGTACCAAGAAGCTTTCGAACACTCCCATCTTTGTTTAAAACTACAACTGGAGTAATATCAACTCTATTCAAGTTTAAACTTTGAAGAGGTAAACAAAAAAACACTTAAAAAGAAAACTTCGTATTTATAGTCATTTAAAGAGATGCGTCTTTATTTGAAAAAGAAAAAAAATATTGTATGATTTTTTAAATCTTTAAAAAAAAAGCTGCATTTTTAACTAGATCTATAACTTTTTAATATTAAAAAACATTTTCAAAATTTTGTTTGAATGGTCGCACTAAAAGTTGAAATATGCAAAATTATTTTTTCAATATTTCAGAAAATTTCAAATAAAAGGGTTGCTCTAAAAAAGATTTTTTGATTATTAACTCGACATTTAAACTTGGTTTTTTTATTAGTATCACACGTTAATACCCAAAGTTGCACATGCAGTGCGTCGAACCTTTAATAGTATTTTTTTTAACATGGAAGGGGTTAATGTCTGTGCATGCACTTCACATATGACTTTGGGTATTAATGCACGCGTTCCCCAACTCGGAATTACGGTAAGTAAAATATAAAAATTCATTGGACTCAGTGTCTGAAGATGGTTGAGGGTGTGAATTTTGAATTGATAAATAAAGTAAATATTTTAAAGATTTCATTAAATTAATTATAAAATTTAGATTAAACACTTATTTAAATATAATAAAAAAGCTGAAAATCTATTTCATTCAATATTAATAAATCCGTGAACCAGAGATGAAATATATTTGCTTAACAACTTAAAAAGTCTGAATAAAATTGAAAAAATAATCCCAAAATTTTATGAGTCCAAAAAAGAATTTTATGCTTTGAAAAAATCACCCAAAGATTTCAGAAATTCATTTGAAAATAAATATTTTAGATTTACAGGAAACAAAAATGTTAGTTTCGGTAAAAAATACCAGCAGGTTTTGATTTGACCATTAAATTTAAATCTAACTATCAAGATAAGAAAAGAAGAGACATGGATAATATTTTTTTGGTAAAAACAAGATCTGGTTCATTAATAATGCATGAATTAAAAGAAAATTTAAATTTTATTTAGCCAGTTTACGAGCGTCATTCAGCATTTAAACTTTTTTCGAGTTTTTATGAAGAAAATTGTCTCAAACAAAATGAGATTACCACTTTGACTGTTGTACTTTTTCAACCAAATAGTTTTTTTGTAAGCAAAGAAAATATGAAAAATATTATTTTTTTAAAAGAACTTAAAGAAAAATATAGAGACACTATTCCAGAAAAAGTCATTAAAATGAATACTGAGAATTCAACATTTTCTCGCGAATTAGCTGGCAACAATGGAACTTCAAATTGTTCACCAAACTCTTTGCTTTTTTTCATTGATTTAGACATGATGTTTCTTCTGCCAAGAATCCGTCTAAACACAATCAAAAACAAATTTTGTAATTTGATTTTTGCTTTTTTAAAAAGATTTTTTAAAATGATTGCTTTTTTACTTAAATTGCTGAAAAACCAAAATTTTATAAAATTAAGATTTAATTAAAAAAAAAATAACATATTTTTTATTTGTCTTAAATGATTTTGAATTGAGGTAAAATTCTCTTTGAGATAAAAAAAATATCAATTTTTATTTAGGATCAAAAAAAGTATGGAAGTTTTTCCAAAATTTGCTAAAAAAAAATATTAGTTAAAAAATGATAAAATATTATTTTAAAAATCAACATTTGTCTGGTTTTAAAAAAAAATGGGGCTACCCGATTATGTTATCAGCTGATAACAAAAAGGGGTTGTGAAGTTGATTTCAATTCTATCGTTTCAATTCAGAAAAATTTGGATAACTTTTTTACTATAAGAGATAATTTAATTCTATAAAATGCTTAATTATAAACAAATTTGCTTAATGCAGTAAAATAGGTCTGCAAAAATCTCTGCAATTTTCTGCATTTTGCACCCCATTAAAAAGTATTCTAATCAATTGTGCACTTACTTTGCAGAGTTTTTGGAGACATTCGGATTAAGCAAAATTGCTTAAACATTAAGTATTTTACAGAACTAAATTATTTCTTATAGTCAAAAAGTTATTCAAATTTTTCTGAATTGAAACGATCGAATTGAAATGAACTTCACAACCCCTAACAAAAAATGTTATCAAGGAAAAGTTTTATCAAAAAACTTTAAAAAAAAATATTTTAGAAATTTGGTTATCATTTTTTTGATTTAGTTATCATTACAAAAATTACTATTAAAAAAATATCATCAAAAAAAGTTTGAAGATTGTAAAAATGAATATTGTTTTTTTTATGAGTGCGGGACATATGTAATTTTAAGCCACCGTGGCCTTCCATATATTTTACGTCAAAGTAAAATTTTACTATTTCAAATGTTTTAGAATTTATTAAACTTTATGTAATCATTTAGAATATTATGTTATCAGTTAGAATATTATGTTGTCAGTTAAAATATAATGTTATCATGTTTGATAACATTTTTTGTTATCCGCATGATAACAAAACCGGAGGTGACCAGTTTGATAACAAAATATGTTGCCAGGTAGTCCCAAAAAATTATCACATGTGCAAAAATCTTTTTTTTGTTTGTCATAAATTTTCAAATTTAACCTTTTTAATTTTCTTCAAATCTATCAAAAAAAAAAAAAATATTTAAAACTTTAATTATTTTTTTCAAAAATGAACAAATTGACAGTTTTCATAGCTAAGCTTATTGTCATTCAAGGTTAATAGCTAGAAAAAATACTCAAATGTGTTTATTCAGAAGCCTTGAAATTCTCAAATTCAAACAAATAATTTAAATTTAAAACAATTTTAGTTAAATATTTTCAGCTTACCAAAATAAACTGCAAGCCCTAATAAGCAATTAGCTGATTTGTCACCAATAATATTACGAAACCTAATTTGAGCTGAAAAAGAGAAAAAAAAAGAGAGAAAAAAAAATAAGGTTACCAAGCAACTTCGTGTTTTCCAAGCAAATTTTCATTCAAATACCGCTTGTCAGCAATTAACTTAAAATATTTTGTAAATTGTGAAACCTTTGATGCGACAATGGCCCAAAACTACAACATAGATGAAGCTAACTTAAATCGGCTCAAGACAAACCGAATAAACATAATACAAACACTGGAAGTAAACGATGACTTGATAACTGAGCTGGTCAAGCAGAAAATAATCGACTACCAACGGGCCTCTGAGATCATGTGCGAAAAGGGCCGCCAAAACAAAGCCAAAGGCCTGCTGGACTCGCTGCTGCACACCAAGCGAGAAGAACTGCGCAAAGACTGGTACATTAGATTCCGCGAGGTTCTACTTGACAGAAATTATTCCAATTTGGTCACTTTTCTGGACAATACGATCATAAAAAAGCCCAAATTTGTGGAAAAAATATCCAGTTTGTCAACAAACAGTGCCCAGGAATTGAAGTCAAGTCAGGTGTTTATGCAGCCCAAGTCCGAGTCGGACTACAGTCCGGCCTCGAACCCCAACTCCAATCTGGTTCCGTCCTTGCTTGTTCGGCCTGAGTACCTTTTCGAGCAGCTGAAGGCGTCAAAGGACTTGGACGACCTGAGCCAGCTTGACATAGAGCTTGATGTTTTTTATTTTGTCAAAAATTTGGAAGGGTTGTACCTAATGCTCAAGGCCAAGGAAGAACAGTACAAGGACACTTTTTTGCTGGACACAGCTGATTGTAAAAATGTTCTGAATTTGTCCAGCTCGTTTATGGTGATCAAGTATTTCAAGGCTCTTGGAAAACACTTCCACATTGATCTGCTCAAATTTATGACCGAATCTCTGATCGGCTATTTCAACCAGTCCAAAGTTATTCGTCTCAGCTATTATGATTGTTTGGATGAGTTGGTGTTTAAGCTTTGCTGGACGTTGGTCAGAAATGAGCGCAATGAGCTGGCTGATCAAATGCTGAGTGAATATTTGAATCATTTGGAGTTTTTGGACACTTATGTAAATAGGATAAATGCTGAAAATAATTCAATAAGTGCCAAGAATAAAACGCAGCCAATCTACAATTCGAAAGAGTTGGTTTTGACCAGCAAATTCTATGCCTATTCGAACCATATCATAGTCAAGGCGAATTTGTTTGATTTTGAAAGTTGTTGGATTATGCTCGACAAAGCCCAGGAAATTCTCAATCTTTGTTTGATAAGTTGGATTTTTTTTACTCTTCTTTGGTATTACTGTGAACAGTCGACTCAAGTTTAGATGAAATTTTGGCGAGGAAAAATACCCATCATTAAAAAATTTCACAAAAAAAATTTAATTTTGAAATTTTTATTTAAGAAATTAAATTTTCGAAAAAAAATATTTTTAAGTATATTCTTTAAAAAAAACCCATCTTATCACTTTCTGAGCTAAAATTTAAAATTTAGAATTTTTTTTAGGCTTTTAATCAATTTTTTTTTAGAAATATTAGTAAATTAAAAGAAAATATTTTTTTTTAGTTAATACTTTAAGAAAATTGAGAATTAAAAATACAAAAAAAATAATTTTTATTTTTTGAGCCTGTAGATAAGACGCATCGATATCCATCGAAATTGAAGCGAGGAAAAATCCTCGTTATAGAAAAAATACTATAAAGATGATTCAAGCTTTAATTTTATATTTTTATTTAAGAAACAAAATTTAAAAAAAAGGTCCTTAAATTTTAGCTATATATATTCTCAATTAAAACCCATTGTTTCATTTCTTTAGCTAATTTTAAAATTTAAATTTTTTTTAGACTTTTGATCAAATTATTTTAGAAATATTATTAAATTAAAAGAAATAAATTTTTTTTAAAAACACTTTCTAAAAATTAGAAATTAAAATAAAATAAATTTTTTAATTTTTTTTGAGATTGTTAGAGGCTGTAGATAAGACTCATAAAGTTGATTGTAAATAATCCATTGAAATTTAAGCGAAAAAAAATACTTGTTACATTTTTCGTATTAAAAAATTAAAAATTTAATTTAAGAAATTAAATTTTCGAAAGAGAGAATTTTTTGAAGATAAAAAGATTAACAAGCTATTTATTCTATATTTTTAAACCCATTACTACGCTTCCTGAACTAAATTTTAATTTTTTTTAAAATTCAAATCAAATTTTATTAAAAAAAATATTTTCTATATTGATGGATAATAATTTGTTTTGTTAATTCTTTAAACAAAATTGGGAATTAAATTAATAAAAAAAATTTAAATTGATTTTAAAACTATTTTTTTCTTCACAGGATATAAGGTGGCATGCATTTTATGGCTAGCTTTTCCTAGATTTGGTTCTTATTCAAAAAAGAAGCATTTTTATTTAAATCTTTTAGATAGAACTGAATGAGAATGAATTTTGTTTGGATGCCAAATAATTTTGATTAAAGCGAGTCATTATTGTGGACATATTTTTGCTCAAGTATTCCAAAATATATACATTGGTGTTTAGTTATTATTATTTTAAAAATATTCACCTTATAAACTCATATTAGATTAATTTTACGTACAGTAAAATAATTAAGCAAGAAGGCATCAATTTTCTGAATTTTTTTGTTAAATTTAATTGGTTTTTTTAAGTAGTTAATTTTTTTTATAGTAAAATTGTCCCAAGTATTGAAGGAAATTTAAGTTTTTTGAAAAAAAGTTGATATTTATATTAAATCACAAAGTTTTCGAGCAAAAAATTCACCAAATTTTTTCTAAATTTATATAAGATTTGATTTTATGAAGGTAAAATGTAAAATTCTGTAAATTTTTTATTTAGGTTCAAAATTTTTAATATACTTTCATTAAAAAAACATTCGACGACATGAAGTGATACCAAATTTTTTTGATACCATTTTTTAAAAATTTATTTATTTATAGATGGTCATCAAGTAGTGACTACAATTTTGTATTATGCAGTGGCCAATGCTTATGTAGAAAATGGTGATTATGACAAAAGTTTCGAGTACATAAATAAGTCATTAATGGTTGGGAAGCCTTAATCTAAGACTCTAAATAAATTTTTACTGTTTATTATTCTTAGACATTATGCTACGATGATGATTTGTTGATTGACATTCTTGGCACGGCATGTATTTGCTATGCAAACAAATGGATGCTTGACAAAGCTGAATCATTAGCTATTTTGGCAATTCAGGCTTCTAAGTAATTATACTTTTATATTTGGCTTCAACACCTGGATTATTTATTTTAGAGAAATTTGTTTAGGAAAAAGGGAAATTAAAATTTTTTTTTAATTGAAAATCTAATTATTTTTAAATCAACCCAAAGATTAAACAAAAAATCAAAGTTTTTTGGGAAAGAAAATAAATCCTTGAGTTTGATTTAAAAATTCGAATTTTCTTGGAACAAAAATTTATTGGTGTAACCAAGTTAGTCATCTTGAGAGAATTGGTTAAAAATTGAGCAAAATTTTAATTTCTGTTAAAATTTTTATTAATTTTTTTTTGATACTGATAAAATTTTTCTATTTTATTTACCTTTTAAGTATTTTCTCTCAAGCTGTTTTGCATTAAAAAAATTTTAAAATGTGATTTTCAAATCAACAAAACTATAGTAAACTAATTTTTACCTTAACAGTTTAAACAAAAATAATAAAATACTAAAATTTGTTTTAAAATAACGTCAATAGACGAAATTAAGAAAAAAAATTTTTTTGATTAAAATTGATTTTATTTACTCAAAGGACCATTTATGGCCCGAACAGCTCTCATTTTGTGCGAGCTCTTTTATTCTACTGTCATTTTGCAATCGAATACATTCAGGATGAATCTACAATTAGAGTTTGTGAGGTAGTTTTTGATAATAATGGCATAGGATTAATTATAATAGATAAAAAGATGAAATTTACTAGATATTATATTAAAAGATAAAAAAGATGAAATCAACTAGATATTTTTATTGACTAATAGATAAAAAGACAAAACACTATATAAAAATATTTTTTACTAGAAATTATTTGATAGACAAGAAAATAATAAAAAACTATATAAAAAAATGAGTACTTGAGTTTCAAACGTTTTATTGATTAAAAATTATTCATTTGAGAATTAAACCTAATTGTACAATAATTGTTATTAAGATATAAAGTAAGAATTGTCAGACATTTCGTAAATTGCTACAAAAATATAAATTATAAATTATAAACTAGTTATATGATTAAATAAGATAGAGACTAGCTCTCGCGTTTTGGCTGTTGGAATCGTTGCGAAGTTTTCGAAGGAACTTCTGTAAGAAGCTGTTGCGATAAGCAGACTTGTTTGCTTTTCTTGTTTGGAAAGGGAAGCGTGCGTTCAAGCGAAGGTTGCGTGGTTGACATGACGTGATGGGATGGTTTGGGTCAGCCAGAATTCTTTTGAGTGTTTGTTCGCAGACATGGTCTATAAATTCGGCGATTGGGAGGAGTTTGTAAGAGCCTGCAGTCTGATCATCGATTCCCATGATTCGCCATAAACGGGAGTTGAAAGCGTTCATCTCACACTTAGCAGCAGCAGAGGTTGAAGTAAGCATTACGGCGCTGTACGTAAAGTGGCTGAGACAATATGCTCGGTATACACAAATGAGCATCGGCGTAGACCAGCCATTGAGTTTAAGCTGCTTGAGCAAGAACTCGACAGGGCTGACAATTGAGCGTACACGTCTCCATTGGAGATCGAGGTCGAGCGAGTCAGAAAGCTCAAAGCTCAAAGCACTTATTTTTTATTGAGTGGTTTGAAAATCGTTGACACTTTTTTTTGGTCTACCACGACTACGTTTGGGTTGAATTGTTTCTACACCAGCAGGAATTCTTAATTCAACGTAGTTTATTTCTTCTTCCTCTTCGTTTTCATAAATGATTTATGTTGTATTGTTTGTTTGTATATTTGTGTTGCTTATTTACTGGTATATCTAGATAGTCTTCATGAGTATCTTCACCGCTAGAATCACTGACAGCTTCGCCGGGTTATCTTTCCAATCCATTTGCCGTAACTATTCAATTTTATTTAGTTTTAATTTTATCTAGTTAATTAATAAAATTATCTAGCATTTTAATTTTTTTCTCTATGAATGTGTCTGTATTCTATTAGTTAAGAATCTTATCTAGGTATTAAATTTATTATCTAGTAAATAATTTTTTTATATAGTACATTTAATACATTTTACCTAGTAAGTTCATCTTTTTATATAGTATACATTAATATTATGTGGATAATAAAAAAAAAATTGAATAAGATTAAATTTTTTAAAAGTTTGCATTTAATATGGCCAAAAAAGTGTATGCCTGCGAATCCATGCCAGTAGCCGATGCCTACAAATGCCTGTCCAAAGCCTATGCTTTGAACAAATTTTTCAAAGATGATCTTTACTATGAATACGCCCAAAAGTGTTTAAGAATAGCCATGGACTATTTTGCAGCTCCAAGTCCAAGATTAATTTCTTACCAAGCTTGTCTAAGTAATTGAGCATTCATTTTAAAATTCTCAAATAAAAGGATTTTTAAGTATCGGCCCTTCAATGGAGAAGTATTTATGCCGAGGAATTTGAAATTAAAAAAGTAAATTTAAATGACGCCTATAACATGTGTGTCGATTTAATAAATGTAAATACAAATCTTTATGGAGAGAAAAATATGTCAACAGCTAAATTTTATCGACTGTTGGGTTCTTTGCTGTACTACATGGAAAGGTAGGATAAAATTTTCTAAAATTCTAAAATTTTGATTAAATTTAATTAAATTATTAAATATATAAATAAAATATATATATATATTAAATATATTATTAATTAAATTAAATTTAATTTAATCATATTTAAAAAGAGATGAAGATTCCGAAAGAATTCACAAGAAATCATTGGAAATTTTGGACCAGCTAATTCCTAAATTGAATTTGCATTATCTTTTATCATTGAGCACCTTGGGTGTTTTTTACAAGATGATAGGAAGTTTGAATGAATCTATAGCAGTTCTTTTAGAAGTTACCAATAACCTTAGTAAATAAAAATTAAAAAGATAAACCAAAATAAAAAAAAATTTGTTTTTATTTAGATTTGGATAAAATTCAACATTTGATCCCTTATTGTAGATGGATACCAGCTATTTATCTAAATTTGAGTGAATGCTACAAGCTGAAATCTTCTGAAGAATTGGCAAAATACTATCAAAAACAGGCGGATAATATCCGATTGTCTAACAATAATATAAACCAAAATGCACGCTATGACATTATGAGTGTCGAGCTAAATCGTTTGCCTCCATCCGATTTGAGCAAATATATCAAGGAGATAATGGAGTCAAATTAGTTTGTAATTGAGTTTTAATAAAGCTTAAAGCAAAATGTTTCCTGATCTGGTCTAATTAATTGTTTATATTTTTTTTCAATTTGTTTTGTAATTTTTAATATATTCAAATAATAAAAGCACTGCTATTTTTTACTGAAAAAAGTAATTTTTTTTGAAGACTTAAAGAGAAGATAAGCAAGATAAAAGAAAAAAGATGATGAAATAATTCATAGAAAATTAATAAAATTAATTTTTATAATAGAAAGTGTGAAACAACTTTTAAGAAAAAAATTGTTAAAATAACATAAAATTTGATTGATTTAGAGACTTATTTAGAAGAAAATTTAAATATATTTACAACAATAATATCTAAAAAAATCAAAAAACAAAAAATTTCTTTGAAATTAATTTTTTTTTAGTTACAATTTTCAAATTTTGAAGCTTTTGGAAAATTTTTAAAATTTTGTCAATTTATTTACTATGAATTCAGAGGGCAAAGTAAAATTTTTGATCGAATTTAATTTTTAAAATTTGATAAAAAACGTTTTATATGCGCAATTAGATTTCAATGCATTTTTTACAAATTTCAATCCACTTTCAAAACTTTAAGAATAAAGCTTTGAAATGTTATAAAAATATGAAAAATTGTGATGAAACTTAATTTAGAAATGTTCTGATCAAAAAATTGAAAAATTAAATTTGATCAAAATTTGTGCCATTACGAGAGATTATTATTCCGGAAAATAAATTCTATGGTAAATTTTCTATAAAATTTGAAATTTGAAATTTTCTTTGAAAATAATTCGATGAATTAAACGTTCATCAAGTAAAAAATAATAAAAATATGATTCTTTAATTAATTTTTCATATAAAGCAAATTTTTACAAAATTTTTTCTCATATAATAATCTTTATGCAATTTTATTTGGTTTTAAAAATTTTTCCTTAGTTCATTATTTGCTAGATTTAAAATGAGATTCTTAGATTTTAAAAACACTTTCTCAAAAGATCTTTTTTATACTAATATATGTGGTGCGACTGGACTGATTGGGGTTAGATAATGAAAGAAAAATAATTTAAACAAGAAAATATAAATAATAATTATTTTTTGATTGAATCCATAAAAAAAGATTTTAAATGATTAAAGTTAACACCCAAATTTAGTCTCTGCAAAAACTCTGCAAGTCTGCAAAGCACTAAATGTATTAGAAAATCATTAAAATTTAATTGCGGAGTTATTGCAGAGACTATTTTGGTGATGGGTGGTACAAAGTTTGTAGCAGTTGATACATTTTGTAGAACAATTTTTAGACTCAAAGTAAAAAAGTTATTTCATCTTAAGATTTTTGGGGTCTACCCGGTTTTGTTATCAACTGATAACATATTTTGTTATCAAACTGGTCACCTCCGGTTATGTTATCATGCGGATAACAAAAAATGTTATCAAGAAAATTAAAAAAAATATTTTAGAAATTTAGTTATCATTTTTTTAATTTAGTTATCATTACAAAAATTAATATAAAAAAATATCATCAAAAAAAATTTGAAAATTATAAAAATGAATTTTTTTTTTTTATTAGTGCGGGACATAAGTAATTTTAAGCCACCGGGACCTTCCATATATTTTACGTCAAAGTAAAATTTAACCATTTCAAATGTTTTAAAATTTATTAAACTTTATGTTACCATTTAGAATATTATGTTATCATTTAAAATATAATTATTATTATTATAAATAATCTGCAACGAGTTTTATCTCGCGGAGCGTAGTACTAACGTACTAAGCTATGGCAGATGAAATTGAGTTTAATAAATTTGTTTTAACAAATTTGTCCAAATTGTTTTTGAAACTGTTTACTGTAAGTGTGCTTTTGACTTCTTCTGGTAAGGCGTTCCAGAAGGGAGCAATTCTATTCGAAAAAAGTTGCTACGGGCTGGACATGATCTAAAAAATTGTCTGTGGATATGATTTTGTTTTCTTGTGTGACCAGCTGGACCTGAAGAGTTTGAATTTGGAGTCTGAACGATTGGGTGGAATCAATCAATGTGGTTAATGTTTTTGTTGAATTTAAAGAACTGAATCAAGTCGCCTCTAATTCGACGCTCCTCTAAAGTCGATATTCCAGGCAAGCTCAGTCTTTCATCATATTTTTTGTTTCGGATTGAAGGAACTAATTTGGTTGCTCGTCGTTGTACTTTTTCTAACTTTTTTATGTCTTTTTTTAAGGTAAGGACTCCATGCCGGTGCACCATATTCTAAAATTGGACGAACATGAGATGTAAAGAGGAGTTTGAATGTTTTGAGATCCCAATTTTTAACTTACTTAAAACTATGTTTGCTTTTAAGACTGCGGTATCGACTTGTTTGTCCCATTTTAAGTTGTTTTGTAGTATGATACCTAGGTCGCGTTCACAGTTTGAATTCTCCAAGATGTAACTGTAGTCATTTAGTTCAAACGAGTAGTGGTGATCTTGATGGATTTTCTTGTTACCAAAATGCATAACTTTACATTTACTTAAGTTTAAGCCCATTTTCCAGTCGATTGTCCAATTCAGAATTTGGTTTAAATTAGCTTGCATTTCTTCGCGATCTTTTCCGTTTCGGATAACATGCATAAGTTTACTATCATCAGCAAAGAGTTCACATAGAACTGAAATACCATACGGTAGGTCATTGATGAAAATTATAAACAGGAGTGGTCCAAGAACACTACCTTGTGGGACGCCACTGAGGACATCCCTCCAGTCGCATGCTAGGCCATCAATTTCCACTCTTTGTTTTCGATCAGTCAAAAATGCCCTGATCCACTCCAACAGTTTACCAACAATACCGTATCCCTTGAGTTTAAGAATTAGTTCTTGATGGGGTACAAGATCGAAGGCTTTAATAAAATCGATGAACAGAATTTCAATTGCAAACCCTCTATTCAAACATTCGGTTATCACATCTATTGTTTTGAGAAGATTTGTAATACATGATTTGAACTTATAATGATAATGTTTTCATTTAGAATATTATGTTATCTTTTAAAATGTTATCATGTTTGATAACATTTTGCCTTTATAACATTTTTTGTTATCCGTATGATAACAAAACCGGAGTTGACCTGTTTGATAAAAAAATATGTTATTAGCTGATAATATAGCCGGGTAGTCCCAATTTTTGTTTTTATTATTTGTTCCAAATTTCACAATGCCTTTTTTTATTCCAACTGTAACGTGCCTAAGCTTGGTAATAAAAAAATATTATATATTTAGAAAATCCACGTGTAAAAAAGTTCAATCATAAATAAGCTCTATTTAGAAAAAATTTATTTTCAAAATAAAATAAAACTATTTCGACAAAAAAAAATTATTTTTAATGAATATTAAAAATTGATTTAAAATGAATTAATTCGGTAGAATTTACACAATGATACACAAGTGACTAGCTCGGACTTCTTTTTTTGTGTTTTTTTCTTGATGACTCGTGACGCTTTCGTGAAGAAGACTTTTCGTGTCTAGATTTGTGTCTTTTGTGCTTTTTTCTCTCTTTGGATCTTTTTTTTTCGTACTTTTTCTCATTTTCTCGTCCAATTTCTGAATAGTCACTAGCAGACAAATCCGAATCATCGCTCTCAGATGTCGCATCCTCAGACTTATTACGGTCTTTACGGTGTGACTTACGACTTCGCTTATTTTTTTTAATCTCATCTTCTTCATTTTTCTAAAAAAAACACTATAAAATTGTATGTTTCTTTAAATTCTAATCAATTACTTTTTTCAGCATGATATCTATTCTAAATTTATAATATTTATAAAATTTGTGATCAGAATTCAAAAATTCGAATCTAGAATCATTTTTTTTACGTAAATTTTCCTCAAATTCAGTGCCATTGCGGAAGACATATTCTACCAATTTATCTATCATTATTTTCTGATTGCCACTGGGTTCTTCCATGATCTCATCATCTTTTTCTGCACCCAGTGTCTCACTTGGATTTGAATTTTCATCTTGAACATTACTAAAATATTTTTTTAGGTTTAAAAATAAAAATTTTTTTTTAAATTTTTAGTTACTCTAAAGGCTGTTGATCTTTCGCCATTGAGTTGACAGAAGGGGTCCGATTTAGGACATTGCTGAGCAATGGGTGCAAGTAATTGTCTTCATCACTTTCGGTTTCGGATTCAAGCATGGGCTCAGGACTTGGCTTGTTTTCAGCTTCTTGCTGCAAATAGAAAACTGGGTCTATTTTATTGTCCTGAATTAAAGCAATCACATGTTTGTAATATGGATGCAATTGATCACCATGCAGCAAAAAGTTGAACTGAGAATTTCCAGATTGCTTTGTTTTTAGCAAAATTTCGGCTTGGAGACCTTGTTTGGCCACAAAATTTGCTGTTTTCACTATCAATTGGTTTGATTTTACCGTTTCCGGCTAAATAATAAAATTTCAGATAACTGATTTTCAAAAAATATTAATTTAGATTTGAAAATTTTTTTTGGAATTTATAAAAAATTTTAAAAAATTAAATGAGAATTTTTTTATTTTTCTTAACCTTATTATCCTTGTTTAAACTTTAAATTTTTTAATATAATCATCAAAAAATCATTCATTTTAAGTAAGTATGATTTAGAATTTCTTAAAAAAATCCAAAATATTGCCAATTTTATTTTATTTAAAATTTTATTTTTTTTATTCGTCATATTTGATTTAAATTAGAATTGTTTAAAAGTCCCAAATTAAAGTCATTAATATAAAAAGACGAATTACGGACTTTTAATTTTTTTTAAGTCCGAGCAACATGAATTTTTTGCTGTTCCAGGTATTATTATGTGAAGGACTAGTTAAAGTCAAAGGCAAATTAAAGTCCGGACCAAAAAAAAGTCTTTGAATTGGGCTTTTAAAATAAAATAAATAAAATTCTTCAGTTCGAACTTTTGAAAAAAAGTCCTGACTTGGACTTAAGACTTTTAAAAATCTCTTATTTAAATATTTGATAGTAAATTTATCTTTTTAATAGATTTGTAAAAAATAATTCCTAGTTTATTTGTTTTATTGAGTTGAGTTTTTTTTCTATTTCCTTACTTTTCTCTTCACCATTTAAAAGAAAAATAAAGAAAAAAAAAACTCTTATTGACCGAATCTAGCTCGAAATTTATTTTTTAAAAAATTTTTTTTAAAAGATTGATATCTAAAGTTTAAAATTTCCAATCACTCAGACATTTCTCTCGGATAAAGTATATAAATAATCAATTTTTGGAGTTATTCAAAAAGGTAAATTTTAGTAACTTTCTTAAAAAATTTTGAATATTTTGAACAAAATTAATTATTAAACTTTCAGCGGTACTAAAATCTGACAGTTCGTGGTAATTTGTGTAATGTTACATTTTTAGCGTAATTTGTCTGAGTAATTTCTAAAACTAATGAAAATTTAATATCTTGAAATTAATAATCAATTCAAAATATCATTTCAATTCAAAGTGTTTATCTTTAGATTTTAAAGTTAATTATAAAATTAATTTTAAATATCTTAATTTAACACGCTTTTAGTGTTATGTAGAAAAAAAATTAAAAAAAAAAATTCTATGAAACCATTAATAAAATCGATTTTAATTTGCAATTTTAAAAAATTATTTTTTTTCAAGTTTATCTTGAATTTTTTTTATTTCAAAAGTGTTTGTATCTAGCATTTAAAATAAAATATAAAAATGAAATTAAAATATAAAATTCCAAATAAATGAAGAGATCGATCATAATAAATAATAAATTTTAAATTAAACTTAACAAAAATTATTTTATAAAGCTAAATCTAAAAGTCAATTTTACCAATGGATTGAGAAATTATTTAATTTTAAAATTTTTTATTTTACATAACATATAAAGCATGTAGGATCAAAATTTTTTAAAATAATATAAAAATTAATTTTAAAATCTAAAGACTTTGAATTGAAATGATAATTTGAATTGATGATTAACTTCATCAAAATACCGAAATTTTTAATTTTCAACCAGAGTTTTTCCTAAGGTATCGTCAAGTCCAAGTCACGACTTAAATTGATTTTTTATTCAGTCAAAAGTCAAATCACAACTTGGGTTGATATTTTGTTCAGTTTCATAACTATTTACTAAATTTTCATTTTTCTAAAATTTTAATTTTTTTTTTTCAAGTTTAATGCTATTGTGTGAATTTCAAATACAAATAGGACAAAAAATATTCATTTTTTTAAAAAAAATTAAAATTAAAGTTGATAAAAAATATTAGAAAAATACTAGAACTTCGTGCAACATACTTTGTTGCACCTTTTTTACCAAAAATAATTTTTCTCTTGTAAAAAAAAGACAAAAAATAAAGATTAATTAGATTAAAAAGGTTTTTTGCTAGATTTAATAAAAAAAAGAAAAAAATTCTATTTTAGGTAAAAATGGTACAACAAAGTTTGTTGCTCGATGTTGCAGTTCTTTTTATCAAATTTAATTTTAATAAATAAAAATATGACGAATTTTTTTTCAATTTGTATTTGAAATTCACAAGACCAGTTTATTAAATGTATTTATTTAAAAAATTTTAAATTGTTAAAATATTGAAATAAAGTTATGAATTCGACCGATAAATTTTTAATTTCATTTTTAGCGAATTTCACACCATCTCAGTCAGAAAAAATTAAAAAAAAAACAGTAAAATAAAGTCAAGTTAAGAAATAATTTTAAAAATCTGAAAAAAGCTAACTCGACTTTTGTGTCGAAAGACTTGAAAAATATCGAATTGAGAAACAACTCTATTTTCAATTGATAAAACATAAGAAAATATTTTGACAAAAACTTACATTTATCATATCAGGAGGCAATTTTAAATTTTCATCTGGATTGAACAATTTTTCATTTTGGTTAACTGGTTGCTGTTTTAACTCTGGAATTTGTACACCATCATCATTTTGATACACAAAGCCAATTTCAGCACCGCGCTTACCACTAGTGTCACACTGATCTACCAGAATAACAAAAATTTTACTATTAAAACTAATGCTTAACCAAATATTTATTTGAGAGGCTAAGATTATAAAAGTGTAACATTCACCCATCACTGAAATGGTTACTTTAGAAAAACATATGGCATCGTCTTTGATTTCACTCATCTAAAGTATTAAATAGCGTAATTTCTAGTAAAAATGTTAAAAAAAGGCTTTTTTTATTTATTTTAAAAATTTTATTTTAAAAGTATGTGTAGCGATGACGTACCTGGCTCAGATTGGTTCTCTTCTTCGGCTAGGTCAAGATACCGCTCGAAATCACACAGCGTTTCGGTCTCATTTTGCTCGTGACTCAGAGCAGCATTGCGCACAGAATTGGGCATCAAGTCAGCATCATGGACAGTCAGGTCATACAAAAAAAGTCTGCAGTCATATCTAAATTTTTTAATTTTATCTATTAATTTTAATAAAAAAAATATTTTTTTTTTCTACTTGTCAATTAACAAACTTTGGTCGCCATTCCAAGGGATCAAGTATTCTTTTGATTCGACCTTAAGGGCCGTGAAATCATCGCGGTAAATGTTAGAGGAATAGCCACGGATGTTCAAATCATCGAATGTCTTGGCAACACTCGAGTCGTCAATTTTGTTGGGCGGATTTTTTGTTCTGTAATTGGTGTGCTTGAGTATTGATTTGGGTTTTCTGGTCTGGTTTGGCGACGGAGCAAACAAGTTTATGTGACCGCTGGAGTAGTCGTCGTCGTATTTCATTTTTTTACTTAATGTTTTAAAATAAGATAGCTTTAAGAATATTTTTAAGGTCCAAATTACAATATTAAATTAGTAATACTTTGTAAATAATTTTATTTTGGTCGTGACACATTTTTTGTCTTTTGAAATTCAAATATAAATAGATAAAGGTTTGTGGATATTTGATACACACACAACAAAAGAGGTAACAATTTTTTTACACATATATTTCGTAAAGAACAAGAAAAATAAATTATTTAGCTAAAATAAAACAAAAATTGCAATTTTACCTAAATAAAAATACTTTATAAAATTTAGACTTAATCTGAATACAATTTAGCTTTAAAATTAAAAAATTGAATAAAGATTTTCAACAATTAAAAATTAAATTAAAATTAAATAAGAAAATTTTTTTTATTTGATAAATAAAGCTTATAAAGTTTGAACAGCTAGATTTAAGTATAGAGCGTATTTTACGAGAAATAAATGGGCTACATTCCTTTTCAGGTGGTCAAGGATTCATGAAATGTAATTGTATTGGTAAGTGTCAGAAAAACTGTAGTTGCAGAAAAAATGGTGTATACTGTAACTCAAAGTGTCACAGAAATAAGGTCAGAAATGAGTGTTAAAACAAATTATAAAATAAAAAATCCATTGCTTTTTTTCCTTTATTTTCATTTTGCAATAAAAGTATTTTTCTAAATTCGTTTTAATTTAGCTAAAATAAAATGTGAAATTGATCATTCTACTAAAATTAAAAAAATTGATTTTTATTTTGCTTAAATTGTTTTTATTTTAGCTAAATAATTTATTTTGCTTGTTCTATGCGACATATATAACAACTTACGGTTGCCAAACTAAATGTAAATTTTTAAATATTTATGTTGTGATCCAGTCACAACTAAACTCAGTTTCTTTTGTTCTTTTACTCTAATCCTTTACAAACATGTTTTCATTTTTCTGTAGCTGAATCACACGTTCTAGCTAATATATAAACCACTACCTCTTTTTTTATAACTTTGGATTCCATTTAATAAACTATTAACTAAATTTAATTGTTTTGTTTATTTCTTGGCTTAAATCCCTAAAGTCCAAACCGAGACTTTACATTTACATTTAAGTTAGTTTTATTTTATACATTTAGGTAAAAATATAAAATTCAGATTAATGTAAAACTAGTAAAAAATGATATAAATGTAAAAAAAAACTGCTTTTAATAATCGTTATTGGTTTACCAAAGCGAAATCTTTATGGCTGCTTATTAACAAAAGGTATGGTTCTAGAAAATAAAGAAATGGAAATGAATTTAAACTATTTTATTAAAATTAAAAAAAAAAACAAAATAAAAAGAAAACAAGTTTTTTTAGAAATTAGTTTCTTGAATAGTAGATAAAAGTAAATCAACTACTGCATCACTTGAATAATTATCTTGACTTGTTTTTTTATATCTTTTTTTTTTTGGTGTGTACTTTTGACGGGCTTGTTTTACTGCGTCTCACGGATTATCACCACGTCTACTTGATTGAAATTTGATTTTTAGTTTTGAATGCAATTGTTTCTTAAAAAAAATTCAATAAAAATATAATCGGTTTATTTAGTTTCTTAATAAAATTACTAATATTTTTGGATTATTAAATTCTGTTTAAAATTTTATTGTTTAAATACTTTTTTTTTTACATTTTTATAATTTTACAAAATTAATATTTAAATAAATAAAAATTTAATATAATGTAATTTTTTAATTCATTCAAATAAATCAATATTAAGCTTAAATATATATGTAAAGTTATTTTAGCATCGACAAAATCAGACAATCCACTTTATATTTTTGTTGTTTTTTACATCAAAATTTGCCCCAATCATACTCCGTGTAGTGTTGTGAGTCGCCTCGACCAAAGTCAACTTTTTTTTTGAATAGTCGACTTTTCGACTAATCGACTCTAATTTTCAGATAGTAAAAATCGACAAAAAATCGATCAAAAAATCGATAAAAATCGATTAAAGTCGACTAAGTTTAGTTTCAATAGTTTATTAATTGATTTGAGAAGGGTTGAGCGAACTCTTTTGCCTTCAAGTTAGTTGATAGTTTAATTATTCAGTTTATAATATTTACAAGTAAAAGAAATAAAATAAAAAATTTTTTTTTTTTTTATGAAATTAAACGAGTCTATTGAGTAATTCTAGAGGAGTATTTCTTTTGGTTGTTACGGTTTAATTTTTCGATGAGTTCTAAAATTAGAGGGTTACTATTTAATATATTTTTTTCAAAATACTTTTCACTAAGTGAGTAAATGCGATTATGTATAGTTTCAATTTGACTAAGGTGGTGTAGAAAACGATTTGAACATCTAGTACAGTCAATAACCGGTTATCCGGAATTTTCGATTATCCGGAATCAATTTTCGGACCAGCACTTTTGATTTTTTACTTGGAGCTTTTTCGCTTCCTACTTTTTAGGCTTTGAGCTAATTAGAACAGCATTTCTTCCGTATTACTTCCTGTTAAACCTTAATATATAAACATAAACGATGTGAGTCTTTCTGTCATTCTCATTAAAAATGACAAGACCTATGTATCAAGTCCCTAAACCTCGCAAGAACGCTAGTAAAAAAGTTATCGATACTCCGATTGCAAAACGCAAGAAGGTTGTTCTTAACTTTGTTCAGCGGGAGGAGATCATCACTAAGAAAAAGAATGGGTACTGCCCAAAAAAACTTGCGCTAGATTATATGGTTGGCTTAAGTACGATTTACGACATTATCGCCAAAGGTTCAGCAGAACTTAGCAAATTCAGAACAGATAATCCAGATTAATATTTATTGGTGATATTGTTGTTTTTATTCGTTAATTGTTTCTTTGTTCTAAATAAACACTCTAAATCAATTATCACTGTGTTTACCCCTCTTTTCGTTAGCAAATCGTGTTATCCGGAAAATTTATTATCCGGACGACTTTGAAAAAAAAGCTCGAATCTCATTCCGGATAACCGGTTATTGACTGTACTCTCTTTTAGTAATATTTTTAATGCTTTGTATTTATATACATTTTATCACCTTCCATGACTTGACAAACATAATTGTCTGTATCGATCTTAAATAATTTCCAAACAACGCTCCTTTTTGGCTTTGAAGACTATGTTCTTTGAAGGCTTTTAATTTTTTTCAGTTTTTTTTTAAATGAATATTAGAAACTAAAGTGCAAATATTAAAGAAAATGAAACTAAGGACTTTAAATGAATGAATACTAAATAAATATATCACGTGAATTATTTTATTTTATCAAAGAAAGTGTCTTTTATTTTTCTTTTGAAGTCGAAATAAAAGTCGACTTTAGTCGACGATAATACTAAATTAGTCGATTTTTACTCGACTTTTCAAATTTATAGTCGACTCACAACACTAATATTTAACACCAGAAAGCCAGATTTTATTTATCTATTTATTTTTAATTAGCCTCCTTCAGAAGAAGCAAAGTAAAGATAAAAAAAATTAGAGTTTAAATAAGTGTAAAAATTAATTAAGTTCTATTGTTGATGAAAGAGATCATGCTCGATACAGATATACAAATAGATAAAATAAGTAGTAAAGAAAAAAATAGAATAAGAAAGAAACAAGAATTTACAATTTAAATTTAGTAAAGTTTAGTTGACCAAGAAAGGTGAGTCTCAATTAGGTTCAATAAGTTGGTTTAATAAAATTCTATTGTTTTTAAATCTTAAGTTGCTCAAACACAGTTCAATAGAGTCTGAGACACCATCACGGAGATAGATATGCCGCTTCAAATCCATTTTAAGGGCAAAATGTTATTTATTGTACATTTTTATATTTTTAAATTTTTGAGTGAATAAAAAAAATCTCAAAATAAAAAAATCTAAAAAAATTTTCATTCAAGAAAAGTAATAATAAATTCGCAATTAATTAAAAGGGATTTTCAAAAAATAATCCTTGGTTTTTACATTTAAATTTTTCTTAAACTCCTTTTTAAGTAATTGCAAATTTATTATTACTTTTCTTGAATGAAAATTTTCTTAGATTTTTTGATTTTGAGATTTTTTTTTCTTCTCTCAAAAATGTAAAAATGTAAAAATATAAAAATGTACAATAAATAACATTTTGCCATTTTAAGCCCATTCACTCTCTCAAGTAGGGAAGATAAATTTAAATTGAAAATGAACATAGTCTTTTAATGTCTGTTTCAAAGGACATAGAAGAACATGGAAAGTTAATTGAGGCATTATAACAGAGTGAACTAAAGATAGAGGAGGCAATTCCAAATTTCCAGATTTTTTTTATGCAATTAAAGCCCGGTAGGGATTTAAAATACCCCTTTTGATTTTTCATTTGAGATAATAATAAAGGGCATAATATTTTTGAATAATATGATAATCTTAAGTCACAAAATGAAATGAGCAGATATTATAAGTTCAAAAGTTCATATTTTTATTATTATTACCAGAGACGACCAAAAGTTGCCTTTATTTGGACGATTATAAAATTATTCACAAATTTTAATAAAACTTTCTCTAATTATAATATATATTCCACAAACAATAATAAACCTATCACAATTTTAACATTTATTTATTTTAATATCAATTTTAATAACTGAAATAAAAAATGATAGCAAATTAATTATTTTGACAACTTGAATCCATATAATTGCACTTTATTGTTAATTGTTCACAAATTTATGTTATTTAGTTTTTATTTTTATTAAAAAAAAAAAAAAAAAAAAAAACAAATTTATATAAAATCAAGCAAAATCAATTAAATGAGTTTTTGAGATAATTGTTTTTAATAAGTGTTGACACTTAGAAATTTTTTGATAATTAAAATATTCATTTAATAATCATAGCTATGACCTGTATATAAAAAACGTATACTCTTGTTGAAAACAAATAAATAATAGCAGTAGGATTGCATCATTCTGTTCCATTGGTTATCAAGCTGGTTGATAAATATAAAGCGTGTTTTGAATCTAGATATGTTGAATACCCAACTCCATTGTGCAATTGCTATCTTACTAATAATCATTTTAATTTTAATTTTTTTAATATTTTTATATCTCAATTTAAAAATTTGTTACGATTTATTATTTCTTTTTGTACACCATTTTATTGCCAATTTTTTTGTCAAATAAATCCACCAAGTTTTTTAAAGATGCTTGATAAATTTCATATCGAGTCATTCTTAATGATTTGATTATAAAATAAGCTTCTTCCTTGCTTAATCTAGGATCAGGATGCTTGTAACCATTAATTTCATTGTTCATTTTTTAGGTACCCTAATCTTTGTACGAACGGTTTTATAATTTTTACTTTATCTGTCTTCAAATAATTAGTTTTCTTTGCAATGACATGGTCAATCAATGATCTATTTTTTACATTATGAATGGTATAATCTACATTTTGTTTAAATTTTAGTTCTAAAGCCTCAAGATTCTGATCTACCATTAGGTCTATAAGTTGTAAATCAAATTTCTTGCTACGTATTGGATCTGAGTTGGCGGAATTTTTCTGTCCTCAATTAGTTTTTCGACTATTTTAGCTCTAAATTTTGTTATAAAATCGATTAATGGATGTAAATTTTTATCTCCAATAAGTTCATCCAGCTTTTTATTTAAAATTTTCATTTCAATTTTAAAATCTTCATTATTATTGATCAATTCATCGTTTTTGCGATAAATTTGTTAAACTTTTCATTGTTACTTGTTTCTTTAAGTTCAAATTTTTCTAAAAAAGAATTCTCAGTAGAATTTGACCTGATTGTAACCAGAACTTTAGGGCTAATTTCTTTTTTAATCCAATCTCCTATTAATTCATTGATTTCGAAATCAGGTTGGAAATTATAACTTAAAATTGAAAATTGCGGTCCAAATTTCTTAGAAACTAGTGTTTTCAATTGATTCCTAATTGAGGACACTTTTTTTGATTTTTGAATTGGAATTTTGATTTCTGAAAATTGAAACTGAACGCTGAGTTCAGCCACGTCCATTTTGATAAATCAAATCTAAATAAGAAAAAAGTTAAAATTATGCTTTTAATTAATTAAATTAAAGGCAAAAAAACTTTTTTTAATATTGAATTTTACTAAAATTGTTGTTTAATCATTAGACAATTTAGACAATTAGAATGAATAATAAAATTTTATAAAAAAAAAAATTTTTGTCTGCTCGATCTTTGATTTTACTAGATCATATCTGATGGTAAGTATATATGACAAGTAGTAAGAATATTGAAATTTATTTTATGAAAGTTATTATTGTAAATTGAAAATTATGATTTTTTTTTAAATTATTTATTAGCATATTTTGTTATATTTCGTTTAATTTAACTTTTTCACTCCAAACTTAAAGTTTGTTTTGTTAATTTTTTTGCAATATTAAAAAAAAAAAATTGATTAAAAACTAGATTAGAATTTTTAAACCCATAAATCCTAAAAATTTTTACCAATTCAATTTTAAAAGCCTAAAAAATTGAAGAATAGAAAAACTTATTATAAAAATCTGATCTTAATTAAATGTTTATTCTAATGTTATAACTATGCAAATAACTCTAATAGAAAAAAAGATTGGATTTGGTCATTACTCTTAGAGTTCTCAACACGAGAATACAGTACTTAATTTATTGTCAAAAACTAATAATTTTGTATTGCTCAGATTCAAAAAATTCAAAAGGTTTTCGTGTTTGGAAAATTTAACCCAAATCCGACAATATCAAACAAAACTGGGTAATCTCAAACAAAAATTAATAAAATTTTGTTTTCAAAATCTGTTTAATAACCAAAATAATATATTTTCAGGGTTTGTATCTTTTCAAAGTAGTCTTATCGTAGTAATTCCCATTATCTAATTCATAGAAAATATTTTATTTTAAATTTTAAAATTTATTTTTTATCAACTTTTATTCAAACAAATTTTAGGTTTATTTTAATAACCCTATTTTTTAATAATAATAGATGTAAATATTGGAGATAGAATCATATTAAAATTTTAGAATATGAACGGTTGAACATTGAATTTTTTGTATTTTTTAATTTTAAATATTTAGATCATAATTTTAGAATGATATATTCAAGATAAATACATATGAAAAAAAATATTATATACTTCCACGGATTTTGAAAACAAATGACTAATCTCTATCAAAAATAATTTGATTAATATTTTACTAGCAAAAAAAATCTACTAATTTTTATCTGAAGTAAAATTTAAATATTAATAATCAAATCGAAAATTTAAAAGAAATATTTTTTAAACGAATTTAAAAATAACTATTTAAACGAAAAATAACGATAATTTTGGTTATTTTTGATAAAAATTGGTAAAAATATTAAGTAAAATTTGGAAAAACTTGATTTTATATACATAAAACAAATTAAATGGAAAATTTAAAATACACATACAAAAAAGGTGTTAAAAGAAAACATGCATTCAAAATTATATCAGGAAATTCTAGCTGATTATTAATTCCCATTTTGAACGAGAGAATACGACTTTGGTTTAGACTTCACAAGGATTCTGATCTTAAGCACAAACTGACGTTTGTACGAATTTTTTATAATGCATAAATTTTATAATGCAAAATTTTAGCATAAATAATGTTTTTTGGATAAAAACCCTAAATAAAATTTTTTTTTTATATTTTAAAATATAAATTAAAAAAAATAAAAATTTCTTGATATTTTACTTTATATCGATATTAGTTAGATCGATAAAATTAGTTAAATGATCTTTTTATAATTAATAAAGAAAATTTAAGCATTTCGAAGATGAATGAAAAATAAATGAAATATAAAATTATTTATTTAAAAAAAAAATTAAATTAAATTAAATTGATGTTAATTTAATAATGAAATAAAGAATATACCATTCACGAGAAAAAGGGAAAATTAAAAGATCATCTGAATAAAAAAATCGACTGAATAAAACAATCCTCTTTAAAATAAAAAATTAAATTTATTAAAACTTATTAAAAATTTCAAATGTGTTAAATCCGTTTGAAAAAGTTGTCTAGTATTTAAAAAAATAATTCTATTTTGTAATGAATTTTTTAGGCTGAATTAAAGAAAAATTTAATTTTTGTTAGTTGAAACCTCATAGGCAAGGAAAAAAAATCTTTAAATTTTTTAAAATCCTTAATCGAACATAATAGTGTGCCCAAGTCTTTCTTTATTAATTAAGTTTTAAATATTATATATATATAAATATGAATATTATCTTTAATATTAACCCCTAAAAAATTTTATATTATTATGTATTTGTTTTATCTGTGCCGAGCTAAAGCTCCTTCAGATTAAAAAAAAAAAATAAAAATAAAAATATAAAGAAAAAATAAGATAAAATTAAAATAAGTTAAAATATAATAAAAAGTCAATTAAAATTGATAAATTGTAACAGGTGACATGTGCAAGGTTTTTTTTTTAAATATCCCATATTCGAGATATTTTCTAGCCAATTTAATTTTAATTGTTATAACATATAAACTATGTTAATAACTCACATAGAAAAAAAGATTGGATTTGGGCTTTACTCTTAGAGTTCTCTACACGAGTTTACGGTAACATTTAATTAAAAATTAGTGAAATTTAATCTTCCCAAATTGAATTAAAATTAAAAAAGCAGTCTGACACTTTATAAAAAAAATATAATTTATTTCTAAAAAATCAAATTAATCTTCAATATTTTTGATAAAAATAAAAAAATAATCATTTTTATTTTAAGTTTTTTAATATTTTTATATCTCAATTTAAAAATTTGTTACGATTTATTATTTCTTTTTGTACACCATTTTATTGCCAATTTTTTTGTCAAATAAATCCACCAAGTTTTTTAAAGATGCTTGATAAATTTCATATCGAGTCATTCTTAATGATTTGATTATAAAATAAGCTTCTTCCTTGCTTAATCTAGGATCAGGATGCTTGTAACCATTAATTTCATTGTTCATTTTTTAGGTACCCTAATCTTTGTACGAACGGTTTTATAATTTTTACTTTATCTGTCTTCAAATAATTAGTTTTCTTTGCAATGACATGGTCAATCAATGATCTATTTTTTACATTATGAATGGTATAATCTACATTTTGTTTAAATTTTAGTTCTAAAGCCTCAAGATTCTGATCTACCATTAGGTCTATAAGTTGTAAATCAAATTTCTTGCTACGTATTGGATCTGAGTTGGCGGAATTTTTCTGTCCTCAATTAGTTTTTCGACTATTTTAGCTCTAAATTTTGTTATAAAATCGATTAATGGATGTAAATTTTTATCTCCAATAAGTTCATCCAGCTTTTTATTTAAAATTTTCATTTCAATTTTAAAATCTTCATTATTATTGATCAATTCATCGTTTTTGCGATAAATTTGTTAAACTTTTCATTGTTACTTGTTTCTTTAAGTTCAAATTTTTCTAAAAAAGAATTCTCAGTAGAATTTGACCTGATTGTAACCAGAACTTTAGGGCTAATTTCTTTTTTAATCCAATCTCCTATTAATTCATTGATTTCGAAATCAGGTTGGAAATTATAACTTAAAATTGAAAATTGCGGTCCAAATTTCTTAGAAACTAGTGTTTTCAATTGATTCCTAATTGAGGACACTTTTTTTGATTTTTGAATTGGAATTTTGATTTCTGAAAATTGAAACTGAACGCTGAGTTCAGCCACGTCCATTTTGATAAATCAAATCTAAATAAGAAAAAAGTTAAAATTATGCTTTTAATTAATTAAATTAAAGGCAAAAAAACTTTTTTAATATTGAATTTTACTAAAATTGTTGTTTAATCATTAGACAATTTAGACAATTAGAATGAATAATAAAATTTTATAAAAAAAAAAATTTTTGTCTGCTCGATCTTTGATTTTACTAGATCATATCTGATGGTAAGTATATATGACAAGTAGTAAGAATATTGAAATTTATTTTATGAAAGTTATTATTGTAAATTGAAAATTATGATTTTTTTTTTAAATTATTTATTAGCATATTTTGTTATATTTCGTTTAATTTAACTTTTTCACTCCAAACTTAAAGTTTGTTTTGTTAATTTTTTTGCAATATTAAAAAAAAAAAATTGATTAAAAACTAGATTAGAATTTTTAAACCCATAAATCCTAAAAATTTTTACCAATTCAATTTTAAAAGCCTAAAAAATTGAAGAATAGAAAAACTTATTATAAAAATCTGATCTTAATTAAATGTTTATTCTAATGTTATAACTATGCAAATAACTCTAATAGAAAAAAAGATTGGATTTGGTCATTACTCTTAGAGTTCTCAACACGAGAATACAGTACTTAATTTATTGTCAAAAACTAATAATTTTGTATTGCTCAGATTCAAAAAATTCAAAAGGTTTTCGTGTTTGGAAAATTTAACCCAAATCCGACAATATCAAACAAAACTGGGTAATCTCAAACAAAAATTAATAAAATTTTGTTTTCAAAATCTGTTTAATAACCAAAATAATATATTTTCAGGGTTTGTATCTTTTCAAAGTAGTCTTATCGTAGTAATTCCCATTATCTAATTCATAGAAAATATTTTATTTTAAATTTTAAAATTTATTTTTTATCAACTTTTATTCAAACAAATTTTAGGTTTATTTTAATAACCCTATTTTTTAATAATAATAGATGTAAATATTGGAGATAGAATCATATTAAAATTTTAGAATATGAACGGTTGAACATTGAATTTTTTGTATTTTTTAATTTTAAATATTTAGATCATAATTTTAGAATGATATATTCAAGATAAATACATATGAAAAAAAATATTATATACTTCCACGGATTTTGAAAACAAATGACTAATCTCTATCAAAAATAATTTGATTAATATTTTACTAGCAAAAAAAATCTACTAATTTTTATCTGAAGTAAAATTTAAATATTAATAATCAAATCGAAAATTTAAAAGAAATATTTTTTTAAACGAATTTAAAAATAACTATTTAAACGAAAAATAACGATAATTTTGGTTATTTTTGATAAAAATTGGTAAAAATATTAAGTAAAATTTGGAAAAACTTGATTTTATATACATAAAACAAATTAAATGGAAAATTTAAAATACACATACAAAAAAGGTGTTAAAAGAAAACATGCATTCAAAATTATATCAGGAAATTCTAGCTGATTATTAATTCCCATTTTGAACGAGAGAATACGACTTTGGTTTAGACTTCACAAGGATTCTGATCTTAAGCACAAACTGACGTTTGTACGAATTTTTTATAATGCATAAATTTTATAATGCAAAATTTTAGCATAAATAATGTTTTTTGGATAAAAACCCTAAATAAAATTTTTTTTTTATATTTTAAAATATAAATTAAAAAAAATAAAAATTTCTTGATATTTTACTTTATATCGATATTAGTTAGATCGATAAAATTAGTTAAATGATCTTTTTATAATTAATAAAGAAAATTTAAGCATTTCGAAGATGAATGAAAAATAAATGAAATATAAAATTATTTATTTAAAAAAAAAATTAAATTAAATTAAATTGATGTTAATTTAATAATGAAATAAAGAATATACCATTCACGAGAAAAAGGGAAAATTAAAAGATCATCTGAATAAAAAAATCGACTGAATAAAACAATCCTCTTTAAAATAAAAAATTAAATTTATTAAAACTTATTAAAAATTTCAAATGTGTTAAATCCGTTTGAAAAAGTTGTCTAGTATTTAAAAAAATAATTCTATTTTGTAATGAATTTTTTAGGCTGAATTAAAGAAAAATTTAATTTTTGTTAGTTGAAACCTCATAGGCAAGGAAAAAAAATCTTTAAATTTTTTAAAATCCTTAATCGAACATAATAGTGTGCCCAAGTCTTTCTTTATTAATTAAGTTTTAAATATTATATATATATAAATATGAATATTATCTTTAATATTAACCCCTAAAAAATTTTATATTATTATGTATTTGTTTTATCTGTGCCGAGCTAAAGCTCCTTCAGATTAAAAAAAAAAAATAAAAATAAAAATATAAAGAAAAAATAAGATAAAATTAAAATAAGTTAAAATATAATAAAAAGTCAATTAAAATTGATAAATTGTAACAGGTGACATGTGCAAGGTTTTTTTTTTAAATATCCCATATTCGAGATATTTTCTAGCCAATTTAATTTTAATTGTTATAACATATAAACTATGTTAATAACTCACATAGAAAAAAAGATTGGATTTGGGCTTTACTCTTAGAGTTCTCTACACGAGTTTACGGTAACATTTAATTAAAAATTAGTGAAATTTAATCTTCCCAAATTGAATTAAAATTAAAAAAGCAGTCTGACACTTTATAAAAAAAATATAATTTATTTCTAAAAAATCAAATTAATCTTCAATATTTTTGATAAAAATAAAAAAATAATCATTTTTATTTTAAGTTTTTTAATATTTTTATATCTCAATTTAAAAATTTGTTACGATTTATTATTTCTTTTTGTACACCATTTTATTGCCAATTTTTTTGTCAAATAAATCCACCAAGTTTTTTAAAGATGCTTGATAAATTTCATATCGAGTCGTTCTTAATGATTTGATTATAAAATAAGCTTCTTCCTTGCTTAATCTAGGATCAGGATGCTTGTAACCATTAATTTCATTGTTCATTCTTTAGGTACCCTAATCTTTGTACGAACGGTTTTATAATTTTTACTTTATCTGTCTTCAAATAATTAGTTTTCTTTGCAATGACATGGTCAATCAATGATCTATTTTTTACATTATGAATGGTATAATCTACATTTTGTTTAAATTTTAGTTCTAAAGCCTCAAGATTCTGATCTACCATTAGGTCTATAAGTTGTAAATCAAATTTCTTGCTACGTATTGGATCTGAGTTAAAATCTCCAATTATCAAAAGCTCTTTGTCTGTGCTGTCTGAATTTAAAATAAGGTTTTCAAGAGTCGCTTTGTCATAATTGTGTTCGTTTAGATAACTTTGGCTAGAGTTATTTGAGGTTAGATATACTCCAATGATGATAATATTTAATAGTTCAATGTAACTTATTCTCCCGTTTATAAAAACAACTTCATAATTCTACAATAGAGATTTGTTTATTAACCATCCTATTCCACCGAACGGCCTGCCCATTTTTTATTACTTTCCATTGCTGATTTGAAATAAATGTCACATTTAGACTCAAATTCTTTAATGACCGTTTCGTTCCCATAATGCCAAGTTTCACATAAGAAGATAATATCATTCGAGCTCAATAATTCAAATATATAAAGATAGTTGCTATTTACATTTTTACAATTAAAATTCACAATTCTTATTTCCCTTTCATTACCATTATTAATGAATGTAAATTTTTTTCTCCAATAAGTTCATCCAGCTTTTTATTTAAAATTTTCTTTTAATTTTAAAATCGTCATTCTTCTTGATCAATTCATTGTTTTTTGCGATCAATTCATCGTTTTTTGCGATCAATTCATCGTTTTTTGCGATCAATTCGTTAAACTTTTCATTGTTACTTGTTTCTAGAAGTTCAAATTTTTCTAAAAAAGAATTCTCAGTAGAATTTGACTTGATTGTAACCAGAACTTTAGGGCTAATTTCTTTTTTAATCCAATCTCCTACTAATTCATTAATTTTGAAATCAGGTTGGAAATTATTACTTAAAATTTAAAATCGCGGTAAAATTTTAACAAAAATTAATAAAATTGTAAGCGGCTAAATGAACTTGTTAGTTCGTAGCTAACTTTACACTTCTTAGTTATGATTTCCTAGTTATTATTTTTATCAACTACTATAATTGGTGGCTTAGAGATATCATACTAAAGTATGTATATAAAAAGAAGATTTTATTTGGTATAGTTCGGCGGAGCTTTGGAGTTATAATAAAGAGATTTAAAACACAAAACTTTTGTTTTCTTTATTTACAATGAATTCTGATAGGCAAGTAAGCCTACAACAAAATTTTGTTTTCAAAATCTGTTTAATAACCAAAATAATATATTTTCAGGGTTTGAATCTTTTCAAAGTAGTCTTATCGTAGTAATTCCCATCATCTAATTCATAGAAAATAACTGATTTTAAATTTTAAAATTTATTTTTTTACAAACTTTTCATTAAGTTTTGGCTACTACGCAATGCTTTTAATTGCTAATGAAATAAAACTTAGAGGCGATGCATAATGTGATGCTTTGTGATTCTAAATATTATGTATTTTTATATCAAAAACATTTTTGAGACAATTTTGACCTCAAAAGAGGGAGTTGAATAATTTTTTTTTAAAATTAATATACTTCGTATTTGTAGAAATTTCCTCTTTATTACTTTAAATTACAAAAATTTGAGTTATTCTGGAAAAAAAATCTAAAACTTTTTAAAAAAAAATTTAAAAATTAAAAAATTTTATGATTAATCTCTATATTTAAGAGATTCGCAATGCCTTAATTACTTTGGGAGATTATTTTAAATTTAATAACTATATTTGACAGCTACATTTTGTTCAATTGCGTAAATATATTGATAATAAAATTTGAGAAAAAATTCAAATCAAACACTGGTACTGATATCAATTTCTTAACTTGCCTTATACAAATTAATTAGGCTGGTAAAAAATTTATTGAAAAAAAAAGTTTAAAAAAGCTGAAAATAATTTTGAAGGGGTCTAGAAGTTTTTTCAATTCAGTCGCTTCAATCCAGAAAAATTTGAAAAACTTACTTAAATAAATAATAATTTAGTTCTGTAAAATGCTTGATGTTTAAGCAACTATGCTTAATTTATATGTAAATAAGTATTTAATTAAGAAAATAAGTAAAATTTGTTATTTTACATTATTTAAATTATTCAAATTTGATTTTTCAAGAACATAGTTTGGAGGTTTAATGTTTAGAATTCAAAAATATAATCAACAAGTTGAGAGATCTAGATTTTTATTGAGATATGAAATTAAAAAAAAAAATATGTTCAAAGAAATAGATCAAACTGTTTATTACAAATTTTATTACAAATAGCAACAAAAATATTAGCTTTGATATGAATTAAAAATTTTTTATACTAAAATTTAGAATATTTATCATTTATTGTTTTTTAGTTTTACTTAATTTAAATTGAAAAAATTATGATTTAATTCTAATTAATCTTTATCTAATAACCTAAATAAACTACTCTCGGATAAGTTCTTCCTTCTAGTAGCTGAGTCTGAAAAAGAATTCTAATAAGAAATAAATAAATAAAAATCCCAGAATAAATGTCTGCAAAAACTCTGCAGATTAATTGCAAAACTTATTAGAATAGATTTTAAAGGCAGACAAAATGCAGAAAATGCAGATTTATTGAATTGAAATTTGCTTAAAATTATACATTTTATAAAAAAAAATACCTTTTTTTGAAAAAAATTAAAATAAGCAATTTAAACTTCTTCGAATTGAAAAATTTATCGAATTGAAACAAATAATAAAGTAATTAAGAAAATTTAAAGCTATAGATTAAAAAAATTATCATAAAAAAAGTTTACAAATGTTATATCATAAAAAAAATCATCGAAATTTCCATCTCAACATCTCAATTTACTTAAAACAATTTTCTATTCCTAAAAAGCAATAATTTAAGGTAACAAATCTAAAATATGAAATTAAAAATAAAAAAAAAATATCCAAAAATTTATTTAAAAAATTTCAACCATCTAAAATTCATCAATCGCCCCTTCTTTCTTTAGACTCATGCAAAAGACAAAAAAATCAAACCAAATTTTTTGTCTTTATAAAAAATTTATTTTAAAATTTTTGAATAAATATTTAAAATGAAGCGCTTCAATTTTGTGAATTAAATTTTTTTAAATTTTAGCTTTGATCAAAAAATGTCTTTAGACATGGAAGGACTTGACACCACACCATCAAAAAAAACAACCATTTCAGATTCATCTGACTGTGAAAACATAAATCAAAAAGATATAAACACTGACAAAAATAAATGCCAAAGGTCCACAGTCCGAGGAAATCTAGCTGCTTTAGTTTCAAATCTAGACGACTCGGATTCGGATGAATCGGACACCAATTTTAAGCCAAAAACCAAAGCAGGACTGTACGCCAGACGCCTTAATCAAACCAAAAAAGAAAGAAAAAACATCAATCATAAATTTTTCGAAGCTGACAGTAATGCTTGATATAAATTTAAAATTTAAAAATTTGATTTTTTTTTAAGGAAATTTAATAACTGATGTAAAAGAATGCAGCAACAAACAAAACCCTTCTATAAATCAATCAGAAAAAATGGAAATTGAATTGAGCGATTCAGATGATTCTGACACCTCAAATAAAAAAAAGAAGATTGAAAAGTATTTTTGATTGTTGATATCATTTTAAATTTAGAAAATAAAATAAAAATAAAAAAAGAGAGGATTCATCTGAATCAGAGCTAGATCTTCCACCACCGCCGACAAAAAATACAAGGAGAAAATCGACCAGTTTGCTTGACAAGCATTTCAAGTAAAAAAAAAATTTTTAAATTTTAAAATTTAATTTTTTTTCTAAAAGAGAGCTTGAATCTTTTCGTATAAAAACTGATAGCAAAATTTTATTAAATGATCCAGATCGGGTGGTTTGCAGTAGTGATGACGATGAATTAAACACAGTTACAATTAGAGTGTCGACCAAAAATGGATTAAAAAAATGGAACATAAATAAAAATCAATCTTTTAGTGTGGTATTTGAAAATTTGGCAAAAATTGAGAAAACAGGCGTAGAGAATTTAGTGTTAATGCTGAAAGATCGCATCATAAGCTTTAGTGATACACCTGCTAGTATAAATCTGAAAGCTTATGACATAATAGGTATTTAAAAAAAGAGTTAATTTTTTTTTATTTTTTTAAATTTTCTATTTTTTATTTTTAAAAATTTTTATTTTTTTATTTTTAAAAATTTTTATTTTTTAAAATTTTTTATTTTTTTAGTTTTAAAAATTTTTATTTTTTTTATTAAAATTTTTTTTGTTAATTTTTAGACTGTGGTAAAACAGCTACAATAAATCAAGAAAAAGTTAAAATTGTTGAAGAAGGAGACTGTTTTGAACATGGTTCAAATATGGTAACCCTAATTCTGCAAACTGATGCAGGCCGGAAAAGCCGAGTTAAATTCTTGGTTTCGGTTGATGAACCCTTTGAGAGTATACTGAAAAAGTATTGTGAGAAAAAAGAGTTGGACTTGGATAAATTTAGTCTACAAATGGAAGGTGACAAGATAGAGCTGAGTGAAACACCACGGGATTTGGACTTTGAGGACGACTTTATGATAGATGTGGTCAAATCAAAAAAACCTGTATTGCAAATAATTAATGAAAACAAGAAAAATTATGAGTTTGATGATGACATCATAATAGTGTAGAAAATAAGTCTTTTATTTTATTAGGATTTTTAAGTACAGAGTGAATAAATTTTTGTATTATTTTTTCAAATTTTAAAACTTAATTGGACATTATCCACTTCTAATCTGATATTCATTCACTTAACCAACGGTAAATGTAATTTTAAAACTAAGAGTTTAATTAAGGTTAAATTATTTATATACTTTTTTCTAGATGAATAAATTTTTTTTGAAAAGCCTTTATTTTTCAATTAAAATTAATTAAGAAAAATAATTAAAAATCTTTCAAAATTCTTAAATTGCCAAGTACAAATGGTGTCAGCTACTTAATTTTTTTGTCCATTGGTACGAATTATTTATTAATGATTGAATTTGGAGTATTTCTTTTCATTGCATTCAAGCTTATGAATTTGAATTGAGTGAGAGATATGTTGGGACAGGGCTGAGTCATTCTATTCCATTGGTTGTAAGACTGGTGAAGGAATACAAAGAAGGTTTCGAATCAAGATATATTGAATACCCAACTCCATTGTGTAATTGCTACCTTACTATTTCTTCTTTTTTTCCTGAAATTTTTTGTCTTCTTAACCTTCATTTATTTAGCTTATTTACTTTATTTTGATTCTTTATTTTATCTCATTTTATTAACTTTAATTTTATTTTTTATTTTATTTTTATTTTTTTTTTTAAATTTATTCTGAAGGAGCTCTAGCTCGGTACAGAAAAAAAAAATGAAATTAAAAAAAATCCACTTTATTTATTAAATTTGTTTTCTTTTCTTTTTCCTAAAAATCAATCAAGTTTTGGGAATCAATCAAATTCGGATTTCGATACATTTAATGCTTCATCTTCTAGTTTCGTTGATGAAAACTCAACTTTAACCAAAACTTCACAATATCCGATTCAAGTATTAGATTCTTCTACGGAAAGAGAAATGTTTAGATTTGCTGAAAATGGGGTCGATGGTCGGATATTACCATGATCCGAATGGTAACGATCTAAAAGGCTTTGCTTCCAATCTTTCTCATTCTGAAGATTTAAATGAATGCTTTGATGCGTGTGAAAAAAAGGATTTGAATATGCTGCTATTAGATTTATCTACTACATAAATAAAACTAATTTTCCAAAGACTCTTAATATTTGTGCACAATATTTTTAGTAAAAATTCCACAGATTTAATAAAAATCCCAAAATAAAATTAAAAAAAACTAATAAAGTTAATAGTGTGTCAATTTTTTTATTTAAAATAAACATAACAAGAAAAAATACCAAAAAAAATTTATTTTTTCCATTTAATCAACAAAAAAAAAGTATTTAGTAAAAGAATACTTTAAAAAAATCTACCTTTACTTAGTAAAACCATTTGGGCAGTAAAAATCTCTTTTTTTCTTCATGACAACATTACAAGTTTTACAAATATTTAACAGATAAAACTGCATTCTGAAAATTTATCCTTAAGTTGTGAATATCGTTTCAATTGCGATGTTTCCAATTCAGAAATTTTTAAATATATTTTTAGAAAGATATTTTGATATGAAAATGACTCCGCATCATTAAGAATTTCGTCGTCATTGTTGAGAAATACGCTTTCACTTAATTTGGTCTGATCGACGGATTGAATGTTGAGTATTACTTTGACGATGATTGTAATCGAGTTTTTTTTATTTTTTTTAGCTAATATAAATATGTTTATTTTTCTTAGAAAGAATTTAAAGTTATTTACTAACTGGATGAGTACTTAATTTTTTGTCAATTAAAGAAATATTGAGCTTTAATGATTTTAGTTGCAATTTATTTGATAAAAGGTGTACATATATTAGATGTGCTATGTTTTCATTAATTTAATTATTTTATTTATAATATGTTCGGAAAAAAAATAAAGAGATAAAAATATATAATTTTGTTGATATTTTATATAAATTTGTGGTAATTTTTACTAAATTTATTGTATCCGATACTGACAGCCATAAAGAAATATAATTAGAAATTAATTTTAAAAATTTTCCATGCAAAAATGATTCAATGTCAACAATTTTAAAAAGGGTCTACCTAGTCCCCACAAAACAAAAAACTGTCACCCACAAATCAAAAACTTTTCCCCACAAAAAAAAAAAATTTTCAGCACAAAAATAACTTGACTAAGACAAAAACTGCTCTCCACAAATAAAAAAACTTCTAAGCAAAAATTTTTTTAATATCTATTAAAAACTGCCACTAAATACTTTAGATAATACAATGCCTATGATTTTACGAAATAAAAAAAATTTTCCGAATTTTTGGAAATTAAAAAATCCAAAAAAATAAATGTGAATATTTATTAAATTGGGCTATTGTAGTCACCAGTTAGCCCTAAATTAGATACTGGAAATATTAATTTAATTTTTTATTTAATATTTAATTATTTTATATATAATTTTATAAACACTATTTGAATAAATTATATAGCAAATTTATTTAATTTTTTATCACCACAAAAAATTTGTGGTAACCAGTTATTTGGTTAAATATGTAAAAATTATTTTTTTTTAATTCGGCTCAAAAAAATTGTGTTTTATAGTGATTTGTGTTAAAAAGTATTTGCTTTGTGGTGAAAAGTTTTTAGTTTGAGGGAAAAGGTTTTTTAATTGTGAGGAACCATTTATCTCATTTTAAAAAATTAAAAGATTGATGCAAATGAAAAATATCACCTTGCTATGAAACGTTCTAATGCTCTATCAAAAAGGGTCGAAAAAATCTCTTTTATTTTAGAGTTTTAATAATCTCTATTATATCTTATCTTACTTTTATTGATTAAAATACAGCTTTAATCAAAACTTGCCAAAATCAAACTTACCAAATCTTGCTAAAATTAAAATCGCGATTATTTTGTTTTTTATATCTTTTTATAAAAAAAATCACTATTTTAATAAAAACTCACCTAAATTAATTAAAAGTACATCTTAATTAAAATTTAATAAAACAAAGAGTAAAAATGATGAGATAATCTAACAAATAAATATAAAGTTATAAACATTCTATTAAAAACTTTAAAAAATTATTTTTTTTTTTTATTTTTTTTTCCTTATTCACTCTTTTTGGAGCACATGGTCATAAAATGAGTCAATTTTTTTAGAAAAAAACTTGCTGGCACTGGCTAAAATAAGATATTTTTTGTTCTAGATCCAACTCAAAAATCAAATTATTTTTAAAAATTTTATTAAGTTAGATATTCATTTTTAAAAATATTTATTTTTATTAAAAAATTTATGAAATATTAAAATAATTTTTTTTTGCCAAATTTCAAAAGATCTAAATCCAAATTAATATTTAAAAGCTTTAAAATTATTTTAGTTTTCAAAAAAAATAAAAAATATTAAAAATTTAATCATCTTTTTTTTTACTCTTTTTTCTCTTTAATTATAAAAATTTGATGAAAAAAAATTTTCTGCTGATTCAACCATCACTCTTTTAACTGAAGTGAAGAATATAAAAATGATAAAATTATCTTAATTAGCGAAAATCTTAAAGCATTCACGCATTCAAAAAAAAATCTATCAAATACCATATTTTAGGAGAACCATGTAGTTCCATACAAACAAAGTTTTTCGGGTCTAGTAGGGAAGGTTGGTTGAACAATTTTTTGATTAGGTGAACTAAGAGTTCACAAAACCTGAAAACAAAAATTTTTCCAGTAATAAGTGAACTAAGATACAGACCCGTCGGGTTAAATAAGCGAGTAACGTGCCGTCATTTATTTACGTTAATTTATAAATTAGAATTAATTAAATTCAATCATATTTGATAATTAATCTTTAAAAAAATCAAAACAAATTGTTATAATCGGAAATCGTTTTGAGTTCCATTTGTTTTATTCTTTCTTCTTCTTTTACTCGAGGGACTAAACAAGACGATTCGCCTTAATATAATTTTATTATAAATATTTTTGTAATAAAATTATAAAGTCTTTCAAATGTGAATGGAATTATAAGGAAGTCTTTATAACTACACAATCTCGACTAAGCTACAAAAATCAATCCTTATGTTTTTTCACTTTTTCCTAAATCAATTACAGCTATTTTAAGTGTTGCTCCTTGACTTTTTTGAAACGTCAGTGCATACGCTATTATTATTGGAAATTGTTTACGTGAAGCTTTAGTTTCAGTAGAATAACAGTCATATATACTAATTGGTCTCCAATCTTTTCTGTGATAATCTTCATAAAATAATTTTGGACCACTGTAGTTTTCAGATTGAAAAAGCAAAGCCGTTGGATTCGGATTATTTGCTTCGAATATAACGTCTTTAATGATTCCATTAGAACCATTAACTAGACCTTTAGCTATACATATATTTGTTGTTAACGTTATTTTCGCTTTCGTTGTGTTTTGCTAGAGCGATTATTTGTTCTTGGTCAAATTCTAAGTATTCTGGATTTTTACCATCTACTATAGATTCTGGTTATTCTGTTTTTTTGACGTGTTGTGTGTTAGTTGTGGATTGTAGCTCTGAGTCGTCAAAGTTATCTAAGCTTATCATTTCTAAAAAAAATTATTTATTATATAACACAAATAAAATCAAAGATAAATCAAAAAGAAATCAAAAAGGAATATGCGATAATTTATTTATTTGAATAATCGCATCGAATAATTGTCACGTGTATACATGCATGGATAAAAATTTGATTTTGTGTCATGAACATTAGTTTTTTCCTCTGGCTATATTGAAATGTTAAGTTAGTTTTTTATTAATTGAAAATAATTTATGGTGATTGAAATTTAACATTAAAGATTTATTTTAATATGTATACGCGCTTCTCAAATTTCAGTCATGAATTTACGGATTTTGTTCTCGCAGTATTAAATCTCTATGCGTTATGTCTCTCTAAAATGCTCGTTACTCGCAGATAAAAGGTGTCATTATCAAACTCATAATTTTGCATAGTTCACCTATCCGACTAGACCCGAAAAACTTTGTTTTTTCTCTTTAGTGATAAATGACGCTCGTTTGATGCATTTGAAGCATAAAAAATACTATTTTAAGGATCATTATATATTAAACCCAAAAGTCAGAATTTATAAAAAAAAAACAAAGTTGTTAAAAGGTTGAATACAAATTTAAATCTAAATGAATTAACAAAAATTACTTTGAATATTTTTTTCAAATTACCAAAATTCATTCTATTTCACTTAAGAGTTAAATTTCAAATATGAAAATGCTTTCAATATCAACTCAAAATTATTTTATTTGAAACTGAGAAAAATATTTGAAACATCGCACTTTTTCAATGCTATTTCAACATTATATACATTTTGTAATTCATTATATACATTTTGTAATTCAAACACAAAAAATTTAACCAAAATTGAAAATCAAATTAAATTTATTCTTACTTAACTTTTTTTTTACCATTAAATAGAGTGGAAATTTGTTGTATTCCTCATTTAGATATCAATATATTTATTTTCTCTAATAAACCTAAATGACCTAAATGCATTTTTTCAGATTTTACTTTTGCTTTTATTGTTCTCTTTTCATGAAAATAATAAAAAGAATTTATAATTTACTACTACTACTACTACTACTACTACTACTACTACTACTACTAATTTATGAATTTGTATTACCTTTTAAAGGTTCCAGAAACTAAAATCCAGACTTGTTTTTAAGTCATAGTTTTAAGTCTAAGTCACAAAAATTTTAGTCAAAGTTATGACTTGACTTAAATTTTTTTTTTATTATTAAGTCTAAGTTATGACTTGCACAAAAATTTTTATCAATATCTGCTTCATTTGGACCAGTTGAAAGAATTTTATCATAATTTGGTTACATTAACAGACAACATGGGTCAAGATTAACAGCCAGAAATTTGGAAGCAACTACTTTATTGGTATCAAGTATGGATTTATTAAATCATTGACTTGACTTAAAAAAAAAAAAAACCTGACTTAAGACTTGTGACTTAAAAACAACTCTGCTAAAATCTTTGTTTCTGCATATTTCAAAACACTTGATAATATTGAAGTCATCATTTGTACAACTAAATGTATTTTTTTACTAAATTTAATTTTCAATTACTTTAAAAATAAACCATTTAAACATTTAAGTTTTATTTCTTTACAACTACAACCAGCATATTCAAAATTATTTAGGAAGCGATGACAGAATTTTAACATTTAAATAAAATAAATTTACAAATTGTAAAAACAATTCAATTTGAATTGATCATTGAGACAAAAAAATAAATCTCAAAATATTGAAAGTTTTTTTTTCATTAATATTTCCTGCGATAATTAAATTTTTTTTTGTTAAATTAAGTGAAACATATTTTTTTTCATGTTGTTTCGTCACCAGAGTTTATAAAGCTCATTTTTTTAAAATTTAAATAAATGAAAAGGATTTTTATTTTTGTAATTTTAGGAAGATTAGTATGAAAATTCACAATGCCAATTTCGATCAATATTCAAATTCAGTCCATGTTAAAAACTTAAAAATATTAAGATAGAGTCACACACCAAATTTAAAACACCCAATTTAATTTCGTAAAATTTGCCAAGTAAATTTTTTGTTTGTTTTAAAATTTATTTTTCTAAACTAATTAGATGATGCAAATGCAATTTTGATAAATCGATTTTAAAAATTTTATCTGAAGTCATGGAAAAAATGTTTTTCCAGAGAATTGAAATAAACAAAAATTTGAAATCTGAACTGTGCCCAATTTAAAATATGGAGTGTATAAAAAAAATCGATATTTTTCCAAATCAAACTAATTTTTTTAATTATTTATCAACAATTTAAATTCGAAAGAAACAATCTATTAAAAATTAAATGATATTCGTCGAAAAAATAAACTTTTGATAGAAAGTCTTTTTTTCCTTTGCTTTTTTTTGCTGTTTTTTAAAAATAAATATTGATTCAATAAGAAAGATTTAATTATTTATACTAATTGATTTAGCAAACAGTGGATGATGTAAATTTTTAGATTGATCGAAAAATCGAATTTCAATGTTAAAATTCTTTATTTTCTGAACCAATTAGCTTATTTAACAAAATAAATTAGCTAAAAAGAATGATACTTTTTTTTCTGATATTGAAGAACTATTTCACAACCATTTATGGAGACTATTTGGGTAATTTTTAGATTTTAATAGAAAAAAATAATTTTAAATTATCAATTAAAGATAATTCTACATTGGTTTTATATGAAGATGCAAATTATCTAGGATGTTTTAACGATCACTTCCTAACAGTTCCTCAATATGGAGAAACATCAAATGATGACTTCAATATTAGCAGGTGTTTTGAAATATGCAGAAGCAAAGATTTTAGTTTTGCTGGAACCTTTAAAAGGTAAATAATACAAATTCATAAATTCTTATTATTATTTTCACGGAAAGAGAGCAATAAAAGCAAAAGTAAAATCTGAAAAAATACATTTAGGTTTATTAGAGAAAATAAATATATTGAGATCTAAATAATAAATTAAACAAATTTCTTCTCTATTTAATGGTAAAAAAAAAGGAATAAATCTTAATAATACTTTTAATTATCTTAAAAAAACAATATATTATCTTACATTTTTTAAAATGTCTTACATAATTTAATTCGTCTTAAAAACTACAAAATGTCTAAGTCCTTTCAAAATATCTTATATATATTAAAAAATCTTAATTTTTTTAATTTATCTTATGCATGCTATATAATATATTATATATAACTTAAAAAATTGTATTTAAACTTTGCAATATATTTAAAAATTAAAAATAAATGAAAATAATATATAAATGATTCGCAACTATTGTGTTTCAAAAAAAAGAAAGTAAAAATTAATAGAAATAGGAACATTTCAAAAAAATATTCTCTCAGACTTTAAGTCCCTATCCTGATCTTGTGTAATCCAGCAAAATCAGTGGGACTTGGCGATAATAATTTTGGATCAAAAAAATTTAGAATTGAAAAAGCTTTTTATCTAGCTCTTAAACTCCTTCTGCAAATGCATCAGCTAATATAAAATTTGTGTCACCTAAGTTTGGTCTCTTCGTAAATTCTCTAATTTAATTTTAATTATTTATTTTATATCTATATAGTGTTTTACAGACAATCAGAGTTTGTGGAAAGACTAAATTTGGGCAATTTTTGAATTTTTGTTTAATTTTTTTTTTTTAATTTATTAGAAAAACTAAATTCAACATATTTGAAATATCTTTAAATTAAAAAAAAAACACTTAAAAACACTCTCATCCTGCTTTTTTTTCAAACAAAAAAATTTCAACCCATTTTTACATTCTGTTTTCGGTGTTTTGAATAAAAGCATTTTTGAAAATTTTAAGAGAAAATTTATTTGTCCTATTAAAATTGGCATCTCGAAGTTGATGATCAATTCAAAATATCATTTCAATTCAAAAAGTTTATCCTTAGATATTAAACTTAATTTTTGATTTAATTTAAATAATTGTAATGTAACATACTTTACATGCAATTTAGATTTAGAAAATAAAAAAAAATTGAAAAAATATTTTCTCAGTCCATCGACAATCGATTTTCAATTCAGTTAACTGTTTTTTTGTAAAGTTTTGTTTTCATTTTATAACTTATTTTGGATTTTTTTTTAATTTCTTTCGTAAATTTAAATGTGAATGCCAAACACAAATACTTTTGAAATAAAAAATCTCAAATAAACTTTACAAAAAATCAGTTAATACATTTAAATATTAAAATCGATTATCGATGGACTGAGAAAATATTTTTTCAATTTTTTTTTATTTTCTAAATCTAAATTGCATGTAAAGTATGTTACATTACAATTATTTAAATTAAATCAAAAATTAAGTTTAATATCTAAGGATAAACTTTTTGAATTGAAATGATATTTTGAATTGATCATCAACTTCAAGATGCCATTAAAATTGCATATAATTGCTTTTGAAATATTTTGTGGATAAACATCGCAGTGTCTAGATTCCAAATGGCCACAAAAAAAAGACAAACATTTGAATTTTAAATATTTAATCTTTAAATTAAAACGATTTCAAAATAAAATAACATTTTGATTATTTTTAGTAAGTTTAATCTAGAACTTGGATTTATAAAATCTAGAATAAAAGAAATTAAAAAAAAAATTCTCAACATTTCGCAGTTCAGTTATCTAAGACAAATTGTATTAATGATTTTTTTTCAAAAATTCAAATTCATTAAAATAAACATAATTGGAAATTTTTCAAAATCACAATTTTTTAGGAAATTTAGATGAGTCAAGTCAAGTTTTTGATCTGTATTTAGGGTCATTATTTTTGTGAAGATTAAAGTTTAGATCATACTCTCGTGCGCCAAAAGGAAGTAAATAATCAACAATAAAAAAACATATTTAGTTTATTAAAACTTAAAGACCCAAATAAGACACTCACTACTGCAAAAATTGTCCATTTGAGATGCTAGAAATTAGAAGTAAAAAGAAAATTAAATGCACATAAAAAATTATTTCAAAACTTTTTTTTTTTCAGGTTATTTATTAAAATTTGTAACTAAAGATAAGTCCTTTAAAGAGACGTTAAAAATGCTAATAATAGCCTTAAAGAAGAATTGTCAAAAATAAAAATATTCGATTTTCAAAATTCCATAAAATAATTTCAAATAATCTAAAAAATTTAATTAAATTTGACCAAATTTTGCATCAAATAAATAACTTTTTTTTACAAAAATTTACCATATTTTACGAAAAAATATCCAGCATTTTTTGATATCATTTTTTAAGAAAAAAATTATTTAAATTAAAACTTTTAGGGAAAAAGGATTTTTTTCGAGAAAATTTTATTCTTTTTTTACGTCAATTTACGATTGTTCATGTAAATTACCGTAAATTCGTGAATTTTTTCCTTAAGGATTTTACGGTAATTTACGGATTTAACAAGATTTAAATATTGTGAAATTTTTGAACACTTTCAGAGCAAATGAGTAACACATTGATTTTTACCAATAAATTTTATTGATGATTTTTTTTGAATGCAGCAAAAAAAGAATTTCCAAATAAAAAAATTTTTATCTCTAGATTTCTTTAATTTTAAAATTTATTAAGCATTTACAAGCTGAATAATTTTTTAATATCATTTTATTTAGAGGCTATTTTTCCCATAGATGCATTTGTGAAAATCGTATTGCAACTAGAATTATTAATCAAACATTTTGCGAATATCAGTGTAAAGGAGACGAGACAACATTTTGTGGCGGCCTTTGGTCTCGATTCAGATTTTACAGTCTAAAAAGTATTGTGAGTGCTGATGTAGTTGTAAATTGATTAATTGAATACCTTTTAGACCGATCAGCAAGCTATGAGCTGCATTTAAATAACATTGGAAGCCATTTGTTTCGGGTCACTAATCGATTCAGCACGAACAACATCTGGAATTCAAGTATCTTGGCTGCAAAAAAATGTGTTGAAAATAAAAATGTTTCATTTTCTTCTTTAATGAAAAAGTACAAATTTCAGTTTGATTATTAAAATTAATAATTTTTAATCTAAGTGATTTTTATGCATGTCCTTCTGAAGATGATTTAATAGAAAGTATTGATATCAAAAATTTTACAAACATCACAAATGATACAAAAATTGACAATGATGAATTGGGGCATGAAATCGGCAATGTTTTTTTGATTGAAAGTAATTTATTATTCTAGAATTTTATTATTTAAAAATATTAAAAAATTTCAAATAAAATTAAGAAAAAAAAATTTCAATAAACTGTCCGCCATTTATCAACATTAATGAATTATTTGAATATCAACTTAATATTGAATTTTTCGATGACTTTTTGGACATTGAGATTGATTTCAATGATGGTGAAATTCAAATCTATAGATTGGAAAATGGAATTCATTCTTACAAAAAAACATTTAATACCAGTGGCTTATTTACCATTAATGTTCGGATTAAAAATAAAAAAATAAACTTGAATCCTTTGATATTTGGTAATTTTAATAATTTCTTATTTAGATTAATTAGTTTTTCAATAACTTTAAGTCAAACAAAATTTCACTAGTTTAAATTGGACTGACCATTCATCTATTTGTAAAAAAATTTTTATTTTTTTCAAATCATATTTTAAATGTCAATTTTTTAGTAAATTATGATTATCAAAATTACTATCAGTATATTGGGTGTTTTTTTAATCAATGGAACTTATATCCTGATTCAGATAATTTTGAAATAGCAGATACTAAATTCAAAATTGACTGTTTTGAAGAATGTAAGAAAAAAAATTATACTTATTCAATTATTAATCATAGGTAGTTTTTGGTCGACGCTAAAAATAATTTATTTTTGTTGATATTTGAATTCAAGACTTTGTTCATGCACAAACAAATATGGACTTTTTGGTCATTACCCCAACGAGATGTGCGAATGCATATGTGTTAATTCGAATGACGAATACTGTGGATGTTGGTCATTTGAAATGGTTTATAAATTAAAAGGTAAAATAGAAACAAAAAAATCTTTATTATTAATATTAACAAATAAGAGTAGTTCTAATACTATAACTTGTAAAACCAGGCTAAAAAAACACTTTTTGCTTCTTTTTGTGGCCATTTTTAGAATCATTTTTTTAATGATTCTTAAAATCCATTTTTTTTCAATTTTTGCAATTTAAAATCTGGTCGACTTCGCTTAGTGATTATATGGTCACATAATTTTTGATCAAATTTTATCACTTTGTTGGTGATCAAAGTCAAATCTTTCACCATAAAAATAATACAAATAAAATGATAAAAGAAGTGAGAACATTTTTAAAAATATTTAATTTATAAATCAAATTGATGTTATATAATTTTTTAAATTTGAGTTATTTTTCAAATGGATTTTTTGACTTTTCAGATTGTTTAAACTTCTCTGATTCCTCCAACTTCTTACTAAAATAAAATATAGATGCTAATTATTTTTTAGGAGCTATTTGATCATTTAAAATTGTGTTAATTTTTATTATTTTTAATTTGTGATTAACAATAAGTTTGTGATTACGATTTTTTCATGAATGATTGATCATGGATAAAATTTTTTGATATTTTTTTTTAATTTTAAGGGAGTTCAGAATTTTCGACACCAAGAGCATCATTCAAAGGTTGTTTTTATGGCAAAAGCATACTTAATTCCTATTTTATGGGACAAAATACTGTAAGCTTATGCTTTAAATATTGCGTGAAAAAGAATACAAAATTTTTTGCCATTTCCAATGGGTAATTTACCAATGAGGCTTTATATATTTTTGAATAATTTTTTTCTAGTTATGAATGTTTTTGTGAAAATGAAAATAATTTTGGCTCGCAAGTAGACACCAGATTATGTGACATAAACTGTCCTGGAAATTCAAGTGAAATTTGCGGTGGTTATTTTGGTCTAATGAGCCTTTATGAGATAACATGTAGAATGTTTGATATTAAAAAAAAAAACTTTTTTAGTTTAAAAATTTAGATGCGTCTATTGTTTTAACTTACTCGGATAAAGAAATAATGATTAACCAAAGTCTTAAATTGAACTTTAAATTTAATGAAATTCCATTCGAAGAAATCATGTATTTTACCATTGACTTTGGTGATGGAGAGAACAAGATAGTCATCTATTCAGAAATTGATTCGGAATTATTTCAAGAGCAAAATGTTGTTGTCATCAAGAAACACAATCAAAACAGCATTAGTGAAATCTCAATTGAAAAAGAATATCAAGATATTGGTCCTCACTCAATAAAAGTGTATAACAAGGAAGAAAAAAATATTCTCTCTATCGATATTCTAAGTAAATTATTCAATTTTTTTTAAATTAATATTTTTAATTTTTTTATTTAAGTAAGAAGTAATGAAACAATGTTCATAGATTTCAAACAAAAATTCATTTTCATTTTTGGTAAGCTATTTAAAAATTAATGATTTTAATGATGGTGCGTCCTTCATTTTTTTAATATTTTCCAATTTATTTGTAGAATATTTCATTAAATTAAAATAAATCTTAATGAAAATAAAAATTTCCTATTATATCGCACAAACCATTAAAAAATACAGTATTGAACAAAAATTTAAACGCATTAGTTTATTTCATTTGTTTATTTATTAAGACAAAAAAATAAAATTTTGTTTTAAAAATCTAATAAATAAAAATTGATTTTTAATAAAACTTACAATCCACTTCAAATGGATATAAAATACATGATAATTCAATTTTTCAATTAGCAGATTTTACACAATTCGAAATATTAATTTAATTGACCATAGAATGGTCAATTAAAAATTTCTGTCAAAAATTTTTAGATGCGCAATAAAATTTCATCGCAGATTTTTTATTTTTTTTAAATTTCAAAGCTTTATTTTTAAACTTTTGAAAAAGGATTGTAATTTATAAAAATGCAATGAAATTTAATTGTATTATAACAAAAGTACACAAAAGGACTCTTTTTATGCAAGTGAATAATATGATAAATTAAGTTCATTGTCTATAGCTCACTGTAAAAATATTTTTTCAGTCATTTATCATTGCTTAACATAACCAATCCTAATTTCTTTATAATTTTGTCAAAAAAAAATATTGAGTCATTGAATTAACTTGACTTAAGACTTGTGGCTTAAAAACAAGTCTGGTTAGAACCACAAGAAAAAATGATGATATTTATGGAACCCCAAAGGAATCAACAAGGCCTGGGAGACCAAGAAAGCTTACTTATAAGGACTTATAATAGTTTATTTATACAAGTAAGAAAAAACCCTATCAAAAAGTAATAAGAAGTTGGCCTCTGAGTTTAATTACTAAGTTTAAATATGATAAGGTAAGTAAGGAGATTTTTAAATAGCAAAGTAATAGTAACTTAAACAGCTCTGAAAATGCTATTGCTGACGGCGTCAGATCGAATCAAAAGATTAAAATGGTGTAAAGAAAAATTGAATTGGACAATTGAACGTTAAGAAATGAAAATTTTTAGTGATTTTTAGTTTTTTAGTGACAAATTTCTTACCGTTCCCAGTCACAAAAAAAACGATGATTAATCGATGAAAATTGATAGATGAATCATAAATGAGTTAGGAACCATTTCATCGAAATTCATCGATGAAAATTAGAATATTTCATCGAAAATAATCGATGAAAAAATATATTAATACATCGTAATTTATTTAATTTTTAAATATAATTTTTTTTAAATTTTTCAAATTATTTTTAATAATAAGCAGAAATTTTAAAAACATACATTTTTTTTTCAAAATTTTTTCAAAGTTTATCATCACATTTGATTCAAGAAAAACATCAATTCTCTTTGTATCAGTAGAAAAAATTTAATTCTTTACTATTAAGTTAATTATTATTAATTAAAACTATTATTACGTAAATTAATTGCTTTAGAATTGCTTTATTGTCTTTTAACTAGACTAAAGGAAGCTTGAGTAAATTTTTGAATCAAAGAACATTGCTAGCAATCCAACTAGATTTAAAATCCTTCTTTAAGAGGAGATCCACTAGATACACAATTGATTAAGAATTTACACTAATTATCGGCTTTATGTGTAGTTAAATTTGCAGAAGTATTAGATATTTAAGCTTCATATTTTTCGGCTAGGAGAGTATGTAATTCTTCTTCTTCTCTTACTGTTTTCGTACAGTATTTTACGATTTATACTCTTAATAATCAAAATTGATTTTTTTTAAGGTTTAACTAAAAAAATTAAAAATTAGTTTTTTGATTTTGAAACTTAAAATGAAATAAACAATTATTTATTTTTAAAATAAAATGAAAAAAAATAAACGATAATTTTTTTATATTTTGATTATTTTGTTTGGATCAAAAATGACCCGTCTTGGTCGTTAACGTATTTTTTTTAATTTTGGACTGATAAAAGTTAATTGCTGTTAAAAAAACTAAGTTTTCTCATGATCAAATTTAAATAACAAGAGAAGAAGGAATGGTCTGTTGTTGATACAAGCCAATTAAAGAAAAAGTTAGGTCAAAATAGATACATCTATTTAGCAAAGAATTTTACAAAGAACCAATAATATATCACAATAAATTCAATTAGTTCATAAACTTTTTCTTGGTTTTAATTCAAAAAAAATCATTCATAATTGATGAGATAATTCAAGAATGAAATATAGATGAAAATGTTAAATTTTTCATGATTGGGTCATTTCTAAATGTTTTGAAGAGAATCAATGAAAATTTTTTGGTTTTAATCCAAAATCATCTTTCATCTTAAAAAAAAATGAGATGATTTATAGATGAAACATACATGAAGTCATCGTTTTTTGCTTGACTGGGTTTCATTTCTCAACAACTACTCTGTAATGTAAAAAGAAATTTAATTTTGAATACTTAAAAAGATTTTTTGTATGTTTTTTAAAATATGTTTAAATTCGAAATAAAAATGTAAAAATCTATGCTCACATACACCACATCTATGTTCGCATACATATTAATGTATGCTCAATAAAATTAAAAAAAAAAAAACTATGCTTTTCTATTTTCGAATATATATTTAAAAATTTAGCTATATTTTGCTTAAAAAAAATAGAAAAAATCTATATTCGCATAGATAATCTATTCTTGAATGCATTTTGATGTATCTTCGCATACATATTTATCTTTATAAACATAGATCGTCAAATTTAGGTTAACAGGATACACTTATACCAAATTGTATTATGAGATTAATCAGTAATATCTTTTTTTTTTAAGAAACTAATAAATTAAAAATTTAAGAAAAAAAAAACCCTAAATAAAACTCATTTGATTTTATATTAATTAATAACCTCATTAAATTTTAAAGAAAATGGTGATTACGTTGGATGCTTTTGGAATATTGACTATGACCAAATCAACAATGATCATTTGGTTAAAAACCAAGAAATATGCGCCATACAATGCACTTATAATGGTTATTTATTTTCTGCAACTCAAAATTAGTAACAATTCTATTTTAAAAATCAATTTTATTATTAGATTTTGAATCTTTTTTTAAAGTTTGGCCAGAGCTTGTCTTTGTAGATCAAGCTATCCAATATATCAACAGAGAAGTTCATGTTATTGTGCATGTCCTTATTCAAATCATCGCTTTTGTGGATGTCATAGTTTTTCTCGTTTGTACAAAATACAAAGTAGATTAAAAAAAATTCATAAATTTTCATAATTTTAAATTTTAAAAAAATTTAAAGCAAACACAACAAAGCCATCGATGATCGGAATTTACTCTGGATGCTTTTTGATAAGTCAAAATTTTGTAAAAGACTTTGAAATTGGATTTTTGAGCAATGATGTTTGTATTATTTACTGCAATGAGAATAACTATAGCTATGCAGCCACTAAAATGGGGTTGAAATTTATCTGATTCTAAAAATATGAAGCTGTATTAGGAAAAATTTAAAAAGTGATTATATAACGATATCCATTTGTAGAGCCAAGTTTTGACTTTTTTCAAGTAGCTATTTATAAATTTGGAAATGTTACCATATTTCTTAAATATGAAGAAAGTGACTAAATCATCGGCAAATAATAATGAGTAAGAATTGTTTTTTTTGTCCTGTTATTCTCAAGATATAAATTAAAGAATTCAATTAGCCTAATAAGAAAGGTTTCAGGGAAGTTTTTTAAAATTCGATTGCTAAAATTGTCAGGACCAGAAGCTCTTTCAGGGTTTTTAATATATTCTTTAATTCATTTAGGGTAATTTCAGGGGAAGTATGCATTTTCATTTGTATCTCAATTCGGAATTACATTATTTTACAAATTTTTTTTTAATATCTATTAAAAACTACCACTAAATATTTTAGAAAATAAAATGCCTATGATTTTACGTAATAAAAAAAATTTCCGAATTTTTGGAAATTAAAAAATCCAAAAAAATAAATGCAATATTTTATTAAATTGGGCAATCGAAGTCACCCTTAATAAACTACTTGAAAACGACGAATTTGTTAATAGACCTAAAAAAGGTAGTCTAAAATTAGCTGGAAATTGGTTTTCCTTAAAATAGATTTTAATTTAATTTTTTTATCACCACTACAAATTTGTGTTAACCAACTATTTGGTAAAATATGCAAAAATTATTTTTTTTTGAATTCGGCACAAAAAAATTGTGTTTTGTAGTGATTTGTGTTTAAAAAGTTTTTTAATTGTGGGGAACCATTTATCTCATTTTTCGTTAATTTTAGACTGACAATCTAAATCCTATTTTCCAACTAAATGAACTAATTTGGGTGACAAAAATAAAAATTAATTAACAAAAATCATTTATTAGCTATTTCTTTTAACTTGAGTTTCAAACGTTTTATTGATTAAAAATTATTGATTTGAGAATTAAATCTAATTGTACAAAAATTGTTATTAAGATATAAAGTAAGAATTGTCAGACATATTGTAAATTGCTACAAAAATATAAATTATAAATTATAAATTATAAACTAGATATATGATTAAATAAGATAGAGACTAGCTCTCGCGTTTTGGCTGTTGGAATCGTTGCGAAGTTTTCGAAGGAACTTCTGTAAGAAGCTGTTGCGATAAGCAGACTTGTTTGCTTTTCTTGTTTGGAAAGGGAAGCGTGCGTTCAAGCGAAGGTTGCGTGGTTGACATGACGTGATGGGATGGTTTGGGTCAGCCAGAATTCTTTTGAGTGTTTGTTCGCAGACATGGTCTATAAATTCGGCGATTGGGAGGAGTTTGTAAGAGCCTGCAGTCTGATCATCGATTCCCATGATTCGCCATAAACGGGAGTTGAAAGCGTTCATCTCACACTTAGCAGCAGCAGAGGTTGAAGTAAGCATTACGGCGCTGTACGTAAAGTGGCTGAGACAATATGCTCGGTATACACAAATGAGCATCGGCGTAGACCAGCCATTGAGTTTAAGCTGCTTGAGCAAGAACTCGACAGGGCTGACAATTGAGCGTACACGTCTCCATTGGAGATCGAGGTCGAGCGAATCAGAAAGCTCAAAGCCGAGATACTTATAGGACTTGACTGTCTCAAGCATTTGGCCGAGCAAATAAACAGTAGGAATTCTTGAGCCGAGTACGCGCGGGGGATTAATGAAGATCACTTTGCACTTGCCCACGTTTAAGTGTATCTTATTATCAACACACCAGCGTTGAACGGAGGCAGGTTGCCAAATGTGTTTCCTACAATGTATGTACTTCTTCGTTTTCACGGTAAATCCGCATCAAATTTACAAATCAACGACTGATGATTTCGTAAAAAATGTAGAATATATCCAAGTTAAATCAAAAAGAAGAGATTATTTTTATTTTATTTGTTTATAATAAATAATTTTACTGAATAAAAAACTAATAAATGAGCCTTAAAGTAAGTTTCGGGTGTAAAGAACAAAGAAAAGATATATTTGAAGAAAATATCAAGAATGTTCATATCTCAAACGAGTCAGGGTAGCTTGGCCAAGTTTGATCAGATAGAAAAAGTATTATGTGAATGAATCAAGTGAGAAAGATCTCAAAAATTATCTATTAATAGGCCTATTTTGTTCGTAAAAGCAAATATAGTAACTACTCTTATGTTTTTTTTTCTTACGGTTAAGTTTTAACTTTATAAAACCGTCATTCGACTTCAGCTCAACGGAGTTTAGCTGTACTTGATTAATTTAATTTTCCTAATTCTTAGAAATCTTTAAAAATATTAATTAAGCATCTATGATTTAGAGATTACAGGGAAGTAAAAGTACAAAAGAAAATTTTATCAGTAACTCTGCATCTTGCTCAGCGCCCAATAATTTCACTATCTGCCTTTTCGATTTAAATTAATTTTTGAAATTTTTTTCAGTTGTTACTTAAGTTATCTACAATAATTAAATTTGTCATCATTTTTGGTTTAATTTATAAGCTCAAAAATATTTAATTTGTTAATTAATTAGTTTATTTGCCAGACATTTGTTTTTTTTGACAGTAAAATACAGTTTTTTTTGGAAAATTGAAGTTTCAGATCAAATTATAAGATCAAAAAGATGATTTAAAATTTTAAAACTTGATTAATCGTTTGATTTTGATAATTTTTTAAGAAAAAAATACTCAATATTACTAGAAATGTTATGTCTAATAATGGTTCATTATCAAATTAACATCAAAATGATTGATATCTAATTTATTTAACAAAAACAATCAATAATTTTAATAATTCAGGTTAAGCTAATTCACAAATTCAAATTTATTACTTCTTTATATTCATTCATTCAAACAAAATTAAATTCCTTTTCCACTTAAATAAATTATAAATTTTAAAACATTACATTTTTTTGTCTTTAAAAGTAGGTTTCATTAAAATCAATTACAAAATTTAAAACTAATAAAGCTCAATAAAAAAGGAAATTTTAAAATTTTAAATATGAAGATAAACTTGACATGATATGTTAAGTAATTGCTTTGGAAAAAATTTATTTTTTCTCTATTATTTAAAACAAAATTACAATTTATATTTTGATCTTTTGATCTTGATCTCAAACTTCAATTTGTCTTTTTTTGTCAGTACATTTAATGATGGCCTTTTATAAAAAGACTCAGACATAGAGTTAAAAAATGTTCATAATCATTCAAAGAGGCCAAAAGTAAAATAGTCATTTGCATTTGATTTCTTCAAAACACTATTCAGCCCAGTCGACGTTTTGGTTAAACTTATTTCTTCAAAATTTACCTTTTTGAGTAATCTTTTTGATTTTTTAAGATAATTTATTAATTTATAATACGACATTAAAATATTATATATGTCTTTTCATTTGGTATAAGTGCAACTACTCTCAAAAAAATTTCAAATAGAAAACTTTTTTTTTAAAAAGATGTCAGTTGCCTTTTTCCTTTTAAACTACTAATTTTGAATAAAAAAAAAACTTTTTTTAAATTCTGAGAAAATTTGAATTTAATCAAATATTTATCAAATGAACTCTGACAGCTTCATATGCTTTTATCTTTTTTTAGTTTTAAATTCTTTCCTTAATTAGAACTATATGTTCCTGTTCAAATACACTTGATAAAAATAATCAAGACAATGAGTTAAATTGTGACATCAAATGCAATGGTAATCACAACCAAACATGTGGTGGTTATTTTAGAAACAGTGTCTATCAGATAATAAGTATTTGATTTTTAATTTTTGCAATAAATTTTATTTTAACTTTTGATAAAGATTTAAAATTTGAATTAATGTGTCCTAAAACAGGCGAAAAATATCAAGAAATTAATTGTATAATAAATGTTACCTCGGATCACCACTATGATTTCAATTATACACTTTTGGTTGACTTTGGTGATTCAGAAACTCGCCAGTATTCGCTTACTTTGAATAATTTGCTTCAAGTCAACAAAACATTTAATAAAACAGGAAAATTTAGAATTTTTTCATCATTTCAACAGATACCATTTAATACTACCACTTTTATTGAAGGTAAATACTTTTTCAAAATTTTGAAATTGATTAGATAACTTATATACTGATTTAAACAAAAAAGTCACTAGAAGCTTTTTAGAAATTGATCATGAAAATGAATATCAAGGTTGTTTTTATGACAGAATCCCTTATGAAATGAATGAGCTCGTTTTTGTGAATAAGAACAAAATGACAAATAAAATGTGCCAAATTGTTTGTTCAAATTTTGGCTTTAACTTTTCCGCAACTTTCAATCAATATCAATGCTCTTGTGGAAATTCATTTGGATCGTATAATAAAGCAAATAATTGTAATCTGAAATGTCCTGGTAATTTCAGTGAATTTTGTGGAGGAAAAGTTTATTATCCTTTTTCGGTCTTTAATTCTGATCCTAGTAACTTTTAATTCAATTTTAATACTAAATGGCAATTAAAATATAAAAATTAAATTAAAAAGCTTCGTTTTATTATGGAATGTTTTCAGAGTGTACAACATCAAGTAAAACTGCTTTGGAAATGGTTCCACAAAATACAAAAGAAACATGTTTAGATGCTTGTAAACATAACTCATTTCCCAGAAGCCATTTCAGAAACAGGTATATTTTTAGAGAATAATGAATGAAAACATTACAAATTATTTTTTAATTTTATTTCAAAAAAATAAAAATTATTTGAAATGACTTTAAGAATTAATCAAATTGATTTTATAAAAAAAATTTGTTCTACAATTTCTTATTATGAAATTTTGATTATACTGAAAATTAAAAGAAATTCATTTTTCAAGTCTATCTTCAACCGAGTGTTATTGTTCAGAGGAAAAATACAGAATAATAGAACTTGATTACAGTAATTCAAATTGTGACTACAGGGAACTTGGAGGCGAAGGTGGATCAGATTATTATTTAAAAAGTGTCTTTAAAGTCAATCATAAAGAATCGAAAAAAACCATGGAAAGATTTTATATAAACCATTCGGGATGTGTCAATTATGATCCTGCTTTTGAAAAGATATCTATCGAGTTCAAGAATAATTCGGCTTTTAATTGTGCAGTTTTTTGTCAACTTATGAATTCCAGCATTTTAATTTCCATGATGACAAAATGTTTTTGCTTAAAAAATTTTGGAACAACTTTTACAAATTCAAGTAATTGTGGCTTAGAAGGCAGTTTAGATGGACACTTTAATGGAAACATACAAAAAGCTGAGCAATACACAATAAATGGTTAATTTTCTAATTAAAAAAAAAAATTAAATTTATTAGTGTAATTTTAGAAATTCCTAACGATTTGATTTTAAATGGGAAAAATTATTTCGAAGAACAAATCTGCGAGTATCCACTTTTGCACAAAGTTATTTCGCCTAGTTTCTTAAATGAATTGCAATGCATTAATTTGTGTTTTAATCTAAAGTTTATAATTGCCCAATATATGAATGAGTAATGGTTAAAAAATATAAAATTGAATGATCTTATATTAAATTTTAAAAGAATATGTTATTGTGGAAATATCTTCAAAGAAGAAATCAAAGATAATTGTGGTAAAATTTTTTTTATAAAAGGTAATAAAAATAAATAATAAATCAATAAAAAAATCAATTAATTTTGAAAATAAAAATTCATTTATTTCATAGAACTAGTTTCCACAACAATTTTGGATACCTCAAAAACAACTTCTCTTGGTGAAAATTTATCAAGTTATTCAAGTTCAAAAATAAGTTTCTTTGAGCTTATTTCATTCACTTCTTCAATTCACAGTAAATCCACTGCAGCTAACAATTTAAGCGAGTCGGATCCAGATCAAGATTTTTCCAGTTTAAATTCAGAAAAATTAGCAAATTTAATTTCAACAATAGATTATGATATATCGGGTTGTTTGGTCAATTGTTCCAATCATGGTACTTGCAAAAAAAATCAAATTCAAAGATATGAATGTCTGTGTGAAACGGACCATTTCGGAAAATCTTGTGAGAAAAACAAAAGGCCATGTAGAAATGCTAAATTATGTCTCAACAACAGTACTTGTGTTGACTTGGTAAAATTTGAAAATGGAAAAGATAAAATTAGGTATGACTATGTGTGCTTGTGCAGTCAAAACTTTTATGGTCAACATTGTCAAAATGAGGTGAACTTATGTGAGAATAGAACTTGTTCAAAGAATGGATATTGTAAAGTTAATGCAAGTGGCCTTCCCGAATGCCGATGCTTTAAACATTATACTGGAAGAGAATGTGAAATTACCAATAAAGAACTTGTCTTTGTTCGAACAATAATTAAAACAAGCTACATAATCAGTATTGTAATTTTGGTATCATTGGGTGCATTAATAATTTTCAATGATGTGATGACATTTTTTCTCAAGAAAAAAATTATTAAAAAGCCGAAAAAAGCTGATCAAATAGTTAAATATGTGTATAAACAAAAATCATAAAAATTAATTTTTTAGAAACATTTTACTTTTTAATTTTGATAATTTTGTTTTGGTGTTTTAGAAATACATTTAGTTTTCATCAATTTAAAAAAAATTAAAAAAATTTGAAAATGAAGAAATAAACTAAATTTTATTCAGATCTCGGTTTTACACAATTTTTTGTGGATAATAATTTAAATTCCCGAAATAGAGTTTTCAATTATTTCAATTTTGTTCTTAACATTAATTAAGCCAAAATTTTACCTAGTAAAAATAAATTTAGTAAAAAATTTAAAAATTTTATTAATCAAATAAATTACTAAGGCGTATTATAACTCTCTCGACAGACATTATTCCGGAAATAATTAATTTCTATGCTCTCTGTGAAGCCAAATTTAAATTTTTTGATAGAAAAAAAAAAATTCAAAATTTCCAAGTCCTTGAAAATATTTAATATTCACTTGAGCAATTCTATTGTAACTCAACTTAAACCCAATGCTGATAAAATTACACACTGCTAAAATTTAATACTTATACTTTTCCTATTTAAAATATTCACTTATCGCAAATCTTGCAAAAAAAGGTGATAGATCCATCAAACAAAGATAAATAGTTTCATGGCAAATTTATGCATATTTTTGGCAAATATATTATTGCAATAAGAATATGCTAAATCATTTGCTTCTTAAATATCTTATATTTGAGTCTTTAAATTTAACAATCTTGTTATAAATGAATTAAAATTAATAATTAAAATTGATAAGCCAAGAAATTTGATTCCTTTAATGATTTGAGTGTAAAATTTTATTCAATTTTCTTTTATTTTCATTTTTTAATTATAATAAAATATTCTAAAAAAACTTTTTTCTAACTCATTTATTCTTACTCAATTTTTAAATTCAATTTTTGATAGAATTATGCATATTTTTGGCAAATATATTATTGCAAGAGAAAAAACTTATCTTTACAAACACCAATGTGAAAATCACCTCTTTTTTAAAACAAAAATTGAATTTAAAAATTGAGTAAGAATAAATGAGTTAGAAAAAAGTTTTTTTAGAATATTTTATTATAATTAAAAAATGAAAATAAAAGAAAATTGAATAAAATTTTACACTCAAATCATTAAAGGAATCAAATTTCTTGGCTTATCAATTTTAATTATTAATTTTAATTCATTTATAACAAGATTGTTAAATTTAAAGACTCAAATATAAGATATTTAAGAAGCAAATGATTTAGCATATTCTTATTGCAATAATATATTTGCCAAAAATATGCATAAATTTGCCATGAAACTATTTATCTTTGTTTGATGGATCTATCACCTTTTTTTGCAAGATTTGCGATAAGTGAATATTTTAAATAGGAAAAGTATAAGTATTAAATTTTAGCAGTGTGTAATTTTATCAGCATTGGGTTTAAGTTGAGTTACAATAGAATTGCTCAAGTGAATATTAAATATTTTCAAGGACTTGGAAATTTTGAATTTTTTTTTTTCTATCAAAAAATTTAAATTTGGCTTCACAGAGAGCATAGAAATTAATTATTTCCGGAATAATGTCTGTCGAGAGAGTTATAATACGCCTTAGTAATTTATTTGATTAATAAAATTTTTAAATTTTTTACTAAATTTATTTTTACTAGGTAAAATTTTGGCTTAATTAATGTTAAGAACAAAATTGAAATAATTGAAAACTCTATTTCGGGAATTTAAATTATTATCCACAAAAAATTGTGTAAAACCGAGATCTGAATAAAATTTAGTTTATTTCTTCATTTTCAAATTTTTTTAATTTTTTTTAAATTGATGAAAACTAAATGTATTTCTAAAACACCAAAACAAAATTATCAAAATTAAAAAGTAAAATGTTTCTAAAAAATTAATTTTTATGATTTTTGTTTATACACATATTTAACTATTTGATCAGCTTTTTTCGGCTTTTTAATAATTTTTTTCTTGAGAAAAAATGTCATCACATCATTGAAAATTATTAATGCACCCAATGATACCAAAATTACAATACTGATTATGTAGCTTGTTTTAATTATTGTTCGAACAAAGACAAGTTCTTTATTGGTAATTTCACATTCTCTTCCAGTATAATGTTTAAAGCATCGGCATTCGGGAAGGCCACTTGCATTAACTTTACAATATCCATTCTTTGAACAAGTTCTATTCTCACATAAGTTCACCTCATTTTGACAATGTTGACCATAAAAGTTTTGACTGCACAAGCACACATAGTCATACCTAATTTTATCTTTTCCATTTTCAAATTTTACCAAGTCAACACAAGTACTGTTGTTGAGACATAATTTAGCATTTCTACATGGCCTTTTGTTTTTCTCACAAGATTTTCCGAAATGGTCCGTTTCACACAGACATTCATATCTTTGAATTTGATTTTTTTTGCAAGTACCATGATTGGAACAATTGACCAAACAACCCGATATATCATAATCTATTGTTGAAATTAAATTTGCTAATTTTTCTGAATTTAAACTGGAAAAATCTTGATCTGGATCCGACTCGCTTAAATTGTTAGCTGCAGTGGATTTACTGTGAATTGAAGAAGTGAATGAAATAAGCTCAAAGAAACTTATTTTTGAACTTGAATAACTTGATAAATTTTCACCAAGAGAAGTTGTTTTTGAGGTATCCAAAATTGTTGTGGAAACTAGTTCTATGAAATAAATGAATTTTTATTTTCAAAATTAATTGATTTTTTTATTGATTTATTGTTTATTTTTATTACCTTTTATAAAAAAAATTTTACCACAATTATCTTTGATTTCTTCTTTGAAGATATTTCCACAATAACATATTCTTTTAAAATTTAATATAAGATCATTCAATTTTATATTTTTTAACCATTACTCATTCATATATTGGGCAATTATAAACTTTAGATTAAAACACAAATTAATGCATTGCAATTCATTTAAGAAACTAGGCGAAATAACTTTGTGCAAAAGTGGATACTCGCAGATTTGTTCTTCGAAATAATTTTTCCCATTTAAAATCAAATCGTTAGGAATTTCTAAAATTACACTAATAAATTTAATTTTTTTTTTAAATTAGAAAATTAACCATTTATTGTGTATTGCTCAGCTTTTTGTATGTTTCCATTAAAGTGTCCATCTAAACTGCCTTCTAAGCCACAATTACTTGAATTTGTAAAAGTTGTTTATGATTGACTTTAAAGACACTTTTTAAATAATAATCTGATCCACCTTCGCCTCCAAGTTCCCTGTAGTCACAATTTGAATTACTGTAATCAAGTTCTATTATTCTGTATTTTTCCTCTGAACAATAACACTCGGTTGAAGATAAACTTGAAAAATTAATTTCTTTTTATTTTCTTCACTACTATCAAAATGTCACAATTAGAAATTGTAGAACAAATTTTTTTTATAAAATCAATTTGATTAATTCTTAAAGTCATTTCAAATAATTTTTATTTTTTTGAAATAAAATTAAAAAATAATTTGTAATGTTTTCATTCATTAATGTCAAAAAATTTACCTGTTTCTGAAATGGCTTCTGGGAAATGAGTTTTGTTTACAAGCATCTAAACATGTTTCTTTTGTATTTTGTGGAACCATTTCCAAAGCAGTTTTACTTGATGTTGTACACTCTGAAAACATTCCATAATAAAACGAAGCTTTTTAATTTAATTTTTATATTTTAATTGCCATTTAGTATTAAAATTGAATTAAAAGTTACTAGGATCAGAATTAAAGACCGAAAAAGGATAATAAACTTTTCCTCCACAAAATTCACTGAAATTACCAGGACATTTCAGATTACAATTATTTGCTTTATTATACGATCCAAATGAATTTCCACAAGAGCATTGATATTGATTGAAAGTTGCGGAAAAGTTAAAGCCAAAATTTGAACAAACAATTTGGCACATTTTATTTGTCATTTTGTTCTTATTCACAAAAACGAGCTCATTCATTTCATAAGGGATTCTGTCATAAAAACAACCTTGATATTCATTTTCATGATCAATTTCTAAAAAGCTTCTAGTGACTTTTTTGTTTAAATCAGTATATAAGTTATCTAATCAATTTCAAAATTTTGAAAAAGTATTTACCTTCAATAAAAGTGGTAGTATTAAATGGTATCTGTTGAAATGATGAAAAAATTCTAAATTTTCCTGTTTTATTAAATGTTTTGTTGACTTGAAGCAAATTATTCAAAGTAAGCGAATACTGGCGAGTTTCTGAATCACCAAAGTCAACCAAAAGTGTATAATTGAAATCATAGTGGTGATCCGAAGTAATATTTATTAGACAACTTATTTCTTGATATTTTTCGCCTGTTTTAGGACACATTAATTCTAATTTTAAATCTTTATCCAAAGTTAAAATAAAATTTATTACAAAAATTAAAATTTAAGTACTTATTATTTGATAAACACTGTTTCTATAATAACCACCACATGTTTGACTGTGATTACCATTACATTTGATGTCACAATTTAACTCATTGTCTTGATTATTTTTTTCAAGTGAATTTGAACAAGAACATATAGTTCTATTAAGGGAAAAATGTTTAACTAATAAAAATATAAAAACATATGAAGCTGTTAGAGTTCATTTGATAATTGTTTGATTAAATTCAAATTTTCTAAGAATTTAAAAATAAATTTCGATTGATTCACAATTCAAAAATAAAAAGGAAAAAGTTGAAGTCATCTTTTTCAAAAATTTAGTTTTTTTGGTCAAGTCTTTTTTTGAATTGATTTAATGTACCAGTTATTTCTTAACTGGGAATTTTTTTCATGCGGTTGCAAATAAAATAAACGCATGACTAATGGAATTTTCTAAATTATTTTTTTTTTAGAAAATTAAATATTGTCAGGACTTAAACATTTTTTGTAAACTTTGCCAGTCCTTCTAGTTTTAAATGCTAAAGATGATTTAGCTAATTAACTTTAAAATAAACTACACACATTAGATATTCCGTTGATAGAAAAGACGTTTCTTTATTTCTTTATTTTTAAAAATTTTCAAAAAATTTTTATGTGATCTCTAATTTATTTGAGATAGATTAATTTTATTGAGATAGAATCATTCTGATTTAAATTTAAAAAATGAGTCATTTATTCATATTGTATGTCAAATCATCAGGTTATTCTCTAAAAAGAGAAAAAAAAAACTTATCGTTTAATATTTCAATTTTAAAATAGTCTTTTACATTTCATTTCTTTAATTAATTATTTTTAACTTAATCTCGACCTTTAACTCAATTTTATAAAAAATTACGTAAGTTTTCATTAATTTAAGTAAGCTTACGAAATCTTACGTGAATAATAGTCTGTAAGGATATTTAATTTTACGAAAAATTACGTAATTTTAAATTAAAATACGTTACTTTAAGTAAACTCGTTCTAGAATGCTTACGACCAGATAATGAGGAATTTAGTACGAAAAAAACTAAATTGGCTTTATTTTCAAAAAATTTAATTAATTTTGTATTGGAAAATAAAAAAAATTGAATATTCCATACCTATAAATTTCACAATTTTCGGTAAAATTTTTAAGCTTTTTATTAATTTTGTTAAAATAAAAAATATTATTTACTATAAATAAGAGATTAATTAAAAAGTTTTTGAAAAAATTTTAAAATAAAGAAGTAAAGAGACGTCTTTTTTCCCAATGAAATATCAAATGTGTGTAGTTCTTTTTAAAGTTAATTAGCTTAATCACCTTTAGCAAGTAAAACAAGAAAGACCGGCAAATTTTACAAAAAAATTTTAAGTCCTGATAAGAATTAATTTTCTGAAAAAAAATAATTTAAAAAACTTAGTCATTCATTAATTTTTTTAGACGAGTTTTTTCTTAAAATGATTAAAATAATTTTATTTCTATTTTTAACTGAAAAATGTAAGACTTAAAAGAAAAAAAATTTCTAGAAAAAAATTTTATTTTGTGTTTAAGGCTGAAGAAACTTATGATACATTGATATATTTTGATCCTGAATAACACAAACACATTGATATTCTAATGATAGAGAACTTCTTATGTTTTCTAAATAAAAAAATAAATTGGGTAAATCTATTATTTCTAAGAGAAAAAAAATGCTGAAATTTTCATTAAAAATTAATTAAATTTATTAAAAGAAAATTTCCTTATTTTTTTTTGTGTTTTGTGTCGAAAATGAAAATTAAAATTATTTTTTTTTTAATTTGGGCCAAAAGTCCTTGTTTAAGTATTTTTTCAAAATTCCGGATCAGGGTTTTAGCAGCCGAAAATTCGTGTTTTAATATGAAAAATCTGGCATTCGGACCCGTTTTAAGAGACAGCCCTAATTTTTATAATTTAAAAATTTATCAAAATTGGTGAAATTAGTGTTAAAGCATAAATTATAATAACAATATAAAAATTCAACTTTATTAATTTTTCCTAATACAGCTTCAAATTTTTAGAATCAGATAAATTTCAACCCCATTTTAGTAGCTGCATAGCTATAGTTATTCTCATTGCAGTAAATAATACAAACATCATTGCTCAAAAATCCAATTTCTTTGTCATTTACAAAATTTTTGCTAATCAAAAAGCATCCAGAGTAGATTCCAATCACTGATGTCTTTGTTGTGTTCGCTTTAATTTATTTTTATATTATTAAGAAAATTTATAAACTTTTTTTAATGTACTTTGAATTCTGTACAAACGGGTAAAAAAATGGCATCCACAAAAGCGATGATTTGAATAAGGACATGCACAATAGCATGAACTTCCCGCTTGATTTTTTGGATTACTTGATCGACAAACACAAGCTCTTCCTAATCTTTAAAAAAAAATTTAGAAGATTTAGAGTTGAATTGCTGGATTTTGTGAAATTCAGTACATAATGATAAAAAGAACAGAAAAATATGTAAAAAAATTGATTAACTTTTTTCTAAGGGTTTAAGATTAATTCTGTAGATGCAACATAGTGCAAGATTCAAGGTTGCATCAAATATCAAGATCTTCTAAATTTGCAGAGTTTATCAGAAATTAAATTTCAATGTAATCGAGCGTAGTGCATTTTGCAGAGATTTTGCGCATCATTAGTAGACTTTTACAGTTGATGCAACTTTGAATGTTGCCTTATGGTGTATTCACAGAATTAATTTTAAACTTCTAGATAAAAAGTTATTTAATTTTTTTACACTTTGTTCTGTTCTTTTCTACTGAACTTCACAAAACCATATTTCTGTGAATACGGAACAAAGATCAAAAACAATCATTTAAAATTTAAAATCTTTTTTTGCTAAGGTCTAAGGCCTGTTCTGAAAATATATCTGCCAAATGAGTTTTAATTTTCAGCCACTCTGAAATTTATTTTAATTTTTAAATAACATATCTGGTGCTTTGCAGACTTGCAGGATTTTTTCAGAGACAAAATTTTGGTGAAACTAAGTTTTTTTTAGCTTTAGAAAAAAAATATAAATTTTAAAATTTTTGTTTTTGGTCTTTGTTTCCAAATTCACAATTTCAGGAATTATTACATGTTTTGGGTAGCAGAAAATATGTATCCATTATTCATGCATTGTATTGCACAAATTTCCTGGTTTTTTACCAAAAGATGATAATTGATTTGAACATATTCAATATTCAAATAGCATCCAATGTAATCACCATTTTCTTTAAAATTTATAGACTAAAATTCTTTACGCTAGTTATAAAATTAAAATTCTAAGTAATATAAAAAATTCGGAAGTAAGATGTTTAATTTGCTAGGTAAGAAAAAAAAACTAAGCTAGAAAGTATTTTTTGCTAGATATTATTTAATGATTTTTCTAGGTAAATTTAACAAAAATAAAAGGTAAATTAAAAATATGCGATATAAATTAGAAAATATGCGATGTAATGTATAGAAAAATTAGTAATGTAAAATAAAACAGCTAAGTTAATTCAATATCAAAATAATAAAAAAAAAGTGTCCCTTTGTATCATAAGAGTATTCATTTTATTCTTCGTTTGGAACATTTCCTAAACAAAGGTCTATCGTCATCATTTTGACTCATATAAATTTTATACAAATTTTATATAAATACAGTCAACCCTCGTTAGTCCGGACCTCGATAATTCGGCAAACTCGAATTCCGAACGTTTTTTTTAATTCCCATTCCTTTCGTAATCTTTTTTCATTAAAAATATTTTGATAATCCGGCATTCTAGTGCCGGATTATTTCTTCTATTCGGCAAGATTTTGTTTTACTGTTGCAGTTTAAGACAAACATACGTCCTCTTCAATCAAGATTTGTCAGTCCTCACTTAATGTGAAGGTCTTATCAAATCATGGGGTCTTAATCAAAACACACTAGGAAATTTATATAAATCTTTAGTCGGATCAATTTTAGACTATTCTTTTCCTTGCTTAAATTCGATTCGAATAGGATTTTATTTATAAAGAATAGCATTAGATTTTATGTTAAGGTTAAAAATTTCAACTATTTTGATTTTTACTTTGGCTGATATTTTTGTTACTTTTGTTTAAATGCTATCCTGATTCACTAAATCTCAAACATTAACTTCGAGACTGTCACCCAAATAACACAAAAATAATTTTAAGTTGTTTTTCCCCAAATTTTGATAATTTATATCGATTGTAAACTTTTTGACCATCAGCATAGGAATTGCTTACTAATTAGCTCAAACTGTTTAATCTATTGATTGAAGAGCTTTTTCTGATATTTTAAGATTATTTTTTTGAATTTATTTCTTTAAATTTATATCAGACGAATTTTTTTTTTAATAATTTTTTGGCATCATTTTCACCATCACTTGTTTTACTGTAGCTTATATAATCAGATAAAGCCACATTTTTTTAAAAGCCACTCTTATTTATTTAATCGATGACGCAATAAATTAAATACCCAAAAGACACCTGCATTAATAAATCATTTTTATTAAAAATCCAAGCGCTTCAATTTTTTATTCTAGCACTTAGCTTTTTTACAAAACATAAAGATTTTTAACACATAGCATTTCAAAATGATTTACATATAATTTTAATTTTTTGTAATTATTTTTTTAACCAGCATTCCTAATTTTACCTAGAATTTAAATGCATGCTAAATTTAGTCATGTAACATTAGAATAAAATTGAATGAGTTTTATTTTAATTTTGTCTTTTTATTTAATATTTCTTAAATGGATATTCCACAAATATATTGAAAAATAAAAGAATATGAAGGATGCACCATCATTCAAAGAATTAATTTTTAAATTTCTTACCAAATATAAAAATGAATTTTTGTTTGAAATCTTTGAACATTGTTTCATTACTTCTTACTTAAATAAAAAAAATTAAAATATTATATAAATAAATTGAATAATTTACTTAGAATATCGATAGAGAGAATATTTTTTTCTTCCTTGTTATACACTTTTATTGAGTGAGGACCAATATCTTGATATTCTTTTTCAATTGAGATTTCACTAATGCTGTTTTGATTGTGTCTCTTGATGACAACAACATTTTGCTCTTGAAATAATTCCGAATCAATTTCTGAATAGATGACTATTTTGGTCTCTCCATCACCAAAGTCAATGGTTAAATACATGATTTCTTCGAATGGAATTTCATTAAATTTAAAGTTCAATTTAAGACTTTGGTTAATCATTATTTCTTTATTCGATGAAGTTAAAACAATAGACGCTTCTAAATTTTTAAACTAAAAAAGTTTTTTTTTTTAATATCAAACATTCTACATGAAATCTCATAAAGGCTCATTAGACCAAAATAACCACCGCAGTTTTCACTCGAATTTCCTGGACATTTAATGTCACATAATTTTGTTTCTACTTGCGAGCCAAAATTATTTTCATTTTCACAAAAGCATTCAAATCTAGAAAATATTTTTCAAAAATATAAAAAGACTCTTTGGAAAATTACCCATTGGAAATGGCAAAAAATTTTGTATTCTTTTTCATGCAATATTTTAAACATAAGCTTACAGTATTACTTCCCATAAAATAGGAAATAAGTATGCTTTCGCCATAAAAACATCCTTTGAATGATGCCCTCAGTGATGAAAATTCTGATCCACCTTTAAAATTCTTAGTTAAAATGTGACGTCAAAGTTTTCAAACTACATAAATGTTTATTTATCAAATAATTTCATAATTAATTTATTTACTAATAATTTATACTGCACCTCTTGGGTGACTTAAAAAAAATAAAGTAATAAAAATTAAATAAAAAGCTAAGATTAAATTATTTAAGTTTCTGATTTATTCAGCACATCGTATAAAATATATTTGATTTTTGTTCTGTTAAAAATCAAATTAAACAAAAAATCAAAAACATGTGAATATAATTCTAATTTTCTAGATCAATCCATAAATTCTATTAAGTGATTATTAGTTTAAAAGTATTATTTAACATTTTTCAATCATACTTTAAGTAAAAAAACGTAAAAAAGAACTGACTTTATTATAAAAAATGAAATAGGATAAAATTTAAAATATTATTTTTAATAAAATCAAATCTTTTGATAGTTTTTCCATCTTTTCAAAATTGAAATATCAGAAATTCACTTGTTTTTTTAAATTTTGGAAAAATATTTTACATTTTAAGAGAATTACAGAACAGATTTTCTTGAATTATCGACCAAATAAATTCAACAATAATAATTCTTGTTTTTTGATTTAAAAAATGTTGAAATAACTAAAGGTGAATATATCGATATATCTTGATTCGAAACCTGCTATATATTCTTCCCCTAGTCTGACGACAAATGGGACAGAATGAATCAATCTTGCCCTGACATATCTATCATTCATCTCAAAAAGTCAATTTTAAACTGTTTGTAGATTTAGTTTATTGAAGGACTATTGGTGTATAATATTGGAGGGGGTATCAAATTTTAGCTTCAAATAGATCGAAATGTTAAATTTTAAATAACTCGTAATTTTGTTGATGTGGCTATCTGAGAATAAATTTAAACAAGGAAGATTGATCCTTTTAAGGTTTTGTAAAGATTACCTAATGTTTTTGGTTTTAGATCCCATTTTCTATTTATTAGTTAAGCCTTGAATTTTAGCGCTCTTTTTATTCATCCACCATTGGACTAAATGAAAGTTTTGAGTCTAATGTGATTCCTAAGAATTTGACTTTTTTCTCTTTATTTAAATTTCTATCATTAATTTTAAGATTAAGATTGATTTTAAAATTAGTTTTTTTCTCAAAGATTATTAAACCTGACTTTTTCAATAGAAATTTTCATTTTCCATTTGAAAAGCCAACTTTCAACTCCTTAATATATTTGTTAATTACAAAGATTTTACTATCTTTTTAATAGTAAAAAAAGATTATTAATCATCTTCATTAAGAAGAGAGCATTGGAAGTTTTTTTTTTGGTATGTCATTTATGAAAACTACAAATATAATATTAATATAATATAATATTTATATTTATTTATAGATCTTGAATGCAGAAAGGATCATATCCAATAAATAAGATAAGTAGGTAGATTAATTCTTATTAGGCTGTAAAATACTCCATCATGAAAAAATCTGTCAAAAGCTTTAGAAATGTCAAAATATAGACAACATACCTTCTTCTTTATATTAAAGGACTCTGCAACTTTTTGAATAAGAAAGTAAAAATTATCTGCAGTACGTCTATGTTTTCGAAATCTTGATTGTTCATGAATAAGTTAACTATTGGTTTCAAGAAAATTATACTGTATTGCACAAAAGTTTAGACGCATACGCATTTTTTTTAAACAAATAAATTATGTGCCAATTATTTACAGAATAGAAGGCTAGTAAGAATATTTCTGTTTTTTAATTTATTAATTAACATAATTAATTAAATAAAAATGCAAAAAAAAACTAGATAGAAAAAAAAATAGCTGAATATATTAATTGAGAAAAATAGTGATAAAATTTCGGAGAAAAACAAGTTACACAAAAGTTTAGACGCATACTAATTTTTAGTATTTAAAATGACCACCTTTTGCATCATAACAAGCACGAATACGTTTAGGCATTGATTCAATTAATTTTTTCACATAATCATCAGTTACATTTAGCCATTCCTTCAGAAGAGTCGATTTTAAGTGCTCTATTAAGGTCAACTTTGTTTCTACCAATTTTGCATCAATATATGACCATAAGTTCTCTAGGATTAAGATCAGGTGATCTGGCACATCATGGTAAGAGTGCAATATTATTCTCATCAAACCACTCTTTAATTAGCTTTGCTCTATGTGCTGGAGCCCTATCCTGTTGAAAAAACCAAGGATCATCTCTTTGGTAAAAAATATCGACAGATGCCAAAAGTTCATTTTCTAACGTTTCCTTGTAGGCGTGTTGATTAATTCGCCCCTCATATATACGACAGCATCCTGTACTTTTACTGCTAATGCAACCCCATATTCCTGCGAAACCACCACCACCTTGTAGAGTTGGTATTAAAATCTACTGTCGTATTTTTCTTTTTTTAATCTTTTTACTAGAATCCTTGATTTCCTATTAAACACCTCAAAATTGGATTCATCGCTAAAAATTACCATTCCCCAAAATTCAATTGTCCAATTCAATCTTTCTTTACACCATTTTAATCTTTTGATTCTTTCCGATGCCGTCAGCAATGGCTTTTTCAGAGCTGTATAAGTTCCTATTCCTTTACTAGTAAGAAATCTCCTTACTGTTTCTCTACTTATCTTAACATTTTTAAACTTAGAATTAAAGTCAGAGGCCAACTTTTTATTACTTATTGTAGGCTTTTTTCTTACCTGTATAGATAAGCTATTTTGGTCCCTATTAGTTAGCTTTCTTGGTCTCCCAGGCCTTGTTGATTCCTTTGGGATACCATTGATATCATTATTTTTTCTTGTTGTTCTCACACATTTTTCTGAAACTCCTACTAATTTAGCTATTTCCATATTACTTTTGGTCTTATCTTTTAGGAGACCAATTATCTGACATCTTACTTCATTGGTAACTCTTATTTTACCCATTTTTTCTTACCAAAGTTCCTAAATTTTCGGGGTATAGTTTTTTGTGTCACAGACAGTCAGCAAAAAGTTTTATAGCGATGTTTCATAAATAAATTTAACACTTATTGGATAATTTTTGAATTAATATATTTAAAAATCCATTTAAGTTAGTTAAATGATATTTAATTAGAGATTAATGATGTGCGTCTAAACTTTTGTGCAAAATTTTTTGACTCAAATTTATATGGCCTTTATTTAATTTCAATTTTTCAGCTAAGTGTAAATTCGAATTATCATGTAATTTATATAAATTTGTAGGGCAGAGTTAGTTTAATTAAAAATTGATTTATTTCTGAATCAAAATTTAGTATTTTTATGTCTGACGAAATAAACGTTTGAAAAAAACTTGTGCGTCTAAACTTTTGTGCAGTACTGTATATGCTAGTGAAGATCATACGTTCAAGTGGCATTCTAAGGAAACTTGTCATACTAATTGGACGATAGTTGTTAGAGTCGTGAAGTGTCGATGTTTTCCTGGGGATCATGGTTATTCTTGCTTTTTTCCAGGATTTCGGCACTAGGCCTAGTTCTAAACTCATGTTAAAAAGTTGACTTATTACTAGTTAAGTCTCTTTAGGTTATATTTTTTAACATACAGCTCGTCAATGTTGTTATTGTAAATACTAAAAACTAAATGCATCTATTTTGACTATTTGACCAAGAGGCGTCGGAAGCAGATATAATTTTTTTAATTTCTCCTATTAAAAGTGGTTTTCAAATAATCCTTGTTTATTAGAGGCTTTTCATTCTTTGGTTTTTGAAAATCTAAATATTTAAAACCCAAATGTGTAAATAACAGTAAAATATTCAAACATATGCTAACGATAACTAACTTTAATATTTAAATACAGTTTTCTTTGAATTGTCTTAATCTATATTCATTGAATAAAATAAATATATAAAACATCATAAAAAAATATTAAAAAAAAATTATGAATCTTAAATTTTTAAATTTAAACAATATAAAATTTAAAATAAATATAATTATAAAATAAATATTTTGAAAATCAGTAAAGCAAAACATTGGATTGATGTAAATTCTATTAGCAAAGGAATAATTTTTTTTTAATTAAATAATCTTCATTAATAAAATGAAACGGAGTTTAAATAGGAGAAAAAAATTAAATTTTTTTTTAATTAAAAGTATTTTAAAAGCAACTTTTTTTCCAAAAATTCTAGAATCAAACAGACCCCATAATTGAATTTTCTGTAAGCAGATATTTTTAGTGATTAGATTAAACTCTGTAATACCCCAAGTACCCCAGCCCCTGACTCCGACCCAGCAACTATACATATTTCTGTTTTATTGTTTAAAGAAGAGTTTTGATGTTTTCCAAATTTAATTTTTAAATAAAAGAGTTGAAGCCAACGCTCTTTTGATTTTTATTTCGATTTAATTTAATTAGATCAAAATTTTAAAACTTAATTTATCTATTGATTTTGGTGATTTTTGAAAAATAAATTCTAAACATTCTTGGACATGCAATGTCAAATAAGGGTTCAATATCAAATTAGTAACAAAATCATTTATCTCTTTATTATTGAATAAAAACATCAATAATTTAAAAAATTCAGGTTAAGCAAATTCACAAATTCAAATTCATAGCTTTATATTCATTGATTCAGACAAAAATAATTTTATTTTTCCATTTAAAAAAATTATAAATTTTAAAATAGTAAATTTTCTTTGGGTGAACTATCAAAATAGAGAAAAATTAAAATAGAGAAAAAAAAATAGAGAAGACAAAAAATAGATAATATACAAAAGAGAGAAAAAAAATAGAGAAAAATTATAATAGAGAAAAATCATCATAGGGAATATACAAAAGAGAGAAAATAAAATAGAGAAAAATCAAAATAGAGAAAAATCATCAAAGTTAAATTATTAAATTCAAGCTAGATGAATCATTTATTTTTTTCTCTAAAAAAAAATTCTCTAATTAACTTTCTCTATTACATTTTTTTTCCCTAAAAAATTTATTCTCTATAATATTGACACTTAATTATCTCTATTTTTTTTTCTCTAAAATAAAAATTCTCTAAAAAATTTTTTCTCTATTATGAACGTTTACCTTTCTTTGAAATAGAAATTTTCATTAAAATCAATTAAAAAATTGAATCCAATAAGTTTAAATAAAAAAGGATATTTTAAAATTTTATATATGAAAATAAACTTGACATGACTTGTCAAGTAATTGCTTTGGAAAAAATACATTTTTTCTCTTTTATTAAAAACAATATTACAATTTATATTTTGATCTTTTGATCTTGATATCAAACTTCAATTAGCCTTTTTAAATGTCCGATTGGCATTTTTCTTAACTCAAGCTTTTTTGAAAATCAATTATCGCCTTAATTGCTTCTTGTTCATTTTATTCTCAGCTTTCTAAGAGAATCTTTTAGCTCATTCCAAATCATTACAGCTAATAATAAAGGATTTAGACCGAGACGTTTAAGAAAAAGTCAAAAGGTGACAAAAAAATAAAAATTTGCTAGCAGAAAAAAAAACAAAAACTGAATATTAAACGTCCATTTTTAATAGACACATGGTAAAATTCAATACAGCAGGGACTGTTTTAAAATTTCAACAATCAAAATAGCAAATACATACAATGAAAAAAGGAAATAAAAATATATTCATCATTGTTAGCTAATGTTTGTTTGTTTAAAAGTTTATTTCTTTTTAAAAGAAAGGCTGCGAGCAGAGCTCCTTCAGCCAGTTATATGATTTTAATGTCTTTTTCTTTGCAAAACTCAGACTAAATAAACATATGAAGAACAATAAAATAAAAGTAAATTTATCTTTTAAATTGATACCAAAATCAAAATTAAAGAGAAAAATATCAATTTTGAGTATTGAAAAAATTGCAATCTAACAATCCGACAATCAAAGGTAATATATAGTTAAGACTTATAAATATATCTTTTATTTATATCAGAGAGATGATCAGTTATTGATCAAACCTAAATCTCTAAAAAATAAATATTGCAATTATAAACAGTTTTTTTACCATGCAAGCGGACACTTAAAGTGCCAAAATTATTCAAAACCGTGACGGTGGCCATATTGGCCAGAAAGGTTTGAACGTGCGGTCGCTGGCCCGTTAATTTTAGTGGGCTACCACAGACAAGCATAAAAATTGTCGGGCAGTTAGATATGTTTTTGTTTGTAAAATAATTTTTTAAAAATTTTAACAAAAATCCTTATACAGTGTATACAAACAATCAAAATTCTGCCTCAAATTTACTCAGCATTCTGTTTAAGTTCTTTTACAAGCAAAAAAACGGAAAATCAAAATAATCAAATTCTTAACATTTTTTTTATTATTCTATTAAATCGAGTTTTAAACTCAGAATAAGACCCAAAAATTTTCTAGTTCTAGAACAATTAAAACATAAATTATTTTACCTTTCAATCTATAAATCATTTCATATGAATTACACCCACAATATTCATCATTCGAATGTTGACATGTACATTGGCATCTTTCATCGTTGGAGCGACCATAAAGTCCATATTTATTCGTGCAAAAATACGCGCTTAAATTAAATTATCTTCAATATCATATTTTTTTAAGAGTAAAACAATAATACCTCCGACTTACTATTGAATAAGTGAAATTTCTCTTCTTACATTCTCTTAAACTATCAATTTTATTTTCAGTATTTTCTAATTTTATATTATCTGGATCAGGATAAATATTAAATTGATTAAAAAAACAACCAATAAGCTGAAAATAATTTTCATTCCCATAAACTGTTAAATGTTCTTAATTAAAAATTAATTTGAAAAAAAAGAATAAAAATATTACCAAAAGATGAATGGTCAGCGAAATTTGAACTAGAAAAATTTCCTTTTACTTAATTTTTTTAGAAAATAAATTTAGCAATAAATTTTTTAAAGAATACCAAATATCAAAGGATTCAAGTTTATTTTTTTATTTTTAATACAAACATTAATGGTAAATAAGCCACTGATATTGAAAATTTTTTTGAAAGAATGAATTCCATTTTCCAATCTATAGATTTGAATTTCACCATCATTGAAATCAATCTCAATGTCCAAAAAGCCATCGAAAAATTCAATATTAAGTTGATATTCAAATAATTCTTTAATGTTGATAAATGGTGGACAGTTTATTAAAATTTTTTTTTCTTAATTTTTATAATTTTAAGATATTTTTAAAATAAAAATAATCTAAATACTTTCAATCAATAAAACTTTGCCGTTTATTGAATTATTCACTGAAAAATCTTCAGAAAGGCATGCATAATCACTAAGAGAGCAAATTATTTTCAATCATAAAAATCAAAAAAGAAATAAGTACTTTTTTAATAAGGAAGTAAAAGAAATATTTTTATTTTCGACGCATTTTTTGGCAGCCAAGATAATTGAATTCCAGTTGTTATTTGTGCTGAGTTGTTCAGTAATTCGAAATGAATCTCGTTCAACATAACTAATATGGAGCTCATAGCTAGCCGATCGATCTTAAAGGTTTATAATTAACCAATTTAAATTTAAAGAAACTTCAAAAAGATCGCAGCACTACTTTTAAATTCTTATATCTGCTGCATAATCGCTAGCTTTTAATTATTTTCATATTTTGAATTATTTATATGTATTAATGTTTTACTTATTTGTATTAAAATTTGGTTTGATTTTTTGTGTTTGAATTACAAAATGTATCCAATGTTGAAATAACATTGAAAAAGTGCGATGTTTCAAATAAAAAAAAATGATTTTAAGTTAATATTGGAAGCATTAAAATCTTTGTTTTTTTTATAAATTTTGATATTAGGTTTGTGATATGATGATCCTTACGATAATATTTGTAGGTTGAAAAACTATCTTCACTCTGTATTCCATTTTTTATTGATTGAGTTTTTGTTAAAATGCATTAAACGAACGTCAATTATCATTAAAGTCAAAATTTTAAAGGAAAAAAATAAAGTTTTTCGGGTCTAGTCTGTTTAGCGAACTATGATTTATCTTTTACTGGAATAATTCTTGTTCTCAGTTTTTTTGAACTGTGAGTTCGCCTAATCTAAAAATTCTAAAACTTTTTTTGATATCTTTCATCTATTCTGAAAAAAACTAAATGTAAAATTAAATAAATAATAATTCAATTGATAAATAAAAATAAGAAAAAGTAAAAAAAAAATAATTAAAAAATTTTAAGTTGGACGGGATAAGTAAAATTTGCGAAAAAGATATATCTTTGTTTCTAAAAATCAAACACTTGAAGGGTGATGAATTAATTTTAATTTTTTTTTAAATTTTATTATTTATATTTAAAGTCTAATATTTAGGTAGAAATGGAATTTGGGTATTTTCGATTTTTGAAGGTAATATTGTGTAAACTAGATCAGAGCAAATTCTATTCCTAAAGCTCCTTCAAATATAAAAAAATTATTAACTCCAATTGTTTATTTTTATATCAATTTCGAGAATTAGGCATTCTATTAAATAGCTATTCTATAACCCTTTATTTTTTATCTTATTTAACTTTTTTTTATTTTTTTTCAAATGTTTTTATATATTTCTTATTCTGAAGGAGCATTAGCTCGGTACTGACAAACAAATAAATAAATAAATTATTTAAAAGTTAAAAAAAGAATTTTCAATATTTTTTTCAAATTTCTAAATAAAAATTAAACTCATTCAATTTCACTAAAGAGTTTAATTTCAAATATGAAAATGTTTGCTTTATTTACTTAAAATTATTTTTTGATTTGAAAGTGAATAAAATTTTTGAAACATCGCACTTTTTCAATGTTAATTCAACATTGGATACATTTTGTAATTCAAACACAAAAAATTAAACAATATTGTAGTACAGGTCAATTGTGTTTATAATAAGCTAAGTTTTTAGTTAAAAACTTTATTTAAAATAAGTTTAGAAAAAACAACAAATTTTTTAACATTGATATTTTACTGTATTTGAAATTAAACTCTTTAGTGAAATTGAATGAGTTTAATTTTTATTTTGATATTTGAAAAAAATATTGAAAATTCTTTTTTTAACTTTTAAATAATTTATTTATTTTTGTTTATCTGTACCGAGCTAATGCTCCTTCAAAATTAAAATTCAAGATAAAAAATAAATAAGTTAATTTTATTTATTTTTTACCTTGAATTACACAATTTTTAATGAATTATTTAATCTTGAATTTTTAATGAATTATTATTCTTGTTTTTTCACTGAAAAAAAAAGAATAATAATTCATTAAGATTTAAATTAATATTCTATCGTTAAAAAACTCGATCTATTGACTTCACTTAGAATAACTTGAATTTTTTTGGGAAAGTCAATAAAAAATGGGTAAAAAGCATCTAATCCTAATTATGATTCTTTAGATTTTGATATAATTAATATTAGAAAATTAATTAGAAGATTATTTTATCAGATTCCTTCGAAAAAAAAAATTTAATTTTTTGAAATTAAGTCAATTCAAAGTCAAGTTAAATGACATTGAGGAAAAAAATTTTTTAAAATGACTTAACAACTACTTAAATTTTTGACTTACTCACAAGTCTGAGGTCAACTAATAGTTCAAAAAACCTGAGAACAAAAATTGATGCAGTATTAGATGAACTATAGTTCACCTAACCGACTAGATCCGAAAAAATTTGTATTTTTCTTTATAAATTTTGATTTTACTGATAATTGACGTTTGTTTGATGCATTTTAACAAAAACATAATTCAAAACAGACTTGTTTATAAGTCACAGTTTTAAGTCTAAGTCACAGAAATTTAAGTCAAAGTAATGACTTGACTTAAAAAAAAAATATTTTAAGTCATTGACTTGACTTGACTTAAGACTTGTGACTTAAAAACAAGTCTGATTCATAAAACATTCAAAAGAGAGTGTATATGGTTTTTTAAACTACAAATATTATCTTAAGTATCATCATGTTACAAATCCAATGTCAAAATTTATAAAAAAAAAACAAAGTTTGTCATGCTTGCAATATTAAGATAAAATTATTTTTTTATTTGAAGTATCGCACTTTTTCAATGTTATTTCAACATTGGATATATTTTGTAATTCAAACACAAAAAAGTCAACCATATCTATATTAAAATTTTAGTTTGTATTCAAATTCAGCTAAAAATTTTTGAATAGTAATTTTTGCTAAGTCAAAAGTTGCAGAGTTGCTTGCACCAACAACTCGTTCCCCTGGACATTAATCTTTGGAAAGTAAGATTGATCAATGATAAAGCTTAACCTCATGTTTCAAAAATTACTCAAAGCAAAATTGAGAGGCTGAGATAGAAAACCTTACCACTTGCGACTGTATAGCCCATAATTTGCTCTATCTCATCATCATCTATTTTAGGTCTATTTGGTATAGTAACCCTCATTTTTATTTTTAAAATAAAGATATGAGAGTTTAAAAAATGCTTCGAACTTTTTGAAAATCCTAATAAAATTAACACATTTTAATACTTTTGAGACTGTAGAATCTGTACCTATTAGAGCAGCCACAAAATAATGATTCTTCTCCGTTACACTGACATTCACACATCGATTGATCATTAATTATAGTTGCATTACGATTTTCACATATGCATCTATTCAATACATTGTTTCTAAATAAAAAATAAATATACTTTATTTTTTTCATACTTTTTAAATTAAATTTTCATTGTAAAAAATAAATCTTTTGTACATTTTTGCTGTTCCATCAAAGCTTTTTTGAAGGACAAATTTTGAAGTAGTGAGTTTCTTATTTGGGTCTTTATGTTTTAATAAACTTAATATGTTTTTATTTTGTTTATTATTTACTTTCTTTTGGCGCACGAGAGTATGAAATTTAATCTTCACTAAGAGAATGACCCTAAACACGGATCAAAAACTTGAACTTCCTTTATAAATTGAATCAATATTACCAGGATATTTATTTTATAGTCATTTTGAATTTAAGCTGAAAAATTTTAGGTGAAGTCTTCGCCAAAATCACCATCTTAAAACCCATTCGAAATTTTATAGAATAAATTTAAATTTTTGGTAGAAGAAAAGTATTTTAAATAATGATGATTAAGTGAAGCAATATATCTTCATTAGTCTTTAGTGTTGGTAATCGACTCCAATCGATTGACAGATTTAATAAATCGACTAATTTTTTTTAGTCATCTATTAAATCGAATAATTTTTTCTAGATGACTCTAATAGTTCTAATTTATCTCGAAATCAAAAGTTAGGAAAGCAAAAAATATTATTTTTTAATAAAAAAGGTTTTAAAATTTATTTAAAATTTAAGATTTAAAACAAAATAAAAGATACCGTAAATTTAAAAACCTTTTTTATTAAAAAATAATATTTTTTGCTTTCCTAACTTTTGATTTCGAGATAAATTAGAACTATTAGAGTCATCTAGAATAAATTAGCCGATTTAATAGTCAACTAAAAAAATTTATTCGATTTAACAGTCAACCTAAAAAAAATTAATCGATTTAATAATCGACTAAAAAAAAAATTGGCTATTTAAAGTTAGTCGATTATTGATAATCGATTGCCAACACTAATAGTCTTCAATTGAAAAATGTTTGGATTTTTTATATGAAAAATTAATGTGACATGGCCTTTATTTAATTGTAAAGATTATGAAACTTGTGATCCTAAATTAAAATGTCAATTTTTTTTGTAAATTTATCATCTTAATTTCTAATAAAATGTGATTTTGAAAATTTTCTAATAATGTTTATTTTAATGAATTTGAATTTTCTAAAAAAATCATAAAATATAATTTTTTAGATAACTGAACTGCGAAATGGTGAGAATTTTTTTTTTTATTCTCGATTTTATAAATAAAAGTCTTTAAAAAAAATTTGATCACAAATAATCTAATTTTATTTTTTTGTTAATTTAAAGATTATATACAGTGCTGATTTAAAACGTCGATTTTACGTAAATTTACGTAAAATAAGGTAAATTTATGAAAATTTACGTAAATTTACGTTCGTAAAATTATGTAATTTTACGAAATTTTTCGATATTCACGTGTCAAATCACTACTGTATTTAAAATTCAAATGTTTGTATTTGGAATCAAGACACTGCGATGATTCTCCACAAATTATTTCAAAAGTGCGTTGGCAATTATATGCAATTATAATAGGACAAAAAAATTTTATCTTAAAATTCAAATATGGCTTTTATTCAAAACACCGAAAACAGAATGTGAAAAATGTGGGCATGTTGAAGTTTATGATCAAAACTTTATATCAAATTGCTCATTTTATATTTAATAATAAATTTCCTGAAGATTTAGGCAGAATTTTATAAAATTCTTGATGTAACATTGATTAACATAGTCTGTTACATTAAAATTTCAAAAAAAAAAAATTTTTAAATTAATAGTATGTTCAAAATTAACTAAAATGATCGATTATTTTTGATATTTTAGTAAAGTTAATAATGCAAATAAATAAATTTTTTTTTTAACATAAATTATTATTTGGTTTTTTAATCTTATTATCTTTGCGAAGTTAAATCTTTTGTCTTTCGGATTTTGTACTCTTTTTAATTCTAAAAATCGATTATTAATCCATTTATTTTATGATCAACTTGAAATAATTTTTTGAGACTGTAGCATAATATGCTACATCATTACCAATAAAAAAAAAATCATTTCGTTAATTTAAGAAATTATTATGCTTACTTTTTAATTGAGCATTTGATCATTTGATCATAAACTTCAACATGCCAAAAATGTGTTGAAATTTTTTGTTTGAAAAAATAGCAGGATGAGAGTGTTTTTAAGGTGCGTTTTTATATTCAAGATATTTCAAATATGTTGAATTTAGTTTTTCTAGTAAATTTTTAATAAAAAAATCAAACAAAAATTCAAAAATTACCCAATTTAGTCTTTCCAGAAACTCTGAATGTCTATAAAACACTATATAGATATAAAATAAATAATTAAAATTAAATTGGAGAGTTTATGAAGAAGCCAATCTTGGGTGACGCAAATTTTATATTAGCTGATGCATTAGCAGAATGAGTTTAAGAGCTTAGACAAAAAGCTTTTTTAATTCTAAATTTTTTTGATCCAAAATTATTATCACCAAGTCTCAATGATTTCGCTGGATTACACAAGATCAGGATAAGGACTTAAAGTTTGAGAGAATATTTTTCTGAAATTTTCCTATTTCTATTAATTTTTACTTTACTTTTTTTTTACCATTAAAAAGAGTGGAAATTTGTTTTATTCCTCATTTAGATCTCAATATATTTATTTTCTCTAACAACACTGAAAAACGAAAACAGACTGAAGTTACTGAAAATACTGATGAAATCAGTAATAAAAAGCCTAAAATAGGTGAAAATCAGGTAAATGATTTAATTCTTAAAGCTAAAAGAGGACGTGGTAGACCTCGTAAAAATTAATACTTCTGCATTTTACACTTCTTTTTTTTTAAATGTTACTTGATTTAAAAACTTTTTCTTTAAATAAAAAAATACTTTTTCTGTTCAATGAAATTTATTTTTACTACCGCTTTTATTATTTATTCTCACCGTTATAACTATTTTTTGGGTCCTGTTAATTATTTATTTTCTGCTCATATAATTTAATATCTGTTTAATATTATTTACTGCTCAATTAATACCCGTTCTAAACCTAAATGACCTAAATGTATTATTCCAGATTGTACTTTTGCTTTTATTGTTCTCTTTTCTTGAAATTAATAATAAGAATTTATTTGTATTATTTACATTTTAAAGGTTGCGGCAAAACTAAAATCTTTGTTTCTACATGTATTCAAACAATCGCTGAAATTGACGAAATTGAATCGAAATTGAGGAAATATTAGGAAAGAATCACCAAAACATCCTATGTAATCTGCATCTTCATATAACACCATTGTTGAATTATCTTAAATTGATAAATACAAATAATTTTTTTATTAAATAAATAAAATTTACTCAAGTAGCCTCCATTAATGCTTAAGATATAAAACTTCAATATCAGAAAAAAGAGCAACATTCTTTTTCCTTAAAATATAGAGGTAAATAAGCTTAGGTCAATTGTTCAATAAAAAAGAATTTTTAAATAAAAATGAAAAGAAAAGTTTAAAAAAAAGTGAAAAGTTTTTTAATAATCAAAAATTTCTCCAAATCGTTACCTCGTTTGACGTAAATTTCTTTATTAAAAAATCGAATAAAATCCAATTAAAATAAAAAAAACAAAGTTTTATTTTTATTATTAGTTTTTTGTGTGTTTTTAATTTTAAAGTTTCAATAATTTAATAAAATTTTTTGTCCGAACAAATAAATAAAGCAATTTTCAGCATATGTATTTCAATTCTCTAGTATTGGTAATTTCCTTTTCTTCTTCAAATCCTTAACATTTTTCTTCCTTTCTTTTTTAATAAACAAGCTGCTTATGTCATTCAACAAGAGTGTCAAAAACATGACGGAAATGACAACAATGGCAATAAGAGAGCTCACTGAAATAACATTTTTAATCATTACCAATTCTTTGCTTCTAATTTGGCAATTTTCTCCACTATAAAACTTGAAGCAGTTGCACACTGCCACCTTGGTTTCGTTTACTTTGCAAAAACCATTTGATGAACATGCTATATTTTGGCACAAATCAACCTCATACTGACACCTCTCACCATAATAGTACTCACTACAATTGCATTTAAAGGTAAATTCAAAAGCATTTTTTTCCTTGTTAAATTCTATCATGTCAATGCATGTTCCTGAATTCAAACACTGCATTTCGTTAGTACATATTCTACGACTGGTTCTACAATCATTGCCATAAAAGTATTCTACACACGAGCATTCGAATTTTTTGATTAGTTTATTCTTTTTGCATTTTCCATTATTGGTACAATTGATTAAGCATCCTGTGATATCGTAGTCCACACTGGATATAAAATCATTATAGACTAAAATATCAGACATGTCATATGGAATTATATCAAAAAAACAAGCCTTTTAATTTTTATATAATAATAATAATTTCAGTAAACATCGCGAGGGTGATGTAAAAAAAAATAAAATATTATTAAAAAATAATTTACGGTTTCACTCACCAAGTTGGTTTGTTTAAGAGAGTCACTGCATTTACACAAATAACTTTTCAAAAAAATTCTTTTCTAGTTATTTTTTCAGATTTATTATTGTAATTACCCTCGCTGAGTTAAAGAATAGTTGAAGCCATTTGAATGACAATATTGAATACAAAACTTATTATTGAGAAAGCCAATTTCTATTTCGAGCTCTCTGTGATTAACAGAGCAGCCCTTAAAAACTGAAAATCTCATTTCGCTGCTGTTCATAGCTTAAAAAAAAATTATTTTTTTTTTATTTTTTTGACATGTTTAATCACGGTAAATGTCAAAAATCCGATAGTATCCGTCACATCCACAAAATGTGGATAAATCTGAAAAACAAGCGCACATTCAATGAATATCATCAGTTCTAGATCTCCAAATATTCATACCACAGCGACATTTTTGACTAAAATTTAAAATAATTTTTTTTAAATATTTATTTAAAATAATGAATTGTTTAAATAGAGTTAATTATTTACATTTATTCGTTTTTTATTAAGAGAATTGTTTAAGCGAAAATTATTATTTAAATTTTAATAAGATAACAAGCTAAATTTCATTAGTTAATCCAGTGTTGTTCAAAATTAATTGAGTAAAATCAAGCCAAGTCTTTTGTCTAAACAAAAATAATATTTTTATTTAAAAAGATGCAATTTTTTAACTTGTTTATAGTTAATCAGATGCTCAAATCATTAAAAAATTTAAGCAAAAAAAAAATTATTTGTTTAACTTTTTTGATGAAACTGATGGATCGAAGTTAAAAAAAGAAAAGATTTTTCTTAATTTGTTTGTGAATTAGATTTAAATAAAACTAATAGAAAATTAATTTTTTATAATTTTTTTACTTATTTTTGTGGTAACAGCATTTCATGTGTTTATGCTATAATTTTGGACTTAATTATGACTTTGCTCTAAAAAAATTTCTTTAAAACCAAGTTGCGGCCAAAAAATTGGCCAACTATTTGGAGGGCGGTCACATAATTTTTTGTAAAATTTTGAAAAATAAAATAAAAAAATTAAAAAAACTTTTAAAATAAATTAAGAAAATTTTTTTCTCCTTTTTCTATCATTTTAATAAGTTATATTTTTAAAAAATTAAATATATTTTTTCGAAAAAAATATCATTTTAAGTGCCTAACCGCCAAAAATTTTGTCGTATTTTTGACAGCTTATATTTTTGGCCGCCCGTATTTTTGACCGCCCGTATTTTTGACCGCCCGTATATTTTAGACCGTTTATTTTGGCGGTCTAAAAATTAGACTGGTAATGGACCAGTTTGTCTTGACCGTATCCAACACTAGAATTTTCGTTCATTTATAAACAATTATAATATTTAGAAAAAATATTTTGAAGGGGTTTTGATAAAATCTTTATTTGATTATCTTGTGTCACAACTATTGATCCACTTTGTTACATTGTTTAATTTGATGCAAATCGCTTCAAATTTTTTTCTAAAGACAAAAATTTTTGCATCAATGTAGAAAAATTCGTGGTTTATCTCTTTTGGATAAAAATTTATTCAATCAAACAATTAATAGTAAAATTTATTCGATTAAATTATCTGTATTCACTTGAACATATTAAATTTATCATTATCTTATCTTAATTGTTTAAATATTGAACAATTCAGGAAAAATATAAAAAAAATTGAGGAAGCCAATTTTTAATTTTCTTTTATAGCATATTTTAAATCATATCCTTTTTCTTTTTTAATCTGAAGGAGCTATAGTCCAAAAGGTTAAGTCAAAAGCCTGCACACATCAAGATTGTGAAAAAACAAAACCGGGTAAGTCTTAACCAATACAGTCAACCCTTGTTAATCCGGTCTTCGATTATTCGGCAAATTCGAATACCGAATTATTTTCATTTTCCCTTTCCCTTTCTTATATAAATTTATTTTTTATTTATTTGTTTTCTGTACCGAGCTAGAGCTCCTTCAGAATATATTAAAAAAATAAAATAAGAATAAAAAATAAAATAAAATTAAAGTTAATAAAATTAGATAAAAAAGATTAATAAAAGCTTTTAATAATCCGGTAATTTAATGCCGGATTAATTCAATAATTCGGCCAAGACAACTGACACCTTCTTTATAAATTATGTATATTTTTAGGTTTTTAATTGGGCCAAAAAAAAATTATTCTTAGGAATCACGTTAGATTCAAAACTTACATCTAGTCTAATAGTTGATGAATAAAAAGAGCGCTGTTATTAAAGGCTTAACTTAATAAAATATATCTCAAATAGAAAATGGGGTCTAAAACCAAAAACATTTGGTAATCTTTACAAATCTTTGATAGGATCAATCTTGGATTATTCTATTCCTTGTTTAAATTCATTCTCAGAAACTGACATAAAAAATTACAAGTAACTCAAAATTTAGCAGTTTGATCTATTTTAAAATTGCAAAAGGAATGATCATGTTGAATTTGCCGCACCGACTTCCATTTCTGCGCCAAGAGGCAATAGGAGAGCGAGATTGAGACGAGAATTGGTGAAGAACTGTAATCAACGACATAACTTTTTCTGCAACCGAATTGTCTATGTCTGGAACGATCTTTACGACTCCATCATCACCGCCAAAAGTACCAACGACTTCAAAAGCAAGCTTGACAAAACAGCAACTTAATTACGGCAAGTGGCTACCGTACAGGGTGTCGTCACCCATCGCTTGTAGCCTACCCCTTACTACTACTACTACTACTACTTCTACTATTTTGAAGCTGAAATATGAAATCCACTCCATTTAAATCGCATTTTCTTCTCTTTTTTTATTTTTTATTATTTTGTCTATTAGGATTGAATTTAAAAATCAAAAATAATCTAGACATAAATTATTCTTTTATTTTTTGTCAAAAGGATGCAATTGTATCTCAAATTTAAAACTTGAATTTAATTTCTTCCGCACCTATTATCGGGTCTCATGTCTTATGTGAACAGTTGTTCATGTAATAGGTGAACAATTAATTCATTGGAGTTAGGTGAACAACGCTGGTCACCTATTACGTGAACAAAAAATAGGTGAACAAGAAAATATGGATCTTGCCTGTTATGTGACCTGATGACTCATGTCAGTTTGGTGACCGGATATTTTTTTTCGGGTCACATAAGTTTGGGTCACATATTATGTGACCTTCGATAACTAAAATTTACTAATTTTTAGGTCACCAAAATATTTTAATGGGTCACAAAAATATTCTGATGTGTCACCAAAATTTAAATAATTACAAATTTTTGAAGACAAAAATTTTAAATTGTGATTTATTTTTGAAAAAATTAATAAAATGGAAAAAGAAAATCGCGAATTATTCAATTATTTGGTTTCGTTAGAGCTAATTTCTCCAATTCAAAATTGTACAAATGATTCCTTCTTGAAAAAAGGTAAAAAGATGAATTAAAGGATCGAAAGCGTGAAAAAAATGCTAAAAACGACATTTTATCGTGGTGGTGTTCTCAATGTACAACTTATTAAACTACATGACCCCCTTGGTCACATAACAGACAATACCCGAAAATATAAAAAATTTTATTATTGATCACGTAATTCGAACACTGTTCACCTAATTTTTTCTTTGTTCACCAAATTATTTTACTGTTCACTCAATTTCAATTGCCTGATTTTAGCTTCAGAAATTAAAAATTATTAGACTTATTTGGTGTCATAACTAAGGAATAGGATATCTGATAGCTAAGCAAATTTTTAAATTATTATTGGACTATTAAAAAGTGAAAAAAAATTGAAAAATTGTATTCGAAAAATGGTAGTTAAAGAAAAAATAAAAGAAAGTAAAGCTTATAGAAAATAAATAGGCTAAGTGACTTTGGAGTAGTTGAGAAGTTTAGATTTTGTGAAGTATCTAAATGCAGTAAATTTGGCGAAGAAATGGAACTTGAAATTAGAAAAAGAAACAAGGATGCTAAAAAAGATTTACTTACTTTTCGGTGTTCATCCTGTACCACTTATAAATCAGTTTATACTGATTCATTTTTCTCACTACTTATACAGGTTGTTGCAAAAGTTTAGAAATTAATTATATTATTTATCTAAAATTGATTTTTTATTGAATTTGACGAAAAATTGAGTACTAAAGTAAAAAAATGATAACACTAATTTGTAGAATTTTTTTTTCTCTACAATCTGATATAACACACTTAAAATTAAAATTAACTTTTAAATATTTATAATTAAAAAACTTCCTATAAAAATTAAAAAAAAATAATTGGTTCAAAAGTTTAGAAGTTTAGAAAAGTTTCATCCGAAGTTCTGTATACCAAGGTTACAAAATGGTGGATGCTCAGCAGGTATCTGGGGATGCATTTCTCATAAAGTCACTCGTGTTTGCAACATTTATACTGGACGAATTAATTAATTTGTCTACAAAGACACTTTGGAAAACAATCTTTTACCATCTGTCGAGCTCCTATTTGAGTCAAATGACCCTTGGATTTTTCAACAAGATGGCGCTTCGGCACATACCGCTCACTCAGTAAACGACTGGTTCAAAGAACAGAACATTCAGGTTCTGCCATGGTGTGCTCGTTCTCCAGATCTCAACACAATCGAGAACTTATGGTCATACATGGATGCCAAAATGGTAAACACAAAAGTAACCTCTATCGAGCATTTAAAAGAGATTTTACACAAAGAGTGGTTAGAGATTCTGACTGAGTACGTACAAAAGTTGATTGAATCTATGCCAAAAAGGCTTTTGGCTTGTTATAATGCTAAAGGCGGTCATTTTAAATATTAAATTGTAAAAATTTCTAAACTTTTGAACCGTTTTTTTTTTAAATTTATTTTATCCATTTTTTCTTTTGTATTTTTTTTTTGGGATTTTTTTTTTCACTTAATTTTTTTTTTGATTTTATGATCTTGGATTGACGACAAATAAAAATTTGAAAAAAAAACCGCTTTTTTTATTTTCCAGCCTATTTTGTTAACGAAAAAAAAAAATTTCTTAACTTTTGTAACATACTGTATGATCACTTAATATTTTTAAACTACAATTTTTATCTTAAGCATCATCTTATCACAAACCCAAAGCCAAAATTTACAAAAAAAACTAAGTCTTTCATGCTTGCAATATTTACTTAAAATTGGGTAATTATTAAATTAGCAAAGCTCAAAATAAATTATTCATATTAGCAATTGAAAAAAAATATCAAGGTCAAAACAGCATTAATTAAATTAGCACAGGTAAAATAAGTTGATCATAATATCAAAAAATAAATAAAAGTTATCAAATTAGCTTTATTAAAATAAAAAGTTCGATATAGCAGAAAGATATATAAAATTCACATTGTATACCAATTTTATCACTATACGTATATCCAGAGGCTTTACAATTTGGAGTTATTTCGAGATTTTTCCATTATTTTGGATTTAATCGACATATTATCTAGCAAATCAATAATTTTTTCCATTTTTATTCTAAAAGTGTTAATTTTTAATTTGACGTTTTTTTAAATATTCTCTAATGACAATGCGATTTTGAATATTCTATTTTAAATAACATGAATTTGCTATTTTCTTTGCTAAAATGAAGATGCTTTTTTAAATGTCTTATTTTAAACTATGCTAATTTAATATGGACTCCTTAAAATTATTTTTTTATTTGAAAATATAAAAAAAATTTTTAAACTTCACATTTTTGTAATTTTATTTCAACATTGGATACATTTGGTAATTCAAACTCAAAAAATTAAAAAAAATTTGAAGTCAAAACGAATTGATTACATGTTCTAATAAGAAAACATTTTTAATTTAAAATTTGAACAAATATTAAACTCAATTAAAATTTGGTTATGTGTGAAATGCACACCTTTATTTTTCTTTAAAAAAGCACATGGGGTGTAATTCCAAATTTTTATTTTTATTTTAATTTTTATAGATAATTTCAAATTTAGACTCTTGAAACACTTTCTTGCTTAAAAATGAAAAAAAAATAACTTTCTAACGCATTATGTCATATTTGTTTTATGTTATTCAAAAAAAAGGTTAGAACACCTTGAAACATTTTGAGTAGAACCCCTTTTTATATTTTTGATTCGTGTAGAGCATAAAAAAATATGTAACCTTCAGTTAAGACATACAACTTTTTGTTTTTATCTTTTATTTTAAGCACAATAAATTAAAGTTTTAAATAGAAAAAGGCAAAGTTGGTGTAATCTTTTTTATGCATGTTTTTTTATTTAAAAATTGCTTCACTTTAAATTGCAGAAAATTTTGAGCTGAATTCGAATTTGATTTCTAAAAACTCATTGCTCCTTCTGATATCTGATATAATAATAGGGTAAAACCTTAATTGATATTACTTTACAGAGTAAAAAAGCATTGACTTTAAATACCAAATGTGCCTTTTTCTATGAAGCAGATGCAGCAAGATGCAGCAGAGTGAGTGACGTTAAGTTTTGGGAAATTTTTTGATTCTTTAAAATCCTTAACAACTTGTCTGAAAAAATTTTAAATAATTTCAATTAAAAATTTAGCCACTATTATTACAGTAGTGTTTTGACATTTGCATTTTTACGTAAATCTACGTAATTTTACGTGATTTTACCAAATTTTACTTTAGTAAATTTACGTTAATTTACGTATAAACACAAATGTAAAATTACTAATGTATATTTATTAATAAAGTCTAATTTTTTAATATTTCATTATCTTGATGTTATCAAAAAAGCGACACACTAAATTTATTATTTGATACAATTTATTACTAAATAAATTTTGTTATTATTGTTGAATTTTCAATATGTTTTTTTGTAACGAGAATATAATATAAAATAAAAAAATCAAATCAAAGTTAAATAAGTTAAAATAAAATAAATAGAAAATCAAAAAGATTTATTAAAATAGAGAGATACATATATAGATTTTTGTGAAATCTTTAAAATAAATTACATTTTTTAAATTCCTTTGTGGAAAATAGATTTATGAAGAAGGATTCGACTATTTCGTTTTCTTTTTATCATTTGCGTTTTCACTTGATGACTTTGTGCAAATATTGACTGAAGATTTTTTTACATGAAATTTGGTTAACATAATGAAAATTTATTTGAAATTCAAAATTCTGAAGGAACCATTGCTGTTACTTTTTAACCAAAAATTCTCATTAAACCAATTAATCAATTATTTATCATCTTTGATTTTGGAACGAAAAAAAATCTTTAAAAATTGATTTTAAATTATTTATTTATTTTGCGGAAGTTAACTCTAACTAGTAAATGTCTTATTTCTACTTAATAATGTTATTTTTAAAATCAAATATTGATTTAGTAAAAAAACAAAAATCTTTTTTCAACTTTTTCAAGATTTCTTTAATTTTTTTCTTGATATCAATTATAAATTTGTAAGTGAATGGTTTGTGATCAAAAGTAATATTTCGAAAAGCAAAAATTTTCAAAAAACCAAAATTAAACTTTAATTACTAAAATTCTTTTTTTTTAATTTGAACAATTTTCATAAGCTTATTTATCACAATATTTGAAGGTAAAAGAATGCTACTTTTTTTACTGATACTGAAGAATTTTATCTTAAGCACAAATGGAGGTTACTTGAGTAAATTTTATTTATTTAATAAAAAAATTATTTGAATTTATCAATTTAAGATAATTCAACAATGGTGTTATATGAAGATGCAGATTACATAGGATGTTTTGGTGATTCTTTCCTAATATTTCCTCAATTTCAACAAGCATCATCGGGTCACTTCAATTTCAGCAATTGTTTGGATACATGCAGAAACAATAATTTTAGCTTTGCTGGAACAGTGAAAATGTACAAATGATTCTTTTTTATACAATGAAAATTTAATTTAAAAAGAATAACAAAAATAAAGTATATTTATTTTTTATTTAGAAACAATGTATGGAATAGATGTATATGTGAAAATCGTTATGCAACTATAATGAATGATCAGTCGATGTGTGAATGTCAGTGTAACGGAGAAGAATCATTATTTTGTGGCTGCTTTAATAGGTACAGATTTTACAGTCTCAAAAGTATTAAAAAGTGTAAATTTTATTCTAAATAAATTAATTTAAAACCTCCAAGATCGATCAACTAGCTATGAGCTCCATTTAAATTATATTGGAAGAGAGTCAATTCGTATTAATAAACAGTTCAGCACAGACAATAAATGGGATTCAAGTATCTTGGCTGCAAAAAAATGTGTTGAAAATAAAAATTTTTCGCTTTCTTCTTTAATAAAAAAGTATTAATTTCAGTTTATTCGATAAGCTTACCTAAATAATTTTTTGATCTTAGTGATTTTTATGCTTGCCCTTCTGAAGATGATTTAATAGAAAGTATTGATATCAAAAATTTTAAAAACATCACAAATGATACAAAAATTGACAATGATGAATTGGATCAAGAAATCGGCAATGTTTTTTTGATTGAAAGTAATTTATCTGTCTAGAATTTTATTATTTAATGATATTTAAAAATTTCAAATAAAAATTAAGAAAAAAAAATTTCAATAAACTGTCCACCATTTATCAACATTAATGAATCATTAGAATATCAACTTAATATTGAATTTTTCGATGAATTTTTGGACATTGAGATTGATTTCAATGATGGTGAAATTCAAATCTATAGATTGGAAAATGGAATTCATTCTTTCAAAAAAATATTTAATATCAGTGGCTTATTTACCATTAATGTTCGGATTAAAAATAAAAAAATAAACTTGAATCCTTTGATATTTGGTATTCTTTAAAAAATTACTTGTTAAATTTATATTCTAAAAAAAATTTAAGTAAAAGGAAATTTTTCTTTTTCTAGTTCAAATTTCACTGACCATTCATCTTTTGGTAAAAAAATTTTTCTTTTTTTTTCAAATTTAATTTTAAACAAGAACATTTAACAGTTTATGGGAATGAAAATTATTTTCAGTTTATTGGTTGTTTTTTTAATCAATTGAATATATATCCTGATCCAGATAATATAAAATTAGAAAATACTGAAAATAAAATTGATAGTTTAAGAGAATGTAAGAAGAGAAATTTCACTTATTCAATAGTAAGTCGGAGGTATTATTGTTTTACTCTTAAAAAAATATGATATTGAAGATAATTTAATTTAAGCGCGTATTTTTGCACGAATAAATATGGACTTTATGGTCGCTCCAACGATGAAAGATGCCAATGTACATGTCAACATTCGAATGATGAATATTGTGGGTGTAATTCATATGAAATGATTTATAGATTGAAAGGTAAAATAATTTATGTTTTAATTGTTCTAGAACTAGAAAATTTTTGGGTCTTATTCTGAGTTTAAAACTAGATTAAATAGAATAATAAAAAAAGATAAGAATATGATTATTTTGGTTTTTCGAGGATTTTTTCAATTCAGAATTTGATTGAGTTTTAAATTTTGGTAATAAAATATATCTAATAGTATTTGCTTTTAATGAATAATTAATTTTTAGAAAATTTTTTATAACAGTAACTTCTTATGAGTTTTATTAAAAGTAAAAATATGTTGAATCTATAAATCGCATGCATAAAATTTTATAAAATAAATAAGACATTATAGGGACAAAATAACTCTATGAAATTTATGGAATGATCTGGAAAAAAAGAATTAGATGCATGTGTTTTTAATTTTTATTTGTTTTTCGATTTTCCAACAGAACAAAAAACAAATATCATTAAATTATTTAATAAATAAACATTTATTTTATTTAAATACTTTGACGTCATTTTTTTAAATGAGAATTTTAAAGGTGGTTCAAAATTTTTAACACCAAGAGCATCATTCAAAGGATGTTTTTATACCGAGAGTGTCCTCAATTTGAAGTATTTGGGACGTAATACTTTAAGTTTATGCTTAAAATATTGCATGAAAATGAATACAACATTTTTTGCCATTTCCAATGGGTAATTTTCCAATGAGCCTTTATAAACTTTTGAATAATTTTTTTCTAGTTTTGAATGTTTTTGTGAAAATGAAAATAACTTTGGCTCGCAAGTAGACACCAGATTATGTGACATCAACTGTCCAGGAAATTCAAGTGAAATTTGCGGTGGTTATTTTGGTCTAATGAGCCTTTATGAGATTTCATGTAGAATGTTTGATATTAAAAAAAAAAACTTTTTTAGTTTAAAAATTTAGATGCGTCTATTGTTTTAACTTCCTCGGATAAAGAAATAATGATTAACCAAAGTCTTGAATTGAACTTTAAATTTAATGAAATTCCATTCGAAGAAATCATGTATTTTACCATTGACTTTGGTGATGGAGAGACAAAGATAGTCATCTATTCAGAAATTGATTCGGAATTATTTCAAGAGCAAAATGTTGTTGTCATCAAGAAACACAATCAAAACAGCATTAGTGAAATCTCAATTGAAAAAGAATATCAAGATATTGGTCCTCATTCAATAAAAGTGTATAACAAGGAAGAAAAAAATATTCTCTCTATCGATATTCTAAGTAAATTATTCAATTTTTTTAGTTAATAATTTTAATTTTTTTGTTTAAGTAAGAAGTAATGAAACAATGTTCAAAGATTTCAAACAAAAATTCATTTTCATTTTTGGTAGGAAATTTAAAATTTTAAAAATATATTTTATTAAGTTAAAAGATTTAACAATTATTCTATTTCCATCTGCTGTTAATTTTTTAAATTTTGAAAAATTGATTGCCAACTTTTTCCAACAAAAATTTAAACTTTAAGCTTTGAACAAAAGAAGATGAAAAATTATCCAGGGAATACTTTAGTGAGAATTTATTTAGAGAAGATTTTAAAATGATTTGATTTTGAGTTAGATCAATTGGGATAAGGTCTAATGATTTTGGAGTTAACTTAATTTACGAGGAATTATTGTTATCCCAGAGTTTTTTAATCTTAAATGAAATTTTTTATTGACGCTACTACCTATTTATTTCCAAAATTTATTTTTCAATTTGATGTAAGATTTTATGAAGATTCAAAAACATTCATTTCGACTGGAAAATGGTCAAATTATTAAATTTTTTAGATGAAAAATTTTAGGCAACAATTAGAAATAAAAAAACAAAAAATCATTTATTTCATGTTCAAATAACTTTTTTTTACACTGTTTTACTATATTTCACAGTAAAAATGAGTAGACGTAAACTGCCATAAAAATACTACACTTAAAAAAAAAGAAAATGTTTAATCAAAAATAATTTCAAATATGAAATGTTATTTCTGATTTAAAGTAAAATACGCATCTTGTGCTTTTCCTTGTTCTCTTTGTTGAGAAGTATTTCTTTTCATCTCCTAATTTTTTTTTTCAGTTAATTTTTTTCTATATTTATTTATTTATTTATTTAAATTTATTTAGAAAACAAAACTGAACAGAAATCTTTAGTATATTTAGTAAAACTGAATGACCATAAGTTTCCTTCAATTGAGTCATTAATTTTTTGTAAAGTACTTTCCATATCATTATAAATTTCATTTTTTTCATAGATTTTTCCTTTACCGCTAGTTTTTTTTGAAATTCAAGTTCGATTTCTGAGGCATCGCTTTCTGTTGCATAGTATTTCTCAGAATCGAACTAGAACTTGCAACTGTTGTCATTTTCAGAATTTTTAAAAATTAAGTTTTGTATTTCAAATTTTCATTTATTTAAAACATGTAAATTTTCTTATCATTTTATAAAGTAAAATAAAAGTATTTAATTGATATGTCGTATCAATAAATATAATACCCTTAATTATGTGAATATTGAAAGTGCTAAAATTGGCATCTTGAAGTTGATGATCAATTCAAAATATCATTTCAATTCAAAAAGTTTATCCGTAGAACTTAATCTTTGATTTAATTTAAATAATTGTAATGTAACATGCTTTACATACAATGTAAATTTAGAAAATAAAAAAATAATTGAAAAAACATTTTCTGAGTCCATTGATAATCGATTTTTATATTTAAATGTATAAACTGATAGTTTATTTGAGATTTTTTATTTCAAAAGTATTTTTGTTTAGCATTCACAATTAAATTTAAAAAAGAAATTCAAAATAAGTTATAAAATGAAAACAAAACTTTACAATAAATCAGTTAACTAAATTGAAAATCGATTTTATCAATGGAGTAAGAAAATGTTTTTACTTAAAAATAAGTTTTAAGTCTTTGACTTGAATTGACTTAAGACTTTAAATAGATCTGTTTTATAAATGAAAAATTAATTTTTAATAATTTTTTTTCCGAAAATTCAAATCAATTATTTTATTACACTTATTTTTTTTATTAAAAATTTTTCTATTTTTAAATTTTAATACGAAAATTCTTATTATTTTTTTATTATTTTTTATATATTGATTTTTTTATTCAAAATGTGTCATAATATTAAATTATTTTTTTAAATTGTTTTAAAACTTATTTAATTTCATTATACCATATTTGGCTATTTATAACTGAATCCTTGTTCTTTGGAAGAATCTAGTCACGAACTTGATTCCTTAAATAAGCTTTTATATTTTATCTATTATAAAATCATCTTTTCATTAAATAAAGGAGAAGTTATAACAGTCTTTTTATTATACAAATAATATCTTTCAACCGAAAGTCTACTTATTCAAATATTCTGATTGTTAATTTAAAGAAAATGGTGATTACATTGGATGCTATTTGAATATTGAATATGTTCAAATTAATTATCATCTTTTGGTAAAAAACCAGGAAATTTGTGCAATACAATGCATCAATAATGGATACATATTTTCTGCTACCCAAAACATGTAATAAATCCTGAAATTGTGAATTTCGAAACAAAGATCAAAAACTAAAATTTAAAATTAAAAAAATTTTTTTTTAAATCTAAAACAAACTTAGTTTCACCTAAATTTTGTCTCTGAAAAAATCCTGCAAGTATGTTAAAGCACCAAATATATTATTTAAAAATTAAAATAAATTTCAGAGTTGCTGAAAATTAAAACTCATTTGGCAGATATAATTTCAGAACAGGCTTTAGACCTTAGCAAAAAAAGATTTTAAATTTTAAATGATTGTTTTTGATCTTTGTTCCGTATTCACAGAAATATGGTTTTGTGAAGTTCAGTAGAAAAGAACAGAACAAAGTGTAAAAAAATTAAATAACTTTTTATCTAAAAGTTTAAAATTAATTCTATGAATACACCATATGGCAACATTCAAAGTTGCATCAACTGTAAAAGTCTGCTAATGATGTGCAAAATCTCTGCAAAATGCACTACGCTCGATTACATTGAAATTTAATTTCTGATAAACTCTGCAAATTTAGAAGATCTTGATATTTGATGCAACCTTGAATCTTGCACTATGTTGCATCTACAGAATTAATCTTAAACCCTTAGAAAAAAGTTAATCAATTTTTGTACATATTTTTCTGTTCTTTTTATCATTATGTACTGAATTTCACAAAACCCAGAAATTCAACTCTAAATCTTCTAAATTTTTTTTTAAAGGTTAGGAAGAGCTTGTGTTTGTCGATCAAGTAATCCAAAAAATCAAGCGGGAAGTTCATGCTATTGTGCATGTCCTTATTCAAATCATCGCTTTTGTGGATGTAATCGTAATTCTCGTTTGTACAAAATTCAAAGTACATTAAAAAAAGTTTATAAATTTTCTTAATAATATAAAAATAAATTAAAGCGAACACAACAAAGACATCAGTGATTGGAATCTACTCTGGATGCTTTTTGATTAGCAAAAATTTTGTAAATGACAAAGAAATTGGATTTTTGAGCAATGATGTTTGTATTATTTACTGCAATGAGAATAACTATAGCTATGCAGCTACTAAAATGGGGTTGAAATTTATCTGATTCATAAAATATGAAGCTGTATTAGGAAAAATTAATAAAGTTGAATTTTTTTATTGTTACTATAATGCATGCTTTAACACGAATTTCAGCAATTTTGAAAAATTTTTAAATTAAAAAAATTAAGGTTGTCCCTAAATCCGGATCCAGATGCCGGATTTTTCATACTAAAATACTTTTCATACTTTTGATTGAATTAAATTTAAATGAAAATTTCAATATTTTTTTTTCTCTTAGAAATAATAGATTTACCCAATTTTTTTTTATCATTTGAAACAAATATAAAGTTCTCCACCATTTGGTTTTATTAACATATCAATGCGTATGTTTTATTCATGATCAAAGCTTCTACAGCGCTTAACACTTAAAGTAAATTTTTTTCTAGAAATATTTTTTGCTGGCTGAATGTTTTAGTCTTATATTTTACAGTTAAAAATAAATATGAAAATTATTTTAGTCATTTTAAGAAAAAACTCTTTAAAAAAATTAATACATGACTAATGAAGTTTTTTAAATTATTTTTTTTTCAGAAAAAAAAGTTTTAAACAAGTTTTCAAATATATGTGTTTTATTAATCATCATTTTAAAAATGTATTTGAAAAAATCTAAAAAGTTTAATTAATGATCAGGATCCGTTTTTTAATAATGAATCCGGGCATTCAGATCCAGGTTTTAAGCACAATATCAAATTAAGATTATTTTATTATTGATAGATCATTTTTGTTTTTACATTTTAATTTAATTTTTTTTTCAAAAAAACTTAAATTAAATCTTATCAGGACTTAAACATTTTTTCTTTATCAGTCCTTCTAGTTCTACTTGCCAAAGGTAATTTAGTAGTAGTAGTAGTAGTTTTGACTGTAGCTGGCTAGCCAGCGAGTGTGCTGATAAGGCACATTTCTTTCATTCATTTCGCTAATGGTTGCATTTTCTACAGCTATCTGATCCGCTGGTTTTTTAGCATTTTTTGTTCCCTGTTTTACCGTTTGAATCCACTTGCTACTGTTGTTGCATGAGTTTTCTGTTTTATTTGCTGCTGCCAATTCAGATTTCAGTTTATTTATTTCAATGTCTTTCTCCTTTTCTCTTTCTTCTAGAAGTTTCACATGATTTGAAAGCTCCAGGACGAATTTTGAAATATTACCACACCATTCATGCAAAATTTTCGAGTGCCCAGATACGACACCTTGTCCAAACGTTGACCAGTTTGTTTCAAGCAAAAAATTTGAGTCCATTTGACAAAACTGCGTGCTTTTTATTTTGGTTCACTTGTGGTTTTCCTTTCCTGACTTTTGGCTTAAGTGTGCTTATTTAATTTAAAACTTTTTTCCTTTTCTTTTATTTCTTTTTAAAACGATTTACTTTAAAATTTTTAATTTAATTTACTTTAAAAAGATTTAATATAAATTTAGTTTTAAATATTTGAAAATGTGAACCTAATCAAAATTAAGATCTTTATCATATGAACTCTGACAGCTTCATAGGTTTTTATCTTTTTTTAGTTAAAAATTCTTTCCTTAAATAGAACGATATGTTCTTGTTCAAATTCTCTTGATAAAAATAATCAAGATAATGAGTTAAATTGTGACATGAAATGCAATGGTAATCACAACCAAACATGTGGTGGTTATTATAGAAACAGTGTTTATCAAATAATAAGTACTTAATTTTTAATTTTTGTAATAACTTTTATTTTAACTTTTGATAAAGATTTAAAATTTGAATTAATGTGTCCTAAAACAGGTGAAAAATATCAAGAAATAAGTTGTTTAATAAATATTACTTCGGATCACCACTATGATTTCAATTATACACTTTTGGTTGACTTTGGTGATTCAGAAACTCGCCAGTATTCGCCTACTTTGAATAATTTGCTTCAAGTCAACAAAACATTTAATAAAACAGGAAAATTTAGAATTTTTTCATCATTTCAACAGATACCATTTAATACTACCACTTTTATTGAAGGTAAATACTTTTTCAAAATTTTGAAATTGTTTAGATAACTTATATAATGATTTAAACAAAAAAGTGACTAGAAGCTTTTTAGAAATTGATCATGAAAATGAATATCAAGGTTGTTTTTATGACAGAATCCCTTATGAAATGAATGAGATCGTTTTTGTGAATAAGAACAAAATGACAAATAAAATGTGTCAAATTGTTTGTTCAAATTTTGGCTTTAACTTTTCCGCAACTTTCAATCAATATCAATGCTCTTGTGGAAATTCATTTGGAACGTATAATAAAGCAAATAATTGTGATCTGAAATGTCCTGGTAATTTCAGTGAATTTTGTGGGGGAAAAGTTTATTATCCTTTTTCAGTTTATGATTCAGATCCCTGTAAATCTTTTATTTATTTTTTTATTTAAAAAAATAAAAATAAAATTCAAAGCTTCGTTTTATTATGGAATGTTTTCAGAGTGTACAACAGTAAATACGACAGCTTTAGAAATAGTTGCACAAAATACAAATAGAAAATGTTTAGATGCTTGTAAACAAAGATCGTTACCTAGAAGCCATATAAGAAACAGGTAAATTTAATAATATTTTTCGAATAAATATTTAGCTGTCGAAAACAATACAAATAACCGGGTCTCTAGTGCCAGTTGATCACATAATTTGGGACAAGAAACCCTCACTTAAGATATTTGACTGAATAAAAATATTAAGAGACTAAATAAATTCAAAATCATCAGTTATAGGTTTTATTTTTTTTTAGCAATTAAGATTTTTTACCTTTTTGGCTCAAAAATAATATCGATACAGGGTACTTGACTGACTTACTTGACTCGGAGTCAATTACAAAATTAAAGTCAAATTTATTTAATTGCTACTGTATCAATCAGAGTTTTTCTTCTTAAAAAGCAGTAAAAAATGTTTACATTATTGTTTTTCGTGTCTGATTTTCTTACAGCTAACTTTTAATTTTAATTCGGGGCTGATCAATTTCATGACCAGTCGGTTTTATTTTTTATCGAAAAAAAAAGCAATTTAATTTATAGAACAGTTGATATCAAAATAATTTGATAAAAAAAAATTTAATTTTTTGAACAATTTTTTTTTGTTGTTTTTTTTTGATCATAATTTTAAATTAAAAAAATGTTAAGTAAAATTTATGAACAAAAAATTTCAAATTTCAAATGTCAAATTTTAAACTTACTAAATATAAATGGTCTCCTTTCATTGATAATCCAATAAATAAATTTTCAAAAAATGGTAACATGAGTAAATATAATTTAAGAAGAAATAACAAAAATCTAAATTGTACATATTTTTTTTATTTTTTTTCAAATATCAAATTTAAATATTGTGACCAGTCAAATTTTTTTTTAACGGGCCTAAAAAAAAAAGTTAGTTGATAAAATCAAATTTTTTTTCTTAAATAAATTTTTAGACCAAATGGTATAAAGATTAAATGGCGTTTTTTTTTCAATAAAAAATAAGACCGGCTGGTCATGAAACTGATCAGCCCCTTTAATTCTGTCAAATTTTACTTCTGACAGTTCCTTGTTTATTTTATCAAAATTTTTATTTTCATTGTTGGCTTTGACTTTATATTCTACTTCGAAATGAATTATTCTTCATCAAAATAATTTAAATTTTTTAAAAGTTATAATTTTCGTGATATTACCCTTTTAGAGATTAAAAATATTTTAAATGTGTAATATAATATGTGATCACTGAAAAAATTAAATGAGCAGTTTTAAAAATAGGTGACCAATTTGTGGTCACATATTACCTCTTCGTAAATTATTTGAACAGTCTTGACTACATATTTTAGATGAGTGGTAATGATCACATTTTATGTGACTTACTGGTTACCTATCATTATAGACCTGATTTCCTTCAATTCTATTCCAAAAAAGTTAGAAAAATTTGTAACAATTTTTAAAAGAACAAATCGGTTTCATTCAGTGCTAATCATTTATATCTGATTTTCACATTTTGATTCCCCGAAAGAAGATGATTTTTTTTTTCAAGTTTATCTTCTACCGAGTGTTATTGTTCAGAGGAAAAATACAAAATAATAGAACTTGATTACAGTAATTCAAATTGTGACTTCAGAGAACTTGGAGGCGAGGGTGGATCTGATTATTATTTAAAAAGTATCTTCAAAATCAATCATAAAGAATCGGAAAAAACCATGGAAAGATTTTATCTAAACCATTCGGGATGTGTCCATTTTGATCCCGCTTTTGAAAAAATATTTATTGAGTTCAAGAATAATTCGGCTTTTAATTGTGCAGTTTTTTGTCAACTTATGAATTCCAGCATTTTAGTTTCCATGATGACAAAATGTTTTTGCTTAAAAAATTTAAGAACAACTTTTACAAATTCAATTAACTGCGGCTTAGAAAGCAGTTTAGATGGACACTTTAATGGAAACATACAAAAAGCTGACCAATATACAATAAATGGTTAATTTTTTAATTTAAAAGAAAAAATTTAAAATTAATTAATGTCATTTTAGAAATTACTAACGATTTGATTTTAAATGGGAAAAATTATTTCGAAGAACAAACCTGCAAGTATCCACTTTTGCACAAAGTTATTTCGCCTAGTTTCTTAAATGAATTACAATGCATTTATTTTTGTTTTAATTTAAAATTTTTAATTGCCCAACATATGAATAAGTAATAGTTAAAAATAAAAAATTGAATGATTTTAAAATAAATTTTAAAAGGATATGTTATTGTGGAAATCTCTTTAAAGAAGAAATCAAAGATAATTGTGGTAAAGTTTTTTTAATAAAAGGTTAACACAAAATTAAAAAAATCAATTAAATTTGAAAATAATAATTCATTTTTCTCATAGAACCTATTTCCACAACAATTTTGGATACCCAAAAATCAACATTTCTAGTTGAAAATTTATCAAGTTATTCAAGTCCAAAATTGAGTTTCTACGAGCTTATTTCATTCACTTCTTCAATTCACAATGAATCCACTGCAGCTAACAATTTAAGTGAGTGGGATCCAGATCAAGAATTTTCCAGCTTAAATCCAGAAAAATTAGCGAATTTAATTTCAACAATAAATTATGATATATCAGGCTGTTTGGTCAATTGTTCCAATCATGGTACTTGCAAAAAAAATCAAATTCAAAGATATGAATGTCTGTGTGAAACGGACCATTTCGGAAAATCTTGTGAGAAAAACAAAAGACCATGTAGAAATGCTAAATTATGTCTCAACAACAGTACTTGTGTTGACTTGGTAAAATTTGAAAATGGAAAAGATAAAATTAGGTATGACTATGTGTGCTTGTGCAGTCAAAAATTTTATGGTCAACATTGTCAAAATGAGGTGAATTTATGTGAGAATAGAACTTGTTCAAAGAATGGCTATTGTAAAGTTAATGCAAGTGGCCTTCCCGAATGCCGATGCTTTAAACATTATAGTGGAACAGAATGTGAAATTACCAATAAAGAACTTGTCTTTGTTCGAACAATTATTAAGATGAGCACCATAATCAGCATTGTAATTTTGGTATCATTGGGTGCATTAATAATTTTCAATGATGTGATGACATTTTTTCTCAAGAAGAAAATTATTAAAAAGCCGAAAAAAGCTGATCATATAGTAAAATATGAGTATAAACAAAAATCATAATAATTAATTCTTTAGAGACATTTAACTTTTAATTTTGATGATTTTATTTTGATGTATAAGACAATAAATTTAATATTTTAAATTCATTAAAAAATTTTTTTTTATAAAATTGAAAATGATGAAATAAATTAAAAACTATTCAGAATTCGTTTTTTACAGTACAATCAGCTGACTTAAATAAATTTATTTGACTTAAAAACATTTTCCAATAAAACAATATGAATAGGTATGTGGGAGTAAGTTAAGTTTAAATGATTTTTTTTCCTTGTAATTTTATCAATTTCTGTTAGAATTATATTTGATTTAATAATTTTATTACTAGTGTTGGTAACCGTACAAACGGCCATTGATGCGGCCAAAATTTTTTTTGACCGTGAACAAGACCGCCTAGACGGACGGTTAAATGGCGGACGGCCACTTTGGCGGCCAGGCCGGCGGCCAAAAATTTGGACCGCGAAGTTGGCCGGCCAAATCATAGACGGACGGCCAAATGAACGGCCAAACTCAAAACGGACGGCCACTTTGGCGGTCCAAATTTTTGGCCGCGAAGTTGGCCGGCCAAATCATAGACGTTGAAATTTGCGATCAGACCAAAACCTGAAAAATGTTAAAGATTTGCCAAAAGTTTTATTTTATAAGAAAATGCCAAATTTAAAAAAAAAATAATTTTTCTTGAAAAGGCCAAATTTTTGAAATTTTTTTTCTTTAAGATTTTATGAAAAAATATTAGAGATTTAAATGTAATATTTGAAAATTTCTTGTTCCTCCATATTAGAAACATGAAAGAACATCAAAATCTCTTTCAATGAAATTTTTTGCCGCTGATTTTGTCTGACCGCCTAATTGGCCGCCCGTTTAAGGGTTGGCCGTACATTTGGTCGTCCGTCTATGATTTGGCCGGCCAACTTCGCGGTCCAAATTTTTGGCCGCCGGCCTGGCCGCTAAAGTGGCCGCCTTATTTTGGCCGCGTCTGGACCGGCCAGGCTTGGCCGCCGCCCAACACTATCTATTAATTTTTTAAGCTTGATTTTTGCATGAGCATGTTTAGCTATGTTGATTAACACATAATTAATTGGTTAATTCAATTAATTTAGCTATTACTTTACATTTTATTTTTTAGCTATTTTGATTCATTCTATTATGATTATTGCTATTTTAATACAGTTCTTGCTGTTTGGTTTTACCATGCGTCTATTTTAAATGCTTTAAAAACTTTAAAATGATATTCAAAAAAGGCTTTTAAACATGTTTCTAAGAAAATTGAGGCATAAAAATTTCAAATCCAGGTTCTATTCTATCAGAATCTTTATTTTATTGATAAAAATTAATAAACGAAATTGTGTTCGCTTGAAGTCAAACGGAAGACCTGAATCGGATGGTATTATTTTTTGTCTTATTTTCAATTTTCAATAATTATTTTTATCTGCAATTATTTAATTATTTTTCATAGCGAATAAAAATATTCAATATTTATTGGCTATTTTTTTTATTGTTAAATAATGAACATTGTGAAGAAAAGTGTTCATGAGGATTAAAAAAATGTTCTAAAGCTTTTCTATGAATAAATAAAATTAATTGGTTATCCAATTAACATTTTTATTTCAAAATTTTATAATCAATTAAATAATGCCGACTGGTGTGTTTTTAGGTCGGGCAACGATCTTAAAATATAATTTAAAATGTTTTAGGCTTTTAGGGCTATATTTTTAAAAACAGTATGCTTGCGCATAGGCTTGATGGGTCTTGTGAGAGGTAATCAAAATACAAAAATATATTTTGATCAATTTTGAAATTAATTTATCTATTATCACTAATTATGCTAATTTATCACTAATTCATAATAAGGAATTTTCCTACTGTAACCAAAAGAATTTTTGAAATAGTGAATGATAGCTTATTAAAAAACTGTAATGACAAAAAAAATTTAATCTTTACAATAATGATAAGTAAAAAATCAGCGATAAAGTATCGATAAGAAAAGATAAAAAGCTTATTGCAATAAAAAAATTAACGATAATTAGCGAAAAATTTGCGAGAATTAAGGATTTTATCGATAATTCTCGTTTTTGTATCGTTAAAAGGATTACTTGGGAATGGCAAAAATATAGCACAAATAAGAATAAAAAATTTCGCTTCATTTAAGTTTGATTTATAGTAATCTATCCCAGTTTTTTCTATCGCCAAAAATGTAATGCCAATTATTCAATAGTTTCAATAGTTTTTTTAATGATTTGAAAGGCTTGAGCTAATGCCAATTATTTTATTGCCATTTTCTTAAATAAGAATCAATCACCAAAAATTAAAATAAGGATCTAATGCCATTTTGTTAAATAAGAACCGATTGCCGAAAAAAATTGAACAATTACTTTTGATTAATTTATAATTATCTTCAAAAAAAACAAACTTGACTCAACTATCTCGCAAACATAACCGTTTAACGGAACTGAATATTGTTATACAAAAAAAATTATCTAGGTTACTTAACTCAGTTTCGGCACTTTGAATTGTTAAAATGCAAAAGTTTAGTTACTTTTAGTTTATTTCTTTTTGTTTATAAGTTTGTTTGTTTAAGCCATGAAAGGATTATTATTTTAGTTTTTGAGTTTAGTTATGTTTTTGATTTAAATAAAGTTATTATTATAATTTCAGTTTTGTTTAATTATTTATTAACACAACACCATCCACTACAGACGTCCATCCATCAAGGACAAAGTTAAATTAAAGGTTAACTAAAATTAAGAATTTAACATTGGTGCCCAATTATTGAACAAGCTTTAGACAAGTTTTTCGGACGAACTCACGCGTATTAATATTTTTTTTCGATCACGGTCAGTAGGGAGACTGGAGTGATTGAAGGTTGTTTATAAGATTATTAATGGTCTGTATTGAGTCAGCGGTTGATGTCAATAAGCCCATTGGGATTTTTTTTGGTTTTCAAAATTTAATCATTACACGTGTTTAGTTGTGATTTGTACTGTGTCAAGGACGGCGTCAGTAAAATCACGTTGTTTGTTTTTTTTTTCAAGTCAACATTTGGGTAAATCATATTCATTTAATTAAATATATATCCCACTTAATCAATACATCCGATATATCAATCGTCAAATATTTAAGACCACAACTTTCAGGATGGATTATTTTAAAATATTTAAATTGGTTTTGGGATTAATTTATGAACCAGACGTCTTATCCAGAATAGCTAAAACCTACAGCAGCTAAAACCCCTACCACTCAAACCAATTGGTACGGATACATTGAGACAACACTCAGAGACGTTTGGTCGAACAACCAATCAATATTTATCATCGCTTCCTCGTTCATTTTCTTCATAGCGATGATGATTTCAAATTTTCGACGTCAAAGAGCCTTAGAAAAACAAATACACGAGTCTATCAATCTTATTAAACAAATTAGTAACAACAACACGCCACAGTTTATATGTTCAAACGTCAACGCAAACGCGACCTCAACAACAAACCGACTAACGAGTAATGCATGTGCAAAATTTCAAGCTACACCGACGACGTCAACACCAACAACGACCACATCAAGACCAAACACTCAGTTAACATCAATGACGACAGACGACGTCGACTACCCGTACTTGGACACATCTTTACGAATGAACAGCACACCAAAAACATATTCAGAGACAAGAAATCAATCCGACGTGATGAACCCATCTGCACCAAATACATCAATAAGCAGTGAAGATTCAACTTTTCAAGCGCAAAATAGACGTGTCAGATTCGCAGACGAAAGACACCCGGAGTATGAAACAAACGTTACGATGTTTCCTTTTATATTTATCAAACCACCCGAAAAGTTCGATGCAAGAAGAACGGACGTCAGAACATGGATCAAAGAATTCGATTTATTCATCCAAGGCCACAACATCACCAACAACAAGATGAAAGTGGTGCTATCCTACTTAGACAACGAAACACGACAAATCGTTGAAAATACACATTTTAGCTATGGCGACAACATTGCGTATCAAGAATTCAAGAATTTAATGATCCAGCTCTATTGCAGGAAACTGAAATAAGAAACGGAGATGAAAAGAAAATTTTATGAACGCGTACAGCAATCATATGAAAACGCATACCTGTTTGGAACACAATTGCGTATTTTGTCAACACAATCACATCCGGAATTGTTGCCATTCCAATGTGAAAACGTCATCAAAGAACAATTTATCAAGGGTTTGAAAGATAGATCTTTAAGGACCAAGTTACAAATAGACAAGGATAGCAAGTCACTTAATGAAATTGTAGACGATGCAATGAGATACGAGAGAGCATACGCAGACGTCAACGATTTACCATCACACTCTTATAACGAAAGAGAATATAACACGCACAAAATCGACAAAGTGACGTCGATAAACACAAGACAAAACCAAAATCAATCATACCAGAGCAACCAACATTATCAATCAAACAGCCAAAACTACCAACAACAAAATCAAAATAGACAACAAAGCCAGCTGTATAACAATGAAGAAATCAAATGTTACAACTGTAACAAGATAGGACACTACAAACGCGATTGCCCAAACAAGCCCAAGGACGCATTGAACAATATTAATCCACAGCCCACAGAGATGCATGGAATAGGTAAATTGAACGATATGTACGTTTTATTTCTAGTAGATACGGGTGCAAAACATTCTTGCATAAGCAATAGAGTATGTGACGCGCTGGAATTGACACCAAACAAGATTTCAATGGAAGTATGCAACCCATTGGGAGAGGAAATGAAGACGTACGGGCGAGTGACGGCGAAATTCGAAGTGAATGGGAACGAAGTAGTGTTTGAGGCGCTCGTGGTTCATAATTTATACAACGAAGTGATCCTAGGTCTAGATACACTAAAGAGATTTGAGACGTCTAGAGACGCATTGAATATTTTGAAAAATTGGACGTCGAGATCATACGATAGCAAGCATATGGAAGCGTTTTTGTCCGAAGGAACATTTGGTACACAATGGAAAAATTGTGAGAAAATGATGTTGAAGATTCCAAATGACTCACTTGGCCAAGCGAAATTGATTTTAAGTTCAATTGACTCATCCAAGTTCAACGACGAGTTAATTCGCCAAGACATCTTTAGTGTGAATAATATTAACACCGGACAAACAGAAATAAATGAAGAGACACTCGACGTATATAGATACCAAATCAACAGACAAATCGAAGAATTGTCGGCAAAAAGCTATAAAGATCTTACACCAACATCAAGAGCAACACATAAGATCGAATTGTACGACAAAACTCCATTCAATGTTAAAACAAGGCCAATACCATTTTCCAAGAAAAAGGAGTTTAAGAACATCATAGACGAGATGCTGGACTCAAAACTAATTCGACCTAGCAAGTCACCATACTCGTCACCAATACATTTAGTGAAAAAGGCCGATGGAGGCATACGTCTGACAATTGACTATCGGAAGTTAAACAAGTTGACGGTGAGGGATGCATACCCGTTACCAAGAATTGACGTCCTGCTGTTTAGTTTGAAAAGAGCGAAAATATTCTCAAAGTTTGATTTACACTCAGGTTATTTTCAAATCGTCGTCGAGGAAGAATGCAAGAAATACACCGCTTTTACCTGCGAGTTTGGCCATTTTGAGTTCAACGTCATGCCCATGGGACAAACCAACTCAGGAGCAACATTCCAACGTTTCATGGACGATATTTTTAAAAAGCTGATTGGTGTATGTTGCTGGGTGTATCTTGACGATATTATAGTCTTCTCTGAAACCGTCGAAGATCATCTCAAACACTTGAACAAAATTTTCGAAATTTTTCGAGAACATGGACTAAAATCAAGCGTCAAAAATGCAAATTTTTCCAAACTTCAATCACGTTTTTAGGCCACATATTAGAGAATGGTACGATCAAACCATCAGATGAAAAAATTGAAGCAGTAACAAAACACAAAAAGCCAGAAGACGTCGATCAAACCCTAGCTTTTGTTGGAATAACATCATACTATAGGAAATTTGTAAAAGATTTTGCTAGAATAGCATATCCGCTTCATGAACTGTGCAAAAAAGATGTAAAGTTTGCATGGAACGACCAATGCCAAAACGCATTCGACACATTAAAAAACAAACTAGTCAATGAGCCTATTCTAACGCTTCCAGATTTTTCAGAGAGATTCTATTTAGAGGTAGACGCATGTAGCATAGGCATAGGCGCAGTGCTATCTCAAAAAGATGAAAGGGGACGTCTCAAACCAATAGCTTACTACTCACGAAAACTCAGTAAAGCCGAACAAAAGTATTCGACGTCGGAAAAAGAGATGCTAACCATAGTAAATGCAATGGAGCACTTTAAAGAGTTTCTGTTCGGTGTGGTAGTTACAGTGGTTACAGATCACCAACCACTTAAATGGATCCACACTGTAAAAAATCCAGCACCTAGATTGGCCCGATGGATAATAAGGCTTGAAATGTTTGATTTCGACATTGAGTATCGACCTGGATCCAAAAACGGAAACGCCGACGGTCTATCTAGATGGCCAATAGACAAATACACCGAGATGTCAACGGAAGAAGAAGAGTACATATTTAATAATTTAATGACTAAAAAGGACACTTTGAACGAATTGGAAATAATCCTGGAAGAAGAGGAGTGGAGTGATATCGAAGAAGAGTCAACGACTATAAATGTTTTGCTGTTTAAAAAAATGGACGGTTAGTGTGAACAAGCTGCGGACGAGAACATTGAATGGGCAAAGAAACTTGTTAAAGGAGAAAAAGATAATAAGAAAGTCAACTAGTCGACGTTAAACGACGAACAAGGTGCATACATGAAAGAAAAAGATAATTTAAAAATTGATAATGACACCTTATGGCGAGTTTCAAATGAAAAAGAAAACAAGGTTATACAGTACGTAGTCCCAAAAACAGAAAGAACAAAATTGATCGAGTCTCAACACACGTCGATTACAAGTGGACACTTAAAGTTTGACAAAACCTTAAACAGAATAAGAAATAGATTTTACTGGCCAAAGTATCATACAGACGTTAAAAAGTTCATTCAAGAATGCCTAATGTGCCAAAGGACGTCTAATCCTCTACGAAACATCAAAGTGCCACTCAAACCAATACTGTCAAACAAGCCATTGGAAATACTCACCACCGATATTTTTGGCCCTCTTAAGGTTAGTAAAAATGGTTGTAAATACATACTCGTTATTATTGACCATTTTACAAAATGGCTTGAACTTTATGGTATGAAAAACATAGACGCCAAATCAACAGCCGGATGCCTTTTAGATTTTATTTGTAGATACGGGATACCGGAAGCCATTCTGTCAGACCAGGCAAAGAATTATCAATCCAAGTTACTTGAAGAGCTATGGGAACTTCTGGATATGAGACGTCTTCGAACAACACCATTTAACCCTAAATGTGATGAATTAAGTGAGAGAGTAAATCGAGTGATGAAGAGAATGATTACGTGCTACGTAAATAAAACACACGATGACTGGGATGAGTTGTTGCCTTTACTCAAACTAGCGTATAACTCAGCGGTACATTCAACCACAAAATATACACCATACGAATTGATGTTCGGCCACAAGCCAAAAATGCCCATTGACCTCATTTACCAGACGCCGCAAATTAATTTAAAATTGGACACAGCCGGATATGCAGATAAAATAAAGAAGACTCTAAAGATAGCCCATGAAAGAGTACGGATTAACCGCGACATAAAAATGTTGAAAGCCAAGTTAATATACGACAGACAAGTTATGGCAGCACCTTTCAAAAAGGGTGACGCGGTCTGGCTTAAAAATGACGAAACCAAGAAGGGCCAATGTAAGAAGTTTATTTACAAATGGAAAGGCCCATATCTAGTCACCGAAAAGGTTAATGACGTCAATTATATAATTAAGCCGCTGTACAAGAAAGGACGCGGAATCACAGTAAACAGATCAAGGTTAAAAAGACATTTCTATAAACTAGATGAGGGACACGAGTTGACCGAACCAACAGTCCGAAAGATCCCTAAAATTAAAGCCAATCCAAGAACAATATACGCCAGAAAGTTGATAAAAAGGGCCAAAAAGGATAAAAGAGGAAGAGAAAAAAGGATTTGAGAGATACTACCAGGAACAAGCGTGGACGTCGAAACGAACCGACCCAAACCAATCCCACTGGTCATGGCAACCACTTTAAATCCGGATCAAACTTAACCACCAGAAGACAACGTCGATGACCTGAGTGACCCAACCTTCAAAAAAAAAATTAATACAGATATATATGTCCCAGATAGGCCGCGACGTCAACGTAAGCCTCCGAAAAGGTACGATTCGTCTCATAAATGAATGGAGAAAATTTAAACAATTGTAAATATGGTTTCGAGTAACAGTTTTAATTTTAATTTATTATACAACTATAAAAGACAAGTTTAATGAATTACCTAATTTAAATACATAAGCGATTATCGCATAACTTAGTTTTCATATTAATCGAAAATAACCAAAAATGGAAAGACGTCAAGAAGAAAAGTGTGACCAAATTATCATCCGATGTTTCCCACGACACTTCGACAGCTTTATGTTGAACTGCTTTGTAGGTGAGTTGAGAGGTCAAGTGGGCCCGGTCAGATATTTCAGGGTGATCGAGGACCATTTTAACAAGCGTCTGGATACGGTGGGGTTTTTGGGCTTTTACAATTCCCGTGACAACATCAGGTGTCTAACCTCTCGGTACCCGAGGATCGTGAACCCACAAGACTCAACACACTTCTTACAATTCCGGAATAATAAGTAAAAAGGAAGGAGTGCGATTTTGACGATTTCCCACACACAGAGGTGAAGATAGTCAAATGGCTCCGTGACGGCCGAGAGGTCGTTAGAACGTGGACCCATAGGGACGAAAATTATGAACATCAAGAATGCACGATTGAAATAAGCACAGAACCCCAAAATAAATATGAGCCGGAGTCAACACAAAAACAAGTGCTGCAACAAAGAGAGACGTCGAGTACAACTAAAATTAAGTGGGTCGTTTTTAACGAGACTGGCACTGACACTGTGGACAACGGTCTGGACGTCGAAGAGCAGAAGTATTGAGACCGAGCCTCGGAGTGGCTCTCAAAAAAGGATGAGAGCATTGTTAAAATGCAAAAGTTTAGTTACTTTTAGTTTATTTCTTTTTGTTTATAAGTTTGTTTGTTTAAGCCATGAAAGGATTATTATTTTAGTTTTTGAGTTTAGTTATGTTTTTGATTTAAATAAAGTTATTATTATAATTTCAGTTTTGTTTAATTATTTATTAACAAAACACCATCCACTACAGACGTCCATCCATCAAGGACAAAGTTAAATTAAAGGTTAACTAAAATTAAGAATTTAACAGAATCAATTGAAACTTCAAAAAAATTTTTGATTTTTTTTTGTAAAATTTTTTTTAATTGACACAGTAAAGATAACTTTATCACTATTTTAATTGAGCTTGGGAATATTTTTTTTATTCATGTATATAATTTTCTACGTTTTACTTCCTAACTTTTTGACATCATGTAAAAGTATGAGAGTTTTTTAGAGAATCGCTGAAATTTTAAATAATGAGATTTTTAATTTTTTTTCATATAAATTTAAAATCTTAATAGTTTTATTAAGTTAATCAAAATTAACACATCATTTTAATAAATTATCTTATTTTTTAATAATATACCATTGGTTATTTTTTTATTAAATAAAATTATTTCCATTTTTCTACAAACACATGTTGATAATATGATTTTTAAAAATAAATTAAAAATAAAATTCATCTAGCTTAAATTCTTGTATAACATTCATCGTAACATAACAAAATTAATTTTTAAGGCATACAATTATCGTTCACCAATAATATTTTTTTTATTCACCAAAATAATAAAGAATATCACCAAAAAAATATAATCTAAGGCGAAACTCGATTACCAAAATTTAACACCTAATTGGTGTTTTTTGTCGCAAATCTATTCTTAATTGACACCAAAAAATCACAATTACCTGTGCAAATCAAACCACCAATTCAAAATAGGTTTCTAAACCAAATTAATCTTAATTTAACCTAATTAATTTATACTTCACCAATTCAATTTTTTATTCATCAAAAATATTTTAAATAGTATTTTGTGTTATGTTATTTTACCGCAAATCCTAAAAAAATCAATTGAAACTCGATCGATACGATGGCAACAACGGTGATTCAAGATTACACAGTATCGTCATCAAGTGAAAACGTACTTGTTTATCAAGATACTAGTGATGATTTAGATTCGGATATTGAATCTGAGACATTGAACAGAAAAAGGAAAAGAAGCAAAGGTCAAGTATACAACTTGCACAACAATTATCAGTTATTTGATGAAGCTTTGGAAGATCTCATTAAAATAGGCAATTGGAGAAAACAACGCAAGCATTATACCAGCGATGGAGCAAAACATTATTTTAAATGCAGCAACAGCAAGTGTCAAATGCAAGCCTACATTTTAATTAAGAGTGATGACAACAAGGTGGTCCTATGCATAAATGAAAATCAACACGAACATGGCGATGAAATAACATCCAAATTACCCAAAAGCACCCAAGAAGCGATCATTGAATTATTCCAAAATGGAATAAGTAAACCAATTCAAATCCTCAATGGCTTAAGCAAGAAATCAAACATTGAAAAGCCTACCAAAGCCCAATTAGCGAATTTCCTTGCAAGATACAAAAACAAAAAATATGGTGAACACAAAGTATCTTTAGGAATGTTAGAAGAAATTATAAAAACGTATACATCTATCCCAACTGATCAAGAACTAGACAAGATGTTTGTAAGCAATTACGAAATTTCATATGACGATTCACAAGACAAGTCACAACTGAGAGTTTTTTTAACATCCAGACGACTTTTATCTGCAACATTTCATGTCACTCACGTCAATTTAGATGGAACTTATTAATTGATTTGGAACGGGTTCCCTGTTATAATGATTGGTACAACAGACAGATGCAAGCATTATCACCCTTTCGGTTTGGCTTTGACAAAATCAGAAACAGAATCAGATTACGAATTTACTTGCAATTGTTTAAAATTTGCTGTTTCTAAAATAAGCTTACCAGCATTTTTGCCAACTTTATTAATTGCTGATGGTAGTGACGCAATGACAAATGGAAATGAGCTAGCTTTTGGTAAGCCTAGTAAAAGAATTATGTGTTGGGCCCATGTGCTTAGAAATGTTAATAAGCACTAAGTTTCAATTCCAAGTGAGACCAGGAATGCAATTATATCAGAAATCAAGGTAAAACAATTATCAATCAATGAAGATATATTCAAAGCAGCGATTCAATTATTTTGTGATAAGAAAACAACCGGTCATTTAACATAAAATAAACAATAACCTAAAATTATATTTTGTCGGCAATAAAAATAATCAACAAATCGATCAAACATATTTTGACAACTGGATGAATGTTCACCTTAATTGTGATTGGGATGAATTCGAGGATTATAAAAAGCACGAACCTTTACTATATGTCATAGACCCGATTTAGTCGATTTCAAGAACGGAAAATTTTAATGTAGATGGTTCATCAAGAATAACATTTGCAAGCACTTAATTGGAATATCAAAAATTCTTAATATTCCTGAATGTGAAATACCCTTATCAGCGAAAAATATTCCTATCGAATAGAGAAAACCTGGAAGACCTGCAAAGGCAAAACAAGCCTTGATAATTATTTATTATATTTATTATTATTTATTGGTTTGATTTGTATTATTATTGGTGATAAAAACTTTTAATTTGGTTGAAATAAATATTTTTTTGGTTTAAAACAATTAATAAATTTGGTGGAAAAATAATATTTTTTTTGGTGAAATAAAATTGTTTTGGCGAAAAATATATTTATTTGGTTCATTTTTTAATATTTTTTATTATTTTTTTAATATTTTTTTTTTTTTTTATTATTTTTTTGGTGAAGAATTTGATAATTATTTGGTGAAGTAGAAATTTATTGCCAATTTTTAATGTCGAATTTATTCTTGTCAAATACAGTTGAACCTCGATACACCTTGCAAGTCGGACGAAATTCTCCTACTCGTTTTATCGAAACTCGTTGTATCGAAATCCCATTAAAAATGATAGACAAAAAAAATTTTGGTTTCTAAAATTTTATTTAACAAAAATAAATAAATGTTTAACAAAATAAAAATTATTTGAAAAGATCAGAAATAGATGTCTGTTTTGAACTGCATTTTTTGAGTTAGGATTTTTTTACTCTACCCTAAATATTCTAGGTAGAATAAAAGTAACCTGAATAAAAGTAATCTGAATCACATTGTCATCTGTAACGGTTTTTGAGTGACAATTGTTCAAACCAAAACAACATTGATTTATCGACATCATCCTAACTGGACAATTTAATCCTTCCGAACTGAGGAAAATCAAATAGAAGACCTGGATTTTATGGAAAGATATTCAAGTAATCATAACTATTAGGAATAATAAATTTTTTTGATAAATCTAAATTTTTATTATATTACTATTTTTTTTATATAACTATTTTTTTATACTTTAAATAAATTAAAATTGCCTTAATAATTTCTCATTTTATATTTCTTAAAAAAAATTTGTTAAAATTCATTTTTTTTTTTGGTATAAAAAATTTACAGGGTAATTTTCCTATTTTCCTTTTGGGATTAAAAAAAATGGAATTTCTTATTTGCAAAACGGGATAGTTTTCTTAAAAAAGAAAACGGGATGATTTTTCTTATATATATTAAAATGGGATAATTGTCTTAAGAAAAAAAATGAATACTATTTTATGTGCTACTTAAATTATTTTTTCTGCTCCAAAAATTCAAAATGATATAAAAAAAAAATGTTTATTTTTTGTGAAACAAAATTTAATTTTTATGATATTTAATTTACATAATATATATAATTTTTTTTACTTTGATATAAAAAATAAACAAATGAATAAAATATTAAAAAAATTATCTTTTAATCAAATAAAATTAATTTATTTTGGCTCTTTTGTTCATGTTTATTGATTGATCTTCGACTCATTTTTTAAGCACTCGACCTCTACCGCGTTTAGTTGGTAAATTACAGATGATTTCTTGTAAATTAGGTTCAACCGGTTGCTCAACAACGAGATTCTTAACATCACTATTAATAACCATATTATCTTCTTGAATTATTACTCCATTGCTAGAATTACTTAGCAAATTATCTTTTTATTTTTATTATTAATTTCTATACACTAAAAAATATTTAAGATATCAGCATAATTAATTTTTCTATCTTATACATTTTTTTTATTCTATCATTTTTATGAAATTTTGTATCTATTTTTATTTTTATTTATGTAGGAGAAGGGTTTGGGCAAAAATAGCCATAGATCAAAGGGGTAAAAAATGTCATAATAAATTATTTAAAAAAAAATTGGCATCAAAAAAATGTCTAACCAATTAAATTTTTTTGATTTTCAATTAATGATTGGTTATATCTCTGAAAAAAAAAGTAGTGATGGGAGTTTTCTCTTTAGTTTAGTTAACTTATTTTTAGTCGATTCGTTTTTAAATAACTAAAATTTAGCCAACTAGCTTTTAGTTATCTAATTTTTAGTCGACTAATTTTTAGTTAACTTATTTTTAGTCGACTAAACTAAAATTATTAAGTAAAGTTTAATTTTTTAAATCTATTTTTCTTTTAGAAAATAATTTATTTATTTATTTGTAAATCTGTATCGAGCGTTAGCTCCTTCAGAGAAAAATAAAAAATAAAAACAAAAATAAATAAAAAAATGATTAAAATAAAAGTTACTGAATAAAATAAGAATTAAAAAATATATTTAAATAATTGAAATTTGAAAAGGAAATAAAAGAAAAGAAAAAAAGAAACAAGAAAAAAAAATAAAAAATCGTTTTTGAAAGGCAGAAAATAGATACCAAATTTACAAAAGTTATATTGGTTTAGTTTTCAGAGGTAAAAGAGTCTATGACAAGGTAGCAATTACACAATCGAGTTGGATAGTAAGCAAATCTAGATTCGAAACCTCGTCTATACTCATTTACCAGTCTAAGAAGTAATGGAACAGAATTCGTAAGTCCAGCCCTAACATATCTTTCGGTCAATTCAAAAAGCCGGTTCGAAATTGTATGAAGTTTTAATTTGTTTTGGGGCTCGTGGTATAAAATTCTTGAGGGGGTGTCAAACCTTAGTTTAAGAATGGATCGAACTGCTGAGTTTTGAAAAGTTAGAAGTTTTTTAAAGTTAGTATCAGATAAAGAGTTTAAACACGGAAATTATAGTCTAAAATGGAACCAATTAGCTATATATTTATATAAATTTCCAAGTGTTCTGTGATGTAGACGCCAGTTTTTATTAGATAAAATTTTAATTAAATTTAGCCTAGAGTTGCAACGCTCTTTTAATTCATCAATCAATGGACTAAAGGTTAGCTGTGAGTAAAATCTGATGCCTAAGAATAAGTTCAAGTGAAAAATTATCAAATGAGGAGTCTATAGAAAATTCGATACCATTCTTAATTAAGATTGCAACCCCGCCACCTCTCTTATCTCGAGGTTTAGCAATCGATTGAAAATTTTTGAAGTCTAAGTAAAAATTGGACTGGGTCGAGTCAATTTTTATTTCATTAATCAAAAGTATGTCAGGGGATTCCTTTGATAAAAAATATTCCAATAGTTTAGTCTTACTGGGTAAATGATTACAGTTCCAATGAATAATTACTAACCTGTCATTTGAAGTGGATTTTTTTTTTGTTCATTTTAATATCGTTTAAAAAAAATGAAAAAAACACAACTAATTCATCGAGTTTCGTTTCGATTTTGGTCATGATTCTGATCCGAATTCGTAATTGAGTCATTCGAAATAAAGCTCTCAAATGCGTCCTCTTCTTCTTCGCGACTTGTCAACTGTTTTTTCACACAGTTGGTTTTTCGATTCGCTTGGTTTTTCTGATTGACGTTTGGGATGGTTTTCTGTAAAAACTTGAGTGTGATTTGTTTTCGCATTTGATTTGTTCTGGCTAGTGACCTGAGACTGGTCATCACTCGTTTTTGACAAATAAAATTTTCTAGGACTGGGTTGTTAAGACTGGTGTCACTTGATGCTGATTTTTGTTCCATATTACAATTTTCGGAAACTCTGGAGTTTTTGGAGATGCAGTGTTGGACTCAATATTTGTTGAAGGTTCAGTTTCATCAGATTCATTGATATATAGATCACTATAGTCAATTTTACTCCGCTCGAGTGATTTTAACTTTTCAGCCAAAGAACATTTTTGGGTTAAGTGTCCTTTTTGTTGATATTTGCCACAAATTGACTGTTTGAGTGGGCACTCTGCAATGTTGTGCCCGTCATCGTTACAAAAGTAACACTTTGGCTTTTGTCCAGCTATATTAAAAACACATTTTAACCCATACATAACTGTTGGTCCAGATAAACTTTGAATTACTAGATCGGCATCTTTCGGAAAAGAGAGTTTAACTCGTTTGACTCCGTTTTTCATGGTGATGTCATTGTATGTTTCCTCCGAAATGTCTTCAATCTTGAGTCCATCGATTTTCAAAAAGTTGAAAAAGTTGTGAAATAGTTGCGTGTTCAAATTTGTGGGTAAAAAATGAATTCCGAATGTACAATATTTTCTTGGATCTATAACTTTGTTGGCGTCTTCGAGTTTGAATTCTTGATCGTTTAATTTAACTGGACATTCGAACAAATGGTTTAGTTTTAGCGTGGAATTGATTTCGATTATCCAAAATTTGTTTGAAGCAAAATTGTAAATCGATGTGATTTGATTTTTTTGGAATCGTCTTCAGACTTGGTCAAGTAATTCGAAGATAACTTGGTGGTAAACTGGTTTATCAAGCTTCTTGAGGTTCAGTTTCAGCGAATTTTTAAAATTCCATCGTAGAATTTCCTCTTTGTTAGTCGAAATCGCATGCGACATTACCAACTCAAAATTTTTGTTAATTTATTTCAAATTTCAATTTCAATTTCAATTTTCTTTAATAATTTTCTTTAAAATTTTTACTAAATAAAATTTATAACTTAAGCAATTAGTATGATTTTTCTGTAGCAAGGAATCAAATAAATTAAAATATGAGTAAATTATCAATTAATGATTCTTTAAACCTTTGAATTTAATTGAGATCTATTTCTTTTTGTTAGTAAATTTTTTTCTTCTGCTTTTAAATTATTTTTAATTGCTAGTAAAAAAAATTGATTAATGATAGCTAAATTTTAACACCTAATAGCTAAATTTTAACACCTAATAGCTAAATTTTAACACCTAATAGCTAAATTTTAACACATGATAGCTCAATTTCAACACATGAAAGCTAAATTTTTATGTTTCCTAAAAAATTAAATAATGAATTACTTAATTAATTAACTTGAAAAATGATATATAAACAAATCCTAATAATCAAGAAAAAAGACGATTTTCGTTTTTTTCACAAGGTAGTAAAGGTAATTTTTCTTTTCAAATGTATTTGCTCTTGCACCGCGATTCACAAAAATGCACTCCGCATATGTCAACAGATAAACATAATCATGCAAGTAAATGTGAATTAAAATTTGATGATCAAAGTTTAAATCCAAATGTTAAGGATGGGATACTAAGAATTTACGAAAATGAAACTAAGTCAACTTCCTTTATTTTTGATGAACTAGACGATAAGGATGTGGTCGCTTCTGTCCACCAAAAATACAATTTGATTCATCGCTATAAATTTAAAAATTATGGTTCGCGGAACATGACATTGAATGAACTTAAACTATGGTATGCTAAAAATCAAGATATACCCGAAAGTTTAGACAAAGTTTTTGTTGGAAATACATATTTTGAAGCTGGTTTAGACGAAGTAAAAGCAATGCGTATATATTTTACTACAAAGCGTTTAATGTATGTAATACGACGAATTGACTATCGTTTAAAAAAAATAAGCAACAAAAAATTAGAGAATCTTTAGGAAATGATATTTTAAATCTACAAGCTCAAATTGAAAAATATAATTTTAAAAGTGTAACCAAGTCATTAATTGAAAAATGGAAGATACACAATGACCATTCAATCTATGCTTTTTTAGAATATTTTGAAGATCAGTGGGTAAAATCAAAAAGTGGATGGTACGAAACATATTGTCAAAGAATACCCAGTACAAACAATTCATTAGAATCCAACAATAATCTAATTAAAAACAATGGTACTTTTTGCAAACGTTTACTAGTTGCCGAGTTTTTGAATTTGGTTTCAGAACGGTTCGTCAAAAGATGGTCAAGAAAGCGAGCTGATGATTATCCTGATAAAACCGAGTTTTACGTAAAAGTCAATCCAACTTTAGAAACATGGACTAATGCATGGCATTGGAAATAGAAAAATTCGAAAATAAACATAGCAAAAAAACAACTTGATAATTCTACTATTTATTACATAGCTTCTAAAACAAATTCCAATAGACAACTAAATAAAGAATTAATCATCGAAAACAAAAAAAATTTTAATTTAATTGATGTGAATGATTTTGACAAATGATTTAATTTGATAACATCTATTTGGGCAGTTGAAAATCATCAGATTGGAGACAAAGCACGTGTACATGTCCTTTTTATAGAATAAGCTATATTCATAAACATATTTAAGCTATATATTGTAAAGAAAAAAAACTCGAATGGCATCCAAATGCACATGATGTTCCATTAGGTCAAAAAGGAAAAAAGGGTAATCCTGGAAAAACAAAAAAAGCTTTACAAAATCAATCATTTGAATCTCAACAGCAACATTTACAACAAAAAGAGCAGCAACAGCATCAACAACAAACTACTCCTTTGGAAAATTCGTTTCAAGAGTATAACGTTTTATCAAATGTTATAAATAGTGAAAACTTATCAAATCCTTTACAATTAGGTGAACCGATTGATTTAAATTTAGGTCACAATTATCAAGCTAATGCACAAAAATCTTCAAATGGTCCAAAACGTCGTGGCAGACCTCGTGGTTCTACAACTAAAAAAAGAAATACAGAAAATAGTTCTATCTGAAAATCAAAAAGAGAGCGAAAAAACTAAAATTGATATTTTCATATGAAATTTTTATATTTTTTGTCGGTACTTAGCTAAATTTTTTTTTACTCCTTTTCAACTTTAATATGAATAAAATTTTATCAAAATACTTTTGGTTATTTTTTTATACTTTTATTTTTGCTATCAAAAGAAAAAATTTTGCTATCATAAACATCATTTTATTAGCAGGTGAAAAAAAATTGCTATCAGAAGAAAATAATTTATATCATTATATTAGCTAGCATAAATAATAAGTAATCAAAACCTTATTAAATCTTATTAATCAGATCTTTTCGATCCACGGATACTATCAAAATCAAATGTTTCCATCAGGGTACTTACTTCTTCAAAATAAAGAGCGTAAAACGTATGTTGAAGCTTTTACCAATTTTAAAAAAATTGTTTACAACAAAAACGAGTTGAAACTTGAAGAGACTGTGTGATTTAGAAATCGCGATAATGCAAGCAATTAGTATCGTATTCGAAAATACAAGAATGCTCGGATGTTGGTTTCACTATAACCAAGCTTTTATCAGATACTTGTACGAACATTGTCAAAAAAGAGCGTTATATTACGATAATTTTAATTCAAAATTTGGTTTCGAAAATTCAGAGCGCTTTCACTGGTTCCATTAAAAGATATTATTAGTGAATTGAACAACATTTAACAAATAAAATTTGTTTCTCTTGTTCTTTAGAAAAATTATCATAGATGACTATTTTTACCTTGACAATGATTATTGATTATTTACCTTGACAATTTTCTTATGACTATTTTTGACTTTTTTTTTATGACAATTTTTGATATCCCCAGCAGAAGAGTGAATTTTTGTATCATCTTAAAATATAAGCCTAAGAACATTGGATAATTTTTCAACAGGAGTTTTTCTTGGGGCCGCATATGTTTTTTTTATAATGCTCTAAAACTTTTGCTTTTGCGGAAAGAAGAGTTGATATTGTCGATGTGCTAGTTAAAATTACTTTACTAATAAAATTACTTTCAATAATTCCTATCAATTTAAAATGAGTAAAAACAATAAGTTTATTGTTTTTTTCATTAATAAATTGTGAAAAAAAGTTTCTTCCTCGTTATCGAATATTAATTGTTAAATTAAATTTTTTTAATCTTTCTTTCTATATTACATGTAAAAAATTTTTTCGAGCTTTTTTATATAGTTTTTATTTCTTAAAAAAATAATTAAGCTATTTTTCAAAATGCCCGTTCTATCAAGTCTTCGTTATATTGAAACTCGTTGTATCGAAACAATTTTAATATCTTTTTCTTTTGCTCGTAATCGGTTCCAGTAATACAGCTCGTTATATGGTCTCTCGTTATATCGAGCTTCGACTGTTATTTGTCTAAATAAATTTTGCTGCTTATATATCTGTCGAAATTAACTTGTCGAAAACAGTTACAACCATTCGTTTTTTTTGCCTCACATTGACAAAATATGTTAAAATGCTTTCACTGCTACTTAAATAAGTTTGAATCTATATTTTTAATCTGGTTTATTTTTTAAGGAATTGGAAATTAAGTAAAGCAAAAATTCAATTTTAAATTCTAAATTATCATACAATTTAATTAAAAATAATCCATTTATTACCAATTAATTCTTTAAATTTTTTCTTTTCAATTGACATTTAAATTAAACACTTTTTGTTTAACATTTAAAAACTTACCGAAAAATTTGTAGCACTAGATTCATATTTTTATTACGAATTTAAATTTTATATTGAAATTTTTGTATTAAAATTCACAATGACGAAATTTAAATTGATTTAAAAAATCAAAAAAAATATATGAATGTATGGCGAAAAAAAACATTTATTTAAGTAAAATAAATTTACTGAGCTTCTTCATTTTCATTTTCATCGCATTCGCTAAATAATTCTGATTTATGCATAATTTTGAATATTAAAAATCAAATTTTTTTTTATTTCAAAATCTATAATCAAAGATATCTTAAATGTTTTAACTAGCTCGGAAAATGGGCAATTTGAAGTTTCTGATCAATTTTTGATGCTCAAAATGATCAAATCAAACTAAAGCTATTAAATAAATTGTTAGTTCATAATAGAAATAATGCACAGATACTTTTTTGGATTTGGTATACTATGTTAAATAAAAAAGATAAACTCTGCAATATCAAAATGCACACTGCAGAGTTTTCATCATCGAAAAGATGCTATTTTAAATGGATACTTTTTTGCAGACTTTTGCAGATTTTATCTTTGGATTAAACAAAGTATATAAAAACCAAAAATGTATATTTGCATTATTTCCATTATGAAATAACAATATATTTAATAGTTTTAGTTTGATTTGATAATTTTGAGCACCAAAAATCGATCATAATCTTCAACTTGCCGGAAAATGAAATAATCTTAGTCCAAAGTGTTGATATAAGATATATGTCTAATACATCATTATTTTCAATTTAAACTTGTATTTTAAGAAATATACAGCTGTTTTTTGACGAGCTTGATTTTTCGATTTTAATATTTTAGAAATTCTATGAATCAATTCAAGATTACTATTTAACTATTTTAAAAATTCTCATAATAAATTCAATTTTACTATTTTACTAATTTAGCGAAATTTTCTCTTAGATCAATTTTACTGTTTTAGAAATTCCTTAATAGTCGCTGACTCGACTTTGAAAAAATTAAAATCTTCTTGCTTAGTATTTTTTTATGACATGCGCACAGTGATTTAATTTTTCTCAAAAATGGTCAAATTTTTAAAAATTTATTATTTTCTCCTAATTTTGAGTTCCTATAGGTAAAAAAGTGTGTTGATTTCGAATTTCTGGTTTGTTTTTATAAATCATGGATTTGTTTCATTATAAAACATATTTTTTATTTTTAATTTTAAATAATTTTTTTAACATCAAAACATTAAGTTAATTTATATAAAAATTATATGAAATTAACAGAGTTTTAATAAAATAAATAATATTTCAATCATAAAATTTTGTTTTAAGTATCATAAAAATAATATGGTAAATCAAATTGTTCTTCATGAATTAAATTTTCTTCAGTATTTTGAATTTGACATTTTTCTAAATTGTCAAGCTTATCAAGGTCTTCTATTTCTCCATCTTGTCTTTTATATGAATATTTTAATACTCTCACAAGATTTAAACGATTATTTACTCTGGCATTATAAATTAAAGCCCTAAACAGCTTTTCATACGAATTTCCTTTCGCGAGCTCAGCAACAAGTTTTCGTTTTCTTTCAGCAGATAAAAATTCCCATGATTTAACTTTTCGCTTTTTCTCTTTAAAAATAAAATTGAAGTTGAAATTTTTCAATAAAAGCTTACTATTTATTTTTAAAGTAGGTTTTGACGTTCGTGTCATCGTAAAATTTTCATCGGTTAAATTAATTTTACCAGAAAGTCACTTTTCATTCGATTTTTTAAAAACATCATGTTTAAAGTAGACTTTTTTTAAATTTTCATAAATTTTATAAAAGGTAAAATTGATATTTTTTTGTAACATTTTTTCATTGAATTCATTGCAATCAATTTCAAATTTTTTAAGAAAATGTATTGTTACCTTCTTAGAATTAGCATCAAAAAACGTAGGCTTAAATATCAAATTATTGTTGAAAGCATATTCGTACAATTCACGGCGAGAAATGTCTGTTATCAATTTAAGTTTTGAGAATTATTTTTGAGTTTTTTAATTAAAAGGTTCTAAATTAAAAACATTTTTTAGATTTTTACTATTTTTTTGTATTTTTTCTTCAAAAAATTTGACCTAAAACAATTATTTTAATTCAATTTAAAAGTTTCTAAAAATGCAATATTTGATAAAAGACCATTTTTGAAATTAAATAATTTCTGTATCCGGCGGAATCCGGCGGGAACCTATATATTCCCATAAACAAGAATCAGAGTAGATTAAGTTCTTTTAAAACTCAGCTTGGAGAAATGTGGAGAACGTGACATAATATACCATCAAACTTTTGAAAAAACGAGATTTTTTAGATGAGTTTTGGCCAAATAACAGACCAAAAAAAAAACAAAAATCAAAAAAGGAAATATTTTTTTAAAACTAGAAATGAAAATCTATATACTATGAAAAAAAAAGTTTTCATGTTAATGCAAAGTATTTTTATTTAGATTCAAAAAATTGCATCATTTTTTTGAAAAAAAAAGTTGATTTTTAGTCATTTTCAATGAGATCTTTTTAGATGTCTATTATGAAATATCAAGTTTTTTTTCTTTTTTAATTAAAAATATAGACTTTTTTGGGTTAATAACTATTATAAAAAGTATATTATCTCAAAATTTGATATTTTTGTTAAATGACCATTTTTTGTCTAAATTAAATCACTGTGATGCGTTTGAAACTTGAGTGCCATCCCCAGAAAATATTGTTTGTAATTTTTTATTAGATTTGCACACGGCACACAATTTAAACATTTTAAAACTAGAAGCATCGCTTGTTTAATTTTATTTAAAAATAATTGTATATTTCGAAAAAAAATTCAAATTTTTTGAAATGTCAAGATTTGAGGAGAAATTGAAAGCTTGTTTTGATAAGAACTTAGATAAAAATGTCATAAATAGATATATGGTAAAATTGAATGATGCAATTTGGTAATTTTATAAACTTCTGTTTTAGCTTTAAAATAGTATTTCATCACATTTTCATAACTTTCACCAAAATTATAATCAGTTACAGCACGTTAGAATCTAATAAAGATCCTTCCATTGGTCTCCGTTGTCTGATAGTAATCTCTCGCCTTCAATATTAAGTCTAAAAAAAACTTTTGGTCAGTGATTTGTTCATTGTGTTTCCGAAAAAACCATTTCAAATTCGCCAATACATTTCAATAGGCTTAAGTTCACAATAAATTTTAGGCAAGAAATGCAATCGAATATTTGTGTTGTTCTTTTTATTTAACTCATTTACTAAGTCTTCTAGTTTTGAAATCTTTTTGAAAGCAGGGTGTTCAGCCGCTTTTTTCTCTAAATCTTGAAGAAAAATATCTTTTGGTAACATATCTTGGGGAATAATTTCTAGTTCTTTGCACAAAATGAACAATCACAGTATTTGTGTCATAAAATTAAAATGTCACAAAATCAGGAGTCATAAAATCGAGGGAGTACTGTATTACTAAAACATGTGCTTCAATTTCAACATTGTTTTATATAATAAACTAAACATGCATATGTAATATTTTAAACCAAAAAAAAATGCTCTTTAAGTGAGAAGATGATATAGTTATTAAGAGAACTACAACATACCTCCAACTTTTGAGACAGTTCCTTCCCTGAAAATACAAATTTAAAAATTTTTTTTAACCTATCGATTTGTTCGGCCCAATCTATGTTCTCCTGCACTTTATTACGCAGCTTTTCGTTTTACGTTCTCAGCAGTAAAATCTCCTCATTCGATTCCTCGAGCTCGCTTTCCATTTTTAGCTTGTCGCCTTTGAGAGACTGAACTTTGTCGGAGTATTTATCTCTCTCCTTCCTCAAACGCCATGTCGTTTTATGTTTTAATTTATAACATCAACCGCTTTGGTCATCTTTTCTCGACAGTTCAGCAGCTCATTTTCAACTTTTATTCGAAGTTGGTTTCTTTTTTGAGCTCTCGTAATTAATAATTTTCAGTGTTTGTTGCTGCTACTCTGAATGTTGCTGCTACTTGATCTGTTGCAGCAACTTGATTTAATGCTGGTACTTGATTTTTTAATTTGTACGCCTTACTCAGTGAGGTTGCTTTTGCTGGGAAATTATTTCTCCAGACCCTAATTCACGACCAGCAAGTTTTTTTTGAAAAGTAATTTTGCAATGCTGTCGTGTTTGTTAAAATTTTGGAAGCTTACAAAACCAACACAAGTGCCCCTTTCTACGTATTTGTCTTGGTAAAGGATGTAGGGTATGTGTACATGTTCTACATGTCCAAAGTCCTCTTGCAGACCACTTGTTTTTACCATCATGCCTTAGAATTCTGCCAACTCTTCCTGAATGATTGCATGTTTGAGTCGAAACGAGAGATCCTCGAAACGTATAAGTCATATATTTCGTTCAACATGATTGCTATTTAAGTGCTCCTACAGATCTAGGAAAATAAATCTTGAATTGCGGTACTGTAGAAAATGTTGAAAATTTGAAACTAAAAGGAGTTGATTATGAAATTTGTTGAACGAACATTGAGAAAAAAGTGTACACTAACACTAAATACTAGCAGAAATAGTATATTAGTAGTAACACGCAGTTACATTTAAAGTATTAGCATCGGCACATACTTATTTCTTTTTCCCTTATTATTTTCCGAATTTTAAAAATGAACTTTTTGAAATTCACAGTGCTATTCTTTATCTTTTTCATACGCGTAAATGCTTGGATGTACTTCCATAAAAAAGAAGAATTTGTACCTGACCACTCATTAACGGATCGAATCATATCTTATTTAAATCCGGAACTGGACAAATACGATTCAATTCGTAAATGGTGTTGGTTGTTCCGTTAAAGTTTATTCAACTTCGGAAACAATAATTTTTTTCTCGCTTGTTTTGTAAATTTCATAGCATTGAGGTATTTTCGTAAAGGGAGGCATTCCACGCCAAAGACAACCTTACACGTTATTAGTATGATGCATGTTAATAACTCAAACAGCAAAAAAAAAATGTCGTATTGAGGATCGAAATCCAGCAATTAATACGAACATTCTAAAATTTCCCGACGTATTCAGAAAAGAAATGGATGGTAAATCCTAGATGAACGTCATGGAACTATTTTTAAAAGACTTTGAAAAATCCGAAATGGGTTCGTATAGCAGTCAGCTACATAGAAAATCTAATATTGAAGCAATTTTCAAATTTAGAATCATCTTTACAAGATCACGAAAATGGATTTGAGCAATTCAAAACCGCCTTCTTGCGACTTGTAATAACATTAGCAGCTCTAGCCCAGTCTTTTTCTATCTGGACAAAACTCAATGAGTTCAGGCAAAAGCAAAATCAGTCAATTTCGGACAACGGACAAAGTATCATTAATTTGGTTGAAAGTGTTTTTCCAAACTTGTAACGTTCAATCGATTTGGACAATATCATTAAGGAGAGATTCGTTGAAGGCCTTTTCAACGTACGCTTAAAAGAAAATGCACGTTCAAAAATGCACAAAATGCAATCATTTAAACCCGATGAATTTTTTGGAATCAAAAGCCTTATTGACTACGTGAACTTCAAAAATAATGGCTTCGACGTAAAATAGTAGCACTGTAGCACCGAACACTAAGAATAATCTATATCCAAATGAAAATGATTACAATTGGAATCAAAAGAAAACTGAGAATAATATAAATCCAGATAAAAGAGTTCATAGCTACAACAATCGTACAAAACTCAGTACAACCCATACAATTGGAACAAAAAAAAGGCCGTTAATTTCAGTCCGACTCAACAGTGCGATAAGTATTAGCAACAGCAACACTAACAGAATAAAAAGCCAGAAGAACAAAAAAGGTCAGTAAATGAAGTCAGTCAGTGTCAGTGAATTCTAAATGTTGATTCGGGACAAAATAAAGAATTTTCTAATCCCATTTATGGTCCAAATATCTTAAAAAATACTTTGGTAAAGCACTTGTGCGATAGTGGAGCACGTAGATCATTAATTAGTTTTAAACTTTTTAAAATGAAACCGGTTAAAATGTATAACCTTTTATAAAAACCGATTAAAATGTATAACCAGTTATAGCAAACGGTGAAATGTATAACCGTTTATAAAAACAAGTTAAAATGTATAACCGGTTATAAAAACCATTTAAAATGTATAACCGGTTATGAAAACCAGTTAAAATGTAAAACCGATTATGGAAACAGGTTATTTAGTAAATTACATTATTTTTGTTTAAAATCGATTTTTTTTTAACCGTTGTACACATATCATCTATAATTTCAATTTATTTTTATATTTGTTTTACATTAATAAAACTCATAAAAATTTGCTGTTTTTTTTTAAATTTTCAGAAAAATTTATTATTTATTAATTGTAAACACGATAAATATTTTGCAACCAAATTTCAAAATTTCAAAACTCTAAATTCTAAATTCAAAAAATCAAAAATTCTGCCAATTATTTACTCAAAAGTATTTCTATGAAATAATTTTTTGTCCTTTCACAAACTAAAAAACCCATTAAATAATCCAACTAATCAAATTGTAAAGATTCTTGTTTAACATTTTTACTTTATCCAATTTTAAACTCTAAATAAAATCCAAAAATTTTCAACTGCTATGAAAATTAAAACAAAAATTATCTTTTCTTTCAATCTATTAGCCATTTCATAACGATCATATCCATATTCATCATTCGCATTTATTTTCGTTGAGATGACCAAAAAGTCAATTTTTAAGTGTCCAGAAAAAAAATCCTAAATTAAATTATCTCCTATATTTTATTTTTGTCAGAAGCAACATGTTAAAAATAGACTTTAGCGAAATTTAACGTAAAACTACTTAATTTTTTATTATACTTACTAAAAGCTTTTGAAAATATTACTTTCAATCATTCTTTTTGAATTACTAATTAAAACTCTAATTAATGTAAAAAAAAATCAAAGATACTTTGTAAAAAGCTTTCATAAATCAATATTTGGTTTTAAAAATATTGAGTTAAAATTAGACATTTTCTAGATAATGATAACTTCCAAAAAGAGAATTTATTATTAAATTAAATAAATGAATTTCTTCTTTCCAAACCAGAGATTATTAGAGATGATTGTTGTAAAATTTTTTTAATAAAATGTAAGTACAATAATAAAAAGATCAATTATTTTTGAAATTTAACATTTTTCTCATAGAAACTGTTTCCAAAAAATCCAAAAAAATTATCTAATTGAATATTTACCAAGTTATTCAAATTAAAAATTAAATTTCTTTGACCTGACCACTTCTTCAAGTCACAGTAAAACCACTGCAACTAACAATTAAAGCGAGTCAGATCCAGATCAAGAATTTTTAAGGTTAAATTCAGAAAAATTAGCAAATTTAATTTCAACAATAGATTATGATATATCAGGTTGTTTGGTCAATTGTTCCAATCATGGTACTTGCAAAAAAAATCAAATTTAAAGATATGAATGTCTGTGTGAAACGGACCATTTCGGAAAATCTTGTGAGGAAAACAAAAGGCTATGTAGCAATGCAAAGTTATGTCTCAACAACAGTACTTGTGTTGACTTGGTAAAATTTGAAAATGGAAAAGATAAAATCAGGTGTGACTATGTGTGCTTGTGCAGTCAAAACTTTTATGGTCAACTTTGTCAAAATGAGGTGAACTTATGTGAGAATAGGATTTGTTCTAAGAATGGCTATTGTAAATTTAAATTTGGTTTCATTTATTAAAATTGTTTTTAAATATGAATATGATGAAAAAAAGCAAAAGAAGAAGCAGAGAGTAAAGCGAGATAAAAGAAGGAAGGAAAACACAATCAAGTAATAATGAAAATTTTTTTTATTTAATTAAATTCTGGAACAAAAAAAAACAATTATAAAATTATTTTTTAATTTTTTTTATTTGATTCTTTTCTTTATCTGAAGGAGCTTAGTTTGGCTTAGTTAAACAAATAAATAAAGTTTTAAAAAAATGTTGCTTCTTTTTATTCAAACAATCTCATAATATCAACTTTAGTATTAATCAATTTGATTTGGAAAGAAAAAAATAGATGTTAAATTATTAATTTTCTTTGCAGAAGCAATATTTTTTTGGAAATGCCTTATATTTACTCGAAGATGTAATTTTTAAACTTGAATATTGATTTAAAGAGAAATAAACTATTTTTCAAAGTAAATAATTTCTCTTCTTGGTATTAATTAAAAAAGTTTAATTTAAAAGTCAAGTAAGATGATTTGTGATCGAACGATATTTTTCGAAAAGAAAATACTAAAAAAACTAAATTTAACTTTCACTATAAAAATTCATTTTTATTTGAGCAATTTACCTAAGCTTATTTGCCACAATATTTTAAGGAAAAAGAATGTTGCTTTTTTTTCTGATATTGAAGTTTTATATCTTAAGCATTAATGGAGGCTACTTGAGTAAATTTTATTTATTTAATAAAAAAATTATTTGAATTTATCAATTTAAGATAATTCAACAATGGTGTTATATGAAGATGCAGATTACATAGGATGTTTTGGTGATTCTTTCCTAAAATTTCCTCAATTTCGATTCAATTTCGTCAATTTCAGCGATTGTTTGAATACATGTAGAAACAATAATTTTAGCTTTGCTGGAACAGTGAAAATGTACAAATGATTCTTTTTTATACAATGAAAATTTAATTTAAAAAGAATAACAAAAATAAAGTATATTTATTTTTTATTTAGAAACAATGTATTGAATAGATGTTTATGCGAAAATCGTAATGCAACTAAAATTAATGATCAATCGATGTGTGAATGTCAGTGTACCGGAGAAGAATCATTATTTTGTGGCTGCTCTAATAGGTACAGATTCTACAGTCTCAAAAGTATTAAAATGTGTTAATTTTTTTAGGATTTTCAAAAAGTTCGAAGCATTTTTTAAACTCTCATATCTTTATTTTTAAAGTAAAAACAGTTTCTAACAGAGAAACAATCGCCATATTTTTTTGTTAAAAATATAGTTTGGGTGGATCCCCGGCTTTGTCCGAATAGCTTACATCTTCGTTTAAATCCTATTGTTAACAAATAATATGTGAACCATTTGTGTATTAAAATACTAATTTAAAAACGATGAATTCAAAATTTAAGTAAAATATTTAATTAAAAAATTATAGAAAAAAAATATAGAAGTCAAAAAATGTAGAATGAAAAATATAGAATTTTATCAAACATAGAAATGTCAATTTTGTAGAAAAATAAAATATAGAAAAAAATATTTTCAAGGCTACATTTAACTCTTTAATTTATTCAATTAATTTATTTTAAAAAATAACAAGCAATACCATTAATATGCAATTCAATTGTTTTTAATTGGTATTGTGAAACAATTTCTTGTTTATTTTCTAATTGAGCTTTAGTAATTTATTTTTGATTTTTGCTTCCTTGAAAAATGCTTAACTTGATTTCATTAAAGCTCTGTTCTTGGACGATTATTTCAACAACTTTTCCTAACATTAAATATTATTTTGTATCAAGTTTAATGATTCCAAGATTCAATATCATTATTTGTGCGTGGTAAATTTTCATTTACACAATCAAACACATTTCATAATGCCTTAGGAAATCTTGGTTTAGTTTTTCCTTATTATTATGATTTTTCTATGTCGTGATTATTCTACCTAATCGACAATTCTTTATTTTTGGTCTTAAATATTTTTTTCTATTAAGCTAAAAAAAAATTGTAAATTATTTAACTAAAATGAGTTCATTTGATGAAATAAGTGTAAAAATCAGAAACTTAAACAGTAACAAAGCTTTCACAAAAAGGACGACCATAACTTTACCATGAAGAAGCTTTTCTCAGCAAAGTAAAATTTGTGATCAAATTTCAAGCGCTCAATCTTGCTCAAATGTTTTTTGCAATAATGGAAAAAAAAATTTTTTCAAATTTAATGCAAAAATAATAATTTTTTTTGCAATTCAAATTTTAAATTTTTTAATTTATTTTAAACTTTCTTTAAATATTGAATTTTTTGAGACCTCAAATTATTTTAGTGATTTCATTTTATTTTTATTTGTTTATACATATGGTTTAATTTTTTGTGTTTGTATTACAAAGTGTATCCAATGTTGTAATAGCATTGAAAAAGTGGGATGTTTCAAATAATTTTTTTTAGTTTCAAATAAAAAAATAATTTTAAGTTAATATTGCAAGCATTTTCATATTTGAAATTAAACTCTTTAGTGAAATAGAATGAGTTTAATTTTTATTTATAAATATGAAAAAAATATTGAAAACTCTTTAATTTGCTTTTAAATAATTTATTTTTTTGTTTATCTGTACCGTAAAACCTTGCAAACTACCCCATGGGGTTCAAACGAGAAAATGGGGGGGGTTATAATTTAACAGCAATTTATTCTGTAAAATTATTTTAAAAAAAAATAAATTAGAAGCCCGGGTTTATATTGAAATTATTTATTTAAATTGATGGGGTACTACGGAAATAAGTTTAATTTTTGACTGGGCTTTTAAAGAAAATTTCGGTACTTTTGAAAAAAAATTAATAAAAAAATTAAAAAAAAATATTAAAAAAAGAGAAATTATAACTATACAATGTTTTAATATTTTACAAAAACTAAGCCATTTCTGTGTCTGAATTATCTTCATCATCTTCATCATCGTCAAAGTCATCTAAATCTAAATCGTGAATGTTAGCTTCATCCCCTGAAATAAAAGCGTTCAAATCTTGCGCATTATCATCCTCTACATCATCAATAAATTCTTGATTAATAATAAAATGCCTAAGCTGTCTATGAAATAGGTCGATAATGTTGGATGTTATTCCTGCTTGATCAAACGAGTTTTGAATAATCATTTTTTTACTTTGGACTTTTCATGTTAGTTTTTAAGTAAATTTATTTAAGTCAAAATTTTAGAAGAGAATTAAAATATTAATAAAAAAATTACGTTCTATTTAACTTGACTTGACTTTAAATTTTGATGTTCAAAGCGTGGGTATGATGATGCAAATTTCTAAAAATTTTAAGCTCATGGGTGTGTATTATTTTTAATAATGCAATCCCATGAGACAATATTATAATTATTATAATTATCCCATGGGGTAATACTGAAAATCTGTTAGTATTATTATAAGAATTTTAATTAATTTTTTAATACAACCCCGGTGTAATACAGAATTTTTTTTTTTAAAACCCATGGGGTTATATCATATATTATGGTGGGGGGGCTATAGCAAATTACACACTATAACCCCGGGGTAGTTTGCAAGGTTTTACGGTACATGTACCAATCTTCAGAATAAAAACATATGAAACAAAAAATTAAAAATAAAGTTAAATAAGATAAAGTAATATAAAAAATAAATAAAAAGAAAAAAGATAAATAATTCATTTTGATTTGAATTAATATTCAATCGTTGAAAAACTCGGTCAAGTCGGATAGGTATTTAATAGAATGCCTAATACTCGAAACTAATATAAAGTTAAACAATTGAATTTAATAATTATTTATTTTTTTGTTTTTTTGTTAATTTGAAGGAGCTTTAGAAAAAGCATTTTTTCTGATATAGTTGACCTGGTATATTACCCTTTTATCAATCTCGAATACCCATTTGCGATCTCTACTTAAATCTTTATCTTTAGACAAAATTAATAAAAATAAAGAAAACTAAAATCAATTTTTCAATCTTTAAGTGTTTGACTTTATGTAATGATTTTTTTATCTATCTTATTTTTTAATATTACATTTAGTTTTTTTCTAAATAGATCAAAAAATATCGAATTAGATGGACAATTTTTGGATTAGGTGAACTAAAAGTTCATAAAACCTGGGAACTAGAATTTTTCTGGTAAAAGATGAACTATAATTAACCAAACCGACTAGACCCAAAAAACTTTGATCTTTTCTTTATAAATTTTGACTTTAGTGATAATTGACGTTCGTTCGACGAATTTTAAAAAAGACACAATTTAAAAAAAGGAAAACAGAGCATTGTTAGTTTTTTAAACTACAAATATTATCTTAAGTATCATCATATCACAAACCCAAAGTCAAAATTTATAAAAAAAAAACAAGTTTTTCACGCTTGCAATATTAACTTAAAATTATTTTTTTTATTTGAAACTGAAAAAAATATTTGAATCACTTTTTCAATTTTATCTCAGCATTGGATACAGTTTGTAATTCAAACACAAAAAATTAAACCATATTTTTAAATACCTTTTTTTTTTTTAGTCTTATAAATTATTTTTAGATGCAAGAAAAATTTTTAAATTTAGCTCTTATCAAACAAACACTTTTTTTTTAAATTTTTTTTATCTCAGTAAATTGTCAATTCTTTTTTTAAAAATGTAATGTTCTTATTTATGACGCTCTTAGTCACTGCATCCAGAGTGTTCCAATTTCCCCATGTTATGTTTGTAAAAAAGTGGCAAAGTGTTGCTTTTTTACAAACATAACAGCGGGAAAATAGAATATCAGAATACAGATAAATATGTATATTGTTGAAACCTAATACAGAAATTTTTTTCATAGAATAGTCATATAGAAATGTTCTTTTTAAATTTCAAATATAAAAAGTTCAAAGTTTAATCTAGTAAATTTAGCTTAATAATTACAAAATCTTACTTGAAAATATTTTTTTGTTACTTTATTTTTAAAAGTAATAACTTGTTACTTAACTATTACTAAAACTATTATTAACTTAACTATTATTTGAGCCATGAAATAATTCATGTGTTAAACAATAAAAGTACTAATTAACTTGTTGAAATCAGCACTTTTATCTTTATTCAATATTTATTTTCTATTAAATGAATTCTATAAAATAAATTTCAATAAAACGTATTTTCTATGAAATTGAACTTTTCTTTCTTTATTAGCATTCTATGAAAAAAATTTCAATGAAATTAGCTGGTCCCGACTTTGACTTGACTTACGACTTTCAAACAACTCTGTAATGAACGGTTTTGTGAAGTTCAGTACAAAAAAACAAAACAAATTGTAACAAAATAAATAACTTTTTTTCTAAAAGTTTAAAATTAATTCTGTGAATGTAGCATGGTGCAACATTCAAAGTAAAACATCAATTGTAAAAGTCTGCTAATGGTGTGCAAAATCTCTGAAAAATGCACTACGCTCGATTATATTGAGTTTTAATTTCTGCTAAGCTCTGCAAATTTAGCAGAATTGATATTAGATGCAACTTTAAATGTTGCACTATGTTGCATTTACAGAATTAAATTTAAACCTTAAGAAAAAAAGTTATTCAATTTTTTAACATTTTTTTCTGTTCTTTTCATCTATTTTTACCGAATTTCACAAAACCGGAATATATATTCCAACTCAATCAAAGAGACCTAAGGTCAAAACCTATAAAGGGGTGATTGAGCTCATTTATTAATAAAAAAAAAGCACATAAAAATTTATAATATTAAAAAAATTAGATTTTTGAAATTAATATCAAAATTAGAAAAAATTTTACAAAATTTTATGAAAATAAAATTAGTGTTATTGTTTATTATTCGTTTAAATAAGACAAAATCTAAATGGAGATCATCAATAAGTAATTTATTGATGAACTTAGAATAAAAATAATCAAACGTTTTTTCACCATAATCATTAAACTTTCCTTTAGAAAGAACAAGATAGTCATTTGAATTTCTTAGATTATAATCAAAATTTTTCGAGCGTTTGCTGATTAAAACTTCACTTAAGTCAACAGGCGATGTTTTTAAATTTGCAATTTTATGTACAAAATGAGCAAGACGCTTGATAATTCTATGCTGAAAGCAGTCGATGTTAAATTTATTCAACTCGATATTTAAAGTTTTATAGTCATCATTGCCATGAATATTTGGGCGAATATTTAATAATCTTTGAACAAAATAGTAATAAGAATTGGCTAATTTTTGAATTGATCTTTTTGTAAAATATATCGATAAAGATAGACAAAAGTCAAAGAACGGCATGATAAATGATTTGAAGAACTGGAGCTTGACTTGTGCGATAAGTTAAATAATCTTCTTACAGCATAAAGTCGTTTATTTATTGAAGTTCTTAAACTTATTACGTTTTGCAAAAAAAGAGTGCTTGTTATCAATTGTTACTCCAAGAAGTTTAAATTTATCAACAACTTCAACCATAATACCATTTATTTCAATATTACAGGGAAAATTAAGTTTTGTTTTATTTGAGATAAAAATAATTTTAGTCTTGGATCAATTAATATCTATATTATTGAATTTACACCAAGTAAATAACTTTTGAATTGATTCAAGAAAAGAATGAATAAGTTCAGATAGGTTATGCCCTGTTTTAATTAGAGTTGTATCATCAGCAAACAATTTCACGATGAAATCCGAAAGGAATAAAACAATATCATTTATGTAAATCAAAAATAAAAGTGGGCCTAGGACACTCCCCTGGGGGACACCTAATTTGAGTGTTCTTGAGTTCTAAACTTTGTAGTAGTGTGATTGAAGAATCATCAAAACCATAACAGCTTAATTTAGTTAGTAGTAGGTTATGGTCGACCGTATCAAAAGCCTTTCTAAAATCTATAAATAGAAAGATTCCGATTAAACGTTTGCTTTTAATTTGGTTCATTTTTGAGATAATCTCATGTAAGGCTGATTCACAGCCATGGGTTGATCTGAAACCATGTTGATTACTTGAGAGTATCTTAGCTTCAGCTAGATAAATGCTTATTTGTTTATGAATAAGCTTCTCAAACAGCTTTGCGATTGGTGGTAAAACAGAAATGCCATGATAACTATTTAAATCATCAGTTGAGCCTTTATTTTTATATAATGGTGTAACAACGGTCATTTCCCAATCATTTGGCAATGAACCCGTTAGGATGGAAAAATTTTATAAATAAGCTTTAATGGTGTGTAGTTTAGCTGAGCTACCCTTCAGAATCTTAATAGGTATTCCACAAGATCTGATACCACTAAAGGTTGAGATCGCTGAAAGGAGTTTTTCTATCTCATGTCTATTTGTAAACCTGAATCTGAAATTAGCAGCTTTCATAAGGCCAAGTTTAGAAAACTGATCCTGGATGAAGCTCTTAGAATCATTATTCAACAATTCTGATGAAGATCTTATCGACGTAAAGAATTTGTTAAATATCTCACACATGTTTAACTTATCATTGATTACTTCTTTTTCATTTTTAATACAGATTATAGGTTTATTTGAGTTTTTATCTGATTTCATGCAAATCAATGGTGAGTAGAATTGCCAAAATTTTTTAGCATTTTTGAAGTCATTCAAGGTTTTATCCTGAAAATAATGAATTAGTTTCTCATCATTTAGCAGCTTGAACTGCTTCTTAAAATAATCATAAACTAATTTATCATCTTCATTACCAGATAGTTTGAATTTCTTGTAGGAGATATCCCGTGAATCTTTCAAACAAATAAGATCATCATCATACCATGGAAACTGACTTAACATATTTATAGAAATTTTACTAACTTGGGAGATATTATCGAAAATTTTAATCAATTTTTATTTGACAAACATCCATTTTTCATTAATTGAAGGAATGAACACTTTCTATTTTATTCAAAAATTTTTAGTTGAAATTAAACGTATTTTCAAATTTTAATATAAATAAATGGAACATTAATACAGATAAATAATTCAAAATATAAAAATAATTAAAAGCTATCGATTATGCAGCAGATATAAGAATTTAAAAGTAATGCTGCGACCTTTTTGACATTTCTTTTAATTTAAATTAATTAATTATAAACCTTTAAGATCGATCGGCTAGCTATGAGCTCCATATTAGTTATGTTGAACGAGATTCGTTTCGAATTACTGAACAATTCAGCACAAATAACAACTGGAATTCAATTATCTTGGCTGCCAAAAAATGCGTCGAAAATAAAAATATTTCTTTTACTTCCTTATTAAATAAGTACTTATTTCTTTTTTGGTTTTTATGATTGAAAATAATTTGCTCTCTTAGTGGTTATGCATGCCTTTCTGAAGATTTTTCAGTGAATAATTTAATAAATGGCAAAGTTTTATTGATTGAAAGTATTTAGATTATTTTTATTTTAAAAATATCTTAAAATTATAAAAATTAAGAAAAAAAAATTTCAATAAACTGTCCACCATTTATCAACATTAATGAATTATTTGAATATCAACTTAATATTGAATTTTTTGATGGCTTTTTGGACATTGAGATTGATTTCAATGATGGTGAAATTCAAATCTATAGATTGGAAAACGGAATTCATTCTTTCAAAAAAATTTTCAATACCAGTGGCTTATTTACCATTAATGTACGGATTAAAAATCAAGAAATAAACTTGAATCCTTTGATATTTGGTATTCTTTAGAAAATTACTTGTTAAATTTATTTTCTAAAAAAATTTAAGTAAAAGGAAATTTTTCTAGTTCAAATTTCACTGACCATTCATCTTTTGGTAAAAAAATTTTTCTTTTTTTTTCAAATTTAATTTTAAACAAGAACATTTAACAGTTTATGGGAATGAAAATTATTTTCAGTTTATTGGTTGTTTTTTTAATCAATTGAATATATATCCTGATCCAGATAATATAAAAATAGAAAATACTGAAAATAAAATTGATAGTTTAAGAGAATGTAAGAAGAGAAATTTCACTTATTCAATAGTAAGTCGGAGGTATTATTGTTTTACTCTTAAAAAAATATGATATTGAAGATAATTTAATTTAAGAGCGTATTTTTGCACGAATAAATATGGACTTTATGGTCGCTCCAACGATAATCAATGCGAATGTACATGTCAACATTGGAATGATGAATATTGTGGGTGTGGTCCACATGAAATGGTTTATAGATTGAAAGGTAAAATAATTTTTGTTTTAATTATTCTAGCATTTGAAATATCATTAATTATCATTAAAATCATTAAAATATCATTAATTTTTTGTCGAATTTATTTTTTCAGAATAAATTTGGTAATATTTGATTATTTGATAATTTTATAAGTTTGTATATGATAAATTTATTGCATGGAAAAAAAAAAAACTAAATCAAAATTAGAAATTGTATGTCTTCAAGAGTGGAATTAAAAATAAATAAGATATTATAGGGTTAAAATCAATGGAATGATCTGGAAAATTAGATGTATGTATTTTTAATTTTTATTTGTTTTTTTCGATTTTCCAACAAAACAAAAAACAAATGTCATTAAATTATTTAATAAATAAACATTTATTCAATTTAAATACTTTGACGTCATTTCTTTAAATGGGAATTATAAAGGTGGTTCAGAATATTCAACACCAAGAGCATCATTCAAAGGTTGCTTTTACACCGAAAGTGTCATGATTTCTATTTATTTGGAGCGTAATAGTGTAATACTATGCTTAAAATATTGCATGAAAAAGAATGCAAAATTTTTTGCCATTTTCAATGGGTAATTTTCCAAAGAATCTTTTTACATTTTTGAATTATATTTTTCTAGATTTGAATGTTTTTGTGAAAATGAAAATAATTTTGGCTCGCAAGTAGAAACAAGATTATGTGGCATTAAATGTCCAGGAAATTCGAGTGAAAACTGCGGTGGTTATTTTGGTCTAATGAGCCTTTATGAAATAACATGTATGATGCCTGATAATTACTATTGATAATTAAAAAAGTTTAAAAATTTAGATGCGTCTATTGTTTTAACTAGCTCACCTAATGAAATTATCTTGGGCCAAAATGTTAATTTAAACCTTAGATTTTTTGAAATTCCATTTAAGGAAATTTTTAATTTTACTATTGATTTTGGTGATGGCGAAGATAAAACAGTTATCTATTCGGAAATTGATCTGCAGATATCTCAAGAGCAAAATATTGCGGTCATCATAACAAAAAATGAACAAAACATTAGTGAAATCTCGATTGAAAAAAGATATCAAAAAATTGGTCCTATTTCAATTAGTGTGTATAATAAGGAAGAAAAAAATATTCTTGCAATCAATATTTTAAGTGAATAAATCATTTTTTTAAATATAATTTATATAATTTTTTATTTATAGTAAAAAGAAATGAAACAATGATCGAAGGGTTCAAATCAAAATATATTTTTATATTTGGTAAGAAATTTAAATTAAACTTGATTTTTAAATTATTTTAAAAAAATTTTTCAATTTCCAGCATGGATTAATTGTTAATTTTTAAATTTTTTAAAATTTGTAACGAATTTATCTCAAAAAATTTTCAACTCCAAACCTTAAAAAACTGAACTAGAAAATTTTATCATTTAACAAAGAATAATTGTAAATAAACAGAAAAATTAACGGGCCGTTATTCAAAAAAATATTTTTTACAGCCAGGGTTCCAAAAATAGAAAACCCTTTAAAAAGTTGTAGTTCTTAAAGACTCAAAATCTCAAAAATAAAACTTAAATATACTAAAAAAGTATATATATTCTGAAAGAGCATAAAATTCTCTACATGCTAATGTTATTTAGAAAAATAAAAAATGGGTGTGGCGGTTTTTGTTGGCTAAAAAAAGGAAAAAAATGTGTTTTTTCTGGTTTAAATCGTATCTCCTCTGAGGGATCAATTATGATCCCACTTTTTTCTTTTTTTTTTTTTTTAATCTAGCGAAATTCTGAACAAATCTATGGTTTTACTTTTTCACTTTATTGTATTATTTTTCTTAAAAAATCTCTTCAAAGCATGTGATTTTTAACAAATTTGTATATTAATATTCTATTGATATTTTTTTTCTAAAATTTACTAAAAACTTACATAAGTATAAATAAAATTTAATGAAAAATGCCTAAAAAATCAAAATATAATCAATCTCGTGTTAGTTACCGAGGAGTTTAAATGATTTCCATTATCTTTTTGGGAAAATATAAAATTTTGAAAATATAACAACAATATTCGCTGATGATACGACAATTAGTCATTAAGGTTAGGATTCGGATTTGTTTTTAAATGAATTTTTCATGATAAGCATTACTGCTACGAAAAACTGTTTTTGCGTAAATTACGTGAAATTACGTAATTTTACGTAAAATTACCGGAAATTACGTAATTTTACGTAAAAAGTAAAATTCTAAAAAATACTACTTTTTTTTGAGAATTTTGACATTTTTTGACTTTTTTGAAATTTTTTGGTCCTGAATTCAAAAAATAAAAATTACTTTTTTTCGAGTAATTTTACGTGAAATTTTATATAATAGTGTTAAATTTTTGTAATTTTTAGTAAAAAAAAGTAAAATTTTTAAATATTTGAAAAAATTTTTGCGGAATTTTATTTTTTTTTATTTTTATCATTTTTAAAGCTGTCACCAGCTTTTTTCCATGATTCTTTGAAATTTGAATTTTTTGGCACCAGCTTCAACAAATCTTCTTTAATAAAAAAAATAAAAAATTAAAGCTTTTTTTTTTCATTAAAATATTTACTTTTTATTTCCTCCATTTCATTATGAAATTTTTTTTCATAAAACCCTAGAGTCTGACCTTTGTCATTTACAAATCTCTTCATTATTTCACTTCTGAGACGATTTGTAAATGGCTTATTATTGACTTAATTTTTTTTTTAGATTTTTTAAAAATAATATATTTTAAACTTAAATATAAGAATACTTATGGTTTCAATAGCTTCGCTATCACTGGAACTACTATAAGTTCTTTCGGCCTTTCTTTTGGTTCCTGGTAAAAAGAAAGAACTGTCAGTTTCACCCCAATAATTAATTTTTTAATGGCTTCATTTTCGCTATTAAGTTTCGAAACATTTGTGTTTAGCTTATTAATGTTTTCATTCATTGCAAATAAAGTTTGTTCTAAAGATGCCTTTTAAATAATTTATAAAATCATACTTTTTATACTTTAAATATTAAAATAAGATAATAACTGAGGAAAGAAAAGGATGTATTTCTTCTGTGGAAGTTGCATATTTAATTGAGAAAAAATTCAGGAAAAGTGTATCTAGTAGCGTTGTAAAAAAATATCGATTTAAAGCAGGTAATTAAATTTGTTCAAAATTAATATAAGATATTTCAAACAATTTTTTAGGCTTGGGTTACCGACGATTAAGAAAATCACCAATATTAACAGATTATCAAAAATTAGTTAGACTTATTTGGTGTTTAAAGTTTCAAAATTCTGAGTTCACAAACTACATATTTGTTGATGAAACCACAATTCGACTCTCGGAAAGGCCAATCTACCATTTAAGATATCCTGCTAAATATCCAGCCAATATTCCAAGTACTTCAAAATATGAAGGAAAACTGAATATTTGGGCTGGGATTTCATTTAAGGGAGCAACACATTTTGCTGTAAGAAACAGATAAGAAGAAAAGCTTTTACTCAAGAATTTTTAAGATTTTTAAGAGCAACATGGATGCAATACTTTACCGGGAGATATTGTCTGATTATTTATTACCATTTGGGGCTTCTAACTACGATTTAGACTTTAAACTACACCAGGACAACGACCCATCGTTCTCTATTGTGCACTACTTTCTTAAATGTTAACAATATTGTTTGGGTAAATTGCATTTTAGTAATCTTTCTTTGTCGATAATATTTGACTCATTTCTTTTAAACAAAGATTAAATCTCCCCCAAAGTCTCCCGATTTAAATCCCATTGAACTTATGTGGAACGAGTTAAAACAACATGTAAGGAAGAGAATGATTTTATCGGAAGCTGATGCCGAAATGGCGGTTAAAGATTTCGAAAAATCTTTAACCAAAGAAAATTGCCAAAATTATATAAATCATTTAAAAAAGGTTTTTATTAGTTTTTATTTTCAATCTAATCTTTAAAAAAAATTTTAATAAAAATTAAGGGAATTAAAGTGGTTAAAGAAAGAAATGAAGATTGGTCGAATCTTTGAATTATATTGGGATGTGTATAATTGAAATTTTTTTTTTGCCTTTTGTTTATTGTTTATAATTAACTTTTTCAAAATTTGTACAAAATTTACTTTTTTTTACTTTTTTTTACTAAAAATTACAAAAATTTAACACTATTAAATAAAATTTCACGTAAAATTACGCGAAAAAAAGTAATTTTTATTTTTTGAATTCAGGACCAAAAAATTTCAAAAAAGTCAAAAAATGTCAAAATTCTCAAAAAATGGAGTATTTTTTAGAATTTTACTTTTTACGTAAAATTACGTAATTTCCGGTAATTTTACGTAAAATTACGTAAAATCCGGTAAATTTTTTTTTTTTTACTTTGGTAATTTTACGTAACTTTACGTAAAATTACGTAATTTCACGTAAAAACAGTTTTTCGTAGCAGTACTGTACTAGACATGGATGAAAAAAGTCTCTTAGATTATAGGATTGATCAGAATCTTAATATTTCAAACCTTGCCTGTAGTATCTCATTAGTTGTAAACAAAAAGCTGTTTAACGGAAAGGAATAAAAATATTGTTTGGAAAAAGGTTTTTTTTGTTGGGACTTTCCGCAAAAAACGACCGTATTTTAAACTGTCCATTTTTGCATCTATAGTGGCCGAAGAAGGATAAAAATTTAACGTAATTGCTCGATTTAACGTTATTGCTCGATATCACTATAGTCGAAAAAGGCCTAAAAATGACTTTTTAAGTAATTCAATTCTTTTTATTAGTTTTTGTCAAGATGACGAGAAAGTGTTTAACTATTAAGAAAATTTTTATTTTAACGTAATTATCCGAATTTAGTGACATGTCACTATATGAAATAATAACATGTCAGTAAAAAATGAGCATTGATTTAAAAAAAAAGCAATGTTCAATTTATATGACATGTCTTAAAAAATGAATAAATTAACTTTTTTTTTTTAAATACATCCGATTTTAAATATATTCGGATTTAAAACATAATTAAATTTCCATTTTTAAAATAATTTCATAAAAGCTGAACAAATTTCTAATTATTTTTAAGTTTTTTCACATTTAATTACATATCACAAATAATTAATTTTTATTATTTTCAAAAACAGTGCTCAATATTGAATAACATGTCACTAAAATAGAGTACTCTATTTTAAAGACATGTCTCTCAATTCGAATGATTATGTTATTAATGAATTTTACGAAAGAAAATATTAAAGTAAAAAAAGGTTATTGTCTAAAGATCTTAAAATATCTTAATGTTATTTACAGTTTGGACAATAAAATGAATCATTTTGTTTTAAACTTTTTGGGAAACAATTTCCACAGATCCAATTTTCGCATTTTTCACACGAAATCCAAGCATCTTTTTCGGAACTAGATATAAAAAAAATTGCATTTCAAACAATTTTTTTATTCCAGTACTATTTCAAAAACATTCGACTCATATGGAGCTGGTGAATTTGGTTTGGTTGACGACTTGGATGGAGCTGGTAATCTGGAAAAAGCATTCGACCTGGATGAAGCAAGAGATTCGGATTGAGCTAGCATGTTCTCGTTTATCTTGGAATATTTTATTACGGCACTAAATTTCTACATCACCAAATAATTATCAAATTCTTCACCAAAATAAATCACCAAAAAAATATTAAAAAATGAACCAAATAAATATATTTTTCACCAAAAAAATTTTATTTAATCAAAAATCTCGTTTTCTTTGTTTCCATCTGATTCGCTTTCTAATCAAGAAGAGCTGTTTGTTTCTGTTGCGTGATTGACTAATTGATTTAAGTTTCTCATATAAAGGCGTGTTTAGTTACCATTTAAAACAATCAATCCCTTTTTATAACATCAATCAACAATAATAAATTTAAGGATAAAAATATCAGTTAAATTTTTATGTTTCGTAATGCCTAATTGCGGCTTTTTTGAATGCCATTGTATATGAACGACGTATTAAGTGATCCTGTTCATTTTGCCATTTTAACATCTTAATTACTTATTGTTATTAAAATTAATACTTTGATATATTTATTAAGTATAGGAATAAAGTAAAGGATAAAAAACTTAGAGGTCGTGTTAAAGAATTTTAATTTAAACTAAAAAAACTCAATATTAATATTTTTCTGAATCAGCGGATAAAAATCTATTTGAATAAAAATTTTTAAATAAAATCATAGAAAAATTAATTTTCGATCAACCCTTTAGTATTATCAGTTCTGACAATTTTATCAAAGAAATAGCGATAATTTTTTTATTGGTTAATTTTTTTAAAAAATAAATTAAATGAAAAAAAAAAATCACAAAAATTATTAGTTTAAACAAATCAGTAATAAAATATTAATTTAAGTCGAAAGTAATTTCATTTTTTGTAAAAACTTAATTATCAATTAATGAATAAGAAAATAAAGTAAGAGATAAATGTTGAATTATAAAATTGAACTCATCTCTAATTTTTTTATGATCAACAATTAATTTACCAGGATCAATATCCATTGCTAGATTCAATGCATAACCAAGCGCAAACAAGCCACAGTCAATCGATCCATTTTGTTTAGAGACTGGAATATGATTAATTTTGATAAATCTAGACCCACCATTTTTTTATTTTAGTACTTTTTTAATAGTGAAATAGGAACCCGCTCAAAATCAGTAAAAGATCTAGCTTCAAAAAAATATTTTTCTCCTGATTCATCAGATTTGAATTTTTTAGGGTTTACAGGAACTAGCTCTAATGGTTGTGGTCTATCTAAATGAAGCTGTGTATATGATGCTAAAGCAGTTACTAAATTTAAAAAAAATTTTCATTTTCAAAAGGGCATACAAATACTATTTTTCTCCTTCGTTTTTGTCCGACTTTATCAATCTTTTCTTCATACCCATGATCCTCGCTATATTTCAATGTATTAATATCATAAGGGTCTATCATTTGTGATGTCAATTTATCAAAATATTGTGCAAAAGTTAACACGTTTTCATTGTATTGTTCCTGTAATAAAATAAATATTTAATCTTTATTCTTGTTTTTTGACAACTGTCTAGGAGTCTCTATTAGATTACGCTCTAATACCGAAAATTCATTATTTTTTTTACATTCTGACAATTTTACTCTGACATTTTTGATCTTGACAATCTTAACCATCCTTTCAAAAAAGTTAAATAGGAAAAAAACTTGCCATTTGTTGTTATATGTATTAAGAATAAACAAATCTATCAAAATAAAACATTTTTAATCATAATTTACAATTTTAAAAGGATATGTAAAATTTTTTTGACTTTAGTGACATGTCACTATAGCCGAATACCCAACTATAGTGACATGTCACTAAAATCGAGCAATTACGTTAGTTGGAACGATTTCAGATTAATTCTTCAGTTGTCCTAACTTTTTCGCTGAAATCAATTTTAAAAATATACAATGATTATAATGTAATAATTGGTATACTATTATTCATCTTGATACCATTGATAAACTTAAACTATTTTCAATCTCGAATTGGCTTTTTGAGTTAAAACAGATTTATTAACTTTTCTTTCTTTCAAAAAAAAAAAACATCATTAAAAATTTATAGAAAATGGTGATTACATTGGATGCTTTAATAATATTGAATACGACCAAATAAACTATGATCGTTTGGTTAAGAACCAAGAAATATGCGCTATACACTGCACTCATACTGGTTATTTATTTTCTGCAACACAAAATCAGTAAAATTCATATTACAATTTAATTTTAAAGTTGTAAATTTTTATAAAGATTCGAAAAAGTTTGTCTTTGTAGATCAAGCTATCCAATATATCAACAGAGAAGTTCATGTTATTGTGCATGTCCTTATTCAAATCATCGCTTTTGTGGATGTCATAGTTTTTCTCGTTTGTACAAAATACAAAGTAGATTAAAAAAAATTCATAAATTTTCATAATTTTAAATTTTAAAAAATTTAAAGCAAACACAACAAAGACATCGATGATCGGAATTTACTCTGGATGCTTTTTGAAAAGTCAAAATTTTATAAATGACTTTGAAGTTGGATTTTTGAGCAATGATGTTTGTATTATTTACTGCAATGAGAATAACTATAGCTATGCAGCTACAAAAATGGGGTAAAAATTTATCACATTTAAAATTATGAAGCCGTATCATGAAAAATTTTTTAAGTTGAAAAAGTTAACTTTTAAAAATGAAATTAAATAAACTTTAATTTGATACAATACTAAGCTGAAATCAATAAACAGCATGTCTCAATCAATCCGTTAATTTAAAATTTCAAACATGCGTTTGAAAATTTTTGAAACAATGAACATTTTCTGCACATCAAACATATTGAAAACATTAAGACTTATACAATGTATATGAACTTTTGACGTGTATTTTTTTGCTTATTTTGATAATTATGATCGTATATTTATAATTTATTTTATTTATTTTATATAATTTAGAGGGAAAAGTTCCTCTTGGCAGCTCCGAACGGCGTAGTGCCTTCTTTTCAGCCAGCCTGTTAGGAATATTTTGTAATTAATTATTATTATTATTATTAATGTCAGCCTCATAGGAAATTTAAAATTGAATAAAAGTGTAAAAAAAAATAAAAAAATAAAATATAATTTAAGTTAAGTTACATTGAAGACTTTGAGTAAAAAAAATTTAAATTTATCATTGTAGTTTGTTAAAAACTGTTCTGAATTTTTGTTTTGATTCATTTGGTCTTTTAGAAAGGTAATCGTGGATTTCTTTTGCGATTAATTCATGTTGAGCTCTCGTTTTCATAAATTTACTGAATAGTTGGTTTGATCTGTCTTCTATTTTATCAATTTTATGTTCTTTATGCATAGTATTAATGCTTGTTTTAAGAGGAAAAAATTATATGATTCTTAGAATCCTGTTTTGCATTTTTTGTAGTTAAAGCTTTATTTTTTCTGTTCCCGAATTTAAAATAATGAAACAGTAGTGAAACAATGAGCGAATTAAAGTTTAATAGAGGGTTAAATTGATTCTTAGAGATGAACTCCATTTAAAGCTTTTATTTTTACGAATTAGATTTATTTTTGACGTCTATTTCTTTATAACGTCTTGTAGATGTGCTGTGTAGGCAAGTTTTGGATCCAGTTTGGTGCCTAAAAAGGCTGGATTCTGCTCTAATGGTACCTCTTCTTGCTCAATTTTGATATTAAGCTTGTATTTTCTTCCGTAGTTGCTTCTCGCACGGGCTCTTGTTAAAGTAGTGTGGCATGTTTTTGTCTTATTTATTTTGAAGCCCCATTTTTTGCAAAACTCCACAATTTTCTCTATTGCATCTTGAAGGAGACGCTCAATTTCTTTTTTAGAGGTTCTTGTAATCCATATGCAAAGATCATCAGCAAACAGTACAATTTTTACTTACTTTGGCAGACTGTAGGCAATGTCACTAAAGAAAAGAATAAACAGGGTCGGTGAGAGACAACTACCCTGAGGGACCCCACAAGTTATTGACTTCTTAAATGATAAGGTTTGATTGTGACAAACTTGGAATGATCGGTCATTTAGGAAGTTTCTGATCCAGTTTAACAACAAGCTGTGGATATTTTGGTCTTTTAATTTGGCTATCATTCCACGATGGGATGCCTTTTCAAAGGCCTTCTCAAGGTGAAAAAAAATAGCTCCAGTTAATTAATTTCGATTGAAGCCATCAATGATCGATTGATTGATTCTAAGAATTTGGTCTTGGGTACTTTTGTTTCTCCTGAATCCAGATTGACTAAGCGGAAGAATCTTTCACTTTATGTCCAAGTTTGTATTTTAGTATTGATTATATTTTCGAGCCACTTCACCAAGCAGTTTAAAAGTGAAATCGGTCTGTATGATGTTTAATTGTCAGGTGGCTTATTCTTTTTCAATATCATGACTATTTTTGATTTTTTCCATATTGATGGTATGTATCCAATTCTGAGAGATGCATTGAAAATTGCGTGGATCGAACATAATGTGATAAAGAGGAGATTTTTAAGAACTTTATTTGTGATGCCATCGAAGCCAGGTGACGCTTCTGCTTTGGTGACAGTTAGTGAGTCAATCATTTCTTTTGGTATATTTAGAAATTAATATAAACAAATAAAGAGAAAAAATGAAAGCTCCTTTGATGGATCGGTGCCAAATCATTGATTTTACTTTTATCAGTCCAAAATAGATAAAATAACGTTGTTGGCCAAAATGGGTCAATTTTGACCCATTAATGTATTCATAGAATAATTACTTTTTTTATTTTAATTGTTAAAAAGAGTTAGGTTTCATGGACAAGGTTAGGAATTGTTAAGTTTAACAGCCTTATATAACAATAAGTTAAGTCAAGTAAAAAAATGTAGTAATTTTAGCTTGGGTCAAATTAGGCCCATTTCGGCCGACAACCGAATACTGGAACATTTTTGACCCAATTTTGGGCGGATTAAGGTAAAGAAGATCTGGCTTGAGTATTCGAAAAATTTCTAAGCAACTTAACTATGAGGGTTTAACAATCAGCTGTGTTTCAATTTTAAAAACATGCAAGAAATATAATTTCTTCTCCAATTTCTTTAATTATGGCATCGCGCCAAAAAGAAGTGCTTTAAATAACTTAAAGTATTGAATTGATTTGATTCGGCCCTACCTACTTATGTGAGCTGGGTTCACGAAAATGTGTGAACTTAACTAATTTTTCTTTTTTCGTGATCTTAGCTAACCTGGAAAGAAAATAAAAAATTAATCTTCAGATCACGTATTAAAATTTCTGTGATCTTAAAATTATTGAATTAATTAAACATAGCTTATTTTCTTGATTATGATACAAATAAAAATCAAATTAAAATTATAAAAAATCAATTAATCAAGGATTATGGTTTTGTTTTGTTCCTATGGTATCTTAAACTACACTTTATTGCTGTAAATGGCTTCAAAAATTCAGCAATTTCTTTGTGTGAATATTTTTGATTTTTTTTACATTCTGACTTTTTTTTCTTACAATTTTACTCTGATATTTTTGATTCTGACAATCTTAATCATCTCCTAATCAAGCAATAATATAAAAATATTTATTTGTTTTTAGGTGCGTATGACTTATGTAGCCGCAAACCCCAAACTCTCTTTTTTATTATATAAATCAAAATTAAGGAACTCAGTAGATTTTTTATTAGAAATATGGATTATGGTTAAGATTTTCTGAATCAAAAATATAAGAGTCAAATTATCAGAAAAAAAATGTCATTTCTGAAAATTTTAATAAAGAGATAGCGATAATTTTTTATTGGTTAATTTTATTATAGAAATATATACATTCTGACTTTTTTTTCTGACAATTTTACTCTGATATTTTTGATTCTGACAATCTTAACCATCTCCGAAATATGTAAAGCCCATAGTTTAATTACTTCATTGATTAAACCAACTAGTTTCCTAAACAATGAAAAAAACGAACCATGGAAAATGTTGCGATACTTATTTAAAATATTAACAGAAGAAATAAGTTATTTTGTCAGTCATAATTAAATTAAAATTTAAGATCACAAAACAAAGATCTCAAAAATTTAGCACATAACACGTGATCTGAAGATCGCATAATTTTTTACAGGTGAGCTGAGATCACGAAAAAAGAAAAAATTGTCAAGTTTTCGTGAAGGTTATGGCAAAAATAGTCATAGATCAAAGGGGTAAAATATGTCATAACAAATTGTCAGAGAATATTAAAAAAAAATTTTCATCAAAAAAATGTCTAACCAATTAAATTTTTTTAATTTTCAATTAATATATAGATATATCTCTGAAAAAAAAGATAAAATAAATAAGGAATATGAATTCTTTAAAAAAAGTAGTAATAAGAAGAGCGGTAACATTAAATTAGAAGTAATCAAAACCTTATTAATCTTATTAATCAGATCTTTTCGATCCACGAATACTATCAAAATCAAATGTTTCCATCGGGGTACATACTTCTTCAAAATAAAGAGCGTAAAACGTATGTTGAAGCTCTTACCAATTTCAAAAAAATTGTTTACTACAAAATCGAGTTAAAACTTTAAGAGACACTGTGTGATTTTGAGCTCGCGATGATGCAAGCAATTAGTATCGTATTCGAAAATACAAGAATGCTTGATGTTGGTTTCACTATAACCAAGCTTTTATCAAATACTTGTACGAACATTGTCAAAAAAGAGCGTTATATTACGATAATTTTAATTCAAAATATAGTTTCGAAAATTCGGAGCGCTTTCACTGGTTCCATTAAAAGATATTATTAGTGAATTGAACAACATTTAACCAATAAAATTTGTTTCTCTTGTTCTATAGAAAAATTATCATAGATGACTATTTTTCACCTTGACAATTTTCTTATGACTTTTTTTGACTTTTTATCATGACTATTTTTTTATGACAATTTTTGATATCCCCTTCGTGAACTCAGCTCACATAAGTCGGTAGTGTCTTTGATTCATATTCTTAAAATGAGAAAAGCAGCGATAAGCTAAAAATCCTATATCTTCAAATTTTGATCTTTTTATTTTCTTATTAATTAATAATTTTTATTTCTGTATGTTCAGAATGATTCAAAATATTTAAACACGCGTTCGTGTATATTTTCAGATAACATTTTTTTTCAAATCTTTACATTTTTTTATTTTTGTTTATTTTTCTATTAACTTATTTAAGTTTTTTTTATTGTATTCCATTAAAAGAAATTCTTTTTTTTGTTCTTAATTCTTAAGAGTTCTTAATCCTTCACCACAGCCTCCACTTCCCTTTTGCTTGGTACTTTCACATCAATTTCGAGCTCAATTCTAGTAGATACATGATGTAAGTTCTCTTAAGGTTCTTGTCATTCTAGAACATCTCTGAAGTGCTCTGCCATGTTTGTTCACATCCAACAGTTAATATACACCCTTTCTTATCTTTCACCAATTCGCTTTTCCATTTGAAGAGCAAAAAATACAATTATATGATTTAAACTGGTTTGTAAAATTTGTCATGTCATGCTTCTTTCTTTCCTTATTACTGAATGCATTTGGTTTAATTTTTTTGTTAGAATAACATATACTATCCAATACTATCCGATGTTTCAAATATATTTTTCACTTTCAAATAAAAAAATAATTTTAAGTTAATACTGCAAGCATGTTCATATTTGAAATTAAACTCTTTAGTGAAATAGAATGAGATCAATTTTTATTTTGAAATTTGAAAAAAATATTGAAAATTCTTTTTTTAACTTTTAAATAATTTATTTAAAAATAAATAAAATGAAGAAAAAAGATAAATAATTCATTTAGATTTAAATTAATATTCAAGTGTTTGACTTTGGGAAACATTGATTCATCTATTTCGCAAATTTAACCCACTCCACCCAGCTTAAAATTAAACTTCATCTAATTATTTATTTTCTATCTTATTTTTTAATTTTAATATATCAATTGAAATATTATTTTTTAAAATTAAATTAAGTTTTTTTCTAAATAGATGAAAAAATATCAAAAAAGATGAGCTATTTTTAGATTAGGTGAACTAATAGTTCAAAAAACCTGAGAACAAAAATTGTTCCAGTACTAGATGAACCATAGTTCTCCTAACCAACTAGACCCGAAAAACCTTATTTTTTTTTTTTAATTTTTATTTTAATGGTAATTGGCGTTTGCTTGGTTCATTTTAACAGCATTTTAATTTATAAAACATGAAAAACAGAGTGAAGATAGTTTTTTTAACTACAGATATTATCTTAAGGATCATCATATAACAAACTCAATGTCTAAATTTATAAAAAAAAAAAATCAAAGTAGTTCATGCTTGCAATATTACTTTAAATTATATTTTTTTTAAACTTCGCACTTTTTCAATGTTATTTCATTATTGGATACATTTTGTAATTTAAACACCAAAAATTCAACCATTTGAATTTTCAAATCTTTCCCAAAACCTTTCAGATTTTGCCTGTAGTATTTTTGCTTTGATTTGCTAATTTCTATCGGTCATCTTCTCTCAAATCGCAACCTATATCCATTTTTACTCTCGTGATTTACATGCTCAAGAAAGTCTTCTTTTATTTTACGGGAGTAATCTTGAATTCCTAGTAAACCTTTCTTTATATTCTGCTCTTCAATCGTTCAAACTTTTTTAAACTTTCATTTTTATTCTGCTTTGAGTAAGAGGTCAGTTAGGCGTCCGACATAGAATCACTTTCTTGTACTTATCTTTTAGACCACAATATTAACAAAACAATTTCTTCTAATTAAGTTAATATAAAGAAAAGATACGTTTACCATACTCCTGTACTGCTATGATAAACTGTTTTTACGAAATTTTACGTAATTTTACGCAAATTTACGTAAAATTACTGAAGTAAAAAAAGTAATTTTCCGTAAAATTACCAATTTAGTAAATTTTAGTAAATATAAAAAGGGACAAAAAAACTAAAAAATGGCAATTTTTAGGAATTTTTCTCTTTTTTTTTTAGAAAATTAAAATGAAAATTGAAAAAAAAAAATTAAAATAAATAAAATCACGTTTCACAAAAAAGTGAAAAAAATTGTATACAACTAATGAAAAAAAATATAAAATCATTAATTAATTATTAAATTTTTCAATTATTAACAATATTTATTTTAACACTAGATATAATTTTTAATGGATTTTGCTCCTATGGTCAGGCTGCTAAGCTTATCAAACTTATCTTTAAATTTTGTACTAAACAGAAAATTTCTTTTAAAATTGTCATTTAGTATAAACTTTAAAAGATTAATGATTTTGAATTTAAAATTGTTAAATTTTTTTACCATTTCTAAAAAGAACTAATAAATTTTTGCAAATAATCATCAAATTTTACATAAAATATTGACTGGCGTGAAGTTTTCACGTGAATTAATTAATTAAGTGAATATGTTAGAAAAATATTCAATTTTTTTTTTATTCAATAAAAAAATAATTGAATTGTATTGAATTATTTATTGAATAAGACTATTACGTTTAGAAATTTACCTCGTATATGATATTTGTCTTTGTTTGCTTGGTCAACGCTTAACTTTTGGGTGATTTTTTAACATCGGTCAACAATAAATGGTATTGTATACTCAGGCACTTTTTAAATCGATAATAGTTTTTTCATTGTTTAAGTAACTTTCAATATTTATAAGCGGTGATAATTTTATTTAAGCCTTTATGTTCTTAGCGCTTCCGTGAAAATAGTGTTAATTTAGAAGAATATAGCAAGATTTGTATAAAAAAAATTTCACACATTCATTATAAGATGAATTAAGGTTTATCAAGGTAAAATCAGAAAAGCAAAAAATAAAGAATTTGATTGTATTCAATTTTTTTATTTTCCTATCATTTTTTTGTTCAATATTTTCAATGCAAAAAACATTGAATAAAAAAATTTTTCATTGAATATATTGTTTAACTAATTCAATTATTTTTTAACTCACGTGAAAACTTCACGCCAGTAAAATATTCTAATAAATTTTAAAAAAATTTTGTTATAAATAAAAAAAATTAAAATATTTCATTATAAATCAAAAAAAAGGGTTTTGTGAAATTCAGTACAAAATGATAAAAAGAACAGAAAAAAATATAAAAAAATTGAATAACTTTTTTTATAAAGGTTTAAACTTAATTCTGTAAATGCAGCATAGTGCAACATTCAAAGTTGCATCAAATACCAAGGTCTGCTAAATTTGCAGAGTAAGGCAGAAATTAAATTTCAATATAATCGAGCGTAGTGCATTTTGCACAGATTTGCACAACATTAGCAGACTTTTACAGTTGGTGCAACATTGAATGTTGCACCATGCTGTTTTCACAGAATTAATTTTAAACTTTTAGAAAAAAAGTTATTTAATTTTTTTACATTTTGTTCTGTTCTTTTGTACTGAACTTCACAAAACCAAAAAAAGCAGAAATTGACAATTTTTTGGCCGAAATCTAATTTACCGTATCTGATAGATATTAATGTAATTTTCTTTATTATACTTATGTAATATTATGTAAGCTTACCTAATTTTACATTAGATTGTGTGAGTAAGTAAGTGTAAGATTACGTAAAATTATATCTTTTTATGTTGAATTAAAAAAAAAAATTAAATTAAAAAAATAAATTATATTCGAATATTATCAAATCTTTTCAAATGAACTCTGACAGCTTCATAGGTTTTATTATAATTTTAGTTAAAAATTCTTTCCTTAAATAGAACGATATGTTCTTGTTCAAATTCACTTGATAAAAATAAACAAGACGATGAGCTAAATTGTGACATCAAATGCAATGGTAATCACAACCAAACATGTGGTGGTTATTTTAGAAAAAGTGTCTACCAGATAATAAGTATTTGATTTATAATTTTTGAAATAAATTTTATTTTACCTTATGATAAAGATTTAAAATTTGAATTAATGTGTCCTAAAACAGGCGAAAAATATCAAGAAATAAGTTGTCTAATAAATATTACTTCGGATCACCACTATGATTTCAATTATACACTTTTGGTTGACTTTGGTGATTCAGAAACTCGCCAGTATTCGCTTACTTTGAATAATTTGCTTCAAGTCAACAAAACATTTAATAAAACAGGAAAATTTAGAATTTTTTCATCATTTCAACAGATACCATTTAATACTACCACTTTTATTGAAGGTAAATACTTTTTCAAAATTTTGATATTGTTTAGATAACTACTTTACTGATTTTTACAAAAAAGTCACTAGAAGCTTTTTAGAAATTGATCATGAAAATGAATATCAAGGTTGTTATTATGACAGAATCCCTTATGAAATGAATGAGCTCGTTTTTGTGAATAAGAACAAAATGACAAATAAAATGTGCCAAAATGTTTGTTCAAATTTTGGTTATAACTTTTCCGCAACTTACAATCAATATCAATGCTCTTGTGGAAATTCATTTGGATCATATAATAAAGCAAATAATTGTAATCTGAAATGTCCTGGTAATTTCAGTGAATTTTGTGGAGGAAAAGTTTATTATCCTTTTTCGGTCTTTAATTCAGATCCTTGTAACTTTTAATTCAATTTTAATACTAAATGGCAATTTAAATATAAAAATTAAATTAAAAAGCTTCGTTTTATTATGGAATGTTTTCAGAGTGTACAACAGTAAATAAAACTGCTTTGGAAATGGTTCCACAAAATACAAAAGAAACATGTTTAGATGTTTGTAAACATAGATCTTTTCCCAGAAGCCATTTCAGAAACAGGTAAATTTTTTATGAATTAATATTTGAATGTATGAAAATATTAAAAATTATTTTTAATTTTATTTCAAAAGATAAAAAATAGTTAAAATAACTTTAAAAATTAATCAAATTGATTTTATAAAATTTATTCTATAATTACTTATTCTGACATTGTGATTTTACTGAAGAAAATTAAAACAAATAAATTTTTCAAGTTTATTTTCAACCGAGTGTTATTGTTCAGATGAAAAGTACAAAATAATAGAACTTGATTACAGTAATTCAAATTGTGACTTCAGAGAACTTGGAGGCGAGGGTGGATCTGATTATTATTTAAAAAGTATCTTCAAAATCAATCATAAAGAATCGGAAAAAACCATGGAAAGATTTTATCTAAACCATTCGGGATGTGTCCATTTTGATCCCGCTTTTGAAAAAATATTTATTGAGTTCAAGAATAATTCGGCTTTTAATTGTGCAGTTTTTTGTCAACTTATGAATTCCAGCATTTTAGTTTCCATGATGACAAAATGTTTTTGCTTAAAAAATTTAAGAACAACTTTTACAAATTCAAGTAATTGTGGCTTAGAAGGCAGTTTAGATGGACACTATAATGGAAACACACAAAAAGCTGACCAATACACAATAAATGGTTAATTTTTTAATTTAAAAGAAAAAATTTAAATTTATTAATGTAATTTTTAGAAATTCCTAACGATTTGATATTAAATGGGAAAAATTATTTCGAAGAACAAATCTGCGAGTATCCACTTTTGCACAAAGTTATTTCGCCTAATTTCTTAAATGAATTGCAATGCATTAATTTGTGTTTTAATCTTAAGTTTATAATTGCCCAATATATGAATGAGTAATTGTTAAAAATATAAAATTGAATGATCTTATATTAAATTTTAAAAGAATATGTTATTGTGGAAATCTCTTCAAAGGAGAAATCAAAGATAATTGTGGTAAAATTTTTTTAATAAAAGGTAAACACAAAAATAAAACAATCAATTAATTTTGAAAATAATAATTCATTTTTCTCATAGAACCTGTTTCCACAACAATTTTGGATACCCAAAAATCAACTTCTCTAGTTGAAAATTTATCAAGTTATTCAAGTTCAAAAATAAGTTTTTTCGAGCTTATTTCATTCACTTCTTCAAGTCATAGTAAATCCACTGCAGCTAACAATTTAAGCGAGTCGGATCCAGATCAAGAATTTTCCAGCTTAAATTCAGAAAAATTAGCAAATTTAATTTCAACAATAGATTATGATATATCAGGCTGTTTGGTCAATTGTTCCAATCATGGTACTTGCAAAAAAAATCAAATTCAAAGATATGAATGTCTGTGTGAAACGGACCATTTCGGAAAATCTTGTGAGAAAAACAAAAGGCCATGTAGAAATGCTAAATTATGTCTCAACAACAGTACTTGTGTTGACTTGGTAAAATTTGAAAATGGAAAAGATAACATTAGGTATGACTATGTGTGCTTGTGCAGTCAAAACTTTTATGGTCAACATTGTCAAAATGAGGTGAACTTATGTGAGAATAGAACTTGTTCAAAGAATGGATATTGTAAAGTTAATGCAAATGGCCTTCCCGAATGTCGATGCTTTAAACATTATACTGGAACAGAATGTGAAATTGCGAATAAAGAACTTGTCTTTGTTCGAACAATAATTAAAACAAGCTACATAATCAGTATTGTAATTTTGGTATCATTGGGTGCATTAATAATTTTCAATGATGTGATGACATTTTTTCTCAAGAAGAAAATTATTAAAAAGCCGAAAAAAGCTGATCATATAGTTAAATATGTGTATAAACAAAAATCATAAGAATTAATTCTTAAGAAACATTTAAACTTTTAATTTTGATAATTTTTTTTTGGTGTTTTAGAAATACATTTAGTTTTCATAAATTTTTAAAAAATTAACAAAAATTTGAAAATGAAGAAATAAAGTAAAATTTCAATTCATCGCTTTTCACATTTTTTTTGAAGATACTAATTTAAATTCCCGAAATAAATTTTGTTCTTAACTGTGGTGTTGCTACCACAATTGTATATTTGTTTGTGAAAGTCTACTTATTTAAATACAAAATTTAGCAGTATGTATTAATTTTCTGAATTTAAATTCAGTTGGAAATATTTACACTTAGTCCTTATGTGAGACTTTATTTACCATATTTACAGTACAGTCGAGTATGGATAATACGATGTGTTTAGGCGGAAAAAATGGACATCGTATTAACCAATATCGTATTAATCAAATTTGAATGTTAAAGGATGGGAAGAAAAAAATTGAAAATTAATTTTTTTAAGGAATAATTGTATAAAAAATAGATTAAAAAGAAAAACATTTATCAATTTTACTTTGAAAAGACTGATCGACGCTACAAATATGATTCATTTTAGACAACTGATCAATGAATAAAGAACAGTCTCCGTTCTTTAGAGCAAAATACAATCGTAGTTTACCTATGCAGTCGGCTGCTTCTTTTTTTGATATTTTCAATGCGTTTTATTTGCTCAGCATGTTCTTCTATGTCCAATTGTTCATCATCTTGTTCTCCGTTGATTGTATTTATTTTATCTTCGTCTGAATATTGTCGAAAAGGCTCTAAATCTTTATCAATGTTGGTATAGGCAAACTTATTGAAGTCAAATTAATTTTGCACCGTTTTAAGTTTATCAAACGATTTTCCATATTCCACCCAGTCTGCATTCTCAATGCTTTCCTCTCCATTCTCCATTATATTGTTTTCGGATATTGTTTTAAATCCTGTTTTTTTAAAAACAATTAAAAATTATTTCAGCACTGACATTTGACCAAGCTCGGGGAATTTTATTTATTGAAATTAAAAAATCGAATTCAGGCATGTCAGCTCCTTCTTCGATATAGTTCAATTTCTCAGTAAAAATCAAATTGCGATATTTATTCTTAAATGACGGGATAATTCCCTGATCCATTGGTTGAATAACCGAAGTGCAGTAAATTGGGAAATAATGTATTTTAATTTTAGTTAAGAATAATTCTTAGTATTTTTTGTGTCATGATGCCCACTGAAGTTATCTTAGAATTAAAAATATTACGACTTTCAGTTCTGAATTTTTTATCGATTTTGGCAAGCTTTTCTTTGAAAATGATTGCATTCATCCAAGCTTTAAGATTGCTCCTATAATAGACAGCTAAATTAGCCGTATTAATGGATTTAAAGCACCTTCGGTTCGTACTTGAACCAATGACAATTAGTTTCGATTTTTCAGATCCATACCAATTTGATCCTAAAATGAGTGACAATCGCTGTTTGATTTGTTTTACGTTATTTTTCATCAATATTGAAAATATTACTTTAACTAACTAACCCTTGACTAAGTCGGGAAGGACTTTTAGCCAATTTTCAACTGTAGTAAACCAGCTTCCCCAACAATAGTTTTAAAGGTAGTTTTATGCCTTTTTAAAAATCTGTTTAACCATCCATTGCTAGCTTTAAAATCAGTTTGATTTAACAAGGCTACATATATTAAACCCTGAGCTTAAATCAATGGACCGTTAAGAGTAATATTTTATTATGACAACTGATTTTAACCAGTGATCAAGGGCCTCTTCAATTTTAACATAATTAGAGCCCCTCATTCTTTTAGATCGAGGATTTATTCAATTATTTTAATTTAAGTTTTTTATCTTTTCATGATTATCTGACTTAAGAATAAAAGAAACAGTACTCTGAGGTCTATTATATTTTTTCACAAGTTCTGTGACAGTGAGATTATTTTTATTTAAATCATTCGAAATTTCAAGTTTTTCTTCTAAAGACAAAGTTTTTTTTTAATTTAAGTGGACATTTTTTGTTTACATATGTATATAAATTTTCCTTTATAAACACACAAGTAATTAAATAAAACATTTTACCTTATATTTAACACTAGAAGACCCGATTTTTTTTATACCGTTAAGTCCCAAAATGGGTTTAAAAAACCCATTTTCTAATTTAACTCTAACTAAGGTCAAAATAAAGTTTTTTTTTCAAAATAAAATTTATTTAATGTTATTAATGCTTATTAATAGTAGCTTGATTATGGAGAAAAAAAAATGTATTATATTTAAGTCATATGATTAGAAATTCTGACATAATTACATTTGAAATAAAAGAAAAAATGAAATTTTTAATGAAAAAACTCTAATTTATAATTTTTTTCCATCTTCAAAACACTTTTGACATAAAGCTATGTTTTTTTGTTCTTTACAACATGTACCACAACAATACTTTTTACATGAAATACAGGTAACGTTTGTTTTATTCTGATTACAAAACCTAATTTGACAATTTTTCTTATCCTTTTTTGTGTCCATTTTTTTGGATGGAGTCGAATCAACATTCAAATCAACTGATGCAAGTCTTTTACGAGTAGGCGGAGTTTTTGGTGTCGTTGGTTGACTATTAGATGAAGATGCATGAGAATTCCTTAAACCTTTAGTGGTCTCAGAGAACTCCTCAACAAGTTTGATTATGAAGTCTCTTCTGGTAATTTTAGATTTGTTTACCTCTTTGAACAAAACCCAACTATTTATAATTGGGATGTTTAGGATGTTAAAAAACACATGAACTGGCCATCTTCTAGTTTGGGCTTTCGGAGTGTACAAACGAGTCATACTATCAACACAATCAACACCAACTTTATTACGGTTATAATCGTCGATAACATTTGGTAAACTTTTTTGATGATGCTTGTCAATCGAAACTTTTTCATGATAGGTAGTTAAAACCGATACGTTTTTGTCAACTTTTCCTTGATATACTGTAAGTACAATTCCATTTTTATCTTCATAAAATGACGTGTGATGAAGCGATTGTTTTGAGTCTACGCTTTTTGGAAGTTCTGGCTTGTTTCGTTTTACAGTCCCGATAAAAGTTGTTTTGTTAGCCAAAAATTGAGATGCCAATCGATATGTTGTGAAGAAATTATCTGACGATACACAATATCCTTTATTTTTGTACGGTTCAATTAGTTTCTTAACAACATATTCTCCTTGTAACTCATTGTTAGGTTTATCATGGTTTTTACCTAAATAAGGAAACCAATTTAAAATAAACTTTGAAATAACATCAACCAATAACCAGAACTTTATGCCGAATTTGTCAGGTTTATTAGGCATATATTGTAAGAAACTGCATCTACATTTCATTGCCAACAATTGCTCATCAACAGTGAGAAACTGATTTGGACGATAGCAAGCTTTGGAGTTTTCAATAAGCCTTTCCCATAGATCTCTTGCCATGCAAAAACTATCAGATTTTACTCGTTCTGATCTAGTTGATTTATTGTCGAACCGTAGATATTTCATTAAAAGAAAATATCTGTTTCTAGACATAAAGTTTTTAATAATTGGTATGCCATAATTGCTAGACCACATCTCCTTTATAGGGATACCAGGACAAAAAACACCTCTTGACAACAAAAGACCAATAAAAGCAAGAATTTCTTCTTTTTTAAATGACAATTGAGGGTCAACAGACTCAGCAAAAGCATTCGAACAGTCTAATACCATTTTTACTATGCTCAAATCAAAAATGACCAAAAATGCCGATAAAGCAGTGCTATCTATTCTTGAAGCTCCAAAACTTGTAGGACCACTTTTTTCATTAAAAACTATTCTTTTTCTAATACATGTTTCATCACCGTCATTTAACTTAGTCCAATGAACACCAGCTTTTGAAGTTTTGTCTAAATTTCTAGATTGCCCAGATGGTGGTTGTTGGTCACTGCTGCATTCAATTGGTTCATCGAATTCAGACTCACATTCATCAAGATATTCATCTTCAGAGTCTAAATCTTCGAGGTCAAAATCAACGTCAGACTCGTCTGAGCCACCTGATTCGGCATCGTTGGCAATGACAAGTAAGTTAAATGAACGTAGGGCTGAAGCTCTGATTGGCATTTTTATAATTTTTAATTGTTTGATAAAGTTAATAGTAAAATTATAATTTTTTTAGTGTCAAAAAGTTGAAAAATTTAACTAGGTTTAAAAAACCCCCTCCGGGACTTTATGTATAATTTTTTTTTTGACACCAAAAAATTATAATTTATAAATTCTAACTATTAAATTACATATACAATTCAATTTCAAATTGAAGAGGAAAAAAAAATTTAAAAAAAAATTTTTTTCTGATTTTTATTCGATTTTTTGCAAAAAAAAAGAGCTTAAAAAACCCGCGGGTCTTCTTGTGTTAATTATGACTAGAGTTCATTGCTCTTATATATTATTTTTTAAAGATAAAAATCGAATAAAAAACGATCAATTAGCACTGATTTGTCTGTTTTTTTCTGAATGAAACTATCGTATTAACTAGATATCGAATTAAAGAAATATCGTATATACAAAGAAATTTAACATTTTATTATATTGGGGAATGTAAATTATGAAAAAAATATCGTTATAAAGCCAATTTCGTATTAATCAGCATCGTTTAAACAAGACTCGACTGTATTTTTATTTAAGACTCTTTTTACAATTTTCAACATAGAACACTAGAATATAACTCATTTACTTACTAAGCTATTTACACTGGCCCAGAACGGTCGTTTTCAATTAAGTACATTTTAGATAAAATAAAGCTATTTTACTATATAAAAATTCTTTAAATTGACCCACTCGACAATATCACATTAACTAAACTGTAACCAGGGTAAAAATTAAAATTTTTTGTTAAAATAGATAGAAATAAATTGATAATTTTGATAATTGATGAAAATTGATAATTTTGATAATTAATGAAAATTGATAATTTTGGTAATTGATAAAAATTGTTAATTTTGATAATTGATAAAAATTGATAATTTTGATAATTGATAAAAATTGATAATTGATAAAAAAAACCTTATGTTACCATGCTATTTTTGTATTAAAAGAAACAATTCTTAACAACATAGTAATTACACACTGGAATTGTCTTCATTTACCTAGTAGGGTTCATCTCTTAGCCAATTTTTTAGCTCAAAAATGTCCCGACAATGTTTTGCTCAATGAATTAAAGATAGATTTGAGTGAGGCAAAAATTTATTTTGATTTCCACAATTATCAGTTCATAACAAAACCACGCAACAAGTATGAAGGAGGAGTAGCTATTTTAATTAAAGAAGGAATTGAATTTATACAAGATTTTTTTTATGAGGAACTCAATTCCGAACTCCTTTGTATAAAAATGAACTTAGGAAAGAATAATGAATTGTTTGTATTTAGTCTTTATAATCCACCCAATGTGCTTCTGAACTTTGAGTTTTTTAAAACAGTTAATAAAAAATGTAGAAACTACATTTTAGGTGTTGATCTAAACGCTAGAACAAAGCAAATAGGCTGCGTAGGGGAAAATGAAAATGGCATAATGTTGGAAAGAATAATCAATAAGTTAGACTTTTCAGTAATCAATGATAAGCGTCCTACTTTCAATTTTTTTAATAAGAATTACTTTGAAATTCATTAATTGACAAAATTACCGACTTTCGTATCTTAATTAGTCAAGACATGACTAGTGACCATTTCCCAATCGAAGCATCGATTTCTATGGGCTATCAATTAGAAAATAAATCAGCAGCTAAAAGGTTTAACTTTAGAAAGCAAACTGGCAATTATTCAGCGAGATTTTAAATTCTCAAATAGTTAATATCACTGAAAGTCCCCTCACAATAGACCATCTAGATAATTAAATTACAGAAAAAATTATTTCTGCTTCACATAAAAGCATTCCATATCTTTCTCAGAAAATCTACAAAACGAGTCTTCCATCGAACATTGTTAATTTGATAAAAGAACGTAGGAAAGTAAGAAGAAACTTTCAGGAAACTCGCTATCAAAAGCAAAAGCAAAAATTTAATCAACTTACATCTGAGTTAAAGGCCTCTTTAAAAAAATTCTGGAATCAAAATTGGTTTGATTTAATTGAGAAGATGGGAAAAAACCCACTGACAAGGAGACTTTTTTGGAAAAAAAAAAAAAATTTAGAACAAAAAAAGGATCAAATTAAATTCCTAATTTGATTTTAAATGAAAAGGAATTCAAAAATAATGAAAAAAAGGGAAAATGCTTCGGAGAACTCTTATCTTCAATATTCAGTCCTAATTCTGATTTAATTGATTCTGAGAAAGATATTGTAATACTAAATTCTAACCCTGATTTCTTTAGAAATTATAACCAGTCTAATTTTAATGATCCAATTTGCTATAATGAATTAATTATGGCTTTAAAAAGATTGAAAAATGAAGCGGCATCAGGACTTGACCAAATTCATAATTTAATGTTAAAAAACTTACCTAGAAATTCATTAAATAGAAATCATAGAACTTTTTAATTTATCTCTTCGAGAAGATAGAGTCCCTAAAGCGTGGAAAACATAGAACATTACTATGATTCAAATAAAAGCCTCTTCTTTACAAGATCCTTTAAATTATAGACCAAATAGTATAACGAGTTTTTTAAGAAAGCTAATGGAACGCATAGTATATTCAAGATTATACAATTTTTTGGAACAAAATTCACTCCTTATCCAGGAGCAATCTGGATTTAGAAAACACAGGCGAACAGCAGATAATCTTTACTTTTTAATTCAAAAAATTGTGGAATCATTTAATAGAAAAAAAAGAGTTTTCGGCCTTTTTTTTGACATTTCTAAAGACTTTGATAGGGTTTGGCATGAAGGTTTACTTTTTAAATTGATTAAAATAAATCCACCTCATTACTTGACTAACTGGATTAGATCCTTTTTAGACTCTAGGACATTTAAGGTAAATGTGAATGACCATCTGAGCGAAGAATATCAAATAACTGCAGGTGTTCCTCAAGGCTCAGTAATTAGTCCTCTTTTATTAAGTATATACATTAATGACATCTCAAAAAGAAACAAAGCAAATTATGAATACTCTCTGCTTTTTGCAGATGATCTAGTTACATTCTTCATTTATAACAAAAAGGGGAACCTAGAAAATAAGATTAATAAATACTTCAACGAACTAGAACAATGGCTTATTATATCAGTTATATCAGTTGAAAAATCGTGTTCAGTAGTCTTTTCCAGGTACAAAAAGGAGAGTGATAATCTAAACTTAAAAATTTATGGAAACAGAATAGTGAGCCAAAAATAAATCAAATTTCTTGGTATTAAATTGGATTCTAAGTTAAATTTTAATATACTGGTAGACGAAATTAAAGAACGCTGCAATAAAAGGCTAAATATTATTAAGATATTGTCAAACAAAAAATGGGGTCTTAATCAAAACACACTAGGAAATCTTTATAAATCCATTTTACTGAATTTCTTAATGTTTTCCTCATTTTTACAGTTTTTTAAGATTTATTCCCTTAAATATCAAAATGATTTTTTTTAAGGATTATCTAAAAAAATTAAAAATTAATTTTTTGATTTGAAACTTAAAATGAAATAAACAATTATTGATTTTTAAATAAAATAAAATAAGCGTAAAATTTTTTTTTATTTTGATTATTTTGTATTGGTCAAAAATGACCCTTCTTGGGCGTTAACGTATATTTTTTTAATTTTGGACTGACAAGATTTAATTGCTGTTTAATTGATGATAAAATTCAAATAACAAGAGAAGAAGGGATGGCCTGTTGTTGACACAAGCCAATTAAAGAAAAAGTAAAGTCAAAATAGATACATCTATTTAGCAAAAAATTTTCAAAGAACCAATAATATATCACAATAAATTCAATTAGTTCATAAACTTTTTCTTGGTTTTAATCCAAAAAAAATCATTCATAATTGATGAGATAATTCAAGAATGAAATAAAGATGAAAATGCTATGTTCATGATTGAGTCATTTCTAAATGTTTTGAAGAGAATCAATGAAAATTTTCTGGTTTTAATCCAAAAACATCTTTCATCTATAAAAAATGAGACGATTCATAGATGAAACATACATGAAGTCATCGTTTTTTGCTTGGCTGGGAACAAGACAAAACTAGGAGCAAAAAATAAAACAAGATCGTGTCTACAACATCAATCATCTGACTGTATTCAGAACGAAGAAAATGCTATTCTTGAATCTGACGAAGACTCTGATATAAAATCAGACCCTGCTCCAAAATCATTCAAAAAACAATTTTTTATCCAATTTTTAGTTTTCTTTAAGTTTTCTTTTACTAAATATGTTTTTTTTTAATAAAATGGTAATAATAAAATTTTTTCGGTATTTTTACTTATTATGCTTATTTTAAATAAAAAATTGGCAAAACATTAACTTTATTATTTTTTTGGGTGATTTTTATAAATTCTGTGGAATTTTTACTAAAAATATTGTGCACAAATATTAAGGATCGTTATTTATGACTAATAAAATTATTAAAAATTAATTTTGATTTTAGACCTTGAGGAAGAAAATATTCAAAAAGTCGAAAATATGTCGCTTAAATTTTACGAAGCTAAATTCAAGTTCCAGTACTGAAAATGAGCTAACAAAAAAGTGATGAAAGTGGATCTTTTAATAAATGGTAAAGGAAAGAGACATGGGAAGTATAGAAGTAAAAGGTTCGAAATTGATAAATTACGGTAACGAGAAGAGAGAAATCCACATAATTAAGAAATTTTGTTAAAAGATTTTATTTAATTAAACATTGTTAATATATTATTTTTATTATAAAAAAATTAACAGAAATTTTAAATTAAAAAATTCAGATTTTAGACTGATGTTTTTGTGTTGAAATCGATTTTAAAAATAACATTTTTTAGACAATTATTTTAGACATTTTTTTTTACTTCATTAATTTAGATTAGTCCCAGAATTAAAACAAAATAATTTATTTTTTCCATATAAATCAGGGTTTAACTTTTTTTAATTTAAATAAAATGATTTTATTAAGAATAATTTTTATTTTTTGTGCTTTAAATGTATCAATACAATTTAGCATATATGAAAAAGCAGAATACATTGGATGCTTCAGAGATTCTAACTTGGCTCCTGATTTAAGAAGAACAGAATTTTTCAGTAGAATTAATAATCCGAATGCTTGTTTCAATGAATGTAACGATTTGGGATATAAATTTGCCGCAACTCAATACAGGTAGCTTTTTTATTTAAATTTTTTGAGTTTTTTATTAGTCAATTTATCCAGAAATTCAACTTATTACACTTGTTCATGCGATGACAGGTATGGAACTCTTGGACCAACTTCAAGCTTTAGATGTGACTGTGAATGCTTCCAAGAATTGGCTTATACTTGTGGTTGTATTTCTTATAATAGAGTTTATCGAGTTAAAAGTAAAACAAAAATAATAAAAAAAATTTAAAAAAATAATTAAAATTTTATTTTATTCAAGACATGACTTTGGTTAAAAAATACATTGGTACTGAAAAATCGTTCTCAATTCGTCAAAGCGTATTTTTTTCCACAACTTCAAAAGAAAAGTGTGCTTACAGATGTCTGATTAGCTTCAATCGTAAAATATCTTTCTTATCTAATAAGTAATTTTCAAATTTCAAAGCATTTATAATTTTAATTTAAATGACAAAAATTAGTTCTGGATGTTCTTGTTTTTTTGACCAGGCACATTCAAATTCGACCAGCATAGCAATTGAACTAAACGGTATATTTTTAATTTTAAATGTACTTTTAGAAAATAATGGGCAGTATTTAACCTATCACTATTTTTAGTAAAAATCGTCAGAGTTGTTTAAAAGTCACAAGTCTCAAGTCAAGTGCAAGTCACGGCTTTTTTTTTTTTTGTTTCAAAAAAAAGTCCAAGTCCGGGCTTTAAAATTTTGAATACTGAAGAAGAAATCTATGCTTAAATTGTAAGAAAATTCTGTGAATGGCAAATCTATTGCATTAGACAATCCAAAAGTATATAAATTTTTTTAAATTAAGCCTGATCTAGCAAATTAAAAAAAAAGTCTGGAATTGGACTTTGAAAGAAAAAAGTCTGGAATTGGACTTTTTTTTGGGACTTTTAAACAACTCTGGAAATCGTCATTAAATTTTTTCAATATTTATCACTAATTTTAATGTAGATCATCACTATTTTTTATTGAAAACATTACTAAAAAATTATCACTATTTTTGATAAAAATAATCACTATTTTAAGTGGAAATCGTCACTATTTTATAAAAAAGACCATCACTAATTTTGCTGTAAATCATCACTATTAATAATAAAAACCTAACTATTATTAATAAAAGTTAAACCTAAATAAATAGCTTAAAGTACCAATTTTATAAAGATGACTAATTATATAATAAGAAAAAAAATAATTGAAAATTAAGCAAGAAAGAATTTTATTAGTGATCAAAATCTATTAAATTGATAATTAGAGAAATAAAAAAATAAAAGGGATAGTGGTTTATAAAAAAGGTTATTTAGCAAAAAGAAAATCAAGCAATTATTGAGTCAAGAGTGCTTTTGTAGCTTTTGACCTAGTGGTATTCTCTTCGCCTCTAAAGGAATTAAACACAGCTTGAATCTAGCTGCGATTACGATGATGTGCCTGCAAATGTTATCTTTCATGTATCTTGGACTAGTGCATGTACTTCTAAGCCATTCATCAGGATTTGAAACCAAATTGACTTTCATAACTGAGGATTGCTCGGCTACTAAGTAGTCTAAGTCTGTCCAAGATAAGTCTTTTTCTAATTTAGTTATTTAGCTATAATTAATCGTTCAGTTACTTTTTCCGCGCATTGAAAATAATACTTTTTCCGTGAATGGAATTTAAAAATTATAATTAAAAATAAATAATATTTCATTACATTCACTCAATCTAAGAATTATATAATAAATATTGAAAAAAATATTAAATAAAAATATATAAATAATATCAGGAAATAATAATAGATCGATAGTGAGTCAAATTACGCAGCAACTCCCTCAAGATTTAACAGATCATAGCTCAAATTCGAGTGGAAATAGCAGCGATAATTTGCCGTCTGTTTCGGACTTTTTAATAAGTTCTGGTGAACATAATAACATAATTATGGAATAAAATGGAAATTCTTATTTTATGCTATAATTTGTCTTTGTTTTTTTCATTATTACTAATTTTAATAGGACATAAGAAATTTTCTTAAACTATCTTTTATAATAAAAAATTGTATAAAACATTTTTAAGACTTTTTCCGCGCATCCAAAAATAATACTTTTTCCGCGCATCAAAGATAATACTTTTTCCGCGCATCAAAAATAATACTTTTTCCGCGCATTGAAAATAATACTTTCTCCGTATGCGCGGAAAAAGTTTATGTTTTCTAATTAATAGTGATGTGTTCTATTTTTAGGTTAATATGTCTTTAATTACTGAAAAACTTTGCCTGAAAAATATTAACGACAACAATTACTTTACGTTACTTATTAATTTAACTAAGTCATTTGGTAGTTCCAGTGGAACAAATATTGGTGATTAGTTTTTTTTACCTTTTTTTTATATATTTAACTTTTTTTTTTCTTTTTTCTTTTTTTAATACTCTTTCTCCTTCAATGGAGGTTAATTTAACAATAAATTAATAAATAAATAATTAGAACCGATATCCATATTTAAAGTGAGCTTTTAAATAATTTGATTGATCAATAATTAATTTGACTATGTTATCTATTGTCTGATCGAGTTTAATTATTTAAAGTATGGATGTATATTTTTTTTATACATGTTAATAAAAAAAGTGACAATTTCCATTAAAAATAGTGACGGTTTAATATTGCCCCGAAAATAATTAGACTTCTCAGTCAACAATATTTTGAAGAATTTTTAGCGATTCTTTAAAGATTTGATTTTTTGAAAGCTTTTTACATAGTTTTGCACAAGTTATTTCTGAATAATCTCAATAGATTTTTGAAAGATTATTTAATGTAAACCTCTTTTTTTTTACAGGTTTAAAGCAAAGGACCGTAATCACAAATGTAATAGACCGGATAGATTCTTTTCCCTAACCAAAGTTATTTATTTGTATAATTAATTAAATAAATGGTACTGATAATTTTATGAAGAGTATTTTTTAGATTCGTTGAAATTACAATATAATCAAAGTTGCTAATTTCAACTTGTTAAGTTAATTTTTTTGTCCAAAATAGAATTTTTATTTTTTCAACAACAACTAATTAATCTCATCGGAAAGTAATTATTTTCGAAGTACAGGTTGTTCTGGATACAGAATAAAAAGGAGGAACAATCAGGAATCACAATCTTCTGAAGGAGCATAAGCTCGGTTCAGTTAACAAATAAATAAATAAAGAGAATATTGTTTCCGCACAAAGAAAAATCTTTTCAACACAAAAAAAATTTGTTCAACACAAAGACCCCTCTTCTCAGCACAAAAAATCTAATAAGTCTAAAAAAGCTTTTTAGCACAATAATTTTGTGTTTAAACCATAATCTTATTTAAATAAAAAAAAATGCAAAATATTTATTTAATTATTTAAATGAAGTCAAATTTAATGCCTGGATTGCCACCTTTAAGCTAATTTGTTCTTTCCTCTTTTCGGCTTGTTAGCAAACTCATCATTATCAAGCAATTCTTTAATGCCATTAAATGAGAACAATAGGCATATTTCACAAAGTATTTGCAGCTACATGTATTTTCTTTATTATTTTTGCCAAAGTAATCTGATGTTTTCTTTAGATTTCTTAAAATCATTTATATGTCAAAGTTGCAATTAAGAACAAATAAGAACAAATATGCGATATTTTGGAATGTATTTTTTGTTAACTCAGTTGTTGATAAAGCAAATTTTGAAATTTTTCATTTTTAATTTCAAATGCAAAAAATTCATGCAAAATAAAATTATTGTTTAAACACAAAATTTTGTGCTAAAAAGCTTTTTTAGATGATTTAAATTTTTTGTGCTGATCAGATTTTTTTTGCGCTAAAAAGATTTTTGTTTGTGCGGAAAAGGGGGACCCATAAATAAATAGTAAAATTATTTGAGAAAAAGGATCTAGTGTTACTGAGCTTAGGGTGATAGATATTTTTAATTTCATTAAATAAAGTAATATTAATTTTGACCATAAAAGAAAAAAAGTAAAATTAGATTTTTTACAAAGAAAAATAATATCTATTATTCTTAATTTTATCCTATTTTTTTTGGATCGCCAAAGCGGCTCAAATTAAGTGATAATGATGTGTTGTCAAAACTATAGGTTTAGATCTTAATTTGACACATTTTATATTATTTTAATTTATAATGAAATTCAAGGAATTTAATTATATTAAAAAATCGTAAAAATTTAAAAATATAATTTAGATTTTAACGTTCATGATGTTGCTATTTTTTTTTCTATTTTACATTTTTAGAAATAATTGCGTAATTAAATTTCAAATTTTAACATGCTTAATTATTGAGTTTAAATTAAACAGCGTAATTTTAAAATTACAAAAAAGTTAAATCGAAAAAAAAATTGCCATGTGTTTCGTTATTAATTATTTAAAAAGAAAGGTTGTTTCTAAATTTTAGATTAAATATACCGAATTGAAGCAAATTTTATGCTCTCAAAACTAAAAATGACAATCGAGAGAGTGACAACCACTTTTCATTCAATCAATATGTTGATGAAATAAAAATTGATCAAAATTCAAAGATATTGTTAAATTCTAGTAGCATTTTAATTTAGAACCAGCCAAAAGGCAATTGTTTGTTTTGAGCAGTCTCACAAGCTCTAGACAACTTTTATAAAAAAGAAATTGATGTGTATAAAAAAAAGCTTTTAAAAATTAATTTAATTTGATTATAAAATTTGTAATTAATAATTTTAAAATAATATTTGGAATTTAATCCTCAGGCCGTTTAGAATTGGTATTGTCCTTCTTTTCAAGTTAACGAATAAAAAATTAAATTGTGAAAATAAAGAATTTAAAATTAATTGTTGTATCACAACTATTGATTCATTTTGTTACATTGTAAAATTTGATGCAAGTCGCTTCAAAAATTTTACTAACAATTTTTGTGTGAATGTAGAAAAATTCGTGATCTATCTCTTTTGAATAAAAATTTATTAAAACAAATAATTTTTAATAAAAAAATGCTGTTAATTAGGTTGATCCTAAATTACGGAAACGGGACAACATAATCGGAATTTAAGGTAACTAAATAAAGGAATGAGTCCTTAGGATCTGGGCTCTAAATTACTGAACCGGAACCTACTAAAGTTCGGAACAAAGGATACGGAATGTCTTACCAGGGTGATGCAAGGAAATTCAGTTACAAATACAAAGAAATTAATACTTGTTGATTTCATAATAAGTACAATATATGATTTATAATAAGTAAATGAAATACAAAACTATATTAATGCTATAAACTTTAAAGTTAAGCTGGTTTCTTCCGTGTCTGTTAAGATCTGTTGGTTCGCGGTTATAACATAAATCTAATAAAAAAGAAAGCAGTTAAATGATAATAACCTTATTAATAAATGGCCACTTCTAGATTGAACAAATAAAAAAAATAAAGGGGAAAAGATAAGAACACAAATAATAATTCTAAATCCAAATCCGAATGACTAATTTATTTATTTGTTAACTGTACCGAGCTTAAGCTCCTTAAGAAAAAAATCAAAAAAAAATTATAAATAAAGTTAAATAGAGTAAAAAAAAGAAAAGAAAAATCAAAAAATAAATCTAAAAAATAAAGTAAAAAATATTGAAAAATAAGGTTGCATGTGATTCATGTTTACAATTAAAGTTAAAGTTTCAGGAAAATGAGAAGAAATAGTTTGTTAGCAATTACATAGTGGAGTCGGGTATTTGATGAATCTTGATTCGAAACCCTTCATGTACTCCTCGACCAGTCTGGTTACTAATGGAACAGAATTGCTCAGTTCTACTCCAACATATCATTCAGACAACTCAAAAAGTCGATTAGAGACTTTTAATAGTTTTAGTTTATCAAAGGCCTTATTATGTAGTATGTCGGAGGGTGTATCATATTTTAGTTTAAGAATAAATTTGATTCTGAAAATAAGTTTAGACAGGGAAATAGTCTAAAATCGAGCCTATTAATGATTTGTAGAGATTACCTAATGTATAAGTATTTAAGCCCCATTTTTTGTTTGACAATATTTTAATTAAATTTAATCTTGAGTTGCAGCGTGTTTTTATATCTTCAACCATAAGGTTGAAGGTTAATTTTGAGTTAAAATCAATGCCTAGGAATTTTACATTTTTTGACTCTCGATTTTATTCCCATATATCTCTAAGTTTAGATTTGAATTTTTCTTACTATACTTGGAAAATACCATGAAGCAATGCCTAACACAGTGTTAAATACTTATGACTTGCTAAGTGCATGAGAGCATAGTATTGCAATGTGAAACTAAAGACATTAAAGCAGACTGAAGTTGGTGTTGAATTTATTGAGTAAACAACAACATTAAGATAGATGTAAAAAAAATAGCTTAAAAAAAAATAAATTAATAATTTTTTAAAAATCATAAAAGTTTTATTAATTTAGAAAAATTAAAAAAAAAACGAAGATTAAGTCTTGGAAAGTTGAGATTCGTAGGACAATTTTAAAAAGTCTCATTTAACGAATCTTAGCTACTCCATTTTCTCAAAGATTTCCAAAAAGAATTTTTAAAATATGTGCCACTCTGATTTCTATAAAAAAATCCCTTTTTTTTAAGAAAACGTATATTCTCACTTAAATTAAGTGAGAATAAACAAATAAAAATATCACTTAATTTACTGTACTCCTATGATAAACTGTTTTTTCAAAGTTTTTTATCCACCTTAGTTTGTCTATAGTTTTCTGTCGAAAAATAGTTCCACCTATGCAGGGATTGTTATTCATCCGTAATCTTTCCACAATATTAACAAAACAATTCTTCAAATTTAGTTGATATAAAGAAAAGATACGTATACCATACTACTGAACTGCCATGATAAACTGTTTTTACGAAATTATCGAAATTTTACGTGACTTTACGTAAATTTACGTAGAATTACCAAATTTTACGTAATTGGCAATTTTTAGGATTTTTTCTCTTTTTTTTTTGAAAATTAAAATGAAAATTGAAAAAAAAAATAACGAAATTTCTCGTTATTTTACGTAAATTTTTATTATAAAAACAGTTTATCATAGTAGTACAGTAAGTGTAAGTGTTAGTAATTTTTTATTTATTTTCACTTAAAATACAAAAAGTTAAAATAAAAAATAAAAAAAGGATTAACAACTAATTAGAACAGTCAATACATTAGCGTCAACAAAACTGCTTTGTAAAACCGATGCCGGAAATGTATACATTTTAAATGGATTTATTTTAAGCCATCTTCTTCTTTACCACGTTTAGCGCTATTAAAAGTAGTCCAAAGTGTAAATGAGCTTATAGTATTATCTTTAAAAGCTTGTAAAAAATCGTCAAAAGTTTCAAAATTTGATTATTACCAATCATTATTTTCAATTTTTTTATTAATTTTATTATTATTTATTATTTATTTGAATATCTGTATCGAGCATTAGCTCCTTCAGATAAAAAAAATGGTAAAATAAATTAAAATTAAAAGTTTTGTTAAAATAAGTTTTTGAAATAAATAAATAAAAAATTGATAGAAAAGGAAAGTTAAAATGAATTAAGGTACATGAGGTAGTTTTAGGATTTTAAAAATTGGACAGTTAAAGAACAAAAGAAGAAATTACAAGATAGCAATTACACAAAGGAGTTGGGTATTCGATGAAACGAGATTCGAAACCTTCTCGGTATTCATTTACCAGTCTGATTTCCAATGGGACAGAATGACTCAGTCCAGCCCTAACATATCTCTCACTCAACTCAAAAAGTCGATTCAAGACTGTTATAAGTCTTAATTTGTTAAAAGCCTCGTGATGTAAAATGTTAGAGAGAGTATCGAATTTAATTTTAAGAATGGATCGAACAGCTGAGTTTTGAATTACTTGTAGTCTTTTAATGTTTGTTTCAGAAAAAGAATTTAGGCAAGGGTAAGAATAGTCTAGAATAGGCCCAATTAGGGATTTATAGAAGTTACCGATTGTTTTAGAATTAAGGCCCCATTTTTTATTTGAAAGGATTTTTATTAAGTTGAGCCCTGAATTACAACGTTCTTTTATTTCCTCCACCATTGGAGTAAAGGTTAAACCTGAGTCTAACTTAACGCCGAGAAATTTAACTTCTTTCTGATTTATTCCCATTTAGTTTATTCCCATAAATTTCGGGGTTAAGGTGATTTTTTCCTCTTGTATTTTTTGAAAATACCATATAATAAGACTTTTCAACTGAAATTTTCATTTTCCATCTGTAAAGCCATTCTTCTAATTCTTTGAGGTATTTATTAATGTTGTCTTCAATGTTGCTCTTCTTATTAAGTATAAAAAATGTAACCATATCGTCTGTAAAAAGTAGAGAATAGTCGTTATTTGTTTTGTTCCGTTTTGGTGCATTATTTATAAAAATGCTGAATAGAAGAGGACTAATTACTGAACCTTGAGGGGCTCCCGCAGTTATCTGGTATTCTTCACTAACATGACCATTAACGTTTACTTTGAATACCCTAGATTCAAGGAATCACCTTATCCAATGAATCATATAATCTGGTAAATTCATTTTAATTATCTTGTAGATTAACCCCTAATGCCATACCCTGTCGAAGGCTATTGAGATGTCAAAAAATAGGCAGCAGACTTTTTTCTTTCTATTGTAAGTTTCGACAATTTTTTGGATAAGAAACATAAGGTTGTCAGCTGTTCGTCGCTGTTTTCGGAACCCCGATTGTTCTTGAATTATCAGAGAGTTTTTTTCAAGGAAATTGTAAATTCGAGTATTAATCACTCGTTCAAGTAATTTCCCAAGGCAGCTTGTGATACTGATAGGTCGATAATTAGATGGGTCTTGTGTTGGAGATGATTTCTTTGGGATCATTGTTATGTATGCGGTTTTCCAAGCACTAGGAACTCTACCTTGTTCTAGACTTGTGTTAAAAAGGAACGTTATTTCGTTCAAAGTATTTTGAGGCAGATTTTCTAGCATTATGTTATGGATTTGGTCAGGACCTGCAGCAGCTTCTTTGAGAAGTTTTTTTAGTGCTAATATTAGTTCTGTCATCTTTATTGGTTCGTAAGATTGGTTTCGGTCATTTTTAAAAAAAGAAATTCTTAATTAAATCATTTACTTCACGGTCTTTATTCGGGTCAATTAAGTCAGCATTAGCACTAAAGGTAGAGGCCAAGAAATCTCCGAAAATTTTCCCTTTTTAAATTTTTTTAGTGATGGGTCTTAACTTAACTAATTTAGTTTAGTCGGCTAAAAATAAGTCGACTAATTTTTAAATATCTAATTTTTAGCCGACTAAATTTTAGTTAACTAAAAACAAGTCGACTAAAAATTAGTTAGCTAAAAACAAGTCGACTAAAAATTAGTTAGCTAAAAACAAGTCGACTAAAAATTAGTTAATTAAACTAAAGAGAAAACTCCCATCACCAAATTTTATGAGGGTATATAAATACAGTAAAGGGTGTAGGAGCAAAGATATGGGCTTACCTTTTGTTTAATGATCTTCATCTAGTTTTTTTTTTTATTTGATTAAAATCAATTAAAAACAATCAAAAAATTGCTTTGTTTTTTGTCTTCTTTTAATTGACATTAGTTTGAAAAAAAACGCTATTCCGTAATACGAAAAAAAATAAATTCTCACTTAAATTAAGTGAAAATATATTATTTATTCTCAATTAATTCAAGTGAGAATATATGCTCCCTTTTTTTAAATCTTGAAAATAAATATAAAATAGCTTGAAATAATTTACTTTACTTGGTTTTAACTAAAAATTTGACCATAAAATTCAATGTTTTAAATCGTCTTATAATTTAAAAAAAAATAATCATATTCTGTTTTAGAATACTTTTTATCAGTAAGCTGTCCGTCTTTCGGAGAAGTTTCTCGACAATTTAATTGTGATATAAAATTTCGAGTCGATATAAGTAATCCAACATTCAACGTTAATAATGGAAATGGTTTAAATGGTAATTACCAACGACAAAATAATTTTTCGGTTTCATTAACTTATGTTTCACATGGATCATTTGAGACTAAATTTTCTATCAGAAACAGTGAATTAAGTCTAAATCCAATTATAATAAGTATTTTGAAAAATATTTTAATTAAAGATTGTCTTAATTTTTTAAAATTAAAGTTTATCCGGCTTTAAGCTTGAATGATGATGTGATCAGTAATTTGAAAAATAAACATTTCCAAAAAATTTTATTCACTTTTATTCAAAGAATCTGAGTTTTTAATTAACACATTGATAAATGAAATTGGATGTTTCATTTTAAAAATTTATCAAAACGAATTTGGAAACTATTCTATGGTTAGTCAAGGTCCGATGAACAGTCATGTTTGCATTCAATATTGTTCTCATACTAATCATAAATATGCTATTTTAATGGAAGGGTAAAATCTTAAAAATAACTAAAATTTTTAAAAATATGAAAAAAATAATTTTTTCTTAGCGGAAAATGTTATTGTACAAGCCGGTATGGCCTGAACGGAAAGTCCGAGCACAAAAATTGTGAATGCGTTTGCTTTGAATCATACGATTTTTTTTGTGGCTGTGAAAATTATTATCTGGCATATAGAATCAAAGGTTTCAAAAAATTTTATAATTATTTAATTTATTTTTTCATAGATATTAGAGAAAGTCAAAAACTTCTTGGCTCATCAGAAGGCTGTTTCAAAGACCACTATTCTTCTACCAAAATCGCGTTTAGTTTCAACACCAATGGAATATGTATGAAGCGCTGTTCCCTGTTAGGATATAGATATTTTTCAACTGAAAGCGGGTAAAATCTTAGGATAATATTTAAAAAAAAATAAATTTTGTTTTGAAGAAATATTTGTAATTGCCATTGGAATTATTTTAGACAACAGAAAACTTCTGAAAAATGGTGTAATTATAAATGTCCTGGAAATTCAACTCAGCTTTGTGGTGGTCCATTTGGATTTCAGACGATTTATGAAATTAAGGGTTTTAATTTTTAAAATTAGTTTGGCTAATAAAATAATTAAATTTTTTAAAGAAACTAATTTTACGATTGAGATTCCGCGAATAACTAAAAAAAATGAAAATTTTAATTTTACGATAACAAAATTAGTGGATACTCTGATAGAGCATATTCCGTTTCGATTTAGTTTTTTATCCACTAACAGTTTTCAAGATGAACTGATATTTCCAATTAATTCCTCTGCAATTTTAAAATTTAACTCAACAGGCTTCAAAACAATTGAAATAAAATCTGAGCATTTTTATTTTAATCCTTTGATAAATCTAGCTGATACGACTTATCATTCTGCAAATAAAACCAACTTGTCAAATATAGATATTTTTGGTATCTTGGGTTAAAGAAAAAAAATGATAATTTTTAAAAAGTTTTCTTTTATTTTAGACTATGGTAGTTATTCTCATTGTCGCCAAGGCTATTCTCGCAGCTTCTCTTACACAATGACAATAAATGGCAATGCTGAATGTAGCCAGCGGTGTGTGTATGAAGGATTGACTTCATTTTCAACAATTTTGGGTAACAGGTATTTGTCCGATTTATGTACCTTTTCTCTATCAAAAAACAAACCACTATTTTAAATCCAATTTTTGTTTTTATTTTCTCACTAATCAAAAAGGGTCTACCTAGTCCCCACAAATCAAAAACTTTTCCCCACAAAGAAAAAATTTTCAGCACACAAATAACTTGACTAAGACAAAGACTACTCTCCACAAATAAAAAAACTTCTGAGCACAAATTTTTTCATAAATTTTCAAAACTATTCAACACAAAAAAAAAACAAATTTCTAAGCAAAATTTTTTTTAATATCTATTAAAAGCTGCCACTAAATATTAATATAATTGTATAAGATAATAAATTTGTTGCCAATTAGCCCTAAATAAGCTACTTGAAAACGACCAATTTCTTAATAAACCTAAAAAAGGTCGTTCAAAATTAGCTGGAAATTGGTTTTCCTTAAAATAGATTTTAATTTGATTTTTTTATTAATTTAATAAGGCAAGTTTTTTTTTCTATTTTACATTTTTAGAAATAATTGCGTAATTATATTTCAAATTTTAACATGCTTAAGTATGGTAACACAGCCTAAATGTATTTATTGTAAATTCGGTGACGTAATTTGAAAAACCGAAATATATCAGTCGTTTTATTTTTTTTTAAACAACCCACATATTCTTGTAGATCATGAAGAGAGGAATCCAAATATATATGTGAAATATTTTTTAAAAATTTTTAAACCTTTATTTTTCTAATTCAAAGTTTTTTTTCGGCTAATTCGGTAGAATTTTTCAAATTAGTAATTATGTTTGACAATTTTTGATCCGATGATGGAACAAGTTTGAACTGACCTTATTTGCTTATCGTTTTCAGCGGGCCTTAATTAGTAGAAAATAATTTTACTAGAATTTTAAGATAGCCGATGGGTCTGTTGTCTAATGTTGTTATTTTTTATGGGTTAAGAGGTTAATGAGGTATCACCTCAATACCCAAAAATCCCACCCATTTACCCCTAAAAATAAAATATTTAACTTAATTAGGCTTAAAAGACAAAAATCATCACATTGACGCCGTTTTTTATGAAAAATTTAAAATTTTGTTTCTCAAAAAAGTTTGTTTTTTTTTACAAAAATAATTTGATCTTATTTGATAGAAATATTCGTTCTGTATTATCAAAAAAAGTTAATATATTATAAAAATGAATCAGAATAAACAAAAAAAAAGTTAAAAAAAAAAGTATTGGGTTTGTTTTGAATGTTTATCGAAAAAGTTTAGAAATAACTAAGGGTTAGAGTTTCACTGTGATGTATGTCTCGACTAATCTCTTAAACTAATAAAAAATCAAACATAAAATTTATTTTAAATTCGTTAGTAAATTCGTTTAAATTTTTTTCTAAATAGTTATGTTGTAGCGTGTATTTAAAAGATTAATGATAAAGAATATTTTAATTATTTATATTATTAAAAAAACAAAAAATCCTTTTTTTAATTCTTATTGAGCTAATTGAGTGAATTCGGTGAATATCCTGAAAAAGAGGTTAGTTCTCGGGCTAAATATTTACAAAATCAGGGGTAACTGGGTTAACCTAATTCACCCAATAAGACCTCACCCAATTAACCGCAGGAGGTAAAGGGGTGACCAGAAAAAACTCGTCTAATTCGGTGAGTATTTTTGGAGTTTTTGAATAAAATGAGTGCGAAATATGAAATAAAAAAAAAATAGGTCACCCGGTTAGGCTCATATACCATATTAAGTTTAAATAAAACAACGGAGTTTCAAAATTTCAAAAAAGTTAAATAGAAAAAAAAACTTGCCATATTTAATTTTTTTAAAAATATATTTTATAAACACTATTTGAATAAATTATATAAAAAATTTATTAAACTTTTTGTCACCACAAAAAAATTTGTGTTGACCAGTTATTTGGTTAATTATGTAAAAATTATTTTTTTATTGAATTCAGCACAAAAAAATTGTATTTTGTAGTGATTTGTGTAAAAAATTTTTTGGTTTGTGGTCAAAGTTTTAAGTTTGTGGGGAACATTTTTTTAATTGTGGGGAATCATTAATTTCCTTTCAAAAATGGGATTTGTTTTGGATAAAAATTTATATTATCTATTTGATTTTGGTTATTTAAGACAAAAAACAAAAGGCTACAAATTAATTTTGTATCTAAATTCAATTTAGATACATTTTTACCATTTTTTACGTAAATATTGGTAAAATTAAAACAATAAAACAATAAAATTTGTAACAAAACTTTTTTATTTATTTAAAATTCAAAAATTTCTTATTTTTTTTAGTCTGTGATCTTTTAACGTTTAAATTGTTCGATTTCTTAGTCCACGCAATTTGGAAAGTCCTGTTGATTAGAATATTTAATTTATTTATTAAATTTGCAGTTATATTCAAGATCCTTATTCTCATTCTCTCACAAGTAATCGTAGTAACGACCGATTCCGATAAGTCCTCGGACGAAAATTTGGACTGTTGTTAGTATAATATAATTATTATAAATTGTTTAGGTTTCAAAAAAATATAAATATGTTGAAGCTAACCTTAAAGCAAGTAAATGTTCAAAAGTTTGCTTAATATTAGCTAAATATTTTTTTTGGAAACTAGGAACTGATTTTCTTTAGATAAATAAATTGATACTTCAGATAAGCGTTTGTTCCAATCAACAGGACTTTCCAAAGTGCGTGGACAAAGGCATCGAACAATTGAAAGGTTGATAGGTCAAAGACTAAAAAAAATAAGAAATTTTTGAATTTTAAATAAATAAAAGTGTTATGCTACAAATTTTGTTGTATTTTAGATTTTTTTCTTTTTTTAACATATTTTACCAAAATTTACCTGTAAAATTTTGAATTTTACCAATTTTTTCGTAAAAAATGGTAAAAAAGTTATATTAAAAAAAAATTCATCAGTCAAAATTGCATTTTTTAACAAAATTTTATGAAAAACAGCAAAATTTGAGATTTTTTTGGCATTTTTGGATTTTACATAATTTAACGTAAAAAAAGTAATTTTATTTACGTAAAATTTAGTTAATTTACCATTTTTTACAATTCCTGTTTTACGTAAAAATTAGTAAAATTACCATTTTTACGTAAATTTACATATTTTTGCGTAAAATTACGTAAATTTACGATGTATCCTATTATCAAATCACTACTGTAAGTTATTTTTTATATAATTTATGCATACATCATTTATATATAAATACAAGTATTTTAAGAATTTATAAAAAAAAATTTTAAATAAATTTCAATTTAAGATGGCTTAAGGAAGTGCATTTAAATATTCACAAAGAAACAAAATAAATAAACAATAATCTGTAACCGGTTTATAATAAACAATGTTTAATCTTTTAAAAGCTTTATTTAAGATATTGAACGTTCTGAAGTTCTAAGAATGGAATTCTTATTTATACCTATATGCTCGTGTCAAGAACACGAGCTTATAATTAAGTCAAGATGTGAGCTTAGTGCTTAATGTATATGTCAGCATTTCGAAGCGTCTAACTTCTGAGATACGTGACAAGTATAATTCTTACTTATCTTTGTGCATCAGTTGACAAGCTGATAAATAAGTGATTATTCAGGGTAACAAATCAAATTGCGCAAAACAAAAAAATATATTTTTCTATTAACTAATTATTTAATTAAAATCAGTTTTTTTTAAAACTCATATTGATTAAGCGCAAATAATAGGATTTTTTTTATAGAACCAAGGAATACAAATTATCTCGTATAAAGCATAATGATTCTTTTATTTATTTTATCTAAACTTAAAATATTGCCTCATCTTTAAAGTGTTGATATTTATTCAATAAGGAAAATTTATTAACATGTCTGTGTATTTAAAGAGTTCGAACGAAAAAAAATTGGTACAGTACAAGACACAAGGATTTTTGATAAAGAATACCGGAGAGTTGAAAAAAAAAATTCTTTAATTCTTATTATAAAAGTTTTGTAAGTAATGTTCAGGTTTGTGCGGAAGTTACTAAGAGAAAGTCAAAGCCAAGTCACAGACTTTATTAAAGACATATATTTTTAAAGTTAAGTTATTTTACCTGAATTTATCTTTAATACTTTCTTTAATATAATAAATATACAGTACTGATTTGACACGTGGATTTTACGTAAATTTTTCGAAAATTTACTTAAAATAAGGTAAATTTATGAAAATTTACGTAAATTTACGTTCGTAAAATTACGTAATTTTTACCTCACTTGGTCTCTAAATAACTTTACCAAAATATCTTTAATTTGGCAAAAAATGGGTGGAAAAAATGTGTCTAGCCCCCAAAAATGGTAGTTTGTGGTTCTGCTAAAAATTTGAGATAAAAAGCAATAGATATTTTGGTAAAGTTATTTAGAGACCAAGTGAGGAGTTGGAGAGTTTTTAAATTAAACAGTTAAAGAGCAAAATTTACTTAAAATTAAAAGTTATTTAAGAATTAATCATAAAGGTGTGAAGAAAGGTAGCAATGGTTGCTAAAACTTTTGGATTACCCGAATTTCTAAACTTTTGCACCAACGTGTTTTCATTATAAATATTTAAAAGATGATTATATTGTTATGCCGAGTGTCATATATCAAAATTTAGAGAAAAAAAAATCTACAAATTAGTGCTTTTATTTTTTTTCTTTTGCACTTAATTTTTCGTAAAATACAACAAATAAACAATTTAAGATAAAAAAAATAATCAATTTCTAAACTTTTGCAACATACTGTATAATATTCTTCTTCATAATATGATAATTCAAAATATCCAAAAAAAATAAAATTATTAAAAAGAAAAAAAAATAAAATGATTTTTTTAAAGAAATTTTACGATAATCCATGTAAATTACCATAAATTCGTGAATTTTATCATTTAGGATTTTACGGCAATTTACGTGAATTGACGTAAAATTTGGTAAATTCATTATATCAAATCACCATTGTAATTATTTTCTCTTAAACAATTGCTTCAATAAAAATTAAACAAAATATAAAGTACTCGAATAAAATTCTTTTTCATGTTCGATTAAAACTATTAAATATCAAACTCTATTAAAACAATTCATTCTTTTAAATAAACATTTAATAAAAATAATATAAATTAAAGTCAACAATGCCGCTGCGGTATAAATATTTGGAGAAGTAGAAGTGATGATATTCATTGCATGTGCGCTTGTTATTCAGATTTATCCACATTTTGTGGATGCGATGGATACCATCGGATTTTTGACATTTACCGTGATTAAACATGTCAAAAAAATTAAAAAAAATTTAAGTTTTTTTTTTAAAGCTATGAACAGCAGCGAAATGACAATCTCAATTTATAAGGGCTGCTCTGTTGATTACGGAGAGCTCGAAATAGAAATTGGCTTTCTCAATAATAAGTTTTGTATTCAATATTGTCATTCAAATGGCTTCAACTATTCTTTAACTCAGCGAGGGTAATTACAATAATAAATCTGAAAAAATAACTAGAAATTATTTTTTTTAAAAAGTTATTTGTGTAAATGCAGTGACTCTCTTAACCAAACCGACTTGGTGAGTGAAACCGAATGCAACTTTGCTTGCAATGGAAATTCTTCTGAATACTGTGGCGGAATTCATCTTAATACTGTTTACCAAATAAATAGCAAGATTTAAAAAATTCAAATGAAATTTTTTAATTAATTTTATTTTTCCAAGAATTAAACTTGAGTCTTTCCTGTAATGAGAGTGTTTTAAAATATGAGACTGCTCAATGCTCAATTTTGATTAATTATGGTCCTGAAATCGACCCAAAATTCAATATATCAATTAACTTTGAAGATTTTAATGAAGAAGTATTATTACCATATAATGAAACTGGACTTTTGGTGACAAAAAGTTTCAATCGAAGTGGAAATTACACTGTAAAAGTTAGACTCATCAACTATCCCCTTTTTACAAGATCGGTAATCAGAGGTAAATATTTAATTTAATAAAAACATTTTTTTAATCATTTTTTTTATTAACAGTTGAACCATCTACTGAAATTTTAGGTAAAATTTCTTAACTAATTGAGCTTGATTTTATTTTAAAATATTAGATAAAAATTATCAGGGTTGTTTTTATGATAGAATTCCATATGACATGTCCGATATTTTAGTCTATAATGAAAATAATTTAAACAACAAAATATGCAATGAGCTTTGTCGCGATTTGGGATTCAATTTTTCTTCAACTCATGAAGGGTAAATTTAATTTTAAAAAAATTTTAAAAATTTTTGGCAAATGGAAGTTTGAGATCAAATTTTAAGATCAAAACGATCATTTAAAATTTTAAAACTAAATTAATCTTTTGATTTTGATAATTTTTTAAGAAAATAATACTAAACATTACTAGACATGTTGTGTCTAATAATGGTTCATTATCAAAATAACATCAAATTATTTATATCTAATTTATTTAAAAAAACAATCAATAATTCAAATAATTCAGGTTAATTTAATTCACAAGTTCAAATTTATAACTTTTATATCTATTCATTCAAACAAAATTAATTTCATTCTCCACTTACTGTACTGCAATGCTAAACTGTTTTTACGAAATTTTACGCAATTTTACGTAAATTTACGTAAAATTGCTTAAGTAAAAAATAGAAAATTTCTGAAAAATTTCGAAATTTTAAGTAATTTTATGAAATTTTTAGTAAATTATAGTAAATATAAAAAGGGCATTAACTCTTTTTTTTAGAAAATTAAAATGAAAATTGAAAAAAAAAATATGAAATTTTACGTAAATTTTTATTATAAAAAACGGGAAAAATGGCAAATTTTATTAAAAAAACGAGAAAAAAAAATCGTTTAAAAAAAACATAACTACAATGCAATAATTAATGATCCGACCAGTCACCGTTTTTCTCAATGACTATTTTAATTACCTGAGAATTAATAACTTTTATAGGAATATAAAGTAAATTTATTTTTTATTAAATAATACCTTTTTTAAGTGATCAATTAACTTTTACATTTTTCCCGTTTTCTATAATAAAAATTTGCGTAAAATTTCGTAATATTTATTTTTCAATTTTCATTTTAATTTTCTAAAAAAAAGAGAAAAATTCCTAAAATTCGCCATTTTTTCAGTTTTTTTTGGCCTTTTTAATATTTACTAAAATTTACGATAATTTTCGTGAAATTACGTAAAATTTCGAAATTTTTCGGAAATTTACTATTTTTTACCTTAGTAATTTTACGTAAAATCACGTAAAAATTTCGAAAAAACAGTTTATCATAGCAGTACAGTGAATAGATCATAAATTTTAATACATAACATTTTTTTGTCTTTAAAAGTAAGTTTTCATTAAAATCAATTAAAAAATTTAAATATAATAAAGTTCAATAAAAAAGGATATTTTAAAATTTTATATATGAAAATAAACTTGATATGACTTGTCAAATAATTGTTTGGAAAAAATTAATTTTTTTTCTTTCATTAAAAACAATATTTCAATTTATATTTTGATCTTTTGATCTTGATCTCAAACTTCAATTTGCCAAAATTTTAAAAATTTTTTGAATTTTTTTCGATTTAAATCTTTTCAAAAAAAAATTTAATCAAATTAAAAAAGAAAATTTTGTGCATGTATGAACAAATTCGGCAGCTATAACAGAGCAAATGATGCCAATGAATGTAACATAACATGTTCCGGCGATGAATCAGACGTTTGTGGTGGCTTATCTTATCAGCCTGTGTCTGTTTATAAAATTGAAAATGGTTGCAAAAAAAATGCAAAATTTTAGAAATTTTATTTATTTTTTATTTTATAAGATTTGTTACAGCAAATGAGACTATTTTCTTACTTTACTGAATGCGTTACTGTTGATTTGGAAAATTTTCAGCCAATATACCATTTTAGAAATCATCAAAATTGTATCAATTTTTGTAACATTTACAAATATTATCTTCTAGATACTGAGTAAATTTTGAATTAATCTCTTTATATTATACTAAAAAATAACTAAAGAAATTGCTATTGTGCTGACAATTACAGCACGCTAGGCATTGATAGAACAAATGCTTTATGTGATATCAATATTAGACCAACTCATATTCAAACTTATGGTGGATCAGTCTACTTCACAAAATCGGTCTATCGCGGTAACATTAGTATTAAATTAAAAATAATTTTTTTTCAAGAAAATTTTCTTTAAGTCACCGAACCTCGACAAGAACTGCCAATGTTTTATGCTCTATTGATTGGATGCTATTCTCTGAACAGTGATCAGATAAAAGTTCATGTCACATTCGAGGGTTTAACTATCACCAAGTGTCTTACCTATTGCTCTTATTTTAACCAAAGCTACGCTTTCTCTGATTCCTCAAAATGCTCTTGCTTGGAAGAGTTGAGTCAAGCTATTGAAAGAGACTGTTCAAAACTTAAAGTTTCACTTTCAGATGGCCATTATGTTACAGATAATAATCTTTTATACATTTACCAGGCTCAAAGTAATTTTTAAGAATCTTTTAATTTTAGCAATAATTTCATTTATTAATTAAAAAAACATCAATTTTTTTTAAATCATTTTTAAAAGTAAACATTTAAATTCTGGATGATTTTCTTAAATAGTTAAATTCAAAAAATTATAATTTTAAATGACGACATAATTTTTAAATGTCTTTTTCAATCGATTTCTTGGGCGAGTAACAAATTAAGTTTCTTGATTTAATTCTATTTGCGCAAAGTCTGGTTGAATAAATTTACTTTTATTAATTTTAAATAAATTAAATGACTTTTTATAAATGTGTCGATTTAAAAAAAAAAAACTAAAAACAATTAACTTTTAAAAATCAAGATATTTTTTTTATATTTTTAAAAAACTTTTATGAAGTTTTCTAAACGGAAAATGTTCCATTTTTAATCAAATAATATAAAAAGGTTTGGTCATAATTCCAAAATTTATATATAAAAATCTGCAAAGTCAAAAACAAAATTAACTTTTTAATTTACGTTTCACAATTTAGATGTTTAAATAAAATTAAGAAATTATTGATTTTTCTTAGTCTTTTTTAATAAGTCAAAATAAGCTTATTCTTTACTTAAATAAAGCGAATTTCTTTAAACTGAAAATTAAGTTTTTTCTCGTATAAAGAATTATTCACTTCTGATTACCAAGCAAAATAAATTTAAAATAAAAATTTACTTAATTTGAAAGATAACAATAACAATTAATTTATTTATTTTATAATAAATCAAAATTTTAAGTCGAAGTTAAAGTTTGATTTAATATTTAAAACATTTAACTCAAAGTCAAAGTCAAATCAGACTTCAATTTTAAATGAAAAACGGGTTCTGGTCAAAAGTTTGACCTTCTGATCAAAAAATTTACTTTAAATCTTTCAGTAAAAAATATGAACACATGATCTTGAAATTGACTATTAAAATTTACATAGTCAATTTTATGAACAAAAAAAATTTATTTTCCAAAAGCAAAAAAAAGCGATCACAAAATTTACTTAAATTATTATTATAAATCCGAATAAAAATTAATAAAAAATCTAAAAAATATTTGCCTATTCTTTCCTTCTTCTCAAATTATATTTTTTTTGAGCTTTTTTGTTTTCAATTAAGACTTCGGCATAGGCAACCATTCGGTTTGTCCATGCTACGGAAACATTACGTTCTTTATCAAAGATCGATCGTTCTTTATACTTTAATATTTCATAAAAAAAATTTGCATCTAATGAAATATGTATTAAAAGTGGTCTGAAAATTGACACAAATTTTAGAGAAAAAAACAATTTTATTTTTGCTTTTGATAATAAATTTTTTTTTCATAAAATTGACTATCTAAATTTTAATAGTCATTTTCAAGATCACTGAAAGTTTTTTTACTGAACTTTTACTGAAAGTTTTTTTAAAGCAAATTTTGTGATCAAGCGGTAAAACTTTTGACCAGACCCGAAAAGAGTTAAAAGTTAAAGATTAACTTTGACTTTGAGTAAAATATTTTTTAAAAGTCAAAGTAAAATACGACTTAGACTTTTGATCAACTCTGAAAATAAATTAAAATTTGTCTCCTTGTATTTAATTTATTACACTTTTTATTCTAATAATCTATTATAAATTTTATTAGAAGCAAATTAATTGTATGCTAATAAAATAAGCCTGTGTAATGATTTAAATTTTATTCCAATATTGATTTAAGGTTAATCAAAAGGCTAGTGCCCATGTCATGAAAGACCGATTGATACTTCTTTTTTTGAATTTAAATAAAATATTAATTTTAGTATAATAATTTATAAACTGAACATTGACATTCTGGCAGATTATCTTTAATATTTAGTTCCAATTAAAAAGACATAATAAAATCTAGTCTTGATTATTTTTTAGTAAAAAATTGGAAAAATTTTCCATTATTGGTTTTACAAGTTTTACTAGTTAAAAGTTGTACTTCATTCTTTTGCTCATCGCGATTCTGATTCAGATTTTCAGAGCTCATTTGTATTTGAGAAATTTAGTTTGAGTACCACAAATTTTGAATAAAATACCCCAAATTTTTTATTTGTTTCCCCAAATATTAAATAAATTCCCCAATTTTTATGTTTATACATAAAAAAATTGATTAACACTAAATTAAATAGAAATCCACTATTTTTAACTTATTGTTACTTTTTCTTAAAAAATACCACTTTTATTATAAAATGATAACAAATTTAAGAAAAAGTACCTAAATTATGAGAAGAGAGTATTTGTTAGAAAAATAGATAGTATTCAATCGAGTTTTACGCTCAAAATCATGTTATTCACTAATTCAAATTCACTTTATTTTTCGTAAATTTTAAAGAAAAAAAAGAGGAACATTACTTTATTAGTATTACAAAATTTAGGTACTTTCTTTTAAATTTGTTATCAATTTTTAATAAAAAGTGCTATTTTTTAAGAAAAAGTCTCAATAAATTAAAAATAGTGGATTTCTATTTAATTTAGTGTTAATTAATTTTTTTATGTATAAACTTAATAATTAGGGAATTTATTTAATATTTGGGTAAAAAAATAAAAAATTTGGGGTATTTTATTCAAATTTTGTGGTATCGATTTCAATTGTCCTTTGTATTTATCAACATTAGAAAATCCTATTATTGAACTTTAATTCTTACCATTCAAATGAACAAAACTGGAAATAAAATCCCACTAAATTTAGAATTTAACAAAGATTTTTATTATTTTTTTTTTCAATTAGAGCTTGACAAAAAAGCTTTAAAAAGGAATAATTATGAAAAAATTGGATGTTCCTCTGAAAATTTACATGAAGTACTTGTACATCATTCACTTGACAAATCTGAATGCGTTTACCTATGCCAAAGATTAGATTTTAATTACACTTATCGAAAAAACTCGTAAAAAATTTCACCCAAAATTTTTAAATTAACTAACTTTTTGTTTTGTTTAAAAAAAAAGAATTTGCTATTGCGGAAATATCATCAAGAATGAATCATGTAATAGAAATCACTTTCAAATTTTTAAAACAATTACAAGTAATTAAAAAAAAAAAAATCAAATATTTTTCTCAATTTTGTTTTTAGTCTTGACAACAGTTCTAGATTTGACAACCCAACCAACAACTGAACTTACCAGCGACAGCATAATCTCTACATACATTCAATCAACCGAATTGGAAATGACTACATCAGCTGATCAAGAGACTGCTAACAATACTTTCTCGCTAATGAGCTCAAGAGACTTGGCAAATTTTATATCCAGTGTGGACTACGATATCACAGGATGCTTAATCAATTGTACCAATAATGGAAAATGCAAAATGAATAAAATAAGCAAAAAATTCGAATGCTCGTGTGTAGAATACTTTTATGGCAATGATTGTAGAACCAGTCGTAGAATATGTACTAACGAAATGCAGTGTTTGAATTCAGGAACATGCATTGACATGATAGAATTTAACAAGGAAAAAAATGCTTTTGAATTTACCTTTAAATGCAATTGTAGTGAGCACTATTATGGTGAGAGGTGTCAGTATGAGGTTGATTTGTGCCAAAATATAACATGTTCATCAAATGGTTTTTGCAAAGTAAACGAAACCAAAGTGGCAGTGTGCAACTGCTTCAAGTTTTATAGTGGAGAAAATTGCCAAATTAGAAGCAAAGAATTGGTAATGATTAAAAATGTAATTTCAGTGAGCTCTATTATTGCCATTGTTGTCATTTCGGTCATGTTTTTAACACTCTTGTTGAATGACATTAGCAGCTTGTTTATTAAAAAAGAATGGAAGAAAAATGTTAAAGGATGTGAAGAAGAAAAGGAAACTACCAATACTAAAGAATTGAAATACATTTGCTGAAAATTGCTTTATTTATTTGTTCGGACAAAAAATTTTATTAAATTTTTGAAACTTTATAATTAAAAACACACAAAAAACTAATAATAAAACTTTGTTTTTTTTAATTTTAATTTGATTTTTGTTCGGTTTTTTGATATAGAAATTTACGTCATACTAGATATAAATTTGGAGCAATTTTTGATTAATAAAAAATTTTAAATTTTTCTTTAAAACTTTTAACATGAAAGATTGGATATATTTTTTCATACTATTTATGGTCGATTTCTCTCATGCAAGTATTGTTTTGTTATGTAAATGTAATTAAAATATAAAATTATCTGGAAGGAGATTTGAACGGAGAAAATGAGACTGATTCAAGTGGAATAGAGTAAGCTGCTTGTAAAATTTACAGGGTGATTATTTTTCAGATGATTTAAATTAAAGATATAAATAATTTTTTGTTATTAAAATTGTAGATTTTCAATGCCTATTTTGTCTATTTATTTTTTAAAAAGATTTTTTTTAGTCGAGTTAAGATTTTAAATAGTCGATTGTTGAATTTGGTTTTTGATATGGTATATTTAAGCGTCAATCTAAACAAAATTAGCCTAAAAATTTTAAATTACATGCAAAATAATGCGTTATTTGTAATTTATTATTTCAAAAATAAAGAGAAGTATATATTACATATAATTTTATAAAAAGTTAGTTATCCTTTTAAAAAAAATTAAGCTTTAAGCATTCTATAAAATTTTTGCTTTCTCTAGTGGATATTTTGTATGAAATCTCATAATGCCTCCTAAAATAGAAACAAAATTAAATTAAATTGATTTTGTAAATAATTTTCAAAGATAATTTAAATTTATAAGTTTTTTTATATTTAAAACCAATTTTTTTCTTTAAAAATAATCCAGAATTTTTTAAAAAATAAGAATATAATTTTTTTTTATTTCAATTTAAGTGTCGGGAAAATTTAAAAAAAAATCAAATTCAATAAAAAATAATTTCTTAGTTTTTTCAGAATTGTACACGCTTCTTTTTCAAATAAAATGATTTAATGCAGCATTCAAAAATTTTAAAATGAAGCAGGCCTCATAAGTTAAAAATACTAAAAAATGAGCGATGTTGTATTAAGTGCAGGTACTACATAAAAAAAGATAAAGAACATTAATTCAAAATCCAAATTTTTTTCCTTAAAAATGATCAAGATTATTTTGCATACAAAATTTGATTAGTGGTTGTGAAGTATGGAGCAAAAACTGTTTCAAAATATTTTTTATTAAATTGAATACTAGTTTTGTTTCAATTTTTAGCTGTTATTTTAAAAATAAATGTTCCAAACTTCACCGCCGCATTTTATTTTATAAGCTAAATTTGTAAAATTGATTATATGTTTTTTTTCTATGTTTTTTTTGTAAATTTAGCTTAAAAAGAAAGCAAAAATATTCAATGCCAGAGATCAACTCTTAGAAGATAAAAGGAACAACAAAAACTAATCTTCAATTATTATATGATTAGATTAATTAAAAAACAATGATATTTTTATTGGTTTCTGAAAATGAGTTTTATCAATTTATTTTTTACTTAAAATATTGGTTTAAATCGAAAAAAAATTCTGGCTATCCCTTAAGTCCGGATCCGGACTGCCGGACATGTCGTCTAAAATACGGACACGGACATAAAAAAAATTTACCTAAAACACAGACACGGCCCCTTTTAGACTATAAAGCTAAAATTGATAATTTCAGAAAAAATAATTAATATATATAATTAATTACTTAATTTAAATTTTCTTTCCCTTTTGGGGGCCAAATTAGTCTTTTGGTTTTAATATCACTTTTTAAACTCATATATGCATCTTCTGAAAAATAATTCTGATAAACAGAATAGTCAATATTAACAAAACCACTAGCCAAATCTTCAGGTTTACATATCAAATCACTCTCTTGAATCAATTGTTTGAAATCAAAATTATTTGAATTTTAAACCAATTAAATAATTTTTTTTTGTTGCTAAAATTTTCGGGTAAATACATGATTTCTTTTCTTGTTTTTGGTCATATCTATTTTCACCTTCTAATTATTCATCAACTTCATTATCTGCTTCTTCGACTCCATTGCATTTTTGTTTTTCAAAAAATTTTGCAAAAAATTTTTGAATTTCAAATTTTTTAAAAATTTTTCTTTACGAACATTAGTCTGTATTTTAGTTTTAGAAGAAATCCGGGCCCGGATTTTAGAAATATCATGTCCGTGTCCGGGTTTTAGTAATGGTTAAAAAGAAAAGTTCCTGTCCGTATTTTAGACGACATGTATCACGGATCTGGATTTTAGGGATAGCCAAAAGTTCTCCTTTATGACGAACTAGCTTTTTATTGCTTTTGAAAATTAGAATTAAACCAAATACTTAATTAATCAATGTTTAATAAAAAATTAAAATTAAATGTTTTTCGTTTTATACTTGAATTTAAAATCATCTGAAAAGACTAAAAAAAAAATCATTTTTAATTACAAAATAGAAAGAAAAATTTAATCAAATTTTATTTTTTTTTCAAAAAGAGAAATTTTTAGATTTGCTGAAAATTCTGTGGATGTTGGATATTACCATGATCCTAATTGGAACGATCTGAAAGGCTTTGCTTTGAATTTGTCTAATTCTGGAGATCCAAATGAATGCTTCAATAAGTGTGAAAAAAATGGATTCGAATACGCTGCCATTAGATATATGTATTAAAGTTAAAATCAGTAACAATGAGCCATATTAACCTATTTTCAGATTTGCATTCCAGAATATAAAATAAGAATTTTTTTATATCTTATTTTTTATTTTATTCTTTAAAGAATTTTCTATGAGATTATTTTTAATGCTCTTTTTAACCTCGGAAACTTTATCTAAATTAGTCGAGGTAAATCAAAATGAAATTTTTTTTTAGATTTATTTCATTCAAATTAGTAATATTAGATAAGAATTAAACTTATTTATTAAACAAAAAATTTCATACTTTTGCAAAGAATTATCTTTATTTTTATTCAAATGCAGGACTGTTTATTGCTGTTTATTGAATTTTTAATAAAATTAATGAAAACTATGTTATTAAGTGTGAAATTGTTTGGAAAAACATAAGATTTATTTATATTTAATATTAATTCGACAAATTTTTCACCTAAAGTGTTAACAGAAAAATACATTTTTAACATCGAAAATCTTTTTTATCAAATCATATTCACCAAAATCAATTTTCGAACATTAATTTAGCAAAATTATATTAAATTAATCAATTTAATACAAAATTAATTAAAATAATTATCTAAAATTTATACTTTTCAATGATAAAATACATTTTGACTAATTGGGTTTTATATTGAAAATAATTTAATTGTGGGTTGTTAAAAAAATTTTATATTGAACAGATAAAGGCCGCTAGAATATTACTTTCTCAATATTTCTATTTTAATTTTATTTATATCATATTTTAACTTATTTTACTTTTTTACTAATTTACAATTTAATTAAATTTTATTTAATTTTATATTTTTTAATCTGAAGGAACTCTACCTTGGTACTTTTCTAAAATCTGTCAAAATCCTGTCTTTTTTCGATAAAAAAAGTTTTCGATGAAACGTGGTAGTTCGGTATATTCTTATTTGTCCAAGAATACAATATCAAATAGATTAATATGATTCATCTAAGACTTTAAATTATTCTAAAAATCTAATTTTACAAAATATTTACTGCAGAAACAATCAAAACTTCGCCTGCTTTTGTGATAACAAATATGGGACAAATATGAGAATTTTAAATACAAACATTAATGAGATCACCTCATTTTGTAGCTTATATCCGATAAAATGTGGAAAAAATTTTCATAATAGAGTTGTTGGTGTCAAAGGTAATTTAAAAAAATTAATTTAAAAAATAATTTATATGTCAGGAGTTTGTCAAAAAAGTCCAGGATTGACTTTTGCTTTTAACCAACTCTGATAGAAACAGAAGGGAAACTATTACACACAAGGAAAAACTTTATTCAAAAAATAAATTTTAAGTAAATAAAATAATTTCTTCAAAAAAAAAAGGGGGACCGGGTTCTGGTCTAATAGAAAGTGAAATTTTGTGATAACATAATATGCTATCATAGGGTACCATACCGGTTATGTGAAAAATCTGATATCAATTTTGTTATCACCATTTTTCGTTATCAAAAAAAGTAAATAAAAAATATATCTAAATTAGATGATACCATCTGCTAATTTTCGGGGTTTTAAAATCGTATGTTCTCAAAATTTAGAGAATTTTCTATATAATCGGTCTTGACAAATGATCATAAAAAAAAGAAAGTTAATTCAATTTTATTTTTTTTGTAACTTTGTAGAATTAATAATTAAATGAATTTAAAAACAAATTCTTTATAAATTTTTAAAATTTACCTTAAAATTTAGACAAAAAGATAGTAATTAAGTAAAAAAATTTATAAATTAGAAAAATAAGTATTTTTTTCTAACTATAATGTAATCATTAAACTCGAAATAGTAACCTCTGTATCAGATCGGTGCCATCGCTTAAAAAGATACCGTAAAAGGAGATGATCGCCTTCGCTTTTTCCATCCCTACAAATAATTATTAATTAAAAATTTTTTTGTTAAAATTGACAAAAATTAGCAGAAAAGTCACTAAATTTTTGATTTGTATAATTAATTCAAGTAAATTTTTGAAATTTTAAACACTTTAATTTTATTTTTTTCCAAATCCATTTAAAAGTTTTTAGTTTTTTACAATCAAAAAAAATTTGGAAAATAATTTATGAACTTAAATTTCTTTTGTTAATTAGTATCAGAAAAATTTTAATTTTTAAAATTTTTTTAAATTTTGTTACGCAAAAATTGCATTTGAGCTTTTTAAAATTAATAGAGAGAAACAAAAGTATTGAAATAATTGGCCATCGATTAGGATGTTACAGAATTGAAAATTTTACCATAAATTTTCCATCAGATTCAGAAAGTTCATGCTTGAAAGATTGCTTAAAAAAATCAGTAGAAAAAAGTGTGCTAAATTTGAAGTAATTTTTTTTTATTTTTTTTTTTTAATTCTAAATTTTTGTCTAAGCAACAAATGCATTTGTGAAGGATTTTACGTAGGTTTGGAAAAAATTGATGAATCAAATTGTAATCAGCTTAGTACTTCAATTTATAATGAATACAATGTTATATTGTTAAAAGCTGACTGTAAGTAGAAAAAAAATGTAGCTTAAAAAAATGTATCTCTTAAAGATAATGAAATGGAAATTAGATGCCCGAAAACAGCTTTTATAGGGCTTGAATTTTTATGTTCAGTGACAATCAAAATACCATCGAGATACACTTTGTTCATCGATTTTGGAACCGATAATAAAAGCTTGGTGATAAATACAGATAAATTTCCTTTTGATTTCCCAGTAAATTATTCCTCTCCTGGTCATTATCTTCTAAAAGTTAATGTGGAAAATCACAAAATGAATGTTCAAACAACAATCTATGGTAATTTTTTAATCTTTTAGTAAAAAAGTTGTTTATTTTTTCATAAAGTTTATGATGATGACAAAAGTATTCTAACAGTAGATAAAGGTATTTCTGACATTGTGAAATATCATACAAAACTTCCAATACAAAATTAAAAAAATTTTATAACTTTTGTTCAAAGTGTCAAAAACTTGTTCTGTAAATGAAACAAAGTGAAACAACTTTTGTTTCACCTTCTGCGGAAGTCTGCAAAATCTGTGCGAATTCTGCAAAATTGCACCCAATTTAAAAGTTCTAAAAATAAACCTGAATTAATTTACACAGATTTTGCAGACTTCCGCAGAAGGTGAAACAAAAGTTGTTTCACTTTGTCTCATTTACAGAACGAGTTTTTGACACTTAGAACAAAAGTTATAAAATTTTTTTAATTTTGTATTGGAAGTTTTGTATGAAATTTCACAATGCTGGTATTTCTGAATAAAATATTTTTTTATCTTAAATTTAAATTTTAAGAGAAAGAATTAATTTACAAAGAAAAAGGAATTTATCTTGGGTGTTTTTACGATCAGAATTATTTTAATATTAAAAATGGAGAAATTAAATCTTTTATTGAAAAAAACATGACCCAAGAGCTTTGCTTTGATAAATGCAAAGAAAACAACTATCAATATGCTATTTTAAAAAATAGGTTTTTTAATTTTTTTAAAAAAATTTATTTTTTAAATTATTTTTTAGTTTTGAATGTTATTGTTCAAACAAATATGGAATGGGTGGCATAAGTGACGAATTTGAATGTAACTGTGTATGCCAAGGAACAACTGAAGATTTTTGTGGATGTCTAAATAATTATAAAGTTTTTGGACTTGAAAGTATAGACTTTTCCTTATTTTAATAATGAAAAATTTCTGCGGTTTATTTCAGAGTTGTTTAAAAGTCTAAAAAAAAGTCCAAGTCCGGACTTTAAAATTAAAAAAAAAAAAATGTCCAACACTTGCTTGGCCTCCATAATTACCACTTGGAACGGAAAAAATCCAGATGTAAAATATCAATTATGACTTAAAAAATAAATTTAAGTCATAACTTTGAATTAAAGTTGCTACTTAAAAACAAGTCTGATTCTAAAAAAAGTTCGGATTTTTATTTTTATGTAAGTGTAAGTAGCAGAGTTGGTCAAAAGTCAAAGTATAAAGTCAAAATGGTGAAAAGTCCGAGTCAAAGTTTTGACTTAACTTTAAAAAAAAAAATAAAAAAAAAGTCCGGACTTGTAATTATTTAAAAAAAAATTGTCTTTGACTCAGACTTGTGAAAAAAAAATCCGGACTTGGACTTGACTTGAGACTTATGACTTTTAAGCAACTCTGGTTTATTTATTGGAAAAATTTAATTTTTGAATATCGTTTTATTTTCATATCTTGATATTTGTTCTTTAATCTTTTCTATTTTTAATATCATAGACAAACGGAGCGATACAATCTATGCTGCTTCCTATGAAGGTTGTTTTAATCTAAATCATGATGCTGATGCCAATTTTATTGCCTATAATACCAATGGAATGTGCTTGAGACGTTGTAAAGATTCACAATATTTTTTGACATTTAAAAAGTAAGTAATTGAATCATGAGAAAAAAATGTCAATTTAGTCAATTGAATTTTATATTTTTATATCTATTTTTTTGTCATCTTCCAACCTAATGCAATTTTTGAAATAAAAAATATTCAATTGATAGATTTTTTTTGGAGAAAAATTATTTTATTTCATAGAATTTTTTTAAGGGATTAAATTTAGAATTAATTAATAAAAATCTATCATTTTTTTTTTATTTATAGAATAATAATCTCTCGTTATTTCTCAAAGACAATAAATTAAAAAAAAATATTTAAAATTCTTCTTTAATCTACAAAAAATGAAAATTGTAGTTAATTGAAAAAATTATTTCACAAATTAAAAAAACGTTTAGTGTGTCGAAAAAGTATAATGATGATATTTTCAGAAGTAAATTATTAAACAAAATCAATGTTTTTGTCAAATTTTTAATAGAATAAGAATGAAAAATAATAAATTCATTTTTAATTTTGAAAATGTTTTTTAAATTTTATTTTAAGGAATTTTTGTATGTGTACTAATTCACTGGAAAAATTTAATCAAGCAAAGAAAAATAAATGTGACTTACCTTGCCCTGGGAATTCGAGCAAGATTTGTGGAAGTTTTTTGGCATCAAGTGTTTATAAGATAAAAAGTAATTTTTATATATTTAGCTATCTTGTTTAATAAAAAAAATCTAAGTGACCAAATTGAAAATTTTATGCCCTGATTTTGTTAACTTGAATGGAAAATTGAATTGCACAATTGAATTACTATCAAATGTCACAATTGAAATCGATTTAAAATTTAAAGAGAATAGACAAAAAATGATCCTAGCTCCAAATTCAAATAATTCTTTAACAACAACTTTATCATTTCCATCATTTCATGAATTCGAAATTAGTTCGCCCAGTTCTTCTTTACTTATCTTTCCTTTAATTTATGGTATTTATATTTATTTAAATGAAAATAGTGAAATTAATTTTTTCTAGTAAATGAATCATCAAGCAACAAAACTAAAATACCGATTGAAACAATAGAAATTTTCGGTAATTTCTGTTTTTTTTTGTGAAATAAATTTTTTTTTTTAATTAAAAATAGAAAAAAGTGAATATATTGGATGCTTAAAATATGTTAAAATTGACAAAAAAAATAACGAAAAATCATTAAATTACAAAAATTGCAGCGAATATTGTTCATTGCGTCATTTTCAATATTTAGCATTGAAAAATAATAAAGACAAAAAGTAAAAATAAAATTATAAAACAAAAAAAAAATTTGATTAAATTTTTATTTAAAGTTTATGGTGTGAATGTGCTTCAAATATCCAAAGTGGAAATGATGAAAACATCAAAAATTGCTTATGTTCCCATGAAAAATTAAAAAACTTTTTTTCTTCCTGTTTAAATAAATTTAAAATTCATAAAAGTAACTTATTTGAAAAATATCACGAAAAAGTTTAATTTTTCAAAAATATTCAGGTTCAATTAATAATAGTGTTATTTTCTATGCAAATTATATTGGTTGTTTTAAAACTGATGAGAAAAGCGAGATTATCACCTTGGGTTTTCTAAACAATCACTTGTGCATTCAATATTGTGTTTATAACAAATTTAAATACGCTGCATCTTCCAGCAGGTAAATTATATTAATGATATTTTTTTTTATTTAGTAAATTATTTGAATTTAATCATTAAAAATTTTACTAGAACAAAATGTTTGTGTTCAAATGAAATTATTGCACAAGATAAAATAGAAGATGAATTTTGTTCATTTCCTTGTAATGGTAACCAGTCAGAATTTTGTGGAGGTCTTGCAGCTAAATCAGTTTATGAAATAAAAGGTTTTTGTTTAGCTAAAAAATAAAACTTTAAAATATTTTAAAAAATCAAATTAAAAGAATTGAGAATTATTATTGAATGCCCAGAAAGTGTTGTTCAATTCGAAAATTTAATTTGTTCAATTAACATTTCTTTCAAGTATCAGAATAGCACTTTTTTAAAAGTATCAATAGATTTTGGTGACAAAACAAGTCAACTCTTTAGTATCTACACAGATGCCTTTCTGGAAATTAATAAAACATACAATAGAACTGGAAGATTTAGAATAAAAGCTAGTATTAATGAGACACCATTGCATGTAATGGCTATGGTCAAAGGTAAGTATTAGCATACTTGTTTATAACCCATAAATTCAAAGTCATTAATTTGACTTGAAAAATTAGAGCCTAACTGATTTTGTTCACAATTGATTATTTTTTATCAACTACCAATTTTGTGATCAGTTTGAAAGAATTTTTTTTCTTTTAATTTTGAAATATAATTTTTTGTTTTTCATTAAAGTTTAAATTTTTATAGAACTCAATAATTTTAAAAAAAAAAAGAAAAAATGAAAGGTTAAAATTTTGAATGGCTTTATTTTAATTAAGTTTAGTTAATAATTAATAATTTAATAATAATAGTTTAATATTTTTATCTAATTTTAATTAAAATTTGCATGTTCTAATTTTGTCAAAATTTCTTTTGCTTATTTTTAATAAAAAAATAATTTTTTAACAATTCATAATTTTATTTGGTTCAAAAATAAATCCAGAGTTGTTTAAAAGTCATTAAGTCAAAGTCAAGTCCTTTGACTTAACTTGAAATTTTTTTTTTAAAAAAAGTCTTTTAACTTGACTTGAATTTTTTTTTTTTAATTTGTCTTTTGCCGTTCCATCTAGTTATTAAGGCGGCCAAATAAATTTTTTGCCGTTCCATCTAGTTATTAAGGCGGCCATATAAATTTTTTGCCGTTCCTTCTAGTCAATTAACTTCATTTTTATTTAAAAGCGTTTGAAATGACTTTTTTCAGAAAAAAATTAAGTCAAAAGACTTGACTTCAAAATTTTTAAGTCAGTTTTTAGGTCTTTTCAAAGTCACGTCAGTGTTTTTAAAATGACTTTTTCGCAAGTCTGAATAAATCTTTGGTCTTATTCAGTTTATTTCATCTAATTTTGCTTTTTTAGTTGAGCCCAACTTTGAAAAACTAAACAACATAAGTGAGAAAACTAAATTTTATTGTAAATTATATTTAATTAATCTTTTAACAGAAGAAGGATATATTGGATGCTTTTTTGATCGAATACCATTTGAATTTAATGAAATTCGATTTATAAGTCGACTCAAAATGGATAATAGTCTTTGTTCGGATATTTGCAATCTTTATGGTTACAATTTTTCAGCAACTTACTTGGGGTGACAAAAAATTTTTGCTTAGATAATTTTTTTATAAATAAATCTTTTAATTTTTTTGAAAGAAATGAGTGCTCTTGTTCTGATCGCTTTGGAAAGTATAATGAAGTATTTGATTTACAGTGCAATACATTGTGTAGTGGAAATGAAACTGAACTTTGTGGAGGAGAAGTCTTCAAACCTTACACAATTTTCAATAGCGACAAAGGTGAGTCAAATTAAAAAGATAAAGATAATTAAATGTTTAAATATATTTTTTTTTTTCTTTTATTAAGAATCAGTTGGATATTATACTAAAATTGAATGCACAGCTGTTAACATATCTGAATTAAACATGTCATCCATATTAATAGATAATAACAAGTATCCAAGTGAAATTTGTGCTGAAAAATTACAACAAGTTGCAATAGTATCAGAAAAGTATTTAAATATGAAATTTTGAAATTTCTATAAAACCATTAAATGAAAAATTGATTTTGAAAAAAATTTATGTTCCTTTTTGCAGAATGTGAAACAAATCATGTTTTTCACTAAATATACTCAATTTCCTGCAAAATTAAATGAGAATAAAATTTGAGAATTTTTGCAGGCTTTCACCTTAAATTCTTGTTCAAAAATTTTAACTTTTTTCATTTACAAAGCAAGTTGCTTTCCATCAAAACACAAATTTAAATAATTTTTTTTGTTTTAATTTTTTGATGAAATTTTGCCATACATTGAAAACTTTGGAACTAAAACAGAAATTTAAAAGCTCAATAATTTTTTTAATAAAAAACAAAAATTGGCGGAAAATTAAAGTTTCAGTTCAAATATTAAGATCAAAACTTTTAAACTTAACTTATCTAATGATTTCGATAATTTAAAAAAAAATAAATACAAAATATTACTAGAAATGTTATTTCTTATAATGGTTAATTATCAAATTATAATCAAAATGATTGATTTCTAATTTATTTAATAAAAAATTTCAATAATTTGGATAATCTAGATTCTTAAATTCAAATTCATAACTTTTATGTTCATTAATTAGATTAAAATAATTTTAATATTCGACTTAAGCAGATTATAAATTTTAAAACATTACATTTTTTTTTTGATCTTTATTAAAATTAAAATATTTAAGCCTATTAAAGTTTAATTAAAAGAGATTATAGATTTTAAATATGAAAATAATCTTGACATAACATTGGGGATAAAAAAAATTTTTTCTATATTAATAGAAAAAAATTTTATTTTATATCTTGATCTTTTGAATTAGATCTCAAACTTCAATTTGCCCTACTGGATCTGTAAATTGTATCAGCTGATAAATTCAATGTGTCACCTAAATCTAGTCTTTAAAAATACTCTGATAATTAATATTCATCCTTATATTCTTTTAAAATTAATAAAATATTTCGAGGGATTTAGGTCTATCTTCCGAACGGCTTTACGTCTTGTTTTTATTCCTTATTTAATTTTAAAAAAGAATTAAAAAAAATTTGATTTTGTTTGTAAAAATTTCAAGTGGACTCAAGTTTATAAAAAAAATATTACCAAGGTTTGTAATAATTTTTTTTCATTTATTTACCTCGAGAAAGTTGGGGCCTAGTTTTTCTTTTTTTCGTAAATTTCAAATATAAGATGAGTACATTTTTTGGAATTTTTGCAGAGGATAGATAATAGATTAGGTGATGTGTTTTATTAATCTGTCTTATTTATCAGAAATAAAATCTATTCTTAATTTGAATTTTTTTTATTAATTTTCATAACGATTTTTTAAAGATTTATAGCCTTTTTTTTCAAAATTATTATCATGGAGCTAAACGGCAGGACTAAATCTCCATTCCAACTTGTCAAAGATTTGTCTGATTTTTTATTAAATATATAAATTAATTATTTGATATAAATTACCGGACCAATTTCAAATCTTAAGAAAAAAATTTTTTTTTAAGTTTTTTAATTTTAATTTTGTTTTGTTGTTCTAAAGTTCACAATGCCTTTGTAAATAAAGGAAAAAATTCTAATTTTGTCCTTTAAGAAATCTTTATTGTTCTGAACATAACTACAATGTTGTTGGTCTTGATTATAGTCTGGCAAAATGTGACAAAACTTGTACTTTTACTAAGGGAAGCTACGAATGCGGTGGTTCACAATACTTTTTGCGCAGTATCCACAATGTCAATAGTATGTTTCATTTTGACTTTTATTTTTTGATTTTGATTTTTTTTTAGAGAAGAATGTTTCCTTCAGTATTAATGATTTTTATTTTGAATATCTTGGATGCTTTGAATTAAATTCATCAGATGATTTTTTGATATTTGCCAATTCTTCGATTATAAAATGTTTTAAATTTTGTCAATATTTCAATTATACTATAATAGCCAGTGGAGAAAATTGTTTTTGTCTAAGTAATATCACAAGTAGACTTATAGCCGAGGAATCTCAGTGTTCAAATCATAAGCATTTTGACAGACATTATTCCGGTAATGGTAATTTTTATGCTCTCTATGAAGCTAAAAGTAAATTAAGATTTTTTAAAAAAAATTTAATTTAAATTACAAAATTTAAAAAAAGTTTATGAACAAAAGTATTTTCCAGTATTAAAATTTAGCTTCACTCAACAAACAACACAATCAATCAATTCTCATAGAATAATTACAGCAGCCTTCGAGTCAGATGAAACATGCCACAATTTTTGCTACCACATAGGCTTTTCTTCTTTTGCATTCTATCAATCGTAATTTAAAAGTTTTTTTTTAATTAAAATTATTTTTTTTTTAATTTAAACTATTTTTTTTTTAAATTAAATAGATTATGTTATTGTAGCCCATTTGATGGATCGATAGATTCACAGCTAAAATTCTCATTTTTCGATAATGACTATTTTGAATTGATTAGAATTTTGACTGAAGTATCATACGATTTATCAGGTTGTCTAATAAACTGCTCAAATAAAGGAGTATGTCTATTGAAAAATGGAAGATATAATTGTGATTGTAATACTGAATACTATGGTTCATCATGTGATAAAACCATAAATCTTTGTAATCAAAAAATTCAATGCCTTAATAATGGAACCTGTATCTTTACCAATGATGGCAAGTCAGGATTTAGATGTGAGTGCAGTTCCAATTTTTATGGATCTCATTGCGAGAATGCAATAGATCTGTGTCAGAATGTCACTTGTTCTGGCAATGGATATTGTCAACAAGATGAAAATAAAGAGCCCAAATGTAAATGCTTCAAGTATTACAAAGGAGACAAGTGCCAAGAAATTGAGCCTGCATTGCAAACCATCAAGACTGTTATTCGAACAAGCACCATAATTGCAGTGGTCATAATGATATTAACAATTTTTTTAATAATTTTCACAGATATAATTAGCGTATTGACAAGAATTAGAAAACAAAAAAAAAAGAAAATTTCTGAAAACTTAAATAAAGAAAGAAATAAAGAAATAAAGAAATTACACTACTTTTCTTAAAGAAATAAAGAAATAAAGAAATTACACTACTTTTCAAAAGAGAAAATAACTCACAAACTCATTAAATTCTTCACATTTTATAATTAAAAAAAAAACAAACAAATCAATTAATTTATTTTTTTAATTTTTTAAATAAACAAACTTATCAAAATTATATTTAGATGAATTTTTTTTTTAATTTTATTTTTCGTCACCAGAATCGGCTTAATATTTAAAAAATAATATCCAATATAGCTAAAAATATTGTAGTGTAGTTACAAATCTCTATCTTAAATATTAAATATATTTCACTTTTTTTTGTCTGAGGAAACTGTAACTCAGTATTTAAGCAAACAAATAAAAAATCATTTAATTAATTTAATTTTGATAAAGTTTTTAACTAAAAACTAAGCTTATAATATTGTTATTACAATATTAATATGTTCAAATACTCTTACAGACTCGGAAAATATTTCAACAAATTATTCAAAAGGCTTTTCTGGCAACTGTTGGCATATCTCTCGAAATTGAAGAATATTAACTGTCATGCTCACCTCTGGATTGAAGTGTTTATTTAACTTTGTTTTGGTTTAGGCTCCTTCTGATTTTATTATTTTAAAAGCCTTCTCTAATTCTTCATCACCATATTATAATATGTAATCGATCTTGACTTTATCAAGAGTAATGTTTTTTGATGAATAACATCCTTTTTAGCTTAGTAATCCATTTTGTCCACCTAATGCTAATACAGTCCCGATCATATCTGTCGAAATTATTTATTTGGTCTTCAACGATCATTTGTTTTTCCTCTTCATCAATGCAAAATAGTTGAATAAATAAAAAAAAAATTTAAATAAAATATTTTGTTTCAAAATAAATTAATTATTTCTTAAGCAAAAATTTTTCAAAACATTAAATGGCTTTTTGCTTCCTTTTAAAATTTTTAAAATAAAATTTAATGAAAAAATTAGATAAATTTAGAACTTTGAATTCATTTTTTAGCTTTATTTTTTAATTAAAAAATCCTTTATACTTTAACAACAGATTCAAGTCTCTGATTAATTTTAAATGATGATCAAATTTTTGTTTATATTTAAATTCTAAATCAGAGAAATGAATTTAATTTTTTTTACATGGGGCAGTTTTTTTTTACATTCTTATCTTATTAGTTTACTTTTATTTGGCAAATTTTTTAAATGTCTCAACCAAAGATCAAATCTTATTAGATATCTAGTAAGATTTTGTAAGAATGAGATTTTTTGTGCTCGCTTTTAAGTTTAATTAAAAATTATTATTTTTTCTTGAATTCTATATTTTTTTAATTTAAAGTTAGTTCTAGATTCATCTGGCAGCTTTTTACATTATAATTCAAATGACGCATTAATTACTTTTAATTAAAATTATCGAAAATTTCAAAAGGAAAAGCCATTTAATGTTTTGAAAAATTTTTTTTTGGAAATAAAAATAAATTTTGAAAAATTGGAAATATTTAATTCATTTTGAAAAAAAAAAATTGAAAAAAATTTATTATTTTGAACGCTTAATGGATTTTTTTGTCAATAAACTCCCTTGCCAATACTTTTTTGGAAGAAACAAAAACCTCCAACTGTTAACTAAATTTTATTTTTAAATTCTTAAAGTAAATCCCGGAAAAAACAAATGAAATTGATCTACCATAAGAACAATAATAAAATTTAATTGAAAAACTTTCTATTTAACTTGATTTATTTTTTATTAGTTTAAAAAAATTGCCTGTATGAAATTTTACAAAAAAAATATTTACACAATGAGGTATACATTATGGTTGTTGGTAAGTTGTTTGGTCATCAAGTTTATTTCATGTAAAAATGGTTTGTATCTTTAGGCGAATTTAATAATTATTGCTCGAAGTTTTTCTTAATTCTTCAAATTTTTTTAAAAATTAAATTATTATTAAAAGGCTTGAGCAATTTTAAATAAAAACAAATACTAAAAATTCTTTAGAGTTTAAAGAATCAACAGAATCAAATTCATTCGAAAATAAATTGCCCACAACATTAATTCCAGAAATATATTTTTGTGATGAGAATCTTTTTAATTTTAGTGAAAACGCATTTTTTGTTGGATATTATCATGATCCTTTTTGGAACGATCTGAATGGCTTTGCTTTTAATTTGTCTCATTCTGAAGATCCAAACATATGCTACAATAAGTGTGAAAAAAAAGGATTCGAATATGCTGCTATTCGATATATGTATTAAATTAATTAATTATTTAATAATTTAATTTAATAATTTTTCAATTTTTTTATTCAGAAATAATCAAAATTTTGCATGCTTTTGTGATAATAAATATGGGACTTCAAGAATTTCAACCACAAATATTGAACAGATAGCCACTTTTTGTAGCTTATATCCAATAAAATGTGGAAAAAATTTTTACAATAAAGTTCTTAATGTCAGAGGTAATTTAATATTTAATTAAAAAATAACAATTTTGCACATAATAAATATTTTTGTATCCACATTATATTGTTAGAACGATAGTTAATGTATTAATTTTGTTTATGTAATTCACTTTTAAACTTGATTAAATTAAAATTTTTTAAATTTTTTAATTTTGGTTTAGAACTAAAATGATTCCTTATATTAAAAAAATAGCATTAAAATACATTAATTAATGTAATTAAAATATAAAGAGATAAATTTTTACTTTTTTTATCACCAAATAAATAAATATATTTTGTATTTCAAGAACTTAATTTAAAGCTTTATTATTTTAATATTTTTCTTACTTTATTTTATTACTTTTTTTTAAAGGTTTTGCTTTTACGAGCTACGATTCCTGAAAATGTAGTTCAAGACATATTCTTTTTTTGCTGGTTTCTTTGTCGATACATCATCTTTTTCTGTGCCTTTATCTTCATCTTAAATTTAAATATTATTTTGTTCACTTGTTTATCAGAGGGTTAATATTTAAAAAATTATAATTGAAGTTAAATAAATGTATTCAAACATTTTTTAGCCTAAAACAAAATTTTTCATAACACTATTAACCCTTTAACTACCACACCCTCTAGAACTCATCATAAAAAATTCAAATTTTGACCATATTTTTGATTAAATCTGAAACTTTTTTTGGTAAAAAAAAAATTTTAAAAATCTTATTTTTTCTATGAAAAAAAAAATGTTGCAAAATTGCAACATTGGTTTAAAACTCACACAAAAAAACTTTCTAAATTATTAAATTTTTTAAGAAATTTTATTGATTTTAAGTTCTTTAGGTTTTATGTCAATATTTTAAATTAGAAAAATTATCATTCGTTATGATATTTATAAAAACAGTTTCTATTGGATGTGAAGCAAAGCATAACTTCACATTTTGAACATTTAGATTGAGTTGTACTTTGACACAATTTGCATCGATTTCTTTTTTCTGCTGATATTATCCAGTGTCCTATGTTATCATGCCTAATATCTTCACTGATTCTGGTTCTATTGTATGATCTTGGACCGTTTACTGGATCATTTGTATCTGATTGGATGTTTTAAACCAATGTTGCAATTTTGCAACATAATTTAAAAGTTAAAAAAATCGAAAATTTTAAAATCAAAGACCATTTTTTTATGGTTTTTATTATTCTTTAGAATTAAATGTGCTTAAAAATTTTTTTTCTTCATATCAACATGATACAGATCATGAACTGGCTTTAGTTAGAAAATAAGAAAAATTAAAAGTTAATTTTCAACTCTTTGTTCAATTTCAAAGTAACTTAACTATTAACGCATTTTTTATATTTAACCAAAAATAATTAAATATGGTTATGATGGGATTTAATAATTAAAAAATAAAAAAATTATATTGTTTTAAATAAATTTGACGAAAATGCGTGTGTTTTTATCTTGTGTTGCAATTTTGAGACATTGGTAGTTAAAGGGTTAAATCAATCAAATTTAAGTGAAAATAATGATATATTTTTTATCCTTTTATCCCATGAGAAAACTCATTTTATTTTTCCAGATATTGAGGAAACTTCATTGAGACAAATTTTCTGATTATCTTCACAGTTTGCTTCAAAGACATTTTATTTTTTATAAATTTTTTAAAAATTGTATCCTTTTTTAAAAGAAAAAAGTTTAATCTGTAAGAAACGATCCAGTGTAGTTTTTACCCCTTATAAATTAAATATTAGTTAATAAACTAATTCTATTTTTTTTTGCAATTAATCTCTTTTTTATTTTTTACATTAAAAGTTTTGAAATTTTATGATATTTTTTGGTCTTAGAAAATCGTTTTTCAAATTGGTTATATTTCTAAAATACCTATTAGAAAATAGAAACAAACTTCAAAATTTAAGAAAAGAAAAGCCCAAAAAAATATTTTTTAAATATTCTTTTGCTGAACGATATGTATGTATGTGATTATTTTACATTAATTAATAATAATCATTTTTACTGTTTAAAATTAGAAAAAAATGTTTCATCTCCAAAAATCTATTTTTTTCCGTTTATTTATTTATGCCTTTTTTTTGTAAAAGATTACATAAAGACTAATGATTATTTGATAAAATTAAAAAAAAAGGAATAGAAAACAAAATTCAATGATGTAGCTGTAAATGGTTCCATTTTCAAAACCAGTCATTTTTAGAATGATTTTATAGGAACGCTTCAACCAGAAATTTTTTTTTTTTGTAATATTTTAGATATATGCGTAAGTTTTCGTTTTGTGGTGAATAATATTTGATGTATGGGTGCAAGAAAGACGTATTCAAAAACTTTGTTTTATCGTTAATTTATTTTTAGAGAGAAATAAAAGTGCTGAAGTTATTGGGACTCAATCAGGATGCTACAACATTAAAACATACTTCAATTTTTTTATGGAGGATTCACAGAGTTCTTGCTTGAAAAGTTGTTTGAAAAGATCACTAAATGCAGGTGTTCTAAATTTGAAGTAATTTTTTCTCTTCTGATGATTGATTTGCCAAAATAAATTTAATGATCAAAATTTAACAATCACTAAATTACTTTTTAATTAAGAAATTTAGTGCAGAAGCTATTTTTTTTATCATTAAAGCTCTGTAAAAATTTCATGTATACAAAATTATGCATAACATTTGCTTATGGTTAATCATACTTAATATTAAAATATCCGTCTGCATTAAATTCTACAAAAAAATGAAAATATTTTAAATTAATTAAAAAAATTAATAACAAAAGTATATTATTATCATGAAAATTTGATCATTAACTTCATTTTTTGATTAATTTTAATTTTATGTTTATTTAGAAATCATTGCATTTGCGAAGGGTTTTACGATGGCTTGGAAAAAATTGAGAAGTCGAATTGTATTAATTGTACTAATGAAAATTGTAAAATGTACAATGTATTTTTATTAACAGCTAATTGTAGGTTTTTTATTATTAATTAATAAATAAAAGGTTAGTTAAAAATTTGTTTCCACAAAGATAATGAAATGGAAATAAAATGTCCCAAAACATCTTTTATAGGTCTTGAATTTAATTGTTCGGTGACAATCAACAAGTCATCAACATATAATTTAATCATCGATTTTGGAACCCATAATAAAAGCTTGGTGATAAAAACAGATAAATATCCTTTTGTTTTCCAAGTAAATTATTCCTCTCCTGGTCATTATCTTCTTAAAGTTAATGTGGAAAATCACAAAATGAACGTTCAAACAACAATTTATGGTATTTGATGACATTTTTTTAGATAGAAAATAATATATTTTTTTTAATAAGTTTATGATGATGATAAAAGTATTTTCGCAGTAGATAAAAGTAATTCGGAGCAAAAAGAAGTTTTTATTTTCATTTGAATTTCTTTTTTTTTTTTACAGAGAAAGAATTAATTTTCAAAGAAAAAGGAATTTATCTTGGATGTTTTTACGATCAAAATTATTTTAATATAAATAATGAAAAAATTAAACCCTTTTTTGAAAAAAACATGACTCCAGATCTTTGCTTTGATAAATGCAAAGAAACCAACTATCAAAATGCTATTTTAAAAAATAGGTTATTATTAAATTTTGTAAAAAATACTTTTTTTTTTAAATTGTTTTTAGTTTTGAATGCTATTGTTCCGACCAATATGGAATGACTGGTATTAGAAAGGATTTTGACTGCAATTGTATCTGTTTTGGAAAAATAGAAGAATTTTGCGGATGCAAAAATAGCTATAGAGTTTTTAGTTTAAAAAGTAAATCAATTATAATTCATAAATTAATTTTTTAAACAGATATTTTCATTTTTTTTAAATTAATTCCAATTATTTGATATCATGTTTTGGGCATATAATGAAAATTTTATTTTCAATTATTATAAAAATCATCATAATAAAACTGAGTGTAAGTTTAATTGAGAATTAGTGCTGCAATTTCTGAAGTAAGTTAAGGATCAAGTAATGGTTCAGCAGAAGGCCAAAAAAAATTATCTGCTTAAAATTTTTAAAGCTTTCATCAACTGTAAGATCCCATGTAGGAAAAATTTATTTCGAAAGTCATATTGAAAGATGTTTTAAATACATCATTTTATGTACAACCATTAAATAACTTTTTTTCTAAAAGTTTAAAATTAATCATGGTGCAACAATCAAAGTTGCATCAACTGTAAAAGTCTGCTAACGATGTGAAAAATATCTGCAAATATATTAAAATTTAATTTTTGCTAAACTCTGAAAATTTAGCAGACCTTGATATTTGATGCAACTTTGAATGTTGCACTATGTTGCATTTACATAATTAAGTTTATACCTTTAGACAAAAAATTATTTTATTTTTTTATTTTTTTCTGTTCTTTTTATCATTTTGTACTGAATTTTACAAAACCGAATTTAGCATTATAAAAATTAAAAAATTTATTTGACTTAAATTAATATAAATTTCACAATTTATATTTAAAAAAAGGCATTGTGAATTTTCTTCCAAAATTGACAATGCCTTAAAATAATATTTAAAAATGTTTATCAAAAATTTAAAAATTTACTCAAAGCTAATACATTAATGAAAAGAAGTAAAAAAGCTTGTTTTATATTATCAAATTAAATTTATAAATAATACCTGATTTATCTTTTTAATCAATTAAATTTTTGTCATCCTTGAAACCCTCTTTTTTAAATACACAAATAAATTAAACAATCTTCTTTTTTAAAATTATCAAGAACTAAAACTTAAACTATGTGTTTTATCAAGTGTCTTAATTAAATTAAAAATTTTCATCATAAGATGCTGATGATTTCTTTATTTGGAGAAATTAATTAGATTTTATATTATTCAGTTTTTTAAATGGTTGGAAAATCTTTTAAATTTAATTGTTTTCGATTAAAAGTAAATGTCAATTTAAGATTTTTTAGTTTGAATATTATTTTTAATTCTATTCAATTGTTTTGTAATTTAATTAATTAGTTTTGTTTTTGGTTTATACTTTTTTTTGATAATAAGTTTTATTAATTTTAAAGCAGTCATTTTTAAAGTAATAATTACAATCGAAATTTTAATAAATTATATATTTTATAATTTTGAAGAAGATATAAGGATATTATTTTTTATTCAGAAATAAATTTTGACTAAAATAATTTGTAATATTTTATATTTTATAATGAGGACCGAGATTAAGAAATTATTTTAAACAGGTTTGAGTATGATGCCCACAAGCATTATAAAAAATTTAAACATTAGGCTAATCCATTTATAATGATTATTTGGTATTAATTTTTATAAAATAAAATTAATTTTTAAATAAAAGATAAAAGAACAGATTTTGTTTATACTGGCTCATATTTGGGTTGCTTCGAGGCCAACCAAATAAATAGGCAACAATTTACGTACACAAATTTGATGTGCTTGAAAATATGCAAAAATTTTCGATATTTCTTTACACATAAAAAGTAAGAAAAAATATTTTTTGCACAAAAATTTCCTAATTGATTTACAATGATAAGTTTTACTATTAAAATTTATCAGACGAAAACTGCACTACCAAATTTTTTAATAAAAATGTTCCAATTTTTTTTTAAATTTTACTATTAAATAAATTATTTTTTAAATATTCGTCTGATAAAGGTTTAATATTATTTATTCAAAAATAATTAAATATTTTTAAGAAATTTGTGCTCTTGCGTTAATTCAATAGAAGGTCTGGTTAAAATTAGTGAACATATGTGTGATATACCTTGTCCTGGAAATTCCAGTCAAAGTTGTGGAAGCTTCTTGGGTGCAAGTGTGTATGAAATTTCACGTAAAATTTTTTATAAATTTTTTTGACAATCATTGATAATCATGATTTTTAAAGTATCAAAATTGGATTTTATCAGTGAAGATTTTGCACAGGTAAATCAAGAGCTAAATTTCATGCTACAACTTATTTCGAAAAATACAATTGATTTTGAAATTAACTTTGGGGACGAGATACAAACAATCACATTAGCTCCTTATTCAAGTTTTAATTTTACAAAAAATTATTCAATTTCAGCATATCATGAAATGATTATAAGTTCATCGAATTCATCTTTGGAAATTTACCCAACAATTTTCAGTAAATTTTTAATTTAAAACTGGAAAAAAGTTATCTTTTCTGTCAGTATCAGAGCAATCAGAGTTCAAAAATGATTCCGAATCATCAATTGACATTGTTGAAATATTTGGTAATTTTTTTGGACTCAAAAAAAAATTTGTTTTTTATTTTTTCTTTCATTTTTGTTTTTATTTCTTTTTTTTATGTTTAGCTTGTCGTCTTTTTTAAATATTTGTTTTAAGGATTTTTTATTTATAGCAAGTTTTACTCATTTAAATCATTATTTTTCTTAAAAGTTTTTTTTTTCGAATAATTTAATTTGAATTTTTAAAATATTTTAATTTCTGCTGATAATTTTTTTTAAGAAAATAGTGTTTATTCAGGATGTTTTGATGGTATCAAAGCTCAAGCTTTGTATTACAATAAAATTTTAAACAATCAAATATGTAGTGAATATTGTTTTCTCAGAGATTATCAATTTTCAACTGTAAACACAGCCAATTTAAAGTAAAATTATTTAACTATTTAAAATTTATAAAATGTATCACTAACATCACTCAAAAAGTGGTCAATGCAAGTGTGTTCGACAGATCACATCTCGAAAATTGACGCTTTATCTTGATACCTGTTTATGTATGTGTCCTAAATCTCCAAAATATTTCTGTTCTTGTTTTGGAAAATCTAAGATGCAACTAAGTAAAAAACTTGAAAATTTTTTGAAAAAATAAATTTTTGTTAAAAATTAGAAGTCAAAAATTTTGCCGTTATGTTTTTTGGAACTTATTTAGGGTGTTATAAATCAATAGATAATAGAAATGGGGTTGTAATTGGCTTTTTGAACAATCATTTGTGCATTCAATACTGTATTTACAATGATTTTAAATACGCCTCATCTGTTGAACAGTAAATTTTATCTATTTTTTTATTTATTTCTCATTTCTTTTACAGAACTAAATGTTTGTGTTCGAATGATACATTAAAGGACGCTCAACTTGATGAAAATTTTTGTTCAATGACTTGTAATGGTAACCAATCTCAAATTTGTGGAGGCCTATATTCCAAATCTGTTTATGAAATTAAAAGTATTATATCAAAATAAATTTTCTCTAAAACACCTCATGAATACGTTTCTTATCTTTTCGTATCTTAAATAAAAATTAATACAAATATAAATAGTTATAAATTTTGGATAAGTTATAAAAAAAGAAGGGGTGATTTTTTTTAGTCCAATTTTATACTTAAGAAATTAAAAATTAAAAAAAGGGTAAATTACTTTATCACACAATTTTTATGCTTTTTCGCATATTTTTCACTCTTTTTCACACACATTATTTATTTCACATAGCATCTTTTTTTAGCACAATTTTTCTCTCTTTTTAGCATGAAAAAAGCTGAATTAAAAATAAGATTAACTTTTTGACACATCTTTATTTAAATTAAAATTTAGGTTATTTAGCATCTAAAAGGAATCTTATAAAATCTTTATTTAAAATAAAATTAAGTTTATATAAAAAGGAATTTAAATCTAATTTTAATTTGTTTTAACTTCAATTTTCACAAAAAACGTAAAATATTACAAAATTTATTATTATTGGACAAAATTTTAAATTACATAATTATTATTTCTTAGCTTAAAAAAATTAGTGCTTAACATAATGAAAAACTCTTTTGATCACGATTTTAATGTATGCTTAATTCATATTTCTTTTATGCGAAAAAGAGACATTTAAATCAGAGATGTTGTTTGAAAAAAAGAGTGCTTTTCATGTGTTTTCGAGGATTTTTTGTGTGATTTTAAGTGTGCTATGCGAAATAAATAATGTGTGTGAAAAAGAGAGAAAAATATGCGAAAAAGCATAAAAAAAATGTGAAAAAAACATAGACCCTTAAAAAAACCAATGTGCTAAAATTTTTTTCCCAGAGGAGCATAACATTTAAAGACAATCATAACTTGTTTAATTTTCTTTTAATCACCAAGATTTACAACATTATTTAAAAAAATTTTAAAGACAATTTTTTCACTCAAAAAAATTTATTTAAAACATTGATGATTTGCATCTATATTTGTTATCTCTTTAAAATTTTTAGGACTAAAAATTGTGTGTTTTTCTGAAAAAATTAATTTTAAAGGTTTAATTTTCAACAAATTTATAAATAAAGGTTCAAAGTTTTGACAGAACTTTGATTTTTATCTTGAATTTAGAGCAAAATATTTGAAAGTATAAATACTAAAAAAAGTGTTTCAGTTTATTGACTGTCAAAATTTTGATTTCGTAATTAACTGATAAATGAATTTAAAAATAGACAAATAAAAGCATTATTTAACTTCACTTTTTTGACCAAATATTATTCTAATATAAACTTTGTCAAATCGTTGGCTAAATTACTCGTATCTCTAAAGTTTCTACAATTTTCAACACATTTTTTGAAAGTTTGTACAGTACCGATTTGACAAATGGATTTCTGGTAAATTTACGTAAAATTACTTTGTAACAAAAAGTGAATTTACTTAATTTTACGTAAAAATTGGTAAAAATGAAAATGCCAAAAAAAATATGAATTTTTTGTTATTTTCTATTAAATTTTGAAAAAATGAGTTTCTATTTTTTAAATCAAATAGTAGTAGTATAACTGCGTGGATCTTATCCACAAGCTGTAGCGTAGTAACGTATAGCTATAGCAGTAAGAACTAGTTCTCCATAGATTTATTTTGAACAAAAAATTTTTTAATGCTTTTTTAAATAAATAAATAAATATTGTAATCTAAGAAGTTAATATAAAGCTTAAAATATAGTTTTTTTCTTTTTGTTTTTCTGACTGATTTCTTGAATGGTTCTCATTCAACTCATCTCTTCTTCACTTTTTGCAAGCCACTTATCTAGCCTCGCTTTGAATTTGTTTAATTTTTCTGACTCGACAACGTTGTTTGGAAGGCTATTCCACTTGCCACTCTGTTTGTGAAGAAATTCATTCTGGAACTAACTGAGGCGTGATAATCGTTTATTTCTCTTGCTGTGAAACTTTGTGATCTAATACGTTTACTGTGTCCTCTGGTTGAGGCAGCTGGACCATTTATACCGATTGAGTTTCTAAGCGTCGGACTTTGATGGAGGTTTACGTTTTCAAGACAATTGATGATTTTATACATTTGGATCAGATCTCCTCTTTTTCTTCTTGTTTCGAGTGTAGTGAGATTCATTTTTACTAGACGTTCCGAATAGTTCATGTTCCTCGTTGCAATTGGCACTTTCGATACTCTGCGTTGAATTTTTTCAAGTAAGGTTATTCCCGTGACGTTCTGTGATGACCATACTTGGACCGCAAACTCTAAATGAGGTCTTATATGGCTTGTATATAACCTCCTCCACAGCTCACTCACTCGACTTACAAATGTATTTTTTAGCATGCCTAACATTTTTGATGCTTTGTTGTGACACACTTGCACTTGGTGTTTCCATTTCATGTTGGGTTGAGCATAGATGCCGAGGTCACGTTCAAGCTCGCTTTCTGTAAGTGTATGCTCTCCATTTGTTGTATTAAACGTGTAGGTTGTTTTGTTGTTATGACCAAAGCTCATAATTTTGCATTTTTTATAGTTTAAGTCCATATTCCACGTATTGCACCATTTGACTACATTGTCGATATCTGTTTGTAATTACTCTCTCTTCTCTCGTGTTTCCATTTTTGCTATGATTTTGCTTTTATCTGCGTACATTTTGAAAATGTTTTTTACAACACCAGGCATGTCATTGATGAAGATTATGAAGAGAATTGGACAAATTACTGAGCCCTGCGGTAGTCCACTTGTTATGTCTTGCCAAGCTGATGTGGCCTTCCCTAATACGACTCTTTGTTTCCTGTTGCTTAGGAAGCTCTCGATCCATTTGTACAATTTGCCACTTATCCCGTACGCTTTCACTTTAGCTAAGATTCTGACGTGAGGGACTTTGTCGAACGCTTTTGCAAAATCGAGGTATACTACGCATAAAGGCTTGTCTTTGGATAATTCATATGTGATGGAATCGAACGTTTCTAGTAGGTTGGTTGTACATGATTTATCAGGAACGAATCCTGCTTGTTCATCGCATATCAATCGATGTGAGATTAAGTGTTCGACGATTACATTCCTTATAATTGTTTCAAAGAGTTTACACACAATAGACGTAAGCGAAACAGGTCTGTAGTTAGCAGGCTCAGTTTTAAGGCCACTTTTGTGTATTGATGATACGTTCGCTATGGTCCACAGCTCAGGCAACTCACCAGATTCGTAGCTTAGTCTAAATATGTGTCTTAGTGGCTCTACAAAGCAATCTGCGCATCTTTTAAGCACGACTGGACTTACTTAGTCGCAACCCATTGCTTTTGTGTCATCTAGATTCCCCAACATTTTAAGTAAATTCTCGGTGGTCAAAAGACTAAATATTCGATCGTCGTCAATAATTTTTTCTGTTGTCTTGTCGTCGAATTAAGGTATTGAGGATGTGTCTTCGTTTACAAAGACTGACTTAAATTGATTATTCAAGGCTTCAAAAATGTCTGCCTTATTTGTTGTTATTTGGTCGTTATTACTTTTCATTGCCTGTTTTTGATGTTTCGTGGCCTGTTTGTAATTTATGTACGAGTACAATAGTTTTGGCTCATTTTTCGATCTCTCAGCGAGGCTCAATTCGTATTGCTCAGTAGATTTTCTTATTTTTTTTTACGTCTGCACATAGCCTGTTGAATTCTTTCCTAGTCTTAAGTGTTTTTCGGTACGAATTTGAGTAAAAGATAGAGTGTTTTCTCCGTATCATATCCTTAGCTTCTTGATTTATCCAAGGTTGCCGATGCTTGGCCTTTACTGTACACCGAGGAATGTATAAAAGACACATTTCATTGTACGTATCTAAGAATACTTTGAAGCATTCGTTCGTTGACTTGTTACTCATAAGGCTATCCCAATCTACAGATTTTAAGTGCTCAATCATGTCCGTAAAGCGTCCTTTTCTATAGACATATCGTGACTTGGTCGCACTGTTTGCGTCTTGTTCCTTAGTGAAATAACGCCATGTGATTGAAAAGTGACATCTACCCCTCTCTGTATGGCCTAATTGTGCATTTCGTTCGACTAGATCAATTTTGTACAGATGATTGGCTATTATTAGGTCGAGAGTATTAATTGGCTCTACGTTATCGTTGATTTTGGATGTAGGAAAATCGACTATTTGACAGAGACTTAGGTCATCAAGAGTGTCTATGAACAAGTTTTCTATTGAAATCTCGTATTTATTAATAATGGGACCGTCGACAGTCCAGGCTATGTCTGAGAGATTGAAGTCCCCTAGTATAATTTAATCCGAGAATTTTTTGTTGTTGATCATGCGAAAATATTTCGATAATCGATTTGGTGTAGTCTACTGTTGCGTTAGGCGGTCAAAAGTTTCTTTTTGTACCATATTTTACCTTTTTTTACATAAATTCACGTAAAAATTAGTAAAAAGAAACTTTTGGTAAAATTTGATTTAATAAATAGAAACTCATTTTTTCAAAATTTAATAGAAAATAATAAAAAATTCAAAAAATCGAACTTTTTATTGGAATTTTCATTTTTTACCAATTTTTACGTAAATTTACCAGAAATCCACTTGTCAAATCAGTACTGTAAATAATTATTTTTTATTTCAAAAAATTTAATGTGATACATACATTTTTTTAAATTAATTAATTAAATCTAATAAGCAAAAATTACTTTAAAGTTTTAAAAAAGTTTTTCTTTTTCATGATAATTTACTAATCTTTACGTATATCTTCAAAATTTACAAATAATGAAAGTTAACGATTATTTTAAAATTAAAAATTAAAAAAAAATCAAAATTTAAAAAATTTAAAATTTAAAAAAAATCAAAATTACCAAAAATTAACAAAAAAAATTTTAAAAACCTATGAATTGTCATTTATTCTCAAAGCGATGCAAAAAATATATTTGAATAAAATAATTTATATTTTATTAATTAAATTTTAAAATTTAAGCGTTTGGTGTTAGAATCGATTGTCCGAATAAAATTCTTCAATATGAAAATTTTAACTGTGTGGTTAAAATCAGCTTTGACAATCAAAATGAGTCTTTTTTCGATGTTTATATCGATTTTGGTGACAATACTAACCAAAAATTGACAATCGAACCAGAGAAAAATTTAAATATTAGCAAAGCATATAAGAGAAGTGGGAATTTCAAAGTGGAAGCCACTATAATTGGAACCATTTTGCATGTAACTACATTCATTGAGAGTAATAATTATTAAAAAATTTATTAATTTTGCTAATCTGTACACTTAGGTGTTCCAAATTTTTTCTTATCCGAGTTGAACCTCAAAGGTAATTTTATAAAATTTCTCTATCAAACTTGAATAATTACCAAAATAAAGAAGATCATGGATTTATTGGCTGTTTTTTTGATAGGGAGCCATTTGAATTTAATGAAATAAGAATCATTAGTAAAAATAATATGAATAATAGTGTTTGTTCAGAAATCTGCAATATTTATACATTTAAATATTCGGCAACATATTTAGGGTAAGATATTTAAGATAGAATTTTAAAGATAATTTTTTTTTTTAAGGTATGAATGCTCTTGTTCTAATTTTTATGGAACATACAATATTGCACTAGATCTAGAATGCAAAACTCCGTGTAGTGGAAATAAAGACGAATATTGCGGTGGTGAAAGATATATTCCATTTACTGTTTATGAAAGTGATATTAGTAAGTATAATAAAGTGTTATTAGTTTAATAATAAAGGAATAATTTATTTTTTTAATTATTGTATTTTTTTTTTCAAAAATAATTTTTGTTTATATAATATACATTGACTTAAAATATGCAAAATACGTTTTGCTTCTTTAGAAACTTAAGCTTTGAAAATTTTAATTTAATTTTAATTTTGTTTTTGTTTTGTACCAAAATTCACAATATCGGAATTAAAAAATAAAAAATTTGAGTTTTATATTTTTTTAAGTAATCTAATATTTAAAAAATATTAATCGAATAATATGAAATTAATAATAAAAGAGAATAAGCTATTATTTTATACATATATATAAGTTTTCAAAATTATTATTGATAAGCTTAATCATGTTTTTACTTGAACAAATTGGTGCTTTGTAAGTTCATCTGCCAATTTTTTAATAGAATATAGTTTGATAGTCGCAATTTCGTAATTGTTGATTCGTTGAAAATTATTTTACTTAAAAAAATGAAAATGGAAAATTATAAGACCATTTTTATTTTTATAAAAAGAGTCAAGTAGAACGAAACATATAAAAAGACAAAAAAACATAAATAAAGAAAATAAAACATATAGAGAAATATTGATTTATTTTTAATGAGTAAAAAAAACATATAACCAATTTTATAAAAAGAATAAAAATAGTGTTGGTAACCGTACAAACGGCCATTGATGCGGCCAAAATTTTTTTTGACCGTGAACAAGACCACCTAGACGGACGGTTATAATGGCGGACGGCCACTTTGGAGGCCAAAAATTTGGACCGCGAAATTGGCCGGCCAAATCATAGACGTACGGCCAAATGTACGGCCAGACATAAAAAGGGCGGTCATTTTTGCGGTCAGACAAGATCAGTGGCAAAAAATTTAAGTGAATAAGATTTTGAAGTTTCTAATTTTGAGAAACAAAAAATTTTCAAATATTTCATATAAATCTCTAATATTTTTTCATAAAATTAAAAAAAAAAAATTCAAAAATTTGGCCTTTTCAAGAAAAATTATTTTTTTCTTAAAACTTTTGGCAAATCTTTTACTTTTCAGGATATGGTCTGATCGCAAATTTCAACGTCTATGATTTGGCCGGCCTACTCCGCGGTGCAAATTTTTGGCCGCCGGTCTGACCGCCAAATTGGCCGCCTTATTTTGTCCGCGTCTGGACCGGGCAGGCTTGGCCGCCGCCCAACACTAATAAAAAATATAAATTCAAAATCCAATTTCTTTTAATATTTTTAGCTTAATAAAAATAAAAAAAATACATATAATCAATTTAAAATTAAAGATAAAAAGCAAAAATTCAAATCCTTTGCTCAAATAGACTAGTTAACTTTTTCATGTAAATTTAAAAGTATTATAGCACATTTTTTATCATTTCTAATGTTTCAACTAATGATTAGTTGAACAATAAAAATAAAAATTAATTTTTCTAAAAATATTATAAATATTTCTAAAAAAATTATAAATTTTTCAGACTGGAGGGTTTAACTATTTCTAAATTTTGTCCCATTTTAACTATTTAAGTTATTTTTTATATAATTTATGTTTTATCGCTTTTTGAATTTTTTTTTATGTATTTTTTCTCTCATTATATAAGCTAAAATTTGTCAAATTGGTCATATGTTTTTTCTCTTTTCTTTTTGTTTTTTCTTTTTTTTTATGTTTTTTTCTACCTCACCCTTTAACATTATTTATCTAAAATTGTATAAATATTATCGAATGAAATTTATAAAAATATAAATAACAATAGGCTTGTTTTTTTTAATAATCAAAATTATTTTATCCATGGAACGATTTTTTTCGTTTAAAATACACAAATAAATTAAAAAATCTTACTTTTAAAATAACCAAGAACTCAATAAAAATTAAAAACAAGCGATATTTTTTATCTAAACTTATTCCTATTTTTTTTTAAACGAGGGTTTCTTGTTGACCTGGTTGAGTCATTTTAAATGTAAATCAAGCTATTTCATTAAAAAAAATATTTTTAATTTTATATTCAAGGTTAATCAACAGGCTAGTGCCCTTATCTTTTTCAAGACTGATTAACACTTCATTTATTTAATAATTTAAAAAAAAATTTAAAATAAAATACAAAATATTCTTTTTTAAAATAAAATTCAAATTTTACATAAAAAATAAAAAATATAAGAAATCTCATTTAAATTATATTTTTTTCAGTTAAATTAAAAATTTTTGTAAATAAATAAATCAAATTTATCGAATAATTTACGCGCTTTTTTGTAAATTAAGTTTATATTATTAAAAACAGACATTTCAAAGTGATTAAAAGTTAAATTGATTTTTTTAATAACAAAATTTTTAATTGATTTTGGAAAAAAATAAGAAAATGTCATTTCACCAAATTTTTATCTAGCCCCATTCTGTACCAATTTGTCCGAATTCCGTATATTCCATTTTAATTTTCTTGAATAATTTGTTTGAAGTTGATCTTTTAAGATTGTAGGTGCATTATCAAATTTCATAATTTTAAATGAATAAGTTAATAATTTTGATATAAAACGATGTTGAAAGGAAAATAAATTATATTTTTCTAAGAAATTATTTACAGTTTTAAAGTCTTGACCAAAAAAATCAAATTTAAAGAGTTTGTGTAAACAAGTATAATAAAAATTACAAATTTTTTGAAGAATAGGCTTGCTGAAATAAATAATTAATGAAAGGCAATAGTCAAAATAAGGTAAGATAAAAGTTTTAAAAAACTGAATTTTCACTGATGTTGATAAGTAAAATAACCTTTTTATTGAATAAAGTTTTTTATTAATCAAAAGAAAAACATTAGAGGCATGTTTACTGAAGGTTAACTTATTGTCAATTGTAACTCCCAAAAGTTTAAATTCTTTTACTACAGTAACTTGCATATTAAAACGAGGGTTTCTTGTTGACCTGGTCGAGTCATTTTAAATGCAAATCAAGCTATTTCATTAAAAAAAATATTTTTAATGGTATTAAAACTTTAAAAAAAAATTATGCATTTAATTACAAAATAATAGATAATTTTCATTAAATTATTTTAAAATATCAGCTACAATAATATATAATTATATTTAGTAAAATTAATCCCTATTTTCGATTTAAATTACATATAACTTTATGGCAAAATTTTGTTATAATTTTGCATTTAAAAACAAGAGATTATGGTTCTTGAAATGAAATAAGATTCGATAGTCATCCGATCTAAGTTTTAGGCCTATAAATGCTTGATGTCTAATGTACATTGCATGAATTTTGACTTTGCTCAAAAAATATATTTAGATATTTAAATTAAGATATTTAGACGTGTTCACTTGATTTTAATTTTTATTTAGTGATTGCAAGTTTTTTGAAAATACATTTTTTTAGAGCCAAATCAATCATTTTAGTATGATATATCTAAATATATAAATTTTTAGATTCCTTAGCATATGGCTTGAAAAAAGAATGCACCACAATAAATATAACAGATCCAAATTTCGTTAATGGTAACCCTATAAGTGACTGTAAAACTCAAGGAAAACCAATAACAGTTTTAAACGAGAAGTAGTTTTAAAAGATTTTTTCTACTAGATACTTAAATAATTTTTTAAGTGAGTATATTTGCTCCGAAAGAAATTACAGCGTTAGTGGTCTGGACTATAGTAGAGCACTTTGTGACAGAACATGTTTATTTGATGAGCATTTTGAGTGTGGAGGTTCTCCATATTATTTGAGAAGTGTATCAAATTTTAATAGTAAAATTTAAAAATAAAATTAAAATTTTTATATTTAATCCCTTAAATTTTAAAGTTGAGAGTCCCAAAATTAGAGGAGATTTTTATTTTGAATTTCTTGGCTGCTTCATATTAAGTACACCTGATGACTTTTTAATACTGGAAAATTACACAATCACAACTTGCTTTAAATACTGTTCGTATTTAAATTTACCAATAATAGCTTCTGGACAGTATTGCTTTTGTTTCCAAGCTATCAACTTGACTCTTAAAATTGGTGAGAATAATTGCTCTAACTATAAAGTATTTGATAGACATTATTCGGGTCAGAACAGCTATTATGGTGTTTATAAAATTTTCGGTAATACATTTTAAATTTTGAATTAATAAAAAAATAAAAATCTAAATGCAATTTTCTTCTAAATAAAGAATTTAACAAGACTAGTGTTCCGAATCAAAATGGAAATTACACAAAAATATCATTTGGATCATCATATTTTCATAGTTTGATCACAGAAGCATTTGAAAAAAATACAACTTGCTTCAACTTTTGTCTCTTCAAACAATACAAATATTTTGCTTTTGATCAACAGTAATAAAAGAAAAATATTTGATCTTTATTTTTAAAAAGAAAATTTAATAAACATTTTTTTTAAAGAAAGGGTTATTGTTATTGTGGAAACTGGAAAAATCTCTTTGTAACAAATGTTGATACATTTATCGACATTTTTATGCGTAAGATGCCCAAAAAAAATAAATTTATTTTTAAACAAAATTTTTTATTTTATTTTTAAAATTTTTAGATGGGTATAGTGAATTTTCCACAGAAATATCATTAAGCAGCTTCAATACAGAAACTAACTTTCCAATTTCAAACTTTGATACAACACAAATTTCATTACAAAAATATAGTGAAAATAATAATTTAACAAAGAGTAATATGACTGAAAATTCGACCATTGAACAAATCAAGAATGTTTTGTATGACATTGATCCAGTATTTTTAGCTGAAATTTTGAAAACTTCTCTTTATGATATTTCTGGCTGTTTGGTCAATTGCAGTAATAAAGGTTCCTGTTCACTTAAAGGCAATAAATTCAAATGTCTGTGTAAAGATGAATATTATGGTTATTTATGTGAAAAAACAACTAATCCATGTAATCAAAAAATTCAATGCCTTAATAATGGAACCTGTATCTTTACCAATGATGGCAAGTCAGGATTTAGATGTGAGTGCAGTTCCAATTTTTATGGATCTCATTGCGAGAATGCAATAGATCTGTGTCAGAATGTCACTTGTTCTGGCAATGGATATTGTCAACAAGATGAAAAAAAAGAGCCCAAATGTAAATGCTTCAAGTATTACAAAGGAGACAAGTGCCAAGAAATTGAGCCTGCATTGCAAACCATCAAGACTGTTATTCGAACAAGCACCATAATTGCAGTGGTTGTGATTATTCTCAGTTTTTTAAGTATTTTCTCCATCGATATTTTGAACATTTTTTTGAAAAATAAATCAAAAGTTCGAAAATGTTAAGAAAAATTAGTTATTGAATTATAAATTAAAATATTTTCTAGTGTTAAAAAAATCCTTTTTAATTATGGAAATTTAATAAAACTCCCCTTTTAATTACATTTTGTCTAAAAAAAAAGGTTTAACAACTTGTTGTTTTTTTTATCACAAAAAATTTCAAAAGTCTTGAGAAAGATTTTGAAAACAAAATTTATTAGTCTTTCCTTCTTAATCCGACCCTCAAAATTACGGAAATCTCATCCAAATATCCGACCAAATTTCGATTTTCCTTAATCATAATATATATTTACATTGTAAATTATGCTTAATGTCCGGCAAAAAGTGTCGGATAATTTCTCTAAAGATAGAGCCAATTCCTTATTTATTAAATTATTGAAATCAAGATGTGACCATAAGCTAATTAACTATTAAAAATACAAATCGAGCCATGTCAAAATTCTAACTCCACTAGCCATTTTACTATAAATCCTTTTTAAATTCAAAACAACTCTCATTTAAAAATCTTATATTTAATTTTCTAGTTTTTTTCCATAAAAGAGGCCCATAAGAAATTGCCTTGGATATCATATCCAAAATAATTTTAGAAATAAAAAAAAAATAAAATAAAAATAAATTATCTATCAGTACTGCACAAAAGTTTAGACGCACAAGTTTTTTTCATACGTTTATTTCGTCAGACGTAAAAATACTAAATATTGTTTTAGAAATAAATTAAATTATTATTTTTATTATTTAATAAATTAAATTAAAATCGATTTTTAATAAAAATAACTCTGCCCTACTAATTGATATAAAATACATGATAATTTGAATTTACACTTAGCTGAAAAATTGAAATTAAATAAAGGCCATAAAAATTTGAGTCAAAAATTTTTGCAAAAAAGTTTAGACGCACATCATAAATCAATAATTAAATATCAATTAACTTACTTAAATGGATTTTTAGATGTGTTAATTTAAAATTTATCCAATAAGCGTTAATTTTATTTATGAAACATCGCTATGAAACTTTTTGCTGACTGTCTGTGACAGAAAAAACTAAACCCCGAAAAATTAGGAACTTTGGTAAGAAAAATTGGGTAAAAAAAGAAGTAAGATGTCAGATAATTGGTCTCCTAAAAGATAAGACCAAAAGTAATAGGGAAATAGCTTAATTAGTAGAAGAATCAGAAAAATGTGTTAGAACAGCAAGAAAAAATAATGATATCTATGGCATCCCAAAGTAGGCGAGTTGATTAATTCTCCCCTCATATATACGACAGCATCCTGTCCCTTTACTGTTGATGCAACCCAATATTCCTCCGGAACCACCACCACCTTGTAGAGTTGGCACTACAAATCTTGTGTCATATTTTTCTATTTTTAATCTTTTTACTAAAAACCTTGATAACCTTGATATCAAGGTTTTCAAGAGATTAAAAAAAAGATTAAAATGGTTTAAAGAAAGATTGAATTGGACAATTGATTGTTGATGAATGGTAGTTTTTAGCGATGAATCCAATGTTGAAGAGTTAAATACATGAAAAGTGCCAAACGCATGCCATTGACTGGATTTGGACAAAATTTCCAGTACAATTTTCGAACAGAATACTAGTCTTTTGTTTTTCTTTGTTCTGTTTATTAAAAAGTGTTTGTTAAATATGTTTGTTCTGTATGTTAAATTTTGATTAGTGAAAAAAGTATTATTTTTTATTCTCATTGAAAAGTATACTTTTTTCACTAGCGAAAAAAGTATCATTTTGGTTTAGTGAAAAAAGTAGTATCTACGTAAATTGGAATAGATTGTAACATGCGGCACATGTTAAAATAGTTCAAGTTTCAGGATAAAAATAAGAAATAGTAAGGTAGCAATTACACAATGGAGTTGGGTATTCAATATACAGTATGTCACAAAAAGTTAGAATCAAACTGAAAAAAATAAAAATATTGTTTTTTTGCAATTTAAAAAATACTTAATTATGAATTTTTATTCTTGATTTAGGTATCAAATTAAAGCTCATTTTTTCTAATTTTTAATCAATTATAACACTTACACTTAAAAATAATAATCTCATAATTAATTTACTTCAAAAAAAAGTAACTATCTTTTAAAGAAAAAGAATTGACACAAAAAGTTAGAATCAAACTTTTTTATCGAAATAAAAATCGGATATCCGATGCTTTGTATAATTTTTTTACCGAATTTGCTAAAAAACTTAATTATCTTTGATTTGAGACCATGCTTGCCAATAAATACGCTATTTACTTATTTCTTGATCTCATTAAAGTAAGACTACCTAAGAATTTGCCAAAATAGAGAAAAAATGTGTAAAAAAAAAATAACCGAACAACAAAGATGGCAAATTGTAGGTCTTTTGAAAGATCAGACAAAGACTGAAAGAGAAATAGCCGAATTAGTTGGAGTTTCGCAAAAATGTATATCTGTATCGAAAATGTAAAAATGTAACTTTATTTGTATATCTGTATCGAGCTAAGGCTCCTTCAGACTAAAAAAAAAAAAAAAAAATCAAAATAAAATAAAGTTAAAATAAGATAAAATATATAAAAAAACAAAGAAAATAAAATAAAATAAGTTAAAATAGAAGAAAATTAAAATTATATATTGAAATTGAGAATAACAGGATATTTTTAAATGTCTGATTTTTCAGGGTAAAAAGAAGAAATAGTAAGGTAGCAATTACACAATGGAGTTGGGTATTCAATATATCTTGCTTCGAAACCTTCTTTGTATTCCTCCACAAGTCTGACAACTAATGGAATAGAATGACTCAGTCCTGCCCTAACATATCTCTCACTCAATTCAAACAGTCGATTCGAGACTGTTAATAAATTAAGTTTATTAAAAGCCTCGTGATGCATTATGTTGGAGGGAGTATCATATTTTAGTTTCAAGATGGATCTAACTGCTGAATTTTGAATCACTTGTATTTTTTTAATGTTGGTGTCTGTGAATGAATTTAAACAAGGAAAACAATAATCTAGAATTGATCCTATTAAGGATTTGTATAGATTTCCTAATGTTTTGGGTTTAAGGCCCCATTTTTTGTTCGATAGATATTTAATAATGTTTAGTCTTGAGTTACAGCGCTCTTTTATCTCATCCACCATTAAACTAAATGTTAGTTTTGAGTCTAATGTTATTTCTAAGAACTTAACTTTTTCTTTTAGATTTAAACTGTTTTCATATAATTTTAAATCAAGATTAGTTTTTTTCTTAGAGTTTTTTTCAAAGATCGTGTAGCATGACTTTTTCAACAGACATTTTCATTTTCCATTTGAAAAGCCATTTTTCAATTTCTTTTAAGTACTTATTAATTAAACTTTAAAAATAAAAAATGTAGCCAAGTCATCTGCAAAAAGAAGAGAGTATTGGCTATTAGTCTTATTTCTTTTAGGTATGTCATTTATGAAAATGCTGAAAAGAAGCGGACTAATTACTGATCCTTGTGGAACCCCTGCTTTAATTTAGTATTGGTCACTCAAATGTCCGTTTACTTTAACTATAAAAGATCTGGAATCGAGAAATGATCTAATCCAGTTAATAAGATAAGGAGGAAGGTTAGTTTTAATTAGCTTATAAATTAGTCCATCATGCCAAACTCTATCAAAGGCTTTAGAAATGTCAAAATATAAACAGCAGACTTTTTTCTTTCTATTAAAAGACTCTACTACTTTTTGTATAAGAAAATAAAGATTATCCGCTGTGCGTCTATGTTTTCTAAATCCTGATTGCTCATTTATAAGTAGGTTATTTCTTTCAAGAAAATGGTATATTCTTGAATAAATAATACGTTCAAGTAATTTACCAAGGCAACTTGTCATACTAATAGGACGATAATCAGAAGGGTCTTCAGTGGAAGGGAATTTCTTTGGGATCATAGTTATACAAGCTATTTTCCAGGATTTTGGGACTTTACCTTGTTCCAGACTCATGTTAAAAAGATGACTTAATTCAACTAAAGTCTCATAAGGGAGATTTTTTAACATTAAGTTGTGGATGCGATCTAAACCTGATCCTGATACTTCTTTTAATTTTTTTAAAGAGCCTATAATTTCTGAAACAGTAATTGGTTCAATCAGATTATTTAGTACCTGATTTTTTTGGAATTCTGAGATTGTATCTGCTATTTCAGTATCACTCTCAGATATATCTAAATCTAAATGAGGACTAAAGGTTGTCTTTAAGATGTTTCCGAATATTTCTCCTTTATCTCTATCTGTATTGAACCATTTTCCATCTTTAATTAACATGGGAATTTGCCTGGAACATTTCTTTGATCTAAATTTATTTATTTTTCTCCAAAATGGTCTGCTCGATAATGGGTTTTTTCCCATTTTATTAATAAACTCTTGCCAGTTTTGGTACCAAAAATCCTTTAAGTTTGAACGTAACTCAGAAGTTAGCTTATTAAATGTCATTTTTTGAGAAGGACATCTTGTTTTCTGAAAAAGTCTTCGAACTTTCCTACGTTCCTTAATTAGTAATACAATGCTCTTCGGTAGACTCGATTTAAAAAATTTCTGAGATTGAAAAGGAATATTTTTTGAGCCGCATTCATGATTTTCAATGAAATTAATTCATTAAGTTTATCAATATTTGTAAGAGAATTAATGTTTAGCCTTGAGGATCTAAGTAATTCTTGGAAAAATCCCCAATTTGCTTTTTTGAAATCAAAATTAGAATTTGGTGACTTAACTGTTATATAATGCTCAATTGATATGTATGCCTGGATTGGAAAATGGTCACTTTGCATATCGTGATCCTGCAAGACTTTGAAGTCCAATATTTTATCTGCTAATGAGGATGGTATTAGAAAAAGATCAAGTATTTCAAAATGTTCAGATTTAAATCTATTATATGTTGGCGTCCTATCATTAATTACAGAGAGGTTTAGTTTGCTTAATATTTTCTCTAGAATTTGACCGTTTTCATTTTCACCGAAACAACCTAAGCTTTTAGCTTTCGCATTTAGATCTCCCCCTAGGATAAATTTTCCACACCTTTTAGTAATATCAAGAAAAAGTTCAAAGGGAAGTACTATATTAGGTGGATTGTAAAGACTAAATACAAAAAGTTCTGTGTTTTTTAAGCTTATCTTGATGCATAGAAGCTCCGCATTAAAGTGGTCAAATGAATTTTCTTGTTTAAACTCAATTCCTTCTTTTATTAAAATGGATACTCCTCCACCATAACAATTTCGAGCTTTTACAATTGAATTATAATTTTTAAAATTAAAGTAAAAATTTAAATCATTTTGATTTATTTTAATTTCATTTAGGAGAACAATGTCAGGGCAATTCTGAGCTAAAAATTTTTCTAAGAGAGGGATTCTACTGGGTAATTGGAAGCAATTCCAGTGTATAATTACTAACCTGTTAGAAGATGAAGATTGTTTTGAAAAATTGAAATTCATTATTGATTTTTGTTTTTTTTTTTTTTTTGAATAATTATCGGAGTTGATTTGTTTACTATGTGAGCCCATAAGTGTCATCTTGAAAGACATTGTCATCTTCATTATAGTCATTTTTTCCATTGTCTTCTTCTTCTTCATGATCTATTAATTGTTTTTTAGGTTCTGCGTTTTGTGTTTCCGATTCTGATTGGCGCTTGATTTGCACGCTTGTCTTAACGCTGTTGAAAGATGGTTTTAGTGACTTTTTGGATTGAGTATGTGGTTTTTCTACATTTAACAAGTTTATTTGTTCCAAACTTTTTTGAAGTTCAGGCGGTAAAACTGGAGTATGCATGCTTTTTGAACTTGATTCTGAGGACAGTAAAGATTGATCATTTGTTGACTCATTTTCCTGAAAAACTGGAGTTTTAGGAATATCGTGCAAAAAAATTGACTCATTATGGCATTTTTCATCTTCTTCTTCTTCAGGAATAGCTAGATCGCTGTAATCAATTTTGGTCCGTTCAATTGCTTTAAGTCTCTCTGCTAATGAACATTTTTCTGTTAAGTGTCCTTTTTGGTTGCAATTCCTACAAGCTTGGTTTTTAACAGGACATTTAGCTATATTATGACCCTCGTCGTGACAGAAGAAGCATTTTTGTTTTTGTCCAGCAATTGATATTACGCATTTAAGTCGATATAGTACTGTTGGACCAGTTAAATTTTGAACATTTTGGGTTGCATCTTTCGTAAAGAAATTTTTACCCTTTTCACTCCATTCTTTAAGGAACTGTCTCTGTATGTTTCTTCTGAGATTTCTTCAACTTTCAGACCATTGATTTTGATTGCATCAAAATAATTTCGCAGTAATTCCTTGTTAAAATCATCAGGTAAAAAGTGGAATCTGAATATCGAGTACTTTTTCGTATTCGGTAATTTGTTTGCATCTTCGAGTTTGAACATTACTCCATTTACTGATATTGGACGCTCAAAGACACTTTGAACTTTGAAAGCTTGTTGGAATTTAACAATCCATATTTTGTTAGATGAAAAATTGTAAACAGCTGTAATTTGTTTGAATTCTGTTTCGTTGAGTACGCTTCTCAGTTGTTGGAAGATGGTATGATTAAAAACCTTCTTTGTATACAGATTATTTATTTGTTTTCAGTAAAGACAGTTAGCAAAAAGTTTTAAAGAGATGTTTCAAAAATGAATTTAACACTTATTGGATAATTTTTAAATTAATAAACTTACAAATCCATTAAGGTTAATTAATTGATTAGAGATTAATGATGTGCGTCTAAGCTTTTGTGCAACATTTTTGACTCAAATTTTTATGATCTTTATTTAATTTCAAATTTTCAGCTAAGTGTATTATTCAGCGAATTATTATGAATTTTATATCAATTTGTAGGGCAGAGTTAGTTAAATTAAAAATCGATTTTAATTTAATTTATTTCTAAAACAAAATTTAGAAATAAAAAAGGGTAAAGATTAATACCTACTTTAATCTTGAATAATACAGAATACAAAACCAATAGAGAAAAAGGGAAAATTTCGGAGATTTCTTGGCCTCTACCTTTAACCTAATGCTGACTTAATTGACCCGAATAAAGACCGTGAAGGAACAATGATCCCAAAGAAATCATTTCCAACACAAGACCCATCTAATTATCGACCTATCAGTATCACAAGCTGCCTTGGGAAGTTACTTGAACGAGTGATTAATACTCGAATTAACAATTTCCTTGAAAGAAACTCTCTGATAATTCAAGAACAATTGGGGTTACGAAAACACTGACGAACAGCTAATAACCTTATGTTTCTTATCCAAAAAATCGTCGAAACTTACAATAGAAAGAAAAAAGTCTGCTGCCTATTTTTTGACATCTCAAAAGCCTTCGACAGGGTATGGCATTAGGGGTTAGTCTACAAGTTAATTAAATGAATTTACCAATATATCTGATTCATTGGATAAGGTCATTCCTTGAATCTAGGGTATTCCAAGTAAGCGTTAATTTTCATGTTAGTGAAGAATAGCAGATAACTGCGGGAGTCCCTCAAGGTTCAGTAATTAGTCCTCTTCTATTCAGCATTTTTATAAATAATGTACCAAAACGGAACAAAACAAATAACGACTATTCACTACTTTTTACAGACGATATGGTTACATTTTTTATACTTAATAAGAAGAGCAACATTGAAGACAACATTAATAAATACCTCAAAGAATTAGAAGAATGGCTTTACAGATGGAAAATGAAAATTTCAGTTGAAAAGTCTTATTATATGGTATTTTCAAAATATACAAGAGGAAAAGATCACCTAAACCTAAATTCGATAATCAGATAGAAGTTAAATTTCTCGGCGTTAAGTTTGACTCAGGTTTAAAATTTACTCCAATGGTGGAGGAAATAAAAGAACGTTGTAGTTCAAGGCTCAACTTAATAAATAATATATCCTTAGTCCAGGATCAAGTGTTACGCCTAGAAACACAGGACATAAAATATGGTACACTGTCTAAAGCAAATGTAAAAAGAAGGATTTATAGATTTTTCACCTGGAAACGAATCTAATTGACCTGCTTGCAGTACCCAAGTGAACTAGTCACTATAAATATAAATCATCATCATACATCATGATCACGTTAAATTCTTATAAATTTTTGGAACGTTTAGCAGTTTTTGGTCTGCTTAGTAATGCTAGTTTGGTCCAATAATTTCTGTTAAATCAAATTTGGTTGCTTTAATTTTGGTCGGCTAAATTGGTTTTGCTAGAAATTAGCCGACTAAACCAGCTTGGTTTTGTTTTGACCCATCACTAATATTTATTGAAGACCAATATTTTTTTTTCACAGAAAGAAAGCTACTATAGCGAAGCTACATTTAGTCTCCTTCTGTAGCTTATTATTATTTTCTAAAAATTGTTATCAACAAGTTAAATAAAATGAAATAATTATACTTGAAAATAAAAGCAAAAAAATTATTGATTAAAATAAAAACAACTTTAAAAACATGGAGCATACAAGAATGAAATGGTTATGTGACATTTTTTTCAGAATGCGTCACCGTGCCGATCTTCTTTTGATCGGACGGACCATTTCATTCTAGCAAGAATCGGTGTAATTATCAATTTAACATTGACGCTTAGATTTTATACTTTTATTCAAATTAAACCTCTTTAAATTAGAAGTTAATAATTTGAAAATTTAATAAAATTGCTAACAACGTTTAATTTTAATTTCAGTACTTCCAGCACTCTCTCGAATAAATTTTGCTTTTTAATTAAAAAATTGATTAAAATATGAAAACTTAATAAAATTTTCAAAAGTTTTTATTTCTTTCATTATAAAATCAAAGAGCATGTTTTAAAGAAATGGATGATTTAAAAATTAATTGTCTAGCACTTTAATATCCTTTCAAAAATCAAATAAAATGCTTTTAAACAGTTTAATATTTAACATTCTAGGAAATATAATTTCCTTTTTACAAAATCTTTCAATTTAACCACTTTGTTTCTCTACCGACCTATAAAAAGGTCTAAACGGTACCATTATTTTTTTATAAATTCTTTGAATTTTTTTGAAATGAAAAAGAAAACAATAATAAGCTTAATTCTTCTTTTCAGCATTAATTCTATCTTTTGCGCTGTCTCAGTCAATGGTAATTCTTCATAAAATTTGTCTTGGAAGAAATAAATTTCTTGTTTTAAATAGAGGTCATCATTTATCAAGATCATGAAAATGGCATGGACCTAGGTTGTTTTAATGATCCCAATTCAAATGACTTAAATGGTTTTAATGGCACTTTCTCGCAGGACCAACATGTCAACCATTGCTTTGAATATTGTGATAAAAGCGAATTTTATTATGCAGCAATAAAATATTTGTATTTTTATTTAATAAAAAATTGAATCAAACTATTTATTTATTTTATCCATAGAAATGGCACACACTATGCATGCTTTTGTGGGAATCGCTATGGAACAGCGCATGCGGAACAAATGAATGAAAACTTGAATTGTTCATGTAAATGTGGTACAAGTTACTGTGGCTGCAATAATTACATCAGAGTTGTAGCTGTAAGAGGTAAGACATATCTAACTGATTTTTTAAATTAAAATTTTTTAAGTCGTATTATTTTTTTTTAATTAATTTGAGTTTATTTTTTTATTGAATTCCATAAATTGATAAAAATTGAAATAAAATCAATTGACTTAAAATAATTTATTGACTGATTGATTTTTTAAATACCGTCAAGGAGTTCATTTTCCATTAGTTTGGGTTTTTAAACTAATGGAAAATAAAAGAAACAAATTTACTTCTTAAAATAAAAATTTTTAAAAAAGTTATCGATTTTTATATGATTTCAAAAGCAAATTTTAATTCATAAGGAAATAACTAAATAAACAAATTATTTTAAATATAAAAATTGAAAAGAAATTAAATTTAATAAAAATATATTTTTTTGTTACCAGTAGCTCTCACTTAAAAAAAAAATTTTATTTTCCAATTAATCTTTAAGGTAATAGATATAAAGATATTTTTAATCAAAACCAATTATCTTTATTTTTTAAATTTAATAAAGTTAAAAATCATTTTATAAATTAGAATTAGATCGAAGTAAGTTTCTTTTTTAAAAAATCGATTTAAGTGGATAAATTTATTAATAAGTTAATTAAATTTTTACAGAAGAAAAGTTTATTTCAATTAGATTGTTTAAATTTAGCTAAATCTGGATTTATTTTTTAATAAAATAAGTAAAATAAATCTAGAAAATTTTCAATTTGAAGTCATTAAAAACTTAAATGTTTATAAAGTCTCTCCAATTTTTTTTCGACGTTTTGATTTAAGTACAACTTGAATAAAAATATTTTGATAATAATATTTTGTGAAATCTCTTAGTTTCAACTGGTAAGTGTAAAAATTACTTTTATTTAATAATTATTAGAAAAGTTAATACAAATTATAATAAAGTATAAAAATTTTAAGCAATCGCTTTTTTTATTATTTCAAGATTAATTAACAGGCTAGCCTTGAAATAATTGAAAAAAACGTGCTTCAAGAGACCGATTTACACTCGGTGTAATTAATTATGTATTATTATTAGAAATTAAAATAAAATAATAAATTTTAAAAAATCATTTAAAAAAATAAAACATTGAAATTTTTTAATAAATTTTTTGAATTTCTTAAAAAATCTGAAAAAATCAAATTAAAATTGCTGAATATCAAATGTATAGTTAGTTTAACCTTTTTCAAGAGTTTTTAAAAATTTACATTTTTTCATATATATATTTTGCTATGATAAGAAGAAGACTTAAATAATTTGTTTCAAACCCATAGTGAAACGATTTTAAGAGAACCAATTTCGTCAAAAGCTTTCATTAAGGCTACATAGATAAAATTGTAGCGATCTGACAAGCTAAAAGTATTTTAAATATCTTTACTATCGGTGAAAAACTGTGTACTGAAGACTATGTTGCAGTATTTGTTTTAAACCATTTTTTTAAATATTAAAATTAAAAAAAATAAAAAGGATTATGGTGAAAAATGATTTGATGCACTTTTTTATGCTAAAATAATTTTTTTATAGGCCTAAAATGACAAAAAAAAATTAAAAATAGAGTTGTATGATTTTGTTAAGATTTTTAAGATTCATCCTTTGAGAAATGAATAGAAATGAAATTTTTACTTAATTTTTAGGGTTTTGCAGGCAATGTATAAAGGTGCAAAAATTTTCCATCCGCAGAACTTTTTTTTTTTTAATTTCTAAAAAATTACTTTACTTAGGTACAATAGGCTGCTGCAGATCTATTGAAACAATTTTTTTCTTTAATTTTAATAGGTAAAGTAAATATTTTTTTTCATTTTGTATTGAACACCTTCTTTAGTTGACGCAAAAAATTTTAGAAACTAATCTATTTATCTACTAAAAAAGAATGTCAAATTTTGTTTGTAAGCAAAAGGTAGATAAAAAAAAATTATTTTTTAGAGCGACTTCAATGCATTGAGAATGTTGGTGTCGAAATTGGTTGTTTTTCAGTCGAAGCAAATTTTTCATCAATTGAGAATCAAACAGAAATATCGTGTATTAGAAGATGTCATAAGAATTTTAATATGATGATTTCAGCACTCGATATGCAGTAATTTATGAATTAAATAAAAATTTTTAAATTCATTATTTTTTTTAAAGACAAAGATGTAGCTGTTTGGATAGTTTGCCCTCACTTGATTCACAAACTTGCCAATATCATTTTTTTGAACTAAAAAGTACTAAAGATAATTTGATGTTGATTTAAATTTTTTCTCAATAAAAGGCTATGAAATTGGAATTACATGTCCGAAAGCAGTTTTTATCAATAAACAGTACCATTGTTTAATCTTTCTAAGTGAACCATTAGATTTTAAAATCGATTTTGGAAATGGAAACTATCTTACTTTTTATTCAAATCAAAATTATAATGTTTCATTCAATTATACTAGTGTTGGAAAGTATATTCTAAAAGTTTATGCAATTAATTACCAAATGAATGTCCAAACTATAATTTATGGTAAAGTTTTAAAATTTAATTGAACTTTTATTGAATTTTTGTTAGCTTATCAAAACATTTCAACCACTGTGCCGATTGGTTCAGGTAGTTTTAATTTAAAATATTCAAAAAAATTTAATTCACATTTTTAATTAAAAGAGCAATTGACATTAAATCAGAAAGGTCTTTATTTAGGTTGTTTTCATGATGATTTTTATTTTGATAATCAAAATCCTGAGATTGAATTTCATCAATCAAATCAAATGACTCCCAATTCATGCTTTGATCAATGCATCCACACAGACTTTATTTATGCAATTTTGAAAAAGTAATCTTAAACATTTTATTAATTTGATAAATGTGATAATTTTTTTAAAGTTCTAATTGTTACTGTTCGAACATTATTGTAACTAATGAAACATTGAATTCACCAATCTGTGATTGTGTTTGCAAAGGAACAACTGAAGAATTTTGTGGCTGTCAAAATTCTTATAAGGCTTATAATTTGGAAAGTAATTACAATTGTTTTAATAAACTAGTTTTTTTTTAATTTAATTAAAATTAGATAAAATGCACGATCATTTTGGTATTGGAAGCTATATGGGTTGTTATATCGGTGATATTAGCTATGGATTCTCAATGACATTTAATACGAATGGTATATGCTTTGAAGTATGTAGATACTGGCAATTTTTCGCTACATATAATAGGTAAATTAATAATTTTAAAAAATAAAAATTTTTTTAAAATTAAAAAAAACTGGTTTCAAATTAAATTATTTATTTATTTATTCAAGAGATTTTTGTGCTTGTTTTGATTCAATGCACAATATGCAAAGAACAGATGAGAGTATGTGTAATGTAAACTGTCCAGGAAATTCCAGCCAAATTTGCGGAAGCTTCATGGCCAAAAGAGTCTACAATATCACAAGTATTTTTTAAAATAATTCTTTAATTAACAATTTATCTTCTTATTGCAGCTTATAGCATTTATGCCAATTTTCCAGATCAGGTGGAAACTAATGAAATTTTCAAATTTTCATTTAATATGCCATCAAACATGTCATTTAATTTGAATATTGATTTTGATGACAATGATCGAAGGAATCTAACACTTGTGAATGATAATAAAATATTTGATAAGATTTATACTGAGCCAAGATTGTACAAAATAAAAATACAAGAACCAAATGGAATTTTTTTTCTTTATAGAAAAATAAATGGTAATTTTTTAATCATTTCTATAAAAAATATTAATTTTTTTTCCAAGTTGTCGATAAAAGGACCCATAATTATGAAATATTAGGTTTGTAAAAATTTAATTTAAATTTAAAAACCAAAATTTTTTAATCATGAAACAAATTTATTTAAAAAAAATTATTTGATGTTAAAAATAGCACACTTCAATTGTTCCTATTAAAATGCTACAAAAAGGTGAAAATAGAGAATTTTTTTGCAGAAATATGCTAGTTTACAATAAAAGACTTTGTGAAATTCTGTATTCTAATTTTGTAAAATTTATTTTTTGTAGAAGTTAAAAATTAAAGTAAACAGTTTATAGCTATAGAGATAATGGTAAAAATAATAACTTTTTTTATCAGAATATTTTTACTTTTTTTCCTTGAAATGAGATTACAAATCAAGATATTTTTTAATTTTTGAAAAGAAAAATGTATAAAAAGTTTAAACATATTTTATTAAATACGTCATTGATTGTTTTATTCCGACACTCTTTGTTTTTTTCATAGTTTCTTGAATAATTTTTTCAGAATTACTTTCGGGTTTTTTGCTGCTTCAAATGTTTTATTTAACCTTATTTTAAAGTTTTTAATTTTTTAATTTATCAATTACATTAATAATAACATATTTGAAAAAAAAAATTATCATAATAGGCATCTTTTTTTTCCTAGTTAAAGAAAGAATGTTATTAAAGAAAGTTTCTAATACTTTAAAGACAATTTAATTGAAGAAAAATCTAAATTTATTCTTACCCCATTTTACGATACTAAATATTCAAAGCAAACTAAAGTCTTAATAAATGTGATGTCCAAATTGAATATTTTTTTCAGGCAATTAAATAAAATATTTTAGCAGTGCAGATTAAAGCCATTTTTTATTGTAACATTATTCAATATTTTAAACTGGGTGATAACTTTTGAAAAATGTTTTATTTTCATTATTAATGTAATAAACGTGGTTTTTGTTTATTATCTTTTTGAACATAAACGAGTATTAATTTAATAACTCCCGCTATGCTGTGGTTGAGAGACCAAACAATTAAAGAAGAAACTTTTTAAGGATAAATCTTTATTTGAAATAAATTGGAATCTGAAACTAATAAGTGAAAAACAAGCATTTAAATATGAAAAATTATGACTAGAAAATAATAACTACTGTAACTGTTGAAAATAATATTGTAACTGTTTATAACTCAATCTCTATTATTGACCATGTCTTCCTTTGTGCAAACCGAGGTTTGGTGGACTCGATTAAATTTGTTGTTCAACAACTTAAGATTGAAATGTCACAGAATTTGATTTTTTTTTTACTTATATAATATTCTAAACGACTTACTAAAAGTAGATTTTTTCACTTAATTTTCCTTAAGATTTGTACATATCTTATAACTTAATTAAATTTTTCTAATCTCTTTTTTTTTTGTGTCCATGAGGCCTAATTCATTCAAATAAATAAATATAAATGTTACCGACTATAAATCGAGGACTTCTATTTTGAGTATTGAAAAAATCGGGAATTGGTTGATTGGGTCAATCAGGTTATGTATATATCTAAAAAAAGTTAGATAATGACCTAAATTTTTTTGTTTTTTAGTTAAAAATTTAAACAACTTACTAAAAGTAGATTTCTTTACATAATTGTATTTTTTTTTTTGGATAATTAAAATTATATATAATTATTTCTAATTTGTGAATTGCTTATTTTTATTTTCAAATTTTGTAGAATTAGAAGAAACTTAACTTTTTTTTTTTTCTTCTTTTTTTTTAATTTTTTTTATTTTGCCTATGAGGCTTAAATTAATAAATAATAATAATAATAACTCAAATTTAATATGACATTAAATTTGGGTTATAACATTAACATCATATTTGGTTCAACTTTTTTAAATAATTATTTAATTTAGGGTCCGTAGAATAATAAGCTTTTTTTTATTTGATATCTGCTTATCATCTTTAGGGTACATTTTACATTTTTTTTTTATTCAACTCAACCAAAGAGACCATAATAATAAATAATAAATAAAAAAGCACATAAAAATATTTATAAAATTATCAAAATATTAGTTTTTTGAAATTAATATCAAAATTAGAAAAAATATTACAACATTTTATAAAAAATAAATTAATTTTATTGTTTATTCTTCGTTTAAATAAGGTAACACCAAATACGTTGGATGTTATAGTTCGGCTGAATTCGTTTATCAATCTTCACAAATTGGTAAACAATTGTGTAATTCCTTTTGTGCTAAAAGGAACTACAAGTACTCTTCAGCAGGATATGAGTAAAGTTTTAATTAAAATAATTAAAAAAATTTATAAAATTTTTAGTGACTGTAAATGCTTTGACAATTTAAATGGAATCAAATTAAATGAAACCAAAGATAATTGTCTGTGTTCATGCCGAAACTCACCTAATCAATTTTGTGCATGCGCCAACTACTTTCAAATATATGAAGGTTAACATTGAAAAATTTTTTTAATTTTTTTAAAATTTAAAATTCAAAAGATCAAAAAAATATTTCCGAATATCTTTCCGGATATTATTTGGGATGTCTAAAAAATGTGACAAAAAATAATGACAAATCACTGGTTTTAAATTTTATGACCAACCAACTTTGTATTAAATACTGTCATTTGAATAAATTTGAATTTGCCTCTACTTTTAATGAGTATATAACTTTTCTTTTATAATAAGAAAAAATGATTATTTTTTCTAGATCAGAGTGTTTTTGTTCAAGTGATGTAGTGGTAAGTAATCAAATGGATGAAACCTTTTGTTCGGCAAAGTGCGATGGTAATAATTCGGAAAATTGCGGTGGATTGACAGCAAAATCAGTTTACAAAATATTTTGTATTTGTCTTGGTTAAAATTTTTTTTTGTAATTTTGAAATTTTTAAGCACTCAAGTTGACAATTAATTGTCCGAGCTCTGTCAATCAATTTGAAAATATAACTTGTGGAATAAGTGTTTTGGCAAATTTTGAACCAACTGTTGAAATAAATATTAATTTCGGTGACCAAACAATCCAAACTTATTATTTAGACAAGACATATTTGGAGGTAGAAAAAACGTATCTGAGAAGTGGAAATTTTAATATTATTGCTTATTTTTCGATTGTCCAAATGAATGTTCAAACAAAGATAGAAGGTTTTTAGGTTTAATTAACTTTTTTAAAATAAAAAAATATTCTTAAAGTGCTACCTATTTATGTCAATAGAAATTCAGGTAAGATTTTCAAATTAGAAGAAAAAAATATTATTTTTTTCTTTCATAGATGAAGTGTTCGGTTGTTATTTCGACCGAGAACCATTTGAGTTTGGTCAAATAATTTACCGCAATTACAGAAATATGACCAATAAAGAATGTAACAAAATTTGTAAACTGTTTGGATTTACCTATTCTGGCACTACTTTTGAGTACTTTTGAGTTAAAACACATAAAATAAAATAATTTTAATTTTTGTGATTGTGAATAATAGATATGCTTGTCCGTGTTCAACAATTTATGGAACTTACAATCAAGCACCTGATGAAAAATGCAATTTTAATTGTTTAGGAGACCGGAATTCTCCATGTGGCGGCGGAGAATTAAGGCCTTTTACAGTCTATGACAGTGATCCCAGTAATTTATTTTAGTTTGATTAACATCAATATCAATGATCTTCCATTTTTAAGATTAAATTGTTTCTCACTTGCAAATCTTCTTCTCTAATTAAATGCAAACCAATCTTTTCTAAAACTTTATAAAAATGAAAATAGTTGAGCAATTAATATTTTATTTCTTTTTTATATGTACAGTGCTTTTATTTTATATGTTTATTACAAAAATTTGTGTAATTATACGTAAAATTAAATGAGATTAATGGTTTCCCACAATTAAAAAACTGTTCCCAACAAACTAAAAACTTTTCACCACAAATCAAAAACTTTTTAACACAAATCACTACAAAACACAATTTTTTTGTGCCGAATTCAAAAAAAAATAATTCTTACGTATTCAACAAAATAATTGGTTAACACAAATTTTTTGTGGTGATAAAAAATTTGATAAATTTGTTAAATAATTCATTTAAATAGTGTTTTTAAAATTATATATAAAAAAATTAAATTAAAATCCATTTTAAGGAAAACCGATTTCCAGCTAATTTTAAACTACCTTTTTTAGGTTTATTAACTTATTTAACTGGTAACTACAATTGCCCAATTAAATAAAATATTTGCATTTATTTTTTGGATTTTTTAATCTCCAAATATTCGGAAATTTTTTTTTATTACGTAAAATCATAGGCATTTTATTATCTAAAATATTTAGTGGCAGTTTTTAATAGATATTAAAAAAATTTTCCATAGAGCTTTTTTTTTCTTTTTTGTGTTGAACAGTTTTGACTTATGAAAAAAATTTTGCTTGGAAGTTTTTTTATGTGTGGAGAGCAGTTTTTGTTTTAGTAAAGTTATTTTTGTGCTGAAAATTTTTTCATTGTTGGTTTTGAACGTTTTTGATTTGTGGTTGACAGTTTTTTGTTTGCGGGGACTAGGTAGACCCACATTAAATCAATATCTAATTGATTTTTCATTGATTTATTTAATATTTTTATTGTTCAAACGAAATATTTTTTAATTTATTACTTTAATTAATTAAAATATTTGTTCTAAATTTTAGTAATTTTTTTCAAAAATTGAGTAGTTCTTGTAAGCAATGGTAAGATATAGTAAAAAAATGTAACATTTTAAAGTTTAAAAATCAAAAATTTTTTAAAAGTTTATTCTAAATGAAAATTTAAAAAAGAAATTTGAGTTTTTGATACGAAATAAGTTTATAATATAATACAAATAATATAATAAATTAAAAGATTTTGTAAGAACAAATTCAAAAAATTTCTTTTTGAACAATTAAAAAAAAATCCAAAAAAATAACAAAAATTGACAATTTTTTGGCCGAAATCGAATTACCCGTATTTAACAGATATTGATTTATTTTTACGTAATTTTACAAATTTTTGTAAGAACCATGCAGAATAAAAACACTGTAAATTTAAGTACAGTACCGATTTGACGAGTGGATTTCTGGTAATTTTTCGTAAAATTACGTAAAATTACTTTGAAACAAAATGTAAATTTACGTATTTTTACGTAATTTTAAGTATATTTACGTAAAAATTGGTAAAAATGAAAATGCCAAAAAAAAGCTCGATTTTTTGAATTTTTTATTATTTTCTAATAAATTTTGAAAAAATTAGTTTCTATTTATTAAATCAAATTTTACCAAAAGTGACTTTTTTTAACTTTTTTTTACTAATTTTTACGTAAATTTATGTAAAAAATGGTAAAATATGGTAAAAAAAAGTAACTTTTGAAAGAAAATTAGTAAATTTTATTTTTCTAATAAACTAGGAGTTAGACCATCCGCCATTTTTGTCTTGTATTGATATCAATTACCTATAAAACAAAAAATAACACATATTTAATCGTTTCCATTTTAAGAATTATTTACTTTTTTTAATCGACTTATGTAATTATTACATTTAGAAATTGTAAAATTTTTTTGAAATTCGAAAATTTAACTAGTCAATTCTTATCACTTTGAGGATCATTTGCTCTAATAAATCTTTATAATTCATTCCAAGAACCAATACCATGTACATCTAAGTTTAAGAGTAAAATTCATATCTTTATTTTAGTCAGATAAATCCATTATAGTTTTCGTCTCTTTTTTAAAAATTAATTCTATAAAATACTGATCAAATTATTAAAAAATATTGATCATTTAATTTATCTGCTGTAAGTTAAATAGTTAAATTATAGAAAAACAAATTAAATTTGCCACACTGAAACGTCTGGTCAAAAAAGTGGCCGGCCGGCCATAAAAACGGCCATGGACCGCCATTTGGACCGGCCGGGTTACGTAACTATAGCCTTGTTCATGTAATAGATCCACCAGTGGAAAAGAATAAATCAGTCCTTTTCTAAATATGAAGCTTCAAGAAATTTAACTTATTTCTGATTTTCATAAAATGAATATTGAGATTTTAATCTTTTTTACTTTTTTCGTATTTGAAAAATCCAAAAACAATTATCAAATTATCTGTTTAATTATTTTTTGGTTTTATTTTCAAATTAAAAAAATCATACTGAAATTAAAAAAGATTAATTTTTGATTATTATTATTAATATTTATACAAACTTAAAAATTGAGAATCATTGATATTAAGCTCTAAAAGATAAAGTTACTTGAAAAATTTAAACATCAAAATAATCAATTTTTCAAAAGACTCAATAGGGTTCAAAACAAAAATTGAGTGTACCACAGTAGAAGTTGCAAATTTAATCAAATATTCATTTAGAAATTCTAATTACTCAAACCCAATAGAACATTGTGTAAGCCAAGGAAAGCCAGTTACAATTATACAAAACAAGTATTGAAAAAAAAAAAAATTGATAATTGATAATCATATATTCCATAAGTGATTATTTTTGCTCCAAAAGAAATTACAGCGTTAGTGGTCTGGACTATAGTAGAGCACTTTGTGACAGAACTTGTTTATTTGATGAGCATTTTGAATGTGGAGGTTCTCCATACTATTTGAGAAGTGTATCAAATTTTAATAGTAAAATTTAAAAATAAAATTAAAATTTTTATATTTAATCCCTTAAATTTTAAAGTTGAGAGTCCCAAAATTAGAGGAGATTTTTATTTTGAATTTCTTGGCTGCTTCATATTAAGTACACCTGATGACTTTTTAATACTGGAAAATTCCACAATCACAACTTGCTTTAAATACTGTTCGTATTTAAATTTACCAATAATAGCTTCTGGACAGTATTGCTTTTGTTTCCAAGCTATCAACTTGACTCTTAAAATTGGTGAGAATAATTGCTCTAACTATAAAGTATTTGATAGACATTATTCGGGTCAGAACAGTTATTATGGTGTTTATAAAATTTTCGGTAATACATTTTAAATTTTGAATTAATAAAAAAATAAAAATCTAAATGCAATTTTCTTCTAAATAAAGAATTTAACAAGACTAGTGTTCCGAATCAAAATGGAAATTACACAAAAATATCATTTGGATCATCATATTTTCATAGTTTGATCACAGAAGCATTTGAAAAAAATACAACTTGCTTCAACTTTTGTCTCTTCAAACAATACAAATATTTTGCTTTTGATCAACAGTAATAAAAGAAAAATATTTGATCTTTATTTTTAAAAAGAAAATTTAATAAACATTTTTTTTAAAGAAAGGGTTATTGTTATTGTGGAAACTGGAAAAATCTCTTTGTAACAAATGTTGATACATTTATCGACATTTTTATGCGTAAGATGCCCAAAAAAAATAAATTTATTTTTAAACAAAATTTTTTATTTTATTTTAAAATTTTTTAGGTGAAAATAGTGAATTTTCCACAGAAATATCATTTAGCAGCATCAATACTGAAACCAATTTTCCAAATTTAAATCTTGACACAACACAGATTTCGTCACAAACATATAGTGAAAATAATGATCTAACAAAGAGTAATATAGCTGAAAATTCGACCATTGAACAAATCAAGAATGCTTTGTATGACATTGATCCAGTAATTTTAGCTGAAATTTTGAATAAAGCTACTTATGATATATCTGGCTGCTTGGTCAATTGCAGTAACAAAGGTTCCTGTTCACTTAAAGACAATAAATTCAAATGTCTGTGTAAAGATGAATATTATGGTTCTTCATGCGAAAAAACTACTAATCCATGTGATCAAAAATTTCAGTGCCTTAATAATGGAACCTGTATCTTTACCAATGATGGCAAGTCAGGATTTAGATGTGAGTGCAGTTCCAATTTTTATGGATCTCATTGCGAGAATGCAATAGATCTGTGTCATAATGTCACTTGTTCTGGCAATGGATATTGTCAACAAGATGAAAATAAAGAGCCCAAATGTAAATGCTTCAAGTATTACAAAGGAGACAAGTGCCAAGAAATTGAGCCTGCATTGCAAGCCATCAAGACTGTTATTCGAACAAGCACCATAATTGCAGTGGTTGTGATTATTCTCAGTTTTTTAATTATTTTCTTAATCGATATTATAAGTATTTTAATGAAAAAGAAATCAAAATTTTGATTTATTTCTTAAAAAAAAACTAAATCTGACTAAATTTTTTTAAATAATTAACTAATTCAATTCTTATTAATACTAATTTTTTCTTTTATTTTTTTAATAAAATTCTGATTTGGGAAATTTTGTCACAGATAAGCTATTTTAGCCTTCATTTTAAAAGTTACCTTTACCCTAATATTTTGCTTTGATGATGGTAAAGAGCTACCAGAATAGAAAAAAAATGTTACTTAAATTGCAGGGTCTCAACCCTAACGGATAATAGGGAAGCGCTCATCTTCTATTCCAGTAAGTTATTGCCGCTAATTTTCAGGTAAAAATTAACTTTTTAAGCTTTTTGCAATGAAAAAATATCACCTGTATTTCAGAAATAATTACTTTCTAACAAAAATATTGTTAATAATAATTAGTTTATGATTTAAATAATTTTTTTTTGTATAAATAAATTTGTTCTCAGGAATTAGTCAATTTTTATTCGTTTAAAATTTTTTTCTCGCCAACTATACACATTATTAAAAACAAAAAAAAATATTTTTTTCTAAACATTTTTTGCATCTCAACCAATTTCTGGCTCAAGACTAAAGCAATAATATGAAAGCAATGATAATTTTTTAAATTGTAACAACAAGTAAAAATGATTTAAATGTAAAATTTTTTTAACAATTCCATAAAAATTTCAAAAGTTGCTGATTTTAACACTCAAAGGACCATTTTTGATGCTTATTTTGCTCTTTGCTCAATATATTTAATCATTTTTGACAATTTTTTTTTTCATCAAATCTAAAAACAAAAAAAACATTATAATTTATTCATTTTTGAGAAAAGTTTTTTCGATCCAACACAGTTTTGAGTTGATATTCTATAGCATAATTATTATTTAATCTTCACATTTCGTTTTAAAATAACGTAATCATCCGAATCTAGTGACATGTCTTTAAAATAGAGAACTCTATTTTAGTGACACACTGTTATAACATGTCAAAGATTCTATAGTGACATGTCACTAAAAATTTAATGACATGTGACTTAATTCGGATGATTACGTTATTTATGTAAAAATTGACAAGCAAAAAAAACAAAATTAGAGTATACCTTAATATGACCATTTTCATTACCTATTTTAAAAGCTGTTTGATTTTTATTTAACTTATTTTTTCCAAAAAATAAATATTATTGAATCGAAAAAGTATAGCACAAAAAAAGAATAAATCGTAAAACTAAAGCACAAAAATAAAAATGAATCGTAAAAGTATAGCACAAAAATAAAAATGAATCGTAAAAGAATAGCTTGAGACTTTATATAATTGTAGCTAATTTAAATTGAATTAAATTAATTATTTATTTTATTGTTTAGTTGTGTCGAGCTAAAGCTTCTTCAGATTAAAAGCAAATCAAAACTGAGAAGAAAACAAAAAGATAAAAATTGAAAAATGTTAAAATTAAAAAAAAAAGAATTAAGAGTTTGTTGATATGTCTTCATTCGAAACCCTCTCAATATTCTTTGACCAGTCTGACAACTAATTTAACAGAATTACTCAGCCCTGCTCCAACATATCTCTGACTCAATTCAAAAAGTCGAATCATGAGTGTTAGAAGTTGAATGTTATTTAAGTCTCTTGATCTATAATGTTGGAGGAGTATTAAATTTTCCTAAATAAAAATTTAAATACTGAATTCCTAAAAACTAAGAAATCTTTTTCAATTATATGGGCACTCTAGGAATTTAAAATTTTTTTAACTTAGTTTCATTCAACATTGATATTAAAAAGAATGTATTGTTAAGTTAGATTTGTCAATAAAAAAATTTTATTTTCCAAATTGGTAAACTTTGGAACAAAAATTGTAAAAATATTTTAAATATTCAGAATAAAGTTTAAACAAGGTATCATTATTAATAAAAATATTAAAATTTGAGTCATCTAATCAAAAATGAAACAGGGGCAAATTTTCAATGCAAATCCTTTATTCCTCTTTAAGCCTCAAATTAACTTAAATGTTAAACAAAAAAATTTAAAATTTTAAGTTAAATTAATTTTGAATCATTTTTTGAATGTGCGTTTGAATTTATCATATCCATTATATTAAAAAATTCACAATTATTTCATTTGAAAATTTCAATAAAATCAAAAACTGTTAAAACCAAAAAATGGTAAAACAAAAAGAAAACGAAAGTGATCCAGTTCGTCGTTCGACTCGTTTGACTAAAAAAAAAAATTTACCTTTAAGTAAAAAGACGAGTCAAAAAAAATCACAAGTTTTTATTAACATTAGAATTTATTTTTTCATTATTTTCTAAATTATATCCATTCAGGTCTCGGCAGAAACATTACCATCTACATCAAGTTTTAAGAAAAATAGGACAAAAGTTATTAGAGTTTGTTTTAAAATTAAAATATTTTCAACTCTGATTGTTTTTATTAGCCAGTTGAATCTTCAGAAAGCTCTGATGTATAAGAGTCTTCAGATATCGAGTATGATACACCAAATGTTAGCACTTTACCAACTGATTCAGAATATTTTTTTAACTTTAATATAAGACCTGATTTTTTTTATTCCGTCAACGCCTAAACGGGGTTCAAAAAAACCCGTTAAGGTTTTAACGTTTGATTTTTTTTAATACTCTTAATTATAGTAAAATTTATATTTTCTTAATAATAATAAGTTAAAAATTTGTAATTTGGAAAACGAAAAATGGGGTAAGAAAAATCAAGTCAATTTGAAATTTTATCATTTTTTATGACAACAAAACTATCATAAAAGGGTTCAAAAGACCCTCAGGTGTTCTAGTGTTAAAAACCGAATTGGAGATGTGAAGTTCATTTCAATTCGATCGTTTCAATTCAGAAAAATTTGAATAACTTTTATCGAAAAGAGATAAATCACTTCTGCATGAATTGCATGAATTGAAACGATCGAATTGAAATGAACTTCACATCACCAACTGAATTAAAAAAAAACTCTTTGAATATTAAGCGCCTGAATTTCATGTTACGAACTTAAATCATTTACTATATAATTATAATTTACACTAGAAAATGTAAATAAAATGTTTATTTTTTTTTTAAGTAGATAAATTGATGAATTGGTAAAGAGTTAAAAGATACAAAGATCAAATTTAAAAAACCCAAATTTTACTTATTAATGTTACATGTTAATTGATTTTAAATGTATATCAAGTTATGTTTAATACATTTTTTCATAAATATATTATTAAATTTAACAAGATTTTATTGACAAAATGATAATAAAATTTAGCAAAAAAATAATTATATTAATTTTAAATCAAAAACTTAAGATTTGCATTAGATCTTTTCCACGAATTCTTTTATATTTTTTATATTAATTAAATTAATAAAATAATCGAGTAAAATTAATACTTTTTCCTTTATCTAATTTTCTTATAAATAATCTTTTTTTGAAGGAGTATTTAAGCCTTTGAAAATATTTAGTTCCTTTATTTAAATAAAAAAAGTTTTTAGTTTTATTCTTGTAATATTTTTAGAGATTTAAGTTTTAAGAATAATAATTTTACAAGAGGATACAAATTTAATATTAGGAATTAAGATCGATTTGAAAAAAGAAAAACTTTTTGATTCAATGTTTTTGTACATTAAATTATTCTGAAAGTCTAAAATAAACTTAACTAATAAAAACCTTTTTCTTGATAGAATAATGAGAGCGATACTTCGTTATCATTACCACCTAAATCCTCAACCTAAATCACAAAAAGTTATATTTAAAATTAAATTTAAGAAAAAAATTAATTTTATTTTTTAAAGCCTGATGATTCGCAATCTAATACTTCTTTCAAATTAATCAAAGAACGTTTAATTGATCACTTCACAAAGTTAGCTTTAAATGGTGTTTTTTAAGGCAAAATTTTTAATGTCGAAAACGCGAAAGGCCCTTTTGTTAACAAAAAATATTCTCCATGCTATAATTGGTTCGAATCAAAAACCAAGTTAAAACTTTCTGAAAAGAAAAATGTTCATTTCAAATGTCGCTTGTGCGATCCAAGTCTTAGAAAACATGATTCTGCATACATTACAAATCAGAAATTAGGAAAACCTGGAAATCTTTTAAAGCATTTGAGAACTCATAAGTCTGATATAGGTGTTTGGCTGAACGAATTTGATAATAACAATTCTAAGAATTATCTAAAAAAAAAAATTGATCTAAAACTTCTTCATTTAGTAAAGTTTTTTATTAAAAATTCTATTGCAGTAAAAGCTTTAGAAGATAAAGATTTAAGAGCAGTTTTTCTGAATAACATTGGAAAATACCCATTTGTTGAAAAAACTTTACCAGAATTGGTAAAATTTATTAAAACCGAGATAACGAAAAAGTTAAAAATGGCTAAATATATAGTTCTTATTGTTGATAAATGGACTAGTAATACCTAAAAAGAGTTTGTTGTGGTGGCAGCTATTGTTATTGATCAAAAATTCAAAAGAGATATTTTTGTTTATGGTAGACATAATGCCGAAAATGTTAAAAAAATTATTGAAGAAATAGTGAATTCTTTTGAATTTAATAAAAATAAAATAAGCGGAATTGTTTGTGATGAAGGTTCAAATCTTGTTAGACTGATTAGTCATTTAGAGAATATAAATTTTTATGATTGTGAAACAGAAGAAGAGGAGATTGAAGATGATGAGTTGGAAGAGGCTGAAGAAGGTGAATTTTGTCATAGTTCACCAGAAGGGGATGATGAAGGATCGAATGAAGAAAAAAGTGAAAATGAAAATCCAAATGAGCAATCTGGTGAAAATTATTCGATCGAGAACTTTCAATTTACAGAAAAATTAGCAACTTCTAACAAGTCTCTTAGCAAAAACTTTATTGAACCTTTTGAGAATGTACCATACGAAACCGAATACGATTTTCAAAGGGGTGATTTGATCAAAGATATCGATTTAGTGATTGGATCCAATCAATTTCCGCGGTTTAACTCTTCGGCTCATAAATTGAACATAGCAGTTCGTAAAGCCGTTACAAACTCGCCAAACATAAGCGAATTGGTATCAAAGTGTCGTAAATATGTTGCAAATTTTAGAAAATCTAAACACACGTACGGCCGCTTCAGGGACAAAAAATGTACATTTTTAAAATTTTACACGGTGGAATTCAACGTATCGTATGTTATTTAGTATTTAAAAGGCTTCAAAAGCAGGACTCTTTGGAGAGGAGAATTTATGCCGGGCGGATATAAATGATTTGGAAATTTATATTCAAATTTTAAAACCTGTTTTCATTATGACAAATGATATTCAATCAAAATTTGCAAATATTTCAATAATTGTTCCTTCAATTTTATTGATTGTCTATGGTAACTTGGATAGAATTATTTGCGGTGAAGACAAACATGAACAATTCAAAAAGAGTTTAATGCGGCACTAATTAGTTAATTTGAATATGAACTTAATTCACAAGTTTATTTGGTGGCAGCTGTTTTAAATGTAAGTACTCACTCTGCATGGAAAAGTCGATCATTTGGAATTCAATATTATGAGAAAGGAATTAAACAAGTAAAAGATGTTGTAAAAATATTTCAAGTCGAAGAAGAAGAAGAGATTTTTTCTCAAGATATTGAAAATATGTCAATTGAAATTGATGTTTTTGAAGAAAATCGAGGCGATATTGAAGAAGAATTTGATGGACTAAAAGGATTAAAATCCATCACAAGATCAAGCTTGAATTCCGACAGCGAAAATTATGAAATTGAAAAAAAATTGAAAAAGAAGTTAATATATTCAAGCGCTTAATAACTGAACAAGTGATAACTTTAACTAAAACTTTTTGGTTATAAAACATGACCCAACTGCCTTTTCTTTATGATTTATCACTTAGACTTTTTCTATAGTTTGTTCGAGGCTGAGCATTTTTTTAGTGTAGCTGGTAGAATGGATAAAAAATCAGCTAATCAGTCTGATAGCCTTTTAATTAGTAGGTCGTTTTTGAAGGAAAAATTTAGATTTTTAGATAATAATGAAAATTAAAAACAATTTTAGTTTAAAATATTTAGAAAAAAAAAATTTTCAATTTAGATAAAAATTTTGTTATGCTTTTTTTTCTAAAGTTTTAAATTTTCTAAAAATTTCTAAGTAGAAGTTTTTTTGCGGGGCGATCGAGACGCAAAAACACTAATTTTTCCTAAATTTCTGGTGTATCTACACTCATTACACCAAAAATCTGGGTGTAGTAGTAGTGGTGTAGCCTACACCTACACCCGGTTTTTGGGTGTAGAACCTGCTGAAATTATTGCAATTAGTGATATTTTTGATAAAAAATAATTGATTGATCAACACTTGCTAGCTACAAAATAATTTAAAATAAAAGTAATATAATTTAAAATGTAAGGCTATATGTTATACTAAAAATGATGAAGTTAAGGTTATTACAGGCACACACAATCATCCTATTTTAACAAAAAGTGAGGTAGTTTTTAGTAAAACCCTATTGCTATTGGTTTGGATTCAAGTTTTGAAGAAATCGTGGAAAATTCATCAACTATTGATGTTTTTGGAAGAAGTATCAATTTGTTTGCAATAAGTTTGTTGTTAATTAGAGCAATTTATATTTACAAAATTGGCCCATGGTCATTTGTTTCAGATATTCCTCGTCAAAAAAGTTGGCCTATATATTACTCCATTGTTTTTCCACAACTTTATGTGATACCGGCGGAAAATATAATCGGTAAAAAAGAAAAGATAAGTTTAAAATAGGTTTTCAATAACGGAAATATTTAAAAATAATAATTTATTATTATAAATTGCTGAAAAAAATTAAAAAAAAAACAATCAAAATAAATAATTACTCAATCTAAATAAAATTGCTAATTAGGTAAATTATGCTTGAAATGGGCCAAATGATTTTCATTCGTAAAAGCAATAAAGAAAGGATTATTGAAAGGAATAATAGGAGTAAAATGAATATTATTTAATGATAAATAGATAGGCCAACTATTTTGACGAGAAATATCTGAAACAAATGACCATGGGCCAATTTCGTAAATATAAATTGCTCTAATTAACAACAAACTTATTGCAAACAAATTGATACTTCTTCCAAAGACATCAATAGTTGATGAATTTTCCACGATTTCTTCAAAACTTGAATCCAAACCAATAGCAATAGGGTTTTAATAAAAACTACCTCACTTTTTGTTAAAATAGGATGATTGTGTGTGCCTGTAATAAACTAACTTAACTTCATCATTTTTAGTATAACATATAGCCTTACAATTTAAATTATATTATTCTTATTTTAAATTATTTTGTAGCTAGCAAGTGTTGATCAATCAATTATTTTCTATCTAAAATATTGTAATGGTTTGAACGGGGGTTCGGGGTAGTAATTAAGAGTCGATAAACTTTCAAATATTTTATTCAAAAACTACTAATAACTAATAATAATTTTATATATGTGTTGAACGATAGCTTACTCGCGTCAGACTATCGTTCAAGGAGGAAGCTTAGAGGACTACTGCAAGCTCTCGCTAAGACTAAATAGTGTCCTATTACAATATCACTAATTGCAATAATTTATTATTTTAATTTAATTAAGATAATTTTATAAATTATTAATATTTATACGTATATTTATTTTATTTTATACGTATAATTATTAATATTTATATGTATAAAATTAGTAGGTTTTCAACAACGTTTTCACACTTTTTTATTATTTTTTCAAACTTCCTACTCCACCTTTTTTTTTCGGTTAGATAAATTAAAAAAATATAACACAAGGATTGAAAAAACATATGAATATTAAACAGACTTGTTTTTACGTCACAGTTTTAAATCTAAGTCACAAAAATTCTGACTTTTGAAAAAAAAATTTAACTTGACTTGACATTAACTTGACTTATGACTTGTAACTTAAAAACAACTGTAAAGTCTTGATTTTTGACTTAAGGGATTTCAGCCAAGAAATAAACAAAACAATTAAATTTAGTTAATTGTTTATTAAATGAAATCCAAAGTTATAACAAAAGAGGTAGTGATTTATATAGTAGCTAGAACATGTGCTTCAGCTGCAGTTAATTCAAGATTAAAAAATAAGTCGAGACATGTCAAGACTTGGGTCTTAACACAACTATAATAAAACATATAAAAAGTGAATCATAAACATAATTTTTTATTTTAAAACTGTTATCAAACAAATATTTTTTTTTTCATGAATGTATATAAAACATTTACTTTTTTTTGTAAAAATTTTGAAAATATCCAAGTCAAGTATGTAGAAAAAAGTCAAGTAAAACATTGTTTGCCTCAGAATTAACTTTGGTAATATGATTGCATTCGAGTTTTGATCTAATTTATGGTTTTTATTTATTTATGAAAAAAAATTATAAGCCTCATAGACCAAAATTATAGAAATGAGTCTAAAAATAAAATATAAAAAAATACACACTATTTATTTTTATGTTTTCTTTTTTTTTCAGAAATACTGTGGTGATTTGACACTAGGGTTTTTACCGTTGTTTACGTAAAATTACGAAAACTTACGGAAAATTACCACTTTTTACGTAAATTTTCGTAATTTTACATTTGTAAGAACCGGTAAATTTAAAAAAAAAGTATTGAAGTTAACTTTCATAATTTTAAAAAATTTTACTATAATGTGTAATTTTGAATAAAAATTTGTTCATTATGTCTGTCTCCCAAGACTCTATAGTTTCTTGAATTCTGTAACTATCAAGCGGTGTTTTTTTAAAATCACAATTCTCGAGTCAAGTCCAAGTCAGGACACACAAAAAAAATTTAAAGTCTTTGACTTGGATTTTAATTTAAAAGAAAAAATGCCAGACTTGGACTTTAATTTAGGACTTTTAAACAACTCTGCAATCAAGTTAACATTCATTACATAAAAGTTATATTTGATCGCTAGATTTTTTTGTATTCTTTAATTGTAAAAATTAGTTTCTAAAATTCATTTATAATTTTAATGAAAAATGAATGAGACATTAGATAGAGACGAATTAACTTCAAACGTTCATTCAATAAATAAAAGTTAAAGCATTATTATAAATCTAAATTAGATCAATTCTAAAATAATTTAATTTTAATATTAAAATATTGATCAATTATTATTATTTATTTATTATTATTTTATTTCAAATAATTTCGCCAGATTCGGCGATGATAAAAAGAAATAAATATAAAAGTAAAAAATTCTTCTTATAAAAATAAAGACAATTTTTTGGTGTTGCTTTTTAGAATTCAAGATTACATTCTTAATAAAAAATAAATTACATATTTACATAATTTCTATTTTTACAATTAAAAATAATATTATTTTCAGCTTATTTTGTTTTTTTGTCTTTAATTTAATTCCTTTTTTTTTTAAGACAATTTGAGTTTAAGTGAAAGGTACTCGTTATAGGAGAGAGGTCCGCTTGTCCCATTCAAGCACCTCTAAAAGACTTAATAATTATAATTACAAAAAGTTATGATTTATTTTAAAATATTAATTTTTGAAAAAAAAATATAAACAAAAAATCCTATCAAACTTTTTAAATTAAAAAATTTATCATGATAACAAGCAATACAAAAAAGTATGGCAATCAAAAAGGTTTCTGTTAAATCAAATTATTACTTTTAATGAAAGACAGAATAAATTTATTAATTATATAGCTTTTTAGGGTTTTTATTTGAATTTTTGAAGCAATAAAACTTTTTTTATTGTTTTTATTTCAAACTGTAAAAACAGACACAAAAATTAAAAAAATTGATTCTGATCAAATTTCAATAAATAAATGTAAATTTGATTCTAAAATGATAGATTAATTATTTTATTCAAGAAAATATTCTATTTAATTCAATCAAAGTTAAAAGTATTGATTAAAAAAATAAAAGAATAAAAACTTTTAAAATATTTAATAATAAAATTTAACCCTAAAAATAAATATTTTTAATCTAAGGCGATAGGCAAGATATTTTTATTTAGATATGTCATTCATAATACTAGAGCTGGATCCCCGAACCAAAAATAAACTATCCCAATATCTTGGGAATCTCTTTGGTAGTTCTTAGAGATTATCTGGGCTTTTATAAGCTAATCGATGACTTGAACTCTTAGAGGGTCCCTCTTGATATATGCATTCAACCCCTCTTTGTCTTAGCTGTTGGCTTATCTTCACCTCTGGCCAAAAGAATTAGAGATAATTAACTCTATTACTCACAAATTTACTGGAAAGATGTTTTAGGAAGTTCAGTTCAAAAGAACAGAACAAAATGATAAAAAATTGAAAAACTTTTTATTCAAAAATATAAAAATTAGTTTTGTGAATGCAACATGCTGCGACATTCAAAGTTGCAACAACTGTCAAAGTCTGCAAATGATGTGCAAAATCTCTGCTAAATGCACTACATTTGAAAAAATTGAAATCTAATTTCTGCTAAATTTGCAGATTTTTGCAGACCTTGATAGATGATGCAACTTTTAATGCTACACCATGTTGTAATCGCGAAACTTTATTCTAAACTTTTAGAAAAAAAGTTACTCAATTTTTTATAAATTTTTTCTGTTGTCTTTATCATTTTTTGTACTGAATTTCACAAAACCCTCGAGAGGTAAATAAAACATAAAAATAAAGAAAAATTAAACAATATTTATCTAAAATAACCTTTATTTCACTTTTTTATTTATTTTTTTCTAAAGAGGAATACAGGATTTGCATTGAAAATTTGCCCCTGTTTTATTTTTGATTTGATCACTCAAATTTTTTTATTTTTATCAATAAAGATACCTTGTTTAAACTGTATTCAGAATATTTTAAATATTTTTTAAATTTTTGTTCCAAAGTTTACCAATTTGGAAAATAAAATATTTGTCATTGACAAATCTAACTTAATAATAAATTCTTTTTTAATATTAATGTTGAATGAAACTAAGGAACAAATTTTTTACATTACTATAGTTTTCATATCATTAAAAAAGATGTCTAAGTTTTCAGGGATCAAGTATTTAGTATTAATTAAGAAAATATGACACTCTGTCCAACATAATGGATCAAGAGACTCAAATAAAATTCAACTACTAACACTCTTGATTCGACTTTTTGAATTCGGTTATAGATATGTTGGAGCTGAATAATTCTATCACATTGGTAGTCAGATTGGTGAAAGAATATGGAGAGGATTCCGAACCAAGACATATTGACATACTCTTAATTCAATATTTTTTTTAATTTAAACTTTTTCGAATTTTATCTTTTTATTTTATTTTAATATTTTCTTCTCAGTTTTGATTTGCTTTTTATCTGAAAAAGCTTTGACTCGACATAGCAAAACAAAAAAAATAAATAATTTAATTCAATTTTTAATTAGATAAAATTATATAATATCTCAAGCTATTCTTTTGTGATTCATTTTTTTAGTGCTTTACTTTTTCGATTCGTTTTTATTTTTTGCCTTACTTTTTCGATTCATTTTTATTTTTTGCTACACTTTTACTATTCATTCTTTTTTTGCGCTATACTTTTTCGATTCAATAATATATATTTTTAAGAAAAAATTAGTTAAATTGTGAAGATTTAATTAATCAGTATGTTGTAGAAGATCAACTCGAAACTGTGTTGGATCGAAAAACTGTTTCTTAAAAAAAATACTCATTAAAAATCAAAAATGTTGCATCAAAAATAGAATATTTATATAGTATTGTTTTAAAACAAAAATTCTTAACTTTCTTATTTTTTGAATAAAGTAAAGAAATAACTATTGAAAAGGATCTTTTTTTTTAATTTAATTTTAATTTTGTTTATTTTTTGAATGACTTAATTTAAAGAGTTCATTTTTGCATTGTTAAGTTTCTGAAAAGACTTTTAAAAAAAGTTTTTTTTGTTTTTCAATTATTCAAATTTTTTTTTCAAATAAATATTTTTAAAAGTATTGTCACAATATCATTAAGTTTCTGTTTGTCTAGAAGTATCCTGTGAAATCAATACATTTAGTGAATGAATTTTTATTCAAATTAAAAAAAAATAAAGTTTTTTTAAGAAAAAGGTTGATTATCTTTAAAGTTTAAAAAAAAATCTAGACTTGTCCAAATTCAGGAAAAAAAAAACGATAAAATATTGCTTTGACAAGAAATTAATAAGAAAAATATTAACTTTTCTTTAAAATTTTGCAGGATTATTTTAAGATGTTGTTGTTTATTATTGTTGTTCAAATGATATATTTTTAATTTTTATTGGTTTCTGTATCGAGCCAAAGCTTCTAAGAATAAAATACAAAATTAAAAATAAAGTTAAATAAGATAACTAAATTAAAATAAATAGAAAGTTTTTCGAGGAAATAAGCTTTAAAAAAAATAAAGGAATTAAAATAATTTAAAACATGTTTGTTTGTCTTTTTAATTGATGAAGATTTTATTTCTAATACACGTGCTTAAAAATAATTTTTAACTTTTCAAATTGAACAATATAAGCAGATTGAACACTGTATAATTTTATAAAATGTTTTTATTTGATTATTTACATTTCCTGTATTGCCAGTCAAACATTTTATGAAGATTTTATAAAGTTTCTTAAAAGATTCTTTAAAAAAAATTCTATTATTTGACCTATTTTGAAGAGAAAATAGAGATATTTATATAGATAAAAGAATTCTTTACAGATATCCCAGTCAAATTTTTTTAAAGGCATTTTGTAGAATCTTTAAAAATCTTTTTAATAATAACCTCTTTAAAAAAAAAGATTATCTAGAGTTAAAAACTTCCAACCCAAAGCCAGATTTTCCAGAAAAAATGGTAAATAAAAATGAAATTTTGCTAGTTTTGTAAAGAAACTTATGGACAAAAATGTTTTTCCGTAAAATTTTGCTTTTTTCAAAAATTATCCTTAAAATTGATGATATAATTTTGTAGAAGTAAGTGCTTTTTCTATTAATTTTTATTTTCTTTTATCAAAGTCTCTGGTTTAAATCTCTATAGTTTTAACTTTATTCTAATTCAAGATTAAAGCAGTTTTGTTTTAAAGCCACAATTCTTAACACTAGAAGCACCAACGAGTCAAAATGACTCTTTTTCGATTTTTGGCCGCTAAAATCTAAGTCGATTTTTTCTATTTGAGCAAAATTTATTTTTCTCAGCATAATAATAAGAATAACTATCTAAATTAACTAAATTCAAATAAAAAAAAAATCCTTTGTACAGAATCAAGTATATACTACTAGAAGCACCAAAACGAGTCATTTTGACCCGCTTTTTAATATAAATTTTGACTTAATCTACAAATCTTATTCTATGAATAAAGATTTGGATGAGCCATAAAATATTAATAAAAAGTATACAAATCTTTAAAAAACTGGCTCAAATCCTAATACTTGAACGAAGATAAGCAAATTTAAAAAATAAAAAAATTATAGTTTGCGTATTTTACATGAAAGACGAAGAATTGGCTTAAAAAGAAATGAATTCATTAGAAGATTAAATTTTTGCCAGATACTTTTTTTAGCCAAATTTGTATTTTCGCTCAATTAAAATTAAGTATTGAATTGTTTTATCCAAATAATAAATTTTTATACATTAGACTCCATTAAAACTCCGTTTTAGTGCTTCTAGTGTTAAGTCAAGTCAAGTCAATAAATTAGTTTTTTTTTTTTTTGACAAAAATATGAAGAAATTAGATTAAATTTTTAATTAAATTTGATAGATCAGGCTTTATATCATAAAATTTATATTCTCTACAGTTGTCTAATGCATATAGATTTGCCATATTTCATTTCTTTTCCTGCAATTTTAGCATTATAGTCTTGACATTCATTAAATGGAATAAAAATTTCAAGACCATGTAAAGCAATGATAAATGACTGGAAAAAATATTTTTACAGTAGGTAGAAATTTTTGTGATCTTCAATTAAATATAATTTTCCTAGAACAATTACTTTACGAAAATCGAAATTCAGAATAATTTATTTGATGAATTTGTCAAAAAAAAATAAAAATTTTATGTCATTGACTTGACGTAAAAAAAAAAACTTTAAGTCAAGTCATAACTTTGACTTAAAATTTTGTGACTTAGACTTAAAACTGTGACTTAAAAACAAGTCTGGATTAAAGACATGCAGAAAAAAAAACTTTTTTTACTCCATTTGCCTAATTGAATCTATGTGAGTAAATTTGGTCAGGATCCGAATAATTTTTTCTTTTATTAGCTATTTAAACAAATTAAAAAAAAAATCCTAGGTGTGAAGCTTTCTTTTTGGGGAATTGGTGTATTAGATGAGAAGAAAAGATCTAAACATAGCAAAGAGTTGCTTAAGAGTAACAAGTCTTAAATAAACTCAAAGATCGAACTTGGACTTTAATTTTAGTAACTATGACTTAAACTAGGCCGTCAAAATAATTAAGTGGACGGTAAAATGAGCATAGTTCAGTCATGATCACGGGCACATAAATTTTTTACCGTTCCAGCAATTTATTTTGGAGGGTCTAGTTTAAGACAAAACAAATTAAATTGAAGTCCAAGTCCTAAATATAAAAAAAAAAACTCGCACATGGATTTGACTTATGAAATTTTAGCAATTGTGATAAAAATAATAGAATTTTCCTTATTATATTAATTAAAATTTGAAAGTAATTAGGTTATTTTTTTTAAAAGCGTTAATAAGCTAGAATGTAAGATCATGGATTATATATCTTAATTTTGAACTTATGACCTTATAAAAACACGTATGATGATTTAATTACTTTCTTCTAAAAAGTAGATCTTACTGTATCTTGAAAAATAGGGAAATAATTAAGTGAACTATGGTACCTATCAATAAAAAAAGAAACCGCTAACAATCCAAAGCAAGAAAATTAGCATGCTGCTTTATTCAATAAAAACTATAAAAATACCGTCAACTTTTTGGTGAACGGTTATTAGTCAGGGTTATTTGCCATTTTTAAACGCTTTTTTTTTCACGGAAATTTTTTTAAAAATTATCTCAAAAGTAATTCAGGAATGACCTATATTTCTTTATTCTGGTAATTTTTCTTTTAAACAGCAAAATTAATTTTTACCGGAGAATTTATTCATTCAGGCTGGGAAGGTCAGTGGACCACCAGCTCTTTAATTTATAAAATTTGATTAAGTTCATAGGAAAAAAAAAATACAGTCTAAATTGAATTTATTCATTTATATTCTAATCATTTTTTTTTTAATGCTAATTCTTTTTTCAACATCATTTTTTCCAACAAATTTTACACAGAACTCTTTATAAAAGCAGAAGACTTAACAATTGCTCATCAATGAAATATTCTGGAAAAAAAGTTATTAAGATATATTATTTGGATTCTTTGTTTTACTTTGCCACTCCGAAAATGAATCTAGATGAATTGACAGAACAACAGTCCAAAAATTATTGTGACAAAATTCTCAATAATAAAACTTAAACCAAATTAAAAAATATGGAAAAAAGACGTTTTTAAAATTTGTCTATTTTTTGAAATATTTCAAAATTTTCTTTAATATTTTATTCACTCAAGTTTTTTTTTAAAGAATCTGTAAAGAAACTTCAAAAAATCCCCAAGAATTTTTTTGATTAAGTAAACAGATTAAGCATTTTACAAAAATTAAAGAGTAAAGGAAAAGATTTTTTATTCATAGAATTTTTTTTATCTCTAAGATATCTCTACTTTTTCTTCAATATTTTAAAAGAGATTTTAGAAGAAAATTTAAAGAAACTATATAAAATATTTAAAAAATTTTTGACTGGGATATCTGTAAAAAACAAAAAAAAGTATCTTACAGTGAATTTAGAGAAACTATAGAAACTTCTCATCTAACAAACCCGTAGCTATCAAAGGAAAAAATTATTGGAATCTAAACTCAAAATGCTCACAAAGATTCAATAAAGCAAATAGAGTAAAAAAATTTCTTTTCCAGCAATGTCTTAATCCTTAATTTGAATACAGTTCAAAGTAATAAGATCGAAACCGAAAGTTTTGATAAAGAATCATACAGATTAATAGAAAAAGTATTTATTTTTTGACAAGATTTTGATTTTGAATTTTAAGGATCATTTTTGAAAAATTGAAATATAGCATAATTTTACAAAAAAGCATCTTAGTCCAATGAAAAGAAATAAATGTCTAAAAAAAATGATTTTTTAAAGTTAGTTAATTTATTTTTAATCTTAATTGATCAATTTCTTTCAATAAAATTCAACATACAAAAAAGAGCCTTATGTCTAAGTTGTAATTTATTTTGAAGAAAAAATAAAATTTAAAATCTTAGTTAAGTCTTGACTTTTGACAAACTTTCATTTTTATTTTCAGGAAATTCTTGCCATAGTTGAAGGTTAATTTGTAGGTCTAAGATTTCCGTAAAAAATTTTATAAAATTTTTTAGTGTTCAATTTGCTTAGTTTTTTATTTTGAAAAGTTAAAAATTACTTATAGCAAGTCTTAAATAAATCAAAATACATGAACAGAAAACGGAAAACAATACACAAAACAAAAAAAATTATCATCTGCACAACAAATCTTTCCGGATTAAATATTTCATTAAATGTTTAAAAATAATCCTGCAAAATTTTAAAGAAAAGTTAATATTTTTCTTATTAATTTCTTGTCAAAGCAATATTTTATCGTTTTTTTTTCCTGAATTTGGACAAGTCTAGATTTTTTTTTAAACTTTAAAGATAATCAACCTTTTTCTTAAAAAAACTTTATTTTTTTTTAATTTGAATAAAAATTCATTCACTAAATGTATTGATTTCACAGGATACTTCTAGACAAACAGAAACTTAATGATATTGTGACAATACTTTTAAAAATATTTCTTTGAAAAAAACATTTGAATAATAAATAAAAGTCATTTCAGAAACTTAACAATGCAAAAATGAACTCTTTAAATTGAGTCATTCAAAAAAAAAACAAAATTAAAATTAAATTAAAAAAAAAGATCCTTTTCAATAGTTATTTCTTTACTTTATTCAAAAGATAAGAAAGTTAAGAATTTTTGTTTTAAAACAATACAATATAAATATTCTATTTTTTGATGCAACATTTTTGATTTTTAATGAGTATTTTTTTTAAGAAACAGTTTTTCGATCCAACACAGTTTCGAGTTGATCTTCTACAACATACTGATTAATTAAATCTTCACAATTTAACTAATTTTTTCTTAAAAATATATATTATTGAATCGAAAAAGTATAGCGCAAAAAAAGAATGAATAGTAAAAGTGTAGCAAAAAATAAAAATGAATCGAAAAAGTAAAGAAAAAAAAATGAATCGAAAAAGTTAAGCACAAAAAAAATGAATTACAAAAGAATAGCTTGAGATATTATATAATTTTAGCTAATTAAAAATTGAATTAAATTATTTATTTTTTTGTTTTGCTATGTCGAGTCAAAGCTTTTTCAGATAAAAAGCAAATAAAAACTGAGAAGAAAATATTAAAATAAAATAAAAAGATAAAATTTGAAAAAGTTTAAATTAAAAAAAAATATTGAATTAAGAGTATGTCAATATGTCTTGGTTCGGAATCCTCTCCATATTCTTTCACCAATCTGACTACCAATGTGATAGAATTATTCAGCTCCAACATATCTATAACCGAATTCAAAAAGTCGAATCAAGAGTGTTAGTAGTTGAATTTTATTTGAGTCTCTTGATCCATTATGTTGGACAGAGTGTCATATTTTCTTAATTAATACTAAATACTTGATCCCTGAAAACTTAGACATCTTTTTTAATGATATGAAAACTATAGTAATGTAAAAAATTTGTTCCTTAGTTTCATTCAACATTAATATTAAAAAAGAATTTATTATTAAGTTAGATTTGTCAATGACAAATATTTTATTTTCCAAATTGGTAAACTTTGGAACAAAAATTTAAAAAATATTTAAAATATTCTGAATACAGTTTAAACAAGGTATCTTTATTGATAAAAATAAAAAAATTTGAGTGATCAAATCAAAAATAAAACAGGGGCAAATTTTCAATGCAAATCCTGTATTCCTCTTTTGTCTATGTGACTTAGAACTTATCAATAAATAATAATAATACAAAGAACTAAAATTAAAAATAAAATTATAATATACAGTATGCTGCAAAAGTTTAGAAATTGATTATTTTATTTATCCTTAATTGTTTATTTATTGTATTTTACGAAAAATTGAGTGCAAAAAAAATAAAATAAAAGCACTTTTTTGTAGATTTTTTTTTCTCTACAATTTGATTTATGATACTCGGCATAAAAATATAATCAACTTTTAAATTTTTTTAATGAAAACACTTCCTCTAAAAAATTAAAAATTAAAGTCGGTGCAAAAGTTTAGAAATTCGGATAATCCAAAAGTTTTAGCAACCATTGCTACCTTTTTTCACACCTTTATGATTAATTCTTAAGTAACTTTTAATTTTGAGTAAATTTTGCCTTTTAGCTGTTTAATTTAAAAACTCACCAACTCCTCACTTGGTCTCTAAATAACATTACCAAAAAATCTTTAATTTGGAAAAAATGGGTGAAAAAAATGTGTCTAGCCCCCAAAAATGATAGATTGTGGTTATGCTAAAAATTTGAGATAAAAAGATAAAAGAAATAGCCAAGTTGATAGGTGTATCTCCAAAATGTGTGTCTTCAACTAAGAAACGATATGAAGAGGCTGGTTCTGTCTCTGATCGAAGCCGTTCTGGTAGACCTCGGAAGCTAACTTTAAGGGATGAAAATTACCTTTTTAGAGAGATTAGAAAAGATCCTACATCTAGTTATCAAAAACTTTCCACTTATTTTAGTTCTAAGACTCAAGGGGTCAGGATAAGTAAGTATTTTATAATGAGATATCTCCAGAAAAAAAGCTTCTTAACATAAGGCAAAAAGGCAAAATTTACTCAAAATTAAAAGTTACTTAAGAATTAATCATAAAGGTGTGAAAAAAGGTAGCAATGGTTGCTAAAACTTTTGGATTATCCGAATTTCTAAACTTTTGCACCGACTTTTATTTTTAATTTTTTAGAGGAAGTGTTTTCATTAAAAAAATTTAAAAGTTGATTATATTTTTATGCCGAGTATCATAAATCAAATTGTAGAGAAAAAAAAATCTACAAAAAAGTGCTTTTATTTTATTTTTTTTGCACTCAATTTTTCGTAAAATACAATAAATAAACAATTTAGGATAAATAAAATAATCAATTTCTAAACTTTTGCAACATACTGTATTATTTAATGAAAAATAACACTGTAATTTTTTTTTCATTTTTCAGGCAGCTTGTCTTTCCCATTTATTGTTAACAAATCTTGAAAATGAGCACATTTATAGTTTTTAACCATCTTCCACAATTTCATGTAGAGGAGTAAAAAAACCTCTTATTCAAAAATTAAAAAGGGCTGTGTATCTTTTAATTTTTCAGTTAAATTTTCAAAAAAAAATAGAAAGATTTTATAAATTTTTTATATTTATAATTTATATCTCATAAATTAATTTTTGCAAATATCTCTAATTAAATGTAATTGTAATTAAAGAAATTTTTTTTTCCATTTCAAAAAATTTTATACTATTTGAAATGGTATGCTTTTCGATAATTAATTTTTGAAATTCATGTGTTCTGATTTTGAATAAGTTAATCAAATAAAGATATTTTGTTATTTATTTTATTTTTCTAATAAATTATATAAAAATACCTAAAAATTAAACTAAATTTTTTCAAACATTATTGAAAATAGACTTATTTTCTAATTTAAAATAATTCTTATTTAGAAAGAGCCAAAACTAATTGAAATAGTCTCGAAAGAAACCCAATGAAATGAGAAAATTAATTAAAAACACAAAAGTCATGATATTTACCAATGCCACAAGTGATACTAAGATTTCTGTAAATAAAAGTTTAATCTTATTTAAAAGGTTCTTTCTTAGCTGTCAAAAAATTTAAAAAATATTTATTTCTAAAATGGAATATAAAGAACCAGAAAAGTTTGTTCGAAATGTTTTAGCTGACCGTAGTTCTTACATTTTAAATGGTTATTCGGATGATCACTTTTACCAGTTTGAGTACAAGGTTGAAAAATCTGAAGCTGTTCGAAATATGGAACTACATGAAAATGGTTTAGTTGAAGTACCGAGATGGATTGTGTATTTTTCCATTCCAGTCATGATTTTCTTAATTGCTCTCTTCACTGGGGCTTTGATAGCCATGGGCAGTGTTAAGCCAGACGCAATCTATGGACAGTCTTGTGCAGACAGATCTTGCTCAAAAGCACTTAATCTAAAATGCATAAATAAACTATGCCAATGTGAATCACCCAAGTATTACACAAATAAATGTGTTGATTTGTCTAAATATGGAGAAAAGTGTGTGTCAAGAGACAACTGTGACCCGAGCCAAGACATGATATGTTTCGGTTCTATCTGTTCATGTGCTCCAACTAAATATTGGAATTCTGAATCAAATAAATGTGTTGATAGGTTGACTTATGGACAAACATGTTATGGAGATCAATGTAAGATTAGAATTAATTTGGAATGTAGTTCATTGGGAGTTTGTCTGTGCATTGATAGCACTTTGTAATTTTATTTTATATATTTATTTCATTTTATTTTATTTTTTCATAACTTACAGTGCTAATAATACTAAAATAAGTGGTTCTGAGGTAAATTTACATAATTTTACCTTATATCTACTTTTGTAAAATTACGTAAATTTACCAATTTTTACGTAAAAAATGGTTAAATACAAAATGGCAACAAAAAGATAATTTTTTTCGTTTTTTATAGAATTTTTTAAAATGAGAAAAAAATTATTTCAAAGCATTAAAAAGTGATATACGTAAAATTACGGATGAAATTATTTTCTCTTTTTCTAAGCATAAAAAAGTAAATTACGGAAAATTACGGATAAAATTATTTTTTGAGGTTAAAAATCTTAAAAAAAAGTAAAAAAACGTAACTATTGTGTTCAGAACGTACTAAACATAGTTGCATTAACTTTTAAAGTCTACTTATGATGTGCAAAAGCTATGTTAAATGCACTACATTAAATCTGAAAAGTTTAGAAGACTTTAAAAGTTGATGCAACTATTTACACTACAAAATATGACTTTGTGGCTTTATTGACACAGTATGTTCCAATAAAAAAATTATTGAACCAATAAATAAAAAATGTTGTATTTTATTACAAAAATATATTTTTTATAAGAATTAATTACAAAAAATATCATTTTAGACTTAATTTAAGTCTTATCTAACAATAAAATAGGGCAGCTTTTTTTCATTTAGATTTTTTTTTCAATTTTTCTCTCATAAAGTCCAAAGATTAGAGATTCTAATTCTATAGAATCAAATGAAATCAAATAATTTGCTTAGAAATTGATTTTTTTAAAGACTTATTATCATATAAACATTTAATTTATTTTTAAAAATTTTTAGTTAAAAAATGAAAATTTTCTAATTTTTGTGCAACTAAGTCTACTAAATTAAAAAAAAAATAACAAGGTTAAGTCTTCAAAAATTAATCAGTAATATTAATAAAAATTAAAGGGGTATTATTAATCGATCTCTTACATTACTTAAACGATCACTTAATAAAATATATTTTTTTAATTTTTTCTATCTATAATATTATTTATTCGATTAATTTGATTAATTAACTGTCTCTAATAATAAATATTTATGTATCCTGAGTTTTTTTGTCACTAAATTTACTGAAGATGAGTATGATTATGATGAATATAGCTCTTAACTTAATTATTGAACAGTTGAAATTATCTCTTGATTTAATTTAATTATCTCCTTTGAGAGTTTTTTTTTGTGGATATTTAAAGATGATCTAATGTGATCTAAGTTTTATCAAAGTATTGAAATGTCTGATAGTGAGTATCGAGTAGTTGATGACTATGTAACTTCAGAATCAGAATCTGAAGACGAGGTTCAAGAATCCAATAAAAAGAAAAGAACCAGGAAGAACTGTATCTATGAGAGAACATTCGACGATCAAGAAGCATCCAAAGACTGGTTAGATAATGAAAAGATTTGGTCTTCTCTGAAAAGTAGTGAAACTGAGGCCGGTTTAAAAGTTGATTATCGATGCAACCTAGTTAAGAGAAAAGGACCTCAATGCACAGGTGCAATTTATTTACTTTATAAAAGTGAAAATCTTCCTTTTTTAAAGATCATATTTGTAAGCATCTTGTTGACTTTGTTGCAAATATGAAACTTGTCAAAATACCAATCGAAGCTAAGCAAGTAGTTATTGGACAAAAACCTAGAAGAGGTAGACCGTGTAAGTCTAAAAAGGCGCTTGAGTACCAATCAGAAGCAGATAAAGAAGAGAGAGTTGTCAGCTCAATCAAAGTTCTAAAGCGAAAGATAACAGAAGTAGAGGAAGAAACTCCACAAGAAACAGTTATACCAACAAAAAAGAACAAAAAAACAATTGATAAGGAAGCTGAAAAAGTAGTGCAAGCATCAACCAGCAGTGATATAAGTAAGAAAGTAGAAGCTCCACTAAAGAGAGGTAGAGGTAGACCAAGAAAAAACTTATAAGATATTATTTTATTTGAAATTTTTTGAAATTTTTTATAATTCTTTTTTTTTTTAAATTAAGTTAAAAAATAAAAATAAGAGATACTTTAAGTAAAATTAGTTGCTGTTTTATTTAATTTAGGAGACAGATTAATAAATATAAGTTAAGGGTATTTAGTAAAATAAGAGATAGAAAAATATTAGTGATCGATTAAGTAATTTTAGAGATCGATTAAATACCTCCCAAAATTAAATAGAAATTTTATTTTCCTGCTTTTTTTTAAAGTTTATTTCTTTGCTTTTTAATTAAAACAATTCAAAACTTAAATATAAAAGTAAAAAAATTGAGACTTATAAAATATATTAAGTTTAATTAGCTTTGGATATTGATCGGTTTATTTTACAATGGGCATCGAATAAAATTATTTTAAAAGTCAATATTTGAATATTCGGGTATAAAATTTATGATGGTTCTTGATTTATTTTTATTAAAAAAGAAATTATGAAAAATTTTTATCATATGTGATATTCATTATGTCAATAAAATTGAAATATTGGCACAGTATATTCCAATAAAAAAATTATGTTGACATACTGTGTCAATAGTCACTTCGAATTAAAATTGAAATAAAAGTATTAAGAGAAACTTAAGTGTTTTTTTATTTTTTTATTTTACTTTTTTATAAATTTTTTACGATTTTTAGCCTAAAAAAAGTCTTTACGTAATTTTGCGTAATATTACGTAAATTATTTTTTTTTTTGCTTTGAAAAGTGAAAATATTTTTTTTTTCATTTTTTTTTAGAAAATTCTAGTAAAAAACAAAGAAAATAATCTTTTTTGTGTCCCTTTCCAAAAATTTCTTCAGAACCTCAGAACCACGTATCGTAGCATAACCGTAAATAAGAATAAAATTTTTGTTTTTTTTTTTTCATAAAAAATAGGTATTTCTGGGATGATACTGTTAAAGAATGTGTGGCCAAAAAGAGATACAGTCTACCATGTACTTCAGATGATCAGTGTCTTGACTCTCAGAATACTGTCTGTAAAAACAATCACTGTAAATTATTTTCATCCAAGCAATTCATTTAATTATTATTTCTAAAAAGGTATTTGTACTGATTTACAATACTATGATGGTAGTCAATGTCATGATCGAGTTGGAGAGTTTTTAACTTGTACATATGATGACATGTGTCTTCTACCAATGTTTTGTTCATCATCCAACTGCACATGTGACATTTATTACTTTTTCAATGCTACAATTTCTAATTGTCAAGAACAGCATTTTCCAGAAGGTGTCTGCTCATCGAATCACCATTGTCGAGAAGACAAACTTCTTTTATGTGATGCTGGTACATGTAAGTGCCCAACAGGATATTCATGGTCATCAACTTCCCAAATATGCAAATTGACCTATTCGTATGGAACCTGCAGTCAATCATCAGATTGCAACTCAAACGAGGAGTTGATTTGTGCCACAAACACAAACTGTAATTGTCCAAATAATTCCACAATAAATCATTGTGATTGTTCCAGAGATTTGACAAAAGAAATGTATTGGGATGCATCCACGTCTAAATGTGTTGATGCTCTGGTGTTCGGAAGCTCATGCTCTGATGACTATCAATGCAAAACAATGATAGAACTTACTAAATGTATTGATGAAACATGTGATTGTGAACAAGTTGGTGGTTTTGCCAGTTGGAACAAATGTAAGAAATGCGAGGATGGTGACTACTACTTTAATGATAAATGCTACTTTTTTTCAAATGAATCAGATAAAAAAAACAGAGAAGACGCTAAAAACAACTGTGACAATGTAAGAATTTTTTTGGTTCGTTTATCTGTGATTTTAATCGGCAAAATGTTATTTATTGTACATTTTTATATTTTTACATTTTTACATTTTTGAGAGAAGAAAAAAAAATCTCAAAATCAAAAAATCTCAAAAAATTTTCATTCAAAAAAAGTAATGATAAATTCGCAATTACTTAAAAAGGAGTTTTAGAAAAATTTAAATGCAAAAACCAAGGATAATTTTTTGAAAATCCCTTTTAATTAATTGCGAATTTATTATTACTTTTCTTGAATGAAAATTTTTTTAGATTTTTTGATTTTGAGATTTTATTTTCTTCTCTCAAAAATGTAAAAATGTAAAAATATAAAAATGTACAATAAATAACATTTTGCCTTTTAATCGCCATTTAAGGATTAAGAATATAAGAAATTTTCATTAATTTCAATAGTTTATTAATTTTTTTTTTAATAGCATGAGTTTTCACTTGTAGGGTGGGTTAATGAATGATAAAAACAAGTAAAATTTTAAATAGTTTATTAAATAATCGTTGATCTCAAACAAATTATATAGTTAGTGTAGTAATTAAAATGTCTCTCCTGGCACTGAGAATGGATTCATTATTTTTGCCCAAGAGTTCGTGTCAAGAACACGGGCTTATAAGTAAGACATGATGTGAGCTAATATACAAATTTTAAATCAGCATCATCTTTAACTTTAATTTTAAGTTTATATTTTACGAATAAAATTAAATTTTAATTTTTTTAAAATAGGAAAATTTAAGTACCAATTAATATTTATATATATGAATTTCAATATTCAAAATCAAGATGCAGTGGTGATTTAACACGAGGATTTGACAAAATTTTACGATAATTCACGTAAAATACCGTAAAAACCTGAAGTAAAAATTCAGAATTTACGAAACATTTCAAAAATTTCCGTTAATTTTCGATATTTTGGATTAATTTTAGTGGTAATGAAAATTTTTTGAAAAAAATTTTTTTCAATTTTTTCTTACCAAACTATACCGGAAAAAAGTTAAGATTTTTTCCGTCGTAAAAAAATAGTTTTTTTTTGGGCATAAAATGTAAAAATTGGTGAATTTTGGCTATAATGTATATGTATATACAATAAACAAAACAACAATAAAGATATGAAATTATCAAATTGTATTTAAGGAATTATTACCAAATTATATTTGATTCGGAATGCATTTTTTTCTGTTGTTTTGTTTATTGTATATATACAATATAATCAAAATTTACCAATTTTTTTTTAATTTTTTCCAACTTTTACGGAAAAAAATTTAACTTTTTTCCGGTATAATCTGACAAGAAAAAAATGAAAAAATTTGTTTTTTTTTTCAAAATAAAAATTTGGCACTTTTCATTATTAATTTTGTTTTTGCTCATTTATCTGTGATTTTAATTACCTTCAAAGACCAAGATTTAAATAAACTTTCAAGTTTCTCAATTTATTTCTAGATGAATATTAGCTTTCAAAATCAAGATATTTTCTTAAAAAAAATTTCTAAATTTTTTAAAGCTAAAATTTTCCAACTGTCTTCTTAATGGTCAAATAATTTCAGTTTTCAGTAAATCTTGCTCAAAAAGGGAATTTGTCAGAATATCAATCAAGCTTTTTTTTTATTTAGCTTTCAGCTTTCTTAACTTATTAGGCATCCTTCTTAACAAAAAATCTCAAATAAATATTCAATTTTTTATTGTAAAATTAGATTGAATTTTTTTTTGTCTTTTGTTGAAAAATTATATCAAGAGAATAAAATTTGAAAAGTTTATCAGCTAAAACCACGGTCTGATAAACTTGTGCTATTCTTAGTAAATTTTTTTCTTAAGATTCAGGGATTAAAACTTATAATGCCATCTGAATTTAGATGTAATTTTTTTTTATCTTTATTAAAATTAATCAATTTGAAAATCATTTCACCAATTTGCACAAGTTTTCGTGAAATTGAGAGGAATTTAGTAAATAATTGTTCTCTTAGTTTAACATTTTTTCAAGGTTCGGACAGGAAGCAAACTAGCGGCAATTGAAACAGAGGAAGAACTAAATTTCATTGAATTAAAAACAAATTTGATTGGAAATGAGGAATATTGGCTAAGTGGAAGAAGGAAAAACAGTGGATCAGAAAACAGTGCAGCTGGAAATGACTATATTTGGGAACCGATGTCCAGCGAAGATGTTGATTCAACTCTGTGTCCTCTTTCAAGTGAAAATTGCATATATTTCTATGATGGATGCTACCGTAGTAATTTAACTTGCAACACAGATCTTAGATATATATGTGAATATTAATTTTAAAAAAATTCTTTGATCAAAATTTAAATTTAAAACAAAACAATTAAATTTAGCAAAATTTGATTTTTAATTTTTTTAAAATATAAGTCTGAATAAATTAAAAAAATAATGATTAAAATTAATTTTAGGGAAAAAAAAACAAAAAAATACATATTACTTACTCTATTTTACTTTATTTTTTTAAAAATTTCTTAATTTAACTTTATTTTTAATTTTATTAGTCATAAAGATTATAAACTATCTTCTATTTAATTGATTGTCACATTAAAAAATTAATAATCTCATTTAGATATGATATTCAAAAATGTTTAAATTTACTAAAAATTAAGCGTTTTTATAAGACAAAATCTTAAAAAAAGTATAATAAATTCTAAATTGTAAAAAAATATAATGAACACACTTCAAAAAATAGATAACTACGATTTTGACAAATATTCTCTCTCTAGTTTCATTAGGAAAACAACATTGAGTCGATCGTACTGGTAAATTCCTCCAGGCTTGATATAAAAATAACTCTGTGACTGTTGAATCTTTTTTTCTGACATTAATATTTGTGTGATTTTTAAGTATAAGTTAATATTTTCATGTAAAATTTAATATTTTATTGAGCTACTTTAATATTTTTAATAAAATATATTTTCTAATAAAAATAAATTGATTATTTGCTAAAAAAATTTTTTTTATGCTATAATTTTTTTTTATGCGCCAAATACATCCCGAAAAAAAAGAACGCTTAAAGAACGCCGTTCTTCGTCAGCGTTTTTCACGCCACCGGACGGCGTTTTTTCAGCGTTTTTTTTTCAAAAATTATTTTTTTCTAAAACAAAGCTTTGTGATTTAAATTTATTTTGTTAAAATAATCTAAAAAAATTTTTGACACATTTTTTGATCCACTGGACATTTTCGGCTAAAACGACATAAGGCAAGTTTTTTTTTCTATTAAACTTTTTTGAAATTTTGAAATTACGTTGTTTAATTTAAACTCAATACTTAAGCATATTAAATATAAATATAATATATATCAAATTAAATATAATAATCATATTAAATTTGAAATTTAATTACGCAATTATTTCTAAAAATATAAAATAGAAAAAAAAACTTGCCATATCTTTATACCATTTTGAAAACCAGTGTTTTATAAGAAACGATATTTCATTATTTCCAAATACCCATATAAACCTTGATAATAAAAATAGTAAATAAATATTTGACAATTACTTATTATTGTTTATCTCAGATAAACAATAATAAACAATCATTTTTATCAATTAGAATTTTTACTAAAAATTCTATACAGTCAACTCTCGTTAATCCGGACAAGCTTATTTTCTTTAATTTTGTCGGAATTAGCGAAAATCCGAGATATCGTTATCACGGATGATAGGAATTTTGACTTAGAGTTCCGGATTGAAGAAAAAACATATACAAAAATAAATTTATTGATAATAACAAAAATAAAACAAGCCTAATTCTAATTAATGGAGCCCGTATAGCCGAATGGTTTGTGTGTTAGTCATGCAAGCAGAGGATCGAGGGTTCGAAACCCGCTGAGGGTGAAAAAATCTTCAAAATATCTCTGCAGTACGGGACGAATGTTTAAACCCCTTTCATCATAAAAAATAGGGGTACCGGTTTCGACTGGGTAATAATAGCGGTGTAGATGACCAACTCGATGCAGCTACCTCTGTGTCAGGTCGGAGCCGTAGCTCAAAAAGGTACAGGAAAAGGAGATGAGCGCCTCCCCATTATCCACTAGGATAGAAAGGGACATATTATTATTTTTTATTATAATTCTAATTAATGGAAAAATTGTATCTAATTATTTTGAAATGAAATTGTCTAAAGTTAATTGTTTTTTTTCTAATTTGTTAAACTTGAGCTTATTAGTCAATTGATTTAATGTGTTAACGTCTTCTTCACTCAAACAATTTATATTTTGCTCAACAAAACTTGTTACAATATTTAACGATTCAATTAAGTTTTTATATGAAACAATACTATTTCTATTTTAATTACATATTAATCGACAAGAACTTCATCTATTGGATATGTTTGATTAGTCACCAATTTAACAATATCATCGTCAGACAAAACCTCACCAGTTTGAACACCATTTTCATAGTCCATAAAAGATCAAAATGAAATAGAGTCTTCTTCACGAGGTTTATAAGCTAATCTAGACAAATCAATTCTTTTATAAAGTATTTCCACGCTAGAACGAACTTCTTTTTCTTCACTAGAAATCAGCTCATTATAATTTTTATTATTTTTTTCAATATTTACTATGTCAACATAATTAAAAAAAAATAAACTTGCAAATTTTTCTTAACTAAATTGCATTTTTTGAAATTCTTCGAAAAAAATTGTCCGGATAAGAGAATTGGACCTAGCCGAATTAAAGAAAAAAAATTCCATGTATTTTTCATAAGACAGCTTTTTTTGGTCAATTTCCTCCGAATTACCGAATTTTCCGAAATATCGAAGGCCGGATTTACGAGAGTTGACTGTATACAGAAATTGAAGAGCAACAAGATGCAAATAAACAAGTGATTAACTCAAAAGAAGCGATAGATTAAATGAACTGAAACAATTTTATTTAACCAAAAAAGATGATAATTCTAATTTAATTAATTTATTATTTATTTTTGAAAATTTTAAAATTGAACGAAGCTTTACCAAACAACCATCTATTACCGATTTTTTCAAATAAATTAACTTTTTGTTTTTTTTTTCGCATTTTATTTTAGTTTTTGTGTTTATCAATAAGATTTGGTTTAAAATTTTTTTTGTCCCTATCATTTTATATGGGAATTTCGATATAACTAAATTCGATATAACGAATACCGAATTTTCCGCCCAAGTAGTTCGTTATAACGAGGTTTGACTGTATATATTTATAGATATTTACTTCAAAATTTAAAATATATCATACAGTACGTTTCTAAACAAAGTAAACAGTTTCTAGAGCATTGCTTAAGCATCTCTAGCGCAGTTCTCACGGTCTGCATAAGCAATTTAGAGCATGCTCATGAGCGTTTAAGAGCATGTTAAATTGCTCATTCACATACTCTGAACTGAAGCGGAACTGGAAGGGATTAAGCGTTTAACTTAAAAATATCTAAATATCTAAAAAGAAAAGTCTAGTTTAATCGAAAAAATATTTTAATTTTTATTTAATAAAACTACTAAATATAATTTTCACAGTGTTTGTCTGAAAACCAGCGAAAATTATTTTACTACAGTTAAAGGATTTACACTAGGGCTTAAGATTAAGATTAATTAACTGATTAAGAAATTCAATAAACCATCTAGCTCCAATTGAATCGATTTTTAGCAGCATTTTTTTCAGCGTTCTGCAGCGTGAAAAACGCTGACGAAAATAACGCTAAAAAACGCTGAAAAGAAACCGTTTTAACGCCGTTTTACTTTTTATTTTAGTAGAAACTCTAAAAAATTCAAAAAAATTTTTTTTGCATAATTAATTTCCCATTCTCTCGCGTCAAAAGTGCCACCTAAACAATCACTTGATCCCTGTATTTGCAAACATGCAATCAGGGTGAAAATCATTAAGAAAAACGGTGAAGTCGCTAATCGACCAATAATTTTTAAGTCTCTCCTTAGTTTTGACGCTAGTTTAGCCGAGGAAATTGACACAGTCACCACGATTGGAAAGAATATTTGGTTCATTTCTTTCAAAGTAGATTTTGACTTTAAAAAACTGGTTGGAAAATCGCTCGTAATCAACGAAAATCATTCCCTAATCGAAAATGCTGAAGAACCCGTTGAAATGAAAAAATCTTTACGTTTAAATTTTATGGACTCAAACCAAATTTCGATAAGTACTCTATTGAAAAAAATCTCAATTCTGAGGGTGTTTCAGGTATGGAAATTGTTGACATCTACGACGAATATATGAGTGATCCAGAATTTAAACATATTAAAACTGGAACTATTCGCGCCAAATTGAAATTCAATGCTGCACAAAATGTGAAGTATTATGAAATCGTAAAAAAAATTCCCAAAAATACTTATATTCAAGGCAAACCTGTCTCAATTAAGAGAGTCGGTGAACCCAGATGTCGTTTCTGTCAAAGCACTGAGCACAAAGTTATGCAATGTAAGATCAAAGGTCTGAAATGCGACAAATGTAATGGTCGTGGTCATACTGCATCAAATTGTAACCTTGCCAAACGTATTACAAAATCAAATGCTAATCATTCCTTCGATGACGGAGAGGGAATTGAAAATTCTGTTTTAGAGGAACTGAACTCACAATTGAATACAAACACAAGCACTTACAAAAAAGACCAAATTGGACATAATATCAACTATTTTACGGGAAACTACCGCTATTATAGTGAAAATTGTCAGCAAGCTACTCCAAACTCTCCAATTAACCCTATGCCACCACCAAGCAAAACTCAAATTGCGTCTCCATCTCCTCAGTTACAACCATTGACCTCAAATATCCTCAAAAACGCTTTAGCTCAATCAACGTCACAGCCTTCACATGCCTTTCGTTTTCCTGAGGAAAACAACTCTACAAGAGGAAGTAAAAGAGGAATGGATCTTAGTGGATCTGAGTCCAAAAAATCACCAGAAAATCCTAAGTCCAAAAATCGGCCAGGAAGAAAAAAGAAAAAAAAACACGAAAGAGAGTAACCTAAACGAAAATCAGCTAGAAAAAGAAGCCTCTAGACTTCTGAATTTAAGCTCAAGCAACCTTTCGCTCCAAGCTCAAGCCAATTAAATAAAGAAACAAAGCCAGAAGTCGTAAATAAAGCCAACGATCTACCTCACAAAAAAACAAGCAAATAAACTTTACTTTTAACCTATAGTTGATCTTTTTTTTTTTTTTTTACCTTAAATATACTTTACTCATCTTACTTTAACTACTTACAATCTTTCTTTATTGTATTCTACTAAACTGAAAAATGTATAAAAACTATAAAAAGCCATTTTCAGTCATGCATTGGAATTGCAATTCTTTTCGGAATAAAAAAGACCTTCTTATTTTTGAGCTAGAAACTCAGGAGCCTGACATTGTTCTTCTGAACGAAATAAAACTTAAGGAATCACAAGCTGTTTCACTCCTAAATGTTCCTGGATATAGAAGCATCTTCAAATGCAGGAATTCTTTTGGAGGTGGAGTTGCGATCCTTGTGAAGGCTGGACTAGATTTTTTTCAAATTTCAGACCTTGATTTTTTTAATTTAGAAATAGGTTCGATTAAAGTCTCACTTAAAAACTTCATTGTTAGCAAAAAGGACTTGTTTATTTTCAGTATCTATAACACTCCAAACCCAAACAACCCCCTAAACCCCCTTTTCTTCGAGTTTATTCAAAAAAATTATGAAAATTTCATTATAGCAGGTGACCTAAACTGCAAGCTTAAATCCTTGGGATGTAATGAATTTAACCAAAATGGGAAAATACTTGAAAATATTTTGGAAAATCCTAGACTATTATTAGTTAATGATGATACCCCAATTTATACATCAAAAAGTCATGAATATTCTTCAGTCTTAGATTTATTTATTGTCTCCACTAATCTGGGTCCCTCCATAAATTCCTTTTTTGTCCTCGATGATGACCTATCGAGTGACCATTTTCCTATTTTCCTCACATTTGATTTTTCCATAGTTAAAATTGAACCAATCACTAACATTAAATTTAATTATGTTAAGGCAGACTGGGAAAAATTCAAATTAGAACTAACCCAGTATAGTCAAAATGTGAAAAATATAGAAAGTATTGACCTTCTCAATTCTGAATTATGTAATCTAATTATCAAAGCCAGTTATGCCTCTATTCCAAGACTATCGAGCAAAAGGTTCAAAAAATCTTACCCTAGGCATATTTTAAAAATTATTTCTGATCGAAAAAATTAAAAAGAAGCATTCAAAAGGTTTCAAATTTTTCTGAAGTTAAGCTGTTACGCAATCAATGTAATACTTTGACAAATAAGCTACGCTTTGAGTTAGAAAAGCTAGGAAATGAAAAAATGAATAATTTTATCAAAAAATTAGGCCCCCATCCATGTACATCCCGGTCTTTTCGGAAAAAGATAAATAATCTTCGAACAAAACTTGTCAACTCCCAAATCCCTAATTTAGTTTTCAATAATAAAGAATTTAAAACGGATAAGGAAAAGGGCGATCTTTTCAAAATTATTCTTAGTAAAACCTTTTCAATTGACAATTCGATACAATGGGATAAAATTAACTCAAATATAGTTGATTCTTTTGTATCTAAAAAAAAGTATTTATCTTTGTACCCTGAGAGCCAATCGACATTTCCTAAAATTGAGTTAAGCGAACTTAAAAAAACAATAAAGAAAATTAAGAAAGACTCAGCTCCAGGTCCGGATAAAATTAGTTACCAAATGATTAGAAATCTCCCTGATTTATTTCTTAAAAAAGTCCAAGATTTATTTAATCTATGTCTATCAACATCTTGTCTGCCCTCTCAATGGAAAATATCAAGAATCACAATGATCCCAAAGAAAAAAATTTCTAATGATCCAAATAAATTTCGCCCAATCAGTGTCACAAGCTGTCTAGGGAAAGTCTTGGAGCGAATAGTTAGAAACAGACTGTACAAATTCCTTGAAGAAAACAACCTTATCTGTTTGGAACAATCTGGGTTCCGTTCGCACCGACGAACATCTGATAACCTTGTTTTCCTCACCCAAAAAATTGCAGAAACCTTAAATAGGAAAAAAAAAGTATGTTCTCTCTTCTTTGACATCTCACAGGCTTTCGATAAAACCTGGCATGATGGGATTTTATATAAAATGGCTCAACTTAAAGTACCTTTGTATATCTTGGAGTGGACTAAAGATTTTTTAAAAGAAAGGCAATTGTTTGTTAGCATAAACAATTACTCAACCGAAATGGGGGAAATCCAATCAGGAGTTCCTCAAGGAGCGGTTATCAGTCCATTACTCTTTACCATTTTTATCAACGATATTCCAAAGGTTCATTCAAAAAACAAAAATTACTCCCTTCTCTTTGCAGACGATCTTGTTTCTTTCTTCATTTTCAAAAAATTTGGCAAAATTACTTTTACAATAAACTCTTATCTTAAAAAACTTGAAGGATGGCTGATTAAATGGAAAATGAAAATGGCTGCTGAAAAATGTAGCCAAGTCATTTTCTCTGGTAACTCATCCAAAAACCAACATATTGACGCAAATTTATTTAATAAAAAAATCCCCTACGAAAAAAATCCAATTTTTTTAGGAATAACATTTGATGAAATTCAATTCACAAATTGATTTTATAAGAGCACGATGCGTTGATCGAATAAATATTATAAAAATCCTTTCTAGTAAATTTTGGAAGTTGAAAAAAGACACCCTTCTTAATATTTACAAAACATTAATTGGCTCGGTAATTGACTACAGTTTTTTTATTCCTACTTTAACGTCAAATTCCAATCTTTCTAAGATCCAAACCATACAAAAAATCTCAATTAAGTCCATCTACCACTTTCCTTTCGATACACCGTCAGATCTATTAGATAAGTTTCTTGAAGAAATAAAGTTTGACAAAACCGAAGTACGCCTCCACAAACTGTTCGTTAAGTACATTAAAAAATGCTTTATTTTTAATAACAAAATTATTCTTGAGCTAATAAAAGACTACGTCAGTGCCTTTGCTAACAGCTCAAGATTATGCAGTAACAAAACACCACTCTGTGGTATCTGGAATGAGATAAATGAATGGATGATTGAAAATGGGTTTTCTACTTAAACTCGTTTCTTTTTCTTTTTTTTAAATCATTTAAAATTAACTAAAAATTATTTATTTATTGATTTTATTAACGAAAAACTATTAAATAAAAAAACAGAAAAACAATGGCGAAAGGAGTTATACTACTCAGAGCCATTTAAATTTTGAAATAAACTTTAAAAAAAAAAAAAATTCAAAATTTAAAATATATCATACAGTACGTTTCTAAACAAAGTAAACAGTTTCTAGAGCATTGCTTAAGCATCTCTAGCGCAGTTCTCACGGTCTGCATAAGCAATTTAGAGCATGCTCATGAGCGTTTAAGAGCATGTTAAATTGCTCATTCACATACTCTGAACTGAAGCGGAACTGGAAGGGATTAAGCGTTTAACTTAAAAATATCTAAATATCTAAAAAGAAAAGTCTAGTTTAATCGAAAAAATATTTTAATTTTTATTTAATAAAACTACTAAATATAATTTTCACAGTGTTTGTCTGAAAACCAGCGAAAATTATTTTACTACAGTTAAAGGATTTACACTAGGGCTTAAGATTAAGATTAATTAACTGATTAAGAAATTCAATAAACCATCTAGCTCCAATTGAATCGATTTTTAGCAGCATTTTTTTCAGCGTTCTGCAGCGTGAAAAACGCTGACGAAAATAACGCTAAAAAACGCTGAAAAGAAACCGTTTTAACGCCGTTTTACCACCGTTAAAACGGCGTTCTTTTTCAGCGTTCTTTTTTTTGGGATTTTTCCTATTTAAAAAGTGCTTAAAAACATTATTGAATTAGAAACGAATTTTAAAAATTAGGAGATAAAAAATATAAATTTAATAAATAATTAATTTTTTTTCGAAAAAGTTTTAGGAAACAAGTCTTGATATATCTCTGATTTTAATTTAGAGCTGAATAATCCACTTAATTTTTGTTTTGACTTCGAATTCATTTAATAAACTTTTAACTATTTTTTTTTATTTATTGCTTACTATGAAGATTAATCAATGGCAAAATAATTAAAAAAAGTCAACTATGAAAAATCATATGAGATAACGATAAGACGACTGAAAAGCAGTTTATGATACCAAAATTGATATTGCTTAATGACATTGAAGTTGCTCGACCAACTACAATATATTACTATATGCTATTTAAACTACAATATAAATAGCATTTTTGTCTGTAGTTTATATAATTTAACAGAATGATTGCTGAAGCAACAGATCTGAGAATCAATAAATTTCCACTGAATCTTAATTTCAAAACTAGAGGTTTGTTAAAAAAGATTTCAAAAATTGTTCAATTATTATATTATTTATTATTTAGCTAGATCTCTAAAGTCCAACTAGGAAATTAACATTTAAAAGAAGAAGAATTATTTTCAAAACTTTTTTAGTTTTTTGAAACCACCTAAGATCTAGAAACTAGTACTGTAAAGGTTGATCATTGGCAAAATAATTAAAAAAAGCCAACTACGAAAAATCATATAACGATAAGACAACTTAAAAGCATTTTATGATACCTAAGTTGATATCGATGTTTATGAAAAAGCTGATCGAACAACTATAATATAAATTAATTAAACCCTAGTGGACTGCACTTTTTGGCATAATAATGACATTAGTGGTTTTGTGTTCAGTTGTCAAAAGATATAAAAGGCATTCATGAAATTGTTAGTTGACACTCGTATTCTCTCCGCTAAAAAGTTAATTTTTTTTAATGATTTAATTTCAAATCTAGAGGTTTGCTTAAAAAAATTTAAAATTTGTTCAAATATCTTTTTATCTGTAAATTAAACTAAAATTTATTCAGTTATAATCTAATTTCTGATAATGGTTTCCCAAGGTAAAATAAATTTTTGAAATTTTATTTAAAGCTCACTAATCTAAAAAAAAATACACAGACTTTTTAAAGAAATTTTTTGGTTGTTTTAATTGTTATCTTTAAAGAAAATATACTGAAATTCTAAAATTTTAAAGAACTTCTAAAGAGTCCGTAACTTTTTTTTTGACTCTGTTATTTATATTATTATTAATTCTACAAAATTTTCTATTAAAAGGTTAAAATCACTTTATCAAAAAATATAAAAAACTGGGAAATTTATTAAAATAAAAAGCTTGGGGATTAATCACTAGCAAATGTAAAAAATTTGAATCTCATTCTCTATGTTTTATCACCGTTCTTTTTATCTTCATTGGTACTTTCACTTTTTTGTTCACTATTTTCTAATTCTTTCTTCTTTTTTTCCTCTTCTTGAAAAAAAATATATTTATTTAAAAATTAATTTTGCTTCTATTGAATTTACCGGATAAAATTTGCCATTTTGCTTTATTTTCTGTCAAATGCTGAGCCCACGGTCTTTCAATCGGCTTCTTTTTTCTAAAAAAAAAATTAACAAAATTTTGACACAAATTTTAAATTTTAAAAATTTTAATTTTTTTACATGGACTCGGATGTTGAACTCGAATCGTTTATATCCGATTTAGATGTTCTTGATTGTTCCTCTGACAAAATTTGATCGAATATTTTATCAATCATGTCACCCATGACATTTAGTGATGGCTCGACGATAAAATTGATAAAACCAATCTGTGATTGTGCAATAGGTGTATTATTTCTGTCGCACAAAGGCGAGAAAGGCAAACCAAGCTCTTTTTCTTTGTCGCCCTGAGAGAAAAATTCCTCAACCAAAAGATTTGTCCATTTTTCATGCAAAGGCCAATGCTTGCTTGGATGACTTATGTCAGCACAATGAAGCACTAATGATAGTGCTTTGGGCTTATCTATTGTCTCATTTAAGCTAATCATATTTTTAATAGTTTTCAACTGGGTAAAATGAAAAGACATGTCAGTGGCAAGTACCATTTCGATGACCAAATGCCGGAATTCTCTGAATTTAAAAAATTTTTTAAACTTGATAAGTACAAAAAAAACTTTGAAAAAACTACTTGAATTCTTCCCTGGTGAGTTCTTGGATAATATTGTAAGAATCATTGAGCATGAGCCGAAATGTGGCGCTAATATGGTAATTTTCCAATATAGCTCGGTCATTGTACACCAAAGCTATCTCAGATCTTGTTTGCATATGAAAATTGTTAGTAGTGCCTGTATGTTCGTAGTCGTGGATTATTGCCGACACGAATGTGGCAAAAATTTCTATACTTGACAACCAGCTCTTAACAAAAAAATAAAATTTTATTTAAAAAAAACTAATTGTTTAAACCATTAGGCCAGCGTTGTTCAGGATATGGTAAGTGGTTTGCAAAACATCGGTGGCATGTACCAAGTTGTGATAAGGGTTATTGTATTTTGAGTATCCAGCTTCGACAGCTTCCAGAAAATTTTGCATTACCAAATTTTGAATTTTGAATTTAGACAATATGTTGAATTTTTGCATCAACTCAAAGCCAAGATATCTCAAGGCCTGTCCATCTGAGCACTCATTCATGGCAAATACTTCAAAGTTCCAGTCATTTAGAGTCTATAAAAATTTCACATAGAAATTTATTTTTTTTTAATATTAGACATTCAATTTAAAAGCATATTTAACACAAGCCGAAAACAAAATTACCTTCAAAACTTTAGAAACTTGTGCAGGAACGTTTGATTCTAAAGAACTTGACATTCTTCTTAACATTCTGTACAAATAGTTAATATTCAATATTTACAATCTTTTTTTTTAGATATTTTTGAAAGGCATTACAAACAGATAGAACATGCCTAAATTTTGAAACGCTGCATTTATGACTCAATAAAACTTCCATCAAAGACTTGTAAAAAAAGCCCTTCGACTCTTCAAAATTTTCATATTTTTTTCTAATTCAAAAAAAATTCAAATAAAAACATTTTTTTTTTGCTAGTTTTCAGATTAAAAAAAAATAATAATTATTCTAAAATAATCACTAAATGAAAGTTTAAAAATAGAATATTCAATTTTTAAAGTCTAGTATTTTATTCATTAAAAACACTCTTAAATTAATCCATGTCTTCGGCTCTTGTCTTTTCAAAGACTTAAAGTTAAATTAATCGAAAAACTCAGACTTTTTTATTTATGTCAAATTAATCTTTTCTAATACAAATTAATAGGTTTTAATTTTTTTATCATTCCCTCAAGTATTATTAAATTCTCGTTTAAAGCCAATTATTTAGCTTTATTTTTTATTTTAAATTATTTAAGAACTATTTTTCCATTATTAAACAATCAACAGAGAATACTGGGTAAATGAATTTTTAATAAACAAGTAAAAAATCAAAGAAAATTTTTTGCTTTTTTTACAAGTCAAAGAAATTTTCATGCGATTAAAGCAAGTCTGATAGTTTGGATACACCACATGCTTAAGTACCAATGTTTATAACCTTTATTTTAGTGTCTAGATTCCAGCGTTTACAAAATCTAAAAATGTTTTTGCCCAAATAAAGTTGTTTGTTTCAAAAGTATTCTTTTTTTTTTAGTTTTTAATTTAGAGATAGTTACCTGTCAACCATAATGCCGGCACGGATGGCTTGAGCAACACTCTTGAATTTAGGCTTATCTTCGGCTTTTTTTTTCATGTTGGATACAGAGCGAGTGAATGTCATCGAGAGCCAATTTCTCACTTCATTGGGCACCGCATCGGGTTCCACTTCGGACAGCACATCATCCTCGCTCATCAAGCGCCTTTGAATTCAAATTTAGCAAAGATAGACTTTATATTTAGCTTTAAGCAACAAATCCTCAAAAAAATTAAAAAATCAAAGCTTAAATTTTATATAGGCAATTAGGCAAATATTTTTTTTTTAATTTTCCTATAACAAATTAAAATATACAATGAAACTTGCTTTCTCTCATCAAGAAGAACATTTTCTAAAACTTGAACAAAATATTCCACATTTTTCTTCAAGTCTTTTCTGCTGACGAGTGAAAAAAAGTCCTGACTGAACTCACCGAGTGCGTCTTTTATTTTTGCTAATCTAAAATTTAATTTAATAAAAAAAATAATTTTTCTAAAATTTTATTAATTTTTAAAACCTTGTTATGCTACATTTTATAGAGTCAATGTGGTCGACCAGCGGCAGGGTGTCAAAATTAGATAAGTCCGAGTAGTTGTGTGAGCTTAGCTGATTGTTGTCATTGAGCTTCTCTTTGTCTCTGGGTGAGCCTTTGATTAAGAAAATTTTTAATGACTCGAAAAAAGTTGAAAATAATTTAAAATTTGTCCTAAAGTACAAAATTTTTACCTATAAATTGAATTCTGATTTTTTTAACATTTATCATTTAAAATGTACTTGACTCAAACTATCATAACAAATAAACAATACAAATAAGTAAAGATCTCTAATTCAAACTAGTAATTAAAAAGCTATGAGACTTGGTCTAAAAAATGAACTCTTTTATTTTCTTTAGAATCAAAAAACAAAAGTAAAATTAACAACAGAGAACTTTATTTTATTCGGAAAATATCAACGCAATTTAAATTAAAAAAAAATCGGATTTTATTCTCACTTCATGTTGCTATTAGCATGTTTATAAAAGTGAGCAGAACCTGTAAATGTATATTTTGTTAGTGTATAAAGCTAAAACAAAGAATGAATGCTTGGTAACCAAAAAAATGTGACCAAATTTATATAAACATTAAGCAATCATTCAAGACTTAAAGCACTCGAGTGTCTTAATGCAGTTAATTATTTTATTTAAACTAAACGGCGCGACTTTTCTACAATTTAAAAAAAAAATGCTTAAATTTAAGTGAATACAAATCTGAGACAAAACAATCATCTTTATGTAATATTTGATTATATTGACTTGTCCCTGAATTGATCCAACCTCTGAATTCGAATTACTTGATTTAATTGTTGCTTTTTAAGTAAGTTTTCTGATTTTTATACCAATTCAGGCCCCAAATTAAATAATTTAACCTTATTAAAAGCATATTTGTTGACTTTAATAGTTTTGTAATAAAAATTTTTAAAATGCCAATTTTTTTAAATAAAGAAAAAAGTATGATGTTTTAAATTGCTAAATTTTGTTCACGACAAAAAAAATTGATGATTATTTATTTATTTTCAGACAAATAATTTAAATAAAATAAGTAATTAAATTTTTGGTTGCTCGCGGAATTACACTAAGAGGCATAAATTTAAAGAATTAATAAATTTTAAAATATCTTAATTAATCGAGCATTTTCCCAATTTATTTTAAATAAGTAAATTTTTTTTATAACTTCAGGTATCTATTATACCAGAAAAATGTAAATTTTTTGGAAAAATTTGATTTTTAATCTATCAAAATATAAATTTAGAGAAGACAAAGCTGAAAAAAATAAATTTTCGCTATTTTGGTGAGAATTTTTTATTCAAAAGTATAAATATTTTTTATTTATTCATGGTGTAATAAAAATTTATTCCAATTTATTTTATAAGAGATTTTTCTGAGGATTTTTCAAATGGTAAATATTATGAAAAATAAAAAAAGGAAAATGTTTTTTTTAAGAATAAATATCTACGAAGTTCTTTGAATTAAAATTTGTCTAAACGCATCTAAATTAGCGTAGAAAGATAAATTAAAAAATATTAAATTAACTGAAAATAAGATATAAAAAAGCAACTTTTTTAGTTTTTTTAGTTGGATAACTATGTAAATAATTAATTATAAATTAAAATTTTCCTACTATTTTATTTAACTAAAGGTAAAAGTAAAAAGTGTTGAATAGCTAACAGACTATTAGTTCATAAGCTTTATTTTGAACCATTTAATATAAATTTTTTTTTCAGTTTTTAATTTAAAATTAAACTGCGTACTTCAAAAAAATCTTAAAATTTTTGTTTTGAGATTATGCTGAAACAAAAATTTGACATTTTTAAAATTTATTTAATATCTTATACGGTTCAAAAGTTTCCCAACAAAAAACAAGCATCCGAATATTTGCATTTTAATTCTTGATAATGAGGAAAATAAAGATATTGTGCTTTCAAAATTAAAAAAAAACAGAAAATAAATTAAAAATATAAATAATTATTTTTCTAATAGCCAAAAATTTTTGCTAAACATCATCTCATCCATGTTAAATCATGTAAAGGCTAAGGCCAGATAATGTTTGATGGTGGATCCGAGGATACGAGGATCTGACGATATTTAGCGAAAAGTCACGTTTTTTTACGAAATAAAACATGAAGTTACGAAAAATTAAAGATTATTAAAAATGCCAAAAAAAGGCCTAATTCTGGCTATTTTCTTAATATTTTTATTGATAATTTAGTTCTCCAATTTTTTGATAAAAATTTTCCAAAATAATAATAATTTAAAATTTTAAATAGAGAAGAAATCTTTAGACTACTGCAAATTTTTACCAAATTAAGCCTGTTAAAAAAGAAGAAGAAGTCTAAAAATTTCTTCTCTTTGTAGTGGCATTAATTGAACTATAAAAATCCTGATTTAAATCATTTATTCAACACAATTCTAATTTTACAATTAATTTTTATTTATTTTTACCAAATTACTTTTTTTTTAATGTGCGAATAATTACATTAAATATTTAGAAAATTTTATTTTTCGAATTTTTTCAAATAAACTAAACAAAAAATTATTTAAGTTGATCAAAAATAAATTAATAATTTAGTATAATTTGGTACTAAATAAGTAACATTAAAATCAAAAAAATGGAAATAAATGAAAAAAAAATGAAAATAAATAGAAATAATAATTGATTTATTTTTATTTATTATTTTTAATTTACGCCGATTTAAGGAATGATAAAATTAAAAAAAGTAACCACACCATTTTCTGTAAAAGATCGGTAACTACGTCAATTTATGTAAAATCCTCACAGCTACTTTATACAGTGGTGATTTGATAACAGTATTTTACGAAAAATTACGTAAAATACCGTTAATTAACCTAATTTTACCACACTTTACGTAAATTAACCTAAAATCCGAAAAGTGAAAAAGAGGTATTTTACGAAAAATTACGTAAATTTTCAGGATTTTGAGATAATTTTGGTAAAATTCAAAATTTTTGTAAAAATGTCTGTTTTTTCCAAAAATCGAAAATTTAAGAAAGTTTTTTTTTAACGATTTTTAACCAATTTATGAAAAAAATACTTTCTTAAATTTTCGATTTTTGGAAAAAACAGACATTTTTACAAAAATTTTGAATTTTGAATTGGCCGTTTTGAATTTTACCAAAATTTTGCAATAGCTTTATATAATATTTATGCAATAGCCCCTGAGCAGCATGGGTTCGTACTGAGAAAATCCGTTGTTACTAATCTTTTAGAGACTGTCGATCGCATAAATGACGGACTAGACAAAGGCCTGCATTTGCTTGTAGTAAACCTCGACTTCGCTAAGGCCTTTGATAGAGTCTGTCACTCGTCTCTCAAGACCAAAATGATCGCTTGCGGCTTTTGCGACAGTATTATCAACTGGGTCAGTGATTTCTTATCCAAACGGCAGCAGCGAGTGGTAATTGGGCAACATAAAGCGGAATGGATCGACGTATCAAGCGGCGTCCCGCAAGGCAGCGTCCTCGGTCCGATACTGCTCGTAATCTACATTAACGACATGCCTTCAGTTGTCTACCACATTGCTAAGCTATTCGCGGATGACAGCAAACTAATCGCTACCATTCGTAGCGATAACGACCTCACGTCACTGCAGCAGGACCTCGATGCACTTACGGAGTGGTCTAACACGTGGCGCATGCTCTTTCACGTCGACAAGTGCAAGGTAATGGAGTTTAGCAGGTCTGGTAAGAGCAAATTAACCAACACGGAGTTATTTATGGGCGAGTTCGACGCACCACACATTCTCAAATCTGTAGAATTTGAAAAGGACCTCGGATTCACTTTCGACCGTAATTTAAAGTTCTCTAGTCATATCAGGATTCAGGTCAACAAAGCTAATAGTATCCTTGGGCAGCTGAGAAGAACGTTCAGGTTCTGGACCATCGACACCTGCAAGACCCTTTACTGCGCATATGTGAGGCCCCACTTGGAATACGCCTCATCAGTTTGGTCACCATCCAGTAAGCGAGACATCAGAGCATTAGAGACCGTTCAGAGGAGAGCTACCAAGCTGGTGCCTAGAACCAGAAACTGGAGCTATGAAGACCGTCTCACTGTATTAGGTCTGACGCCACTTCTTGAACGCAGAATTAGAGGGGATGTGATACAGCTATTCAAGTTCAACAATGGCTTCAACGAAGTGTCCTGGGTCAATCCTCTGGTGCAATGTAGCTCTCTCTCACAAACTGGTCCAGCAAGGGGAATCAGAGGACACAAGAGAAGACTCTCCGGACAGCCCTCAACTAAATGTATGCACAGGTCCAACTTCTTCACGAACAGAGTTGTTAACCATTGGAATGCCCTGCCAGCCGAAGTTACCGACCTTCAATCAATCAACCAGTTCAAGAATAAGTACGACGCCTTCAAGTCTAGCATATGATTTCACTAACGCGCACTAGTTCCTTCCATCTTTTTTTATTGTATTCTCTTCTATTTTAATTTTTCAGTGTAATTCTTTTTAAATTGTAATTTTATTTGATTGTAATGGTATCTAAACTATAATCTATTTATTATGAAATTCTATTTTTGTATTCTTGCATATTTTTCCTTTGTAATATTCTTGTACATTATACTTCTTTATTCCACACAATACTTTCTTAGATTAAATTAAACAATGACTCTTACTGAACTAAAAAAAAAAAAAAATGTATGTGTCTGCTATTTTCCATCTTTTCTGCGCAATTTCGGCTACCATAAATCTCCTCCTAGTAGGTCATCTCCGCAAGCTTGATTGATGTAGCTTATTCTTATTATTATTATTATCTCAAAATCCTGAAAATTTACGTAATTTGTCGTAAAATACCTCTTTTTCACTTTTTGGATTTTACGTTAATTTACGTAAAGTGTGGTAAAATTTGGTTAATTCATGAAATTTTACGTAATTTTTCGTAAAATACTGTTTTCAAATAACCACTATATTATTAAGGATCATAAAATATAGTGTTTCTTGATTTTGTCAAAAATGTAAAGCTAAAAATCCATATTAATTTTTTGCGTGATTTAAGCTAGCAACATTTTTCGATTTCAAAGAGAGATAATTCCCATTGAATATATCTTTTAATAAAATCTTGACTTAATTTAATTTTTGGAAATTGTAATCGAAATTTTTGCATAAATTTTAGTTTGAGTCAGAAAAACAGAGCAAAAAAAAAAACATATTTAGTATTTCTTAAAAATTCTTTTGATTCACTTACCTGAAACTCCGCCATATTGGTTCAGAGAGGAGAATGAAGATGTAGAATCATCTGTGACCATTTTGCATTTGTTGTTGGACACTTAAATTTATAAGAAAGATTAGATTAGAAGAGATTTTGGGCTGCGTTCGAGGACAGATCACCGTCAATCATTTCTCCGTTTGGCAATGAGGCCAACATGCGGCCTGTCTTTGACCTATAGTATCTAATAGCCATTTTATTTAGATAACTATGATCAGGATCATTTGTGAGAAATGTCTTTCACTCTATCAATGCAAAGCTTTATGAAAAATTCAACTCATTCATAAGTTTTATCTTTAATATCATCGAAATTTAAATCTTGTCATTTATGATAGAAAAAAAAAGATTTCTTTGTCATGAAACCCAAGATTAGAAAACATGAATTCTCAGAAACCTGAGCCATTTTTGAAATGTGAATCCTTAGAACAGCCTATAAAAGACGCTATTCTGCAAAAGAGTACAAAAGGCCTGACTGGAAGAATAGCTTCAGTTTTTAGCAATATTTATTGAAGCCTTATTCTCTCTACATTTCGGAAATTATGATATGTGCCATTTTTAATTAAATAATAAATCATCTTCTTGACTTAAATATCATATCTAAAGAACATATTTAATCTTGTTCCTCGCAAGCCAACTAATGATACTTGAATCAAAAAAATGGAAACATAATAATCAACTTTTGATGCATTTCCTAAATTAAAAAAAATCTTCAATCAAAATTAAAAAAAAAAGGTTTATCATTTTAAAATTAAAAAAAAAGTGGGAACAAGTTTTTATTGGCAATATGTCACTTTTAGTCAAAATTTTCGATACCGAAGCATATTTTGTGAGCACTTGAAATTTGCTTGATATTTTTCATTAATTTTGAGTCTTGTCAAAATTTAAAGAATCGTTTCGTACTAGGTAGTGATTTGCTTTTGACTCCATTCTCTTAAAATTTAATTTTTGCCAAAACTTTAGTTGGAGAAATTTTTCTAGCACTCAAAATGTAATTAATCAAACATTTCTGACAATATATGTGTTTAATTTTATATGGCTTCTGATGAAATTAAAAAAAAAAACAATTAATACATACATTTTTATTTTAAATATGAATGATTGATTCCATTTCTTTTAGATAAAAAATCTTTTCTCTTATAGAATCTAGAAACTTTTGAAAAATTTGAAAACAAAAGGAAACCAAAAAATGATGGAACAAAAAACAACAATTGCTAAAAATATTAGAAATTTAATTAATTTTTTGCCATAGCATGAATACACACGAAACAAATGGAAACCATCAAAAATTCAACAGGGCTAATTTTTTTAATCCAAAATCAACTAAAAAAGCTGAGATAATATCACCTTTAACAAATGTAAATATGGACAAAGAATGGTATTGATAAATAAAAATTCAATTTTTACCAATAAAATAAGAAAAAAAAAAATTTTTTGGAGAGATTCACGCTAATAATAAATAAAACATTTTCTTTTTGCCTTTAAATTCACATCAAACAACTAGTTTAAATTTAACTAAATGAAAAAATTTAACTGTCGTGATTCTTATTTAAAAAAAAAAAATATTTTTATTTTTAAAATCAAAAAAAAAGATTTAATGTTGACAAGGTATTTAGAAATTCAGCGCTAGATTCACAAATGAGTAAAAAAAATGTTTTTGACTCTGAAATTTGCTTCCAATTCGAAAAAGAGTTAATTTTTTAAATTATTTTTTTTTCTTTAGCACAATGCCTCATTACACAGATTTTTAAATATTAATATAAATATATTTGTGAATTAAATCAATCTTTTTATTTTCTAAGTGTCAAATTTTTTTAATTTTTTGTAAAGTATTTTTTTTTTTGAAGAAATTTTGGTACTACTTTCTCAATAATTTAGAGAAATGACCACCAGAAACCTATGAAATGAAATGAAATAATTTTTTTATAGAGAAAGACATTAACTTGTCGACAAAACTTGAAATAAGAATAAAAATATAATTTCCAAATAATAATAATAAAAAAAAGTAGATCTAGGTTAAATAATTTCGCCTTTTTTTAATAAATTTAAAATGCATCTAAAAATTCTCAGTAAAGTCTCATAGATAAAATCTAAAAGGAGCGGTGAAGTTTGGGGCAAAAAAACTTAGAGCATAGCAAAATTTTTTTTTTCTAAATTAAAAATTAAATGATAATTTTGAAGAATCTTAAAAATTTTAACATGAAATTAAGGTAAAAACTTAACAATTAGTACTGTTTCTATCAATATTCGATAAATCCTTTTAAATTTAAAGAATTTTAAATTTTTTTGCTTCTGTTTACGTTCAACAAATTATGTTTAAAATTTATTTTTAAAATGATTGCTAAAAATTGAAATAAAACTGATGTATAATTTAATAAAACATATTTTGCTACTTTTTTTGCTCCAAACTTCACCACCGCATCTAAAAGAACAAAAATTCTATAACAATACATTCTGCAATCATTTTTTATTTGGCATCAGTGTTTTCTTTTATGATATTCTATTTTGGATAGATAAAAATAAAATTTCAATACTACCTGAATAAAAGATGAAAAAAATTTCGCCAAAAATAATCAGAAAATCTTTATTTATATAATTATGTAAACAGTATAAGTTACTTTTTCTGATAGAAAAGTCGGATGTTGACTATTTTTGCTTTCATTTATTTATTTTTTGAAAACCAACTTTCGAGAATCAAGCATAAAAGCATAAAATTTGATTTAAAAATTGTGAATATATAGAATTAAAAAATAAATAAAAATTGAAAATAGAAAAAAAATCAAATAATAAAAATTATTTTTATTCGTGTTTTGCTTCAAGTAAGAGGAAATAATATTTATTTTTTATTTGTACTAGAATGACATGGAAGATAGAATCGGATAGACCGTCTTTTATAATTTAATTTTGATTTCGAAAAAAAAGAGTAAAAATTAACATGATAAATAGCAAGCTTAAATAATTATTATTTATTACTGGATATAAAGTCTCCTTGACAATTTTAAAAAATATTAAAAATTCTTTTTTAATAAACAGAATAAAGAAAATCCTATTTGACAATAATTATTAATCACATTTAAGATGATAAATGAAATTGGCAATTAAAATGCTGATTTTATGGATGTTCCGTCTTTTCAAGTTTTAAAAAAATTTCTGAAAAATCTTAAAAGTTTGATTTAATGGGTGCTTTATCTATCAGAGTTTTAAATTCTTACAAAATAATTTATACTAAAATCTTGAAAAATATCCTCAGTAAATTTTAATTAAAAATTGAATCAAGATTTTTTAATTAAATAAAAAAATTAACTATGGTTTTAATTAAAATGATTTTAGTTTAAAATCAATAGATATTTAAACACCTTGGATCTAATTAGAATTGTTTTTCACTAAGCTGACATGTATAGAACTAATTTTAGATTTAAAACAAGGATATAGTATATTTGACATGTCTTAAAAATAATTATAAAAATTAACTTTATACACAGATTTATTTTTTCTAAATTATTCATATATCATGCATTTAGATTCAAAGCTTATATTACTGGTTATATCTCAAATATCAAGTACTATGTTAATTAAAATCAATTTTAACTTAAAATGTGGATGTAAATTATTCATTTCAAAAATGGCTTATTTTCCTTTCTAAAGTTGCTTCTTGAATATAAAGAAATTTTTTTGCATTTGGAAAATGTACGACTCGGAAGTTAATCAGAGATCAAAAGTGAAAAATTTATGGTAATGAGTCCTACTTTGTGTTTTCCGAATACCAACAAGGAATTTGGTGATAACGATTAAGATTATGAGAAAAGGCTTTTCTTGGAAAACTCGTGCTTGGTCAATAACTTAATAAAATAAAATTAAAAACTGTATTTTTTAAATCTTCACAAAAAAGATTTAATTCAATTATTAAATTTTTTTTCTATATTTGAGAAATATTTAAAAAAATTGAATTAAAAAAATTTACTTGTGTTAAAAAAATTGAAATCCTTAAAATATTAAAGATGATTCAGGTAAAATATTTAAGTTTTATTGTAATGCTCGAAACAAAATAAGCAATTTTTTTCCAACTAAAAATTATATTTTAAGTTTTGATTTAAAATAAACAAACATGTTATTAAATATATAGATGATTAAAGCTTTATTCATCAGACAATTAAGTAATAATCTAAATCTATTCAATTTATTTCCTTCTTTTTCAATTCTCGATTGAATATTTGCATTTAAAAAAACTTTACTGAGTAAATTTGAAAAATCTCTATTTCCGTATTTTAAAGGAAAAGTTAAATATAAGTTTTTAAAAATTTTTGAAAATCGCAAGAGAAATATAAAATGATGCTAAAATTTTGATTTCTTAAAGGCAATGATAAAAAAATGGTTCTGTCAAATTAATTAAACACAACCAGTTGTTCATAAATTTAATTCAAAACTTTAACCGATTAGAGCCAAAGCTAAATATTTATCCAATCTTTTAAAATAAATTAAATATCATTTTAACTAAGGCAAAAACTCAGCCCTAGATTATTCAAAATAATTGTTAATTTTTGTTAAATATAAATTCTGCTATTGAAAAACAAATCTAAAAATCGCATGCAACATTAACTCAGTTGTTAAATTATTTAGAAAATTTATCTATTTGGATCAGATATTGAGTAAACATCTATGCTGCTTGACTATTGATCAAACAAACTTTAGAAAAATGATGAGCTATGAATGAAATCTAATTTTCGGAAATTAAGGCTTCTTCCGTAATTGTTAATTTAGTCAATAGGAAAAAAATTGATTAAAAATTCGGAAAAGTCTCATTTTAAACCCGAGTCAGTGATCTTATTTGTACAAAAAACAAAAATGGAATTTTCTGTCAAATTATTAATGAAATATTTAATGATAATTTAATAAATTTTCCCCAGACTAATGGATACAGAATAGTCGCACTCACTAATTAATAAGCTTTGGGCTCTTGAGCTAGATAATAATTTGGTATAATTATTTCTACTATAAATCAAAAAGCAAACTATATAAAAAAAAACTAAATGATATTTTCAGTACATGATTAGTTTTATCATTTTGATTTTGGGGTAGATTTGAAGAGTAAATTTAAGATGTGCCAAAAAATCATAAATTTTTCAACAATATTTTATGTTGATTAACTAACAAAAATAAATGCTTATTAATTTATTTTTTTAAAAGTCAAATTTTAATAAATTATACTTTCAACTGAATTGAGTCTTTGATTTTTTCTGGATTTTTTTTTCCAATAAAGTTTAAATTCTAAATTTGATTTTAAACAATAAATGAATTTAAAGAAATTTTTGCTTAGAGGGTTTATTTTGTATATTATCATTAACTTGACTATGAGATATTATTTTTTTATTTATATTGATGAAATGCTAGATTTTTCTATGAGACGCTATTTATACTCTCTGGTAGCTTAACTGGTTATGGTTAAGACAATCATAACGGTGATGCTCACAACGATACCAAAATAAAAAAAAAATTTCAATTTATTTTTTATAGTCAACAATTAAAATTTACAAAAATTTTCAGAAAAATTAAATTTTACGTAAATATGATCCAATTTACTAGAAAATTTAAGAAAAAAAACAAGTACTTAGACATTTTATAAAATTTTAATTTTAGAAAAATTTTAAAAAATTTAAAATAATTAAAAATAGTTGTTGATTTAATTAAATAATTAAGAATTAAATAAATAATATCTAGATAATGATGATAAAATCACCAAGAAATTCAATGTGTTAAGATTGGCATAAAAATGACAGAAAGAAAATATAAGTTAATTTGAATATAAGTTAATATAAGTAACTTAATCTATTTCTAATCACATTCGAAAATTTTTGTTATAATTTGGTAGTTGATTGATTCTAGTGATGTTGGATAAGTAAAATGAGCTAAAAATTTTTTTTTAAAAAAATTCTAAAAGGCTTATATTTTTTATAGTAGAAAAAATATTTTTTTTTAAAGAAAATATAAGAATATTTTCAATAGAAAAAATATTTTCGATTAAAGAAAAAATAATTTTCTTAATAGAAAAAAATAATTATCATTTTTCTCATCATTTTCGATTAAGAAAACTATCACTTAAAATTAATTGACAAATAACTTATTAATACTTACTTAATAACTTTAATTAAATGTAAAATAAGTATAAAAAAGCATTAAAACAGTAAAAAATTAGTACCATTAAAACTTAATAAAAAAATGTTTCAAGATTCAGAATCTGACTCGTCATCAACTTCAATATTCAAAGATCAGCTGTCAACAATCTAGACGACAAGGACAATGAAAGCGAGGACATTTTTCCAACAAAAAAAGCCAGGGGCGAAGCTAAAGTGTATGATTATTAAAAAAAATATAACAGTTTACAAGAGAGTCTTGATGAAACTAAAAATGAACTTATCGATGATGCCAAGTGGAGTACAAAAGAAAAATATATGACGGATATTGGCCAAAAACGTTTCTTCAAGTGTATAAAATGTGAAAATCGTTTATATATATTAACCTAGAAAAAACTAACATTTTTTTTATATTTTCTCAATTTTTTTCTACATTTAAAAATATTTTTTCTATAAAAAAAAAATATTTTTTCTACTTCAAAAAATATAAGCCATTCTAAAAATTTTAAAAACCATTCTTTTTAAAAATAGTTTCCTTTTCAACCATTTTTGGTAAATTTATATTTTTGACACCAAAAAGGACTCGAACGCAAAATTTTTCAAAATTTTACCTTGATTGTACAAATTGCTGAATACACTTAAGTTTGGCTTGACGTTGTACTCGGCTTCCATGTCTGACAGAATTGAAATTGTAGGACTGCATTGGGTTTCGTCACGGTCAAAATTCATCAACAAACGACTGCCTCTGTGGTTGCGGTGATGGTAGTGGTGGTGATGATGATGGTGGTGGTAATAAAGGTCACTATGCTTCGATCGTCGATGGCTCATTTTGGCTTTTATTGGCGAAACTGACCGACTCTTCAAAGGCAGAATTTTGGTCGAAGTTGTTCGATGAACCAAGCTCTTGGTCAGCTCAATTTCCACCTGACAATACTTGTCACTTTTGTCCAAAAAATCCAACGATTTGCAATGACACAATGTACCAGAACTATTCTGACAAGGCGTCAGCCTTTTTTGCTCAAATTGCCTGGTCTTTTTGGAACGATTGGAAATCTTGTAGGTTTTAAATCGCTGTTCGCGCTTACTTGGCGCTTCACGGTTCAATCTAAGCTTGGGAGAAGGCTCATGTTTTACAGACGACTTACCTTTACAGCTTGACACCACAATTCCCATTCATTTATGATTAGCTTTTTATCTAAACCGCTAAACTAAATTTTTTTTAGACTCAAAAATAAAAATTAAATAAAAAATTTTTTTAAAACTTAAAAATAAAAATTAAACAAAAATTTTTTTGTAGACTTAAAAATAAAAATCAAAAAAAATAATTTTTTTTTAAATAATTTATTTTTTTTTCACAATTTTAAATAGTTGGTATCAAGGCATTTTTCAAAGCGGAACTTTTAGGATAATCAAATATTTTCTTATATAAGCCCATTAGATAGTCTGATTGAATTAGGAACGCCAAAGACATTCGAGACAAAATATAAAGAAAGCGGAAATTTATCAAACAAATAGATGAAAACGAAAATTGTCATTCCATTGCTGTTCAACACAAGGCACACTATCAATTGCGTCACTAAATTAGGGAATAAATTAAATTTCTTATTTAGTTACAAAAATCAGCACCTTTAAAATGCATATTCATTGATTATTCATGATAGAATTTTGTGTTTTTATTTTCAATTTTTTAATAAATATAAGCCGGATATGCCAGATATCTAAACAAAGTGGTGGCTTAGATACATCAAGGAAAGAAAATGGCATAATTTTGTCATCGACTAGGGGCAATCAATGCAGCTAAGCAATTATTGATTGTGAAAAATTATCATTTTAGTTTTGCCAAGCGAATAAATACCTGACAACAAAAGGTGCATAGCAACACATCTTACGTATTTATCAAATCGATAATTTGCTGCCTAATATCTTTATTTACCAGTCAAAAATTTTCTGATTTTAATTACTCTAAATACACAGCTAATGAATTTCGGACAATTTGCCTACGTTTAGATTAGCTATTTTTTAAATTAGAGGGATTTTTAATAGAATATTTTTTGGAAATTTGAATTCATTTTTATAATTTCCTCGATATTTTTTTGTTATCTGACTAATTATTTATTTTAAGCTCATTACTGTTTAATAAAATAATCTTAATCTTTAATTAAAAAAAATTTGACCTGCATTTTTGAAGCGGCGGAGAAGTTTGGAAAAATCAAACTTAAAGCGGAGCACAATATTTTTGTTATCTAAAAAAAAAATAGCTTTGAAAATTTGAAATTTAAAAAAAAAAATTAAAGTTCGATTAATTCAGAAAAATATTTTAAAAACTTTAAATTTGGTATTTTTCCTATCAATATTTAATCTATATTTCAAAATATAAATATATTTTTTAAATATTTTTCTTTTTTACACGTGTAACAAATTATGTTTAAAATTTTGGCAAATTGAAGTTTAAGATCAGGATAAAAAGATTAAAATATAAATTGTAATATTATTTTTCAAAATAGAGAAAAAATTAATATTTTTCCAAAGCAATTACTTGACATGTTATGTCAAGTTTATTTTCATATTTAAACTTTTAAAATGTCCCTTTTTATTGAACTTTAATAAATTAAAATATTTTAATTGATTTTAATGAAAACTTAATCTTAACTTAATTAATTTAATGACAAAAAAATTTACTGGTTTAAAATTTATAATTTATTTAAATGAAAAAATAAAGTTATTCTAGTTTGAATGAATGGTTATAAAAGTTATAAATTTGAATTTTTGAATTAACTTAACTTGAATTTTTTAAATTATTAATTGTTTTTGTTAAAAAAATAGAGATCAATAATTTTAGATGCTAATTTGATGATGAGCCATTATTAGAAATAACATGTCTAGTAATGTTCAGTATTTATTTTCTAAAAATTATCAAAATCATAAGATTAATTAAGTTTTAAAATTTTAAATGATATTTTTGATCTTAAAATTTGATCTGAAACTTCAATTTGCCAAAATTTTTTAAGATTTATTTTAAAATAATTACTAATAATTGGAATCAAACTGGTTTTAAATTTAATAAAGCAAATTTTTCAAAATTATCTGTTTTAAACTTCAATTAAAGAGAGGGTCATTATAAAAAAAATGACCCTCAAATTTTCGTTAACTTACTACTACTACTTCTTAAATTTTCCGATCTTCCGAAAGTCAGAGCGAAAATAGATTAGATTTATATGAAAAAAATTATTTGATCTTCATACTGCACTATAAACATTAAAAATAAAATAAATTTACCGTATTTTATCATCTCTCTTTAACTCGGATTTTTGGCATTTTCTTAAAAAAACCTCGAAACATAACATAAATGATTTTAAATAGTGTTGGTGTCCGTGCAAGCGGTCAGTAAACGGGCCAAAAATTTTAAAAACCGTGACCGTATTAACCGTCCCAATTTTGGCGGGCGGACTTTGGCCCGTTTATTCTAGCGGGCTAATTTTTAGCCCGTTTAATAACCGTTCAAAAATAAACGGGCGGTCAAATTACCGGCCAACTTTTTGGCAGGCGGTCATTTAGGCGGTCTAATTTTTGGACCGCCAAAATAAACGGTCTAAAATATATGGGCGGCCAAAAAGCCGGCAAAAAAATTAAAATTTAAGATAATTTAATATCTTTATAATTTAAAAAAAGTAGTTTTTTAATTAAAAAAAAAATTTCAAAAATTAAAAAAAAAAAAAAGTAAAATTTATATTCAAAAAACAAAAAAAAAGTAAATAGAAACTGGTCGTTGGTTGTTGGTACTTTTTGGTCTTTTGAAGTTGTTGGTTATTGGTTGTTGGCCAACGTACAATCACCAATCACCAACTACCAACATCCCCTTGATTAAAATTTTTTTCTTTTTTTTTTTTTTTCTTTTTAATTAAATTTTTTACTTTTTTTTTGTTTTTTGAATAAAATTTTTAACTTTTTTTTAAATTACTTTTTGATTTAAATTTTTACTTTTTTTTTCTTTTATTAATAAAGTTTTTTATTTTTTTTTTATTTTTTGAATAAAATTTTTACTTTTTTTTTTTTTTTTAATTTTTGAAATTTTTTTTTTAATTAAAAAACTACTTTTTTTAAATTATAAAGATATTAAATTATCTTAAATTTTAATTTTTTTGCCGGCTTTTTGGCCGCCTATATATTTTAGACCGTTTATTTTGGCGGTCCAAAAATTAGACCGCCTAAATGACCGCCTGCCAAAAAGCTGGCCGGTAATTTGACCGCCCGTTTATTTTTGAACGGTTATTAAACGGGCCAAAAAGTAGCCCGCCAAAATAAACGGGCTAACAACCGAGATGAACCGCCCGTCTATTGGAACGGTTAGCTCTGTCCGCGTCCAACACTAATTTTAAACCAAAAACTTAAAAATAAAGCCAAAAAAGGTTGAAATTGTAATCAAAAAATTTTAAAAATTTTATTTAAACTTTTTAAACGCGTTAAAACAAATTGAATTTGTCTTTACCATATTCATTTATATTAAAGATATTTAAAAATCAAGGAAGCCTCGTAGTTTTTTCCAGCACAAAATTAATCATGGGTAATATATAGATTAAAAATAATCTAAATAAAATAAAGAAGCAATCTTGTTAAATGTTTAAAATTAAATAAAATCTTTCTTCAAATTAATTAAACATTTAAATTTATAATTTAATCAAGACAAATTATTAAGCTGCTTGCTGAAATGCTTGGAAAAAATTTAGAATTATTCTTTTAAATTTATGGCGACCAAGAAATTTCCTTTTCCAAATATTTTTATCAGCAGAATCTTAAAAAATTGGTTACACAATCTTAAAAAATTAATTTTAAAAATTTTAAAAAATACTAAATATTTTATTTGTATTCATATTCTCAAAAATAACTATTAAAAAATTTATGCTGAATGTGGTGTTCTTCTTGTCTTGGGATCGCTTATTTTTATCCTTTATTTAAATGAAATGCTGGAAATGGTTCCAAAAAAATCATAAAAATTTTTAATAGAAATCTTTTTTGCAGTGTGAAATTGATAAAATATTTATATGGTTAAAAGTGTGGTCAAGTCGATTTAAATGGTGAAAAATTTGGTCAGTACAACGAGCAGTCAAATTGTTTCCAGACTTGTGTGGGCTAAAATATTCTAAGTCTTTATTGTAATTCTAATTATATTGAGATGCTAATGATCGTAAAGAAAGAAGAAGAGGTTATTTTTTCAAATTTTTAAACTCATTAATGATATGAATAAATTAAGTAAATAAATTATATCTTTAACACTCTGTCTGGTACAAAAAAACTATAAAATATGAGCTGAAGTTAAAACTGCTTCTACGTGCATTCTCATTTTTAGATATTTATAATTTTAAGATTTTGAAATGATTTAGTCAATCATCTAAAATCAAGTCACTTAGAAATTTATTCGATTGCGAGTCCTTTTTGATCACATTGAAGTATTGAACAAAAATTTGCTAGAATACAATAAATAAGTAAACTTTAATTTTCTGATAATAGATATCAACAAAATTTTCAATCAATAAAAACTGAATTTTTTGATTAATTTTTCTTACTTATTTAAAATTATGGTACTAGTTCAAAATCCTTCAAAATCTTGAAACAATTAACCAAATGTATTTTGGAAAATTACATCCGATTTGATCTGATATTTTAGAAATAAAATAAAACAAGATAACTTTGTAGGCCAGAGTTATAGAAACAATAAAGAACAAATAACTGTAATTTTCATTATCATTTGTTTTTCAAAGGAAAATAAAAGAACATAAAATTTTATTCAAAATAAAAATAATTAATTGAAAAAAAAATTCTAGTTTAGTTTGCCGGGATCTTAAATTTCTTCTATAATTTTAAATATAATTAATTGCAGTAATTAACTAGATTATTAAATAATTCATCAATTTATTTTTTAAATTTCCTTTCGAAGATAAAAGTGCAATATTGAAAATTTGAAACACAGTGAACTGTGAAAATAAATTCATCTGAGAATAGAAATTAAATTGCTTTAAGATTTTTTTTTAATTAATAAGCTTTTTTTGCAAACTTAAGAAAGCAAAATAAATAATATAAGATTTATCAATCCAAACAATTCTAATTTTATTTTTAAATTTAAAAAAATTGACTTTTTCTTGAATCGTGATTTACTGAAAAATGAAAAGAAAAAAAAGTTAGTTTTATTTTCAATTAAGCATTTTATCTTAAATTTTTACATAACCAGAATTGACGTCAATCTAATCAAATAATTAAAGTTTAAAAAACATTTAAATTGTTTAATCTCTTTAAAAAATTTAGAATAATTAAATTTTATTTAAGTTATATCTTAAAATAGGTGTGATATAACATTTAAATATTAAACCAAAAATGCTTTTCTTATCATTTTTTAAAAAGTATTTAATTATAATAAATAATATATGTTTTATTATAAGATAGAAATAATTAAAAAAAAACGCAAGATCAAAATGCCAGTTGATGAATTCTATTCGGATAAGGACTATTGGGACAAAAGATGGAAGAATAACTCCATTGAATTTCACTGCCAAACGAACCACAAGTATAAAATTAAAATTTTAATCAAAAAATCTATTTTAGCCTTAAGGTTATTGGTAAAGCACCTTGATAAATTGACAAACAACCGAGAAAATTTGAAAATTTTTTTCCCATTATGTGGCAAAGCCATGGACATGGCTTGGTAAAATATCATCTAATTTGAAGAAAAAAAAAACTAAAATTATATAAAGGCTTTCTTCACTTGGACATTCAATCGTGGGAGTAGAATTTTCACCAGATGCAGTTGAAGATTTTTTCAAAGAAAATAAAATTGATTACAAAACAAGCGATTTAGATAAATTTAAGATTTACCGAGTAAATTTAAAGAATCAAAAAAATTAAATATATCTAAATTATAAACAGAGTTTAGATGGTCGAATAAAAATTTATAGGGGAGATTTTTTCGATTTTAACAGCAATTTGGAAAATTCTTTTGACTGTGTATGGGATAGAGGTGCTCTGGTTGCTTTACCTAAAGAGCAAAGGAAAAAGTATTTATAAAAATTTTGAATAAAAAATTATCCTAATTTATTTATTTATTTAAAAAAAAAAGATTTTCTCAGATTGTAAGTTCAACATTAAAACCTGAATTTCGCTACATTTTAGATGCATTCCATTACGATACAAATCTTTATCAAGGTCCACCTCATGTGGTTACTTTAGAGGAAATTCAAACACTTTATGGTAACAGAAATTAACTAATTTAAAATGAAATTAAAGTTTAATTTTCGTCAAGGTTCGAACTGCAAAATTGAATTGATAGATAAAAATGAGTATCATAGAATCTTTAGTGAAAGCCTCAAGGATAAACCTCCAATAGAACTATTATATCTTTTATCAAATTTTTAGAAAAATTTATTCGAACTCATGAATCAAAATAGATAAAATAAATAAAATAATAAATATTCCTAAAAGCATCAATCGTTGAATAATTTTAATTATTAGCACAGGTTCTCTTTTGTTTATTTCTATATCAAATGATACCATCTTATTATTATCGTTTTCAGACAAGTCGGCCTCAATTCCAGAATTTTCATTATCACTTGAAAACTCCACAGCCTTGATTTATAATTAATTCAGAATTAAAAAAAAAAATTAAAATAACTTTTTTTGCTAATTCATTCCAATTGACCCTAAAAATAAATATGAATTGTAAAACTATAAGAACTACACAACCAAATGAAATTCCTATAAAAAAACCTTGAAATTATTTTAAATACAATTTAATAGTCAAATTGCTGAATTTTAATTTTACCATAAACTTTTAATGATGTAGTTAGCATTAGAGTCAAACCAATTGGTGAACCCACAAAATAGAAGCCAACGAGCAAAAAAATTGTTGTATACAATTGATAACCACATGCTCTCAAAATACCTGAATTTGTTCCCTAAAAATAAAATTATTTTAAAAAATTTTATAAATTTAAAATCAGAATTCAACAATTATTTTACCTGAAATCCATCCAAGATATGAACAAATGCAATAAGTTTTAAGAGATTTGAAGTTTTATCAACAACTTGAGGATCACTTGAAAAAGCGTAGGGAAGAATACTTGACAAGCTTAAAATAACCACTGAGAGTACTGATATTGCCGAAGCTTAAAAAAAAATAGGTAATCAATGGTCCAAGTCATTTCCTCGGATACCTGTAACAACGTAAGTTATTTTTGATGAGTTTTTGGCAAGATCAGGTCTATTTGAACCCAAAAAGTTTCCAATTCGAATATTAGCTGCTATTGAGATACCAAAAGGAATCTTTTAAAATCTTTTAATTTTTTTTACTTTAAAAAAAAAAAAATTACCTGAAAGAAAATGAAAAGAATTTGCTGGGATATTGCCATCATTGATAGTTCAATTTTAGGTAACGAAGCTTAAATTAAATGTTTAAAAAAATTTCAAAATATTAATATTTAAATTACAAGCTGCTAAATTGCCAATTTCAAAATTACTCCATTCAATTAAAATAGAAAAAAGACCCGGTATTGCTAATCTTAAGTAAATTTTCCAATCTAATAAGCATTCTACACACCATCCTAGGGAAAAAAAATAATTATTTATAAAATTTTGCCAATTTATTTGAAAATCCTTTACCAGGCCAAGAATTTAGATAGATTTTTTTAGCGTAAATATAAACAATTAAGAATATGACTAGAAGAAAAGAAGCAAGATCAACTGCAAGAGCGGCTCCTCTACAATTAATATAAAAATTTGACCAAAAATAATTTGGAAAAATTTTTTGCTACCTAACTCCCATGCTAAATCCGTAAATGAACAATGCATGAAATGCTGCGTTAAGTAAAATGGCAATGAAATTGATATACATTATTGGATACACAATGTTCTTTAAAAAAAATTTAAATTGAAGTTAGATAATTTTATTTTCTACCTGTGATTGAATGTATTTTGACAATATAGCTGATAAATTGTAGAACTATTTATTTAAGATTATCATTTTAATATAAATAATGGAAAAACCCACAATAATTGTTGGAAGAAAAGCCAGAATGTATTGATCGGCCACACTTTATAAAATAATAATAATAAAACAAAATTTAGAAAAAAATTAATACTTGGCAACTTTAATATCGTCCACAATTAAATACATCAATTTTTTAGAAGAAATCAATAATGCAGCATTGCCAAACATTGTCATTATTGATATCAAAATTGCTTGAAATTTTCCATTATTTTAAATATTTTTCAAAAATTTTTATTGTACCTTTTTGCATTAGAATGCCAATTTTTTTTTTATTCTTCCCTCCATTAAGCTTTCAAAAATCAAAATAGGATTAAAAAATAATTTAAAAATTATGAGAAAAATTTACCTGTGGAAATAAAGTATCACAGGCAGTGGTGAGACCTTCTGAACTTGATAATACAAGGACATATATTAGCTGAAAGAAAATAAATAAAAGCAGTTTTTTGGATTTTATTTTTTTTACCGAATTTGCCAAAGAGACACCATCGAGCTCAGTTTGGCCAAGATGACCACAAAAAATAGTGCTAATAATTGGAAAAAATACTTGGCTTAGGCAACCGATAATCTTTTGGAAAAATTTAAATATTTTAATTTTATATTTTTACTATTTTCTACTAATGGTATCGATGTTAAAACTAATTCTTTGTTCTCATTTTTAAAGTCTTTGAAATCGAGTCGTCGGAGTAAAATTGACATGGTGAAATATTTATTTTCTCGTATGCCATTTGAACAAAATTTGTTCATTGAATTATTTTTTATAAGTTTTTGTTTGAGATTGCAATAGTTATCTTATCTTAGCCATCCGTTTTATTCGAGACTGCTTTAATGACTTAATTTTAATTAATTTTATCTCTTAAAAAGGTCTTACGATATTACAAAAAAAAGTTTTATCAAGAAAAATTGGAAAAAAACATTATTAATGTTTCCAAAAGATATATTTTTTTATTTAAAAAAAAATATTGTAGTTTAATTAAAAATTATATCTTAGTAATCAATATTTATCTTTATTTCAAATTTTTGAGATAAATTCACTTGAAATAAAAAAAATGAAATACCTACAAGTGATAAACGATAATAAGTTAAAATTAATTTGTTTTAAAAATCAGAATTTAATTTGCTTTTATTTTAAATACGAAATGATTTTACGAGCCGACAGAGATACGAAAGAACTTCAGCAGGATTTTGACAATTTGGTTGAATGGTCGGTGATGTGGAAAATGAGCTTCAATGAAGAGAACTGAGTAGTCATGCACATTGGAGCTGATAATGAGAGCCATGATTATACAATGAATGGTCAAATACTCTCCAAATCCAGAAAAGAACGCGATCTTGGAATTATTATCACTAGTGATCTCAAGTAAAGCGAGCAGTGTAAGCAAGCAGCAGCTAAAGCAATGATGGTAACCTACAGATTAAAAAACACTTTTAAAATTTTCTATCATCGGCTTGTTAACTTACTGTTCATGTCGTTCGTCAGACCTCATCTCGAGTTTGCGGTAGGCGCTTGGAACCCTTATCGACGTGGTAGAAATCCTTGAACGAGTACAAAGGAAATTCTCTAAGCTAGTTCCAAGCCGTATTTGGAAAGACGAGAAGCTCTTGGTTGGACGACACTTAAAGATAGACGTAGACGTGGCGATCTGATCCAGCTCCACAAGATTCAACACGGACACGACAGAGTTATGCTAATTCATGGATGTCAATTACTTGCTTCAAATCTTCTAGACAGCCCGGCGATCGGTACCAGGCGAGGTCAAATGTCAATCGAGAGACAGCTGGTGCGCAATTGTGGAGTCCGTCATAATTTCTTCACTAATCGGACAGCCGGAAATTGGAACACTCTTGATGCGGTGACAAAGAGCGTCACAAATACAAACATTTTAAAAAAAAAGAATTGACAAGTTACTGAGATGAAAAAAAAAAGAAAAGAAAATTATTTATAAAAAATGTTTGTTTAATGCAAAGTTTAAAAAAATTTTCTTGTATCTAATAATAGGTTATTTAGAACTATGTTAAAAAAAAAAGTTAATTATAAATATGTAAAAATAAGTTATTTATAAATATTGGCAACTGGCTGTTTATAGTGGGGCGTCTACGTGCGCCACTACTTGGAGACTCAAGTCTCCCACAGCATTTATACTACTTCTATACTACTACTAAGTTAAAACTTATTTGTTTTAAAAATCAGAATTTAATTTGCTTTTATTTTAAATACGAAATGATTTTTCTCTCAAATACCAACCAGCAAAAAATTATCTTATGTGAATTGACGAAAAAATTCGTTTCTGAATTTATCAAATTTTACACTCATTTGTATTAAACAACGTATTTTTAGGTATCATTGTCAAGTTTATTCCAATCAAAAATTTTTCTTAATTAAATAGCCTTCAAATTTATATTAACTTTGAAAATTAAAAAATGTCATCCTCATTTGAGTTTAGTGTACTACAGTAATACAACTGTTAAATATTACGATAAATTTATTTCTCATGAAAAGTTTATGCTTGAATCAAAATAAGTTATCAAAAATTTTGACAATTCATAAAAAAAGACAGTGTAACAAGTATTTGGGTACAATATGAGAATGGCTTGAAAGCAATTGTAATTTTCCAAGGTTTATGATTGGCAATGCAAAAATTTAATTAGTAAGAAAGCAAAATACAAGTTGTGTTTTATTAATTTCGAAGCATGTGAGAGCCCTTGGGACTGAAGTGAAAAAAGGGCGAATTCTAAAGGCAAAAATAGCTCTTTTGACTTAATCAAGCTTTTTTTTTAAATAGTCTATTAATAAATTTAATTTTAATTCAAGTATCTTAAGTAAGTTAAAATAAATTTGATTATTTTTTCAAAAAATGATAAAAAACATTACAGATGGCAAAAAAAATGCCCATCATCATTTTTTTATACTTTAAAAAATAACTTTGACTAGGCATTGTGAATTTTGGTACAAAATACAAAAACAAGATATTAAAAATGCCAAAGCATAAGTTCTGAAAGACCAGAACAGGTTCTGTAAATTGTAGCAGTTGATACATCCTTTGTACCACCAATATGCTGATTCTGAAAAATTCTGCAAAATTCAGCATATTGTGAATTTTAATACAAAAAACAAAAACAAAATTTAAAAAACGTCAGAATTTTAATCTGGACCGACTAAAACATGTTCTGTAAATTGTTGCAACTGATACATCCCCTGTTCCACCACTTAAAGTTGAGTTGGATTTTTAATATAATATTACATCCCAAATTCACAATTTTATGAATTTTGCAGATTTATTTCAGAATCAGTTTATTGGTGGTACAAAGGATTATCAGCTGCCACAATTTACAGAACATGTTTTAGTCTTTCAGAACTTATTCTTTGGCATTTTTAATATTTTGTTTCTGTATTTTGTACCAAAATTCACAATGCCTTTTGACTGCAGTTAAGTAATAACCTTAAATTATTTACCTAAAAATATTGGCAAAGTAAAATTTTTGATCAAATTTCATTTTTCAAATTTGATCAGAACATTTTTAAATACGTAATTAAATTTCATTGCAGATTTTTACATTTATATAAAATTTCAAAGCTCTATTTTTAAATTTTTGAAAAAGGATTGCAATTTGTAAAAAATGCGTTGAATTTTAAATGCGCAGTTTAAATGCTTTGATCAAATTTGAAAAATGAAATTTGATAAAAAATTTTACCTTGCCAAAATATTAACCTAAATTTACAATTATCAAATTCAAAATAAATTCTAAATTCAAATTTTTTTTTTATTTAAAACAATTTTTATTTTTCAAAATTCCCAAATTATTGATTTTTCGCTTTTGATCTATGTGATAAAAGAAGCAAGTTTTAAGTCTAATATTATTTGGTAAAATTTTGGGGTCTTGTACCATTCGTGGACAATTGTCCATGGACAATTGTAGATGTCTGATTGGTGGACAATTAAAAAAAAAAATAAAAAAAAAAAAATACCTGGACAATTATTCAATAAGGTGGACAATTAATTGAAAAGTTGGACAATTTTATTGGAAAAAAAAATCAATCAAAATAATCAATAAATTTAGTCTATCTAATTATTTTTACGACTTCTTAAATTATATTTTATCGGCAAATCACACGTACTCTCTATTGCTTCATTATTTGTATCGCTTTTCTTCTTTCTCCCTCTTTTCTTTGGAGATTTTTTTTTCGGCAATTACTTGGTCAACATTTTCAAAGGCTGGTATGGTGACCGGAGCATCTTTAATAAGATTTAGTCTACTTAGATTTGGACCATATACATTTGATCTACCTGTCGGACTTGAATGGCCCAATAATGGACAACTTTAAGGAAAGTCTTCAAATAAATACGAAATTTTTCTAAATAAGTTCCATCTCTGAGACTGCATCTCTTGCTATCGCTCGTACATCGCCATGCAAATCCATCTAAAGAATCCTGCCTTTCGATGAACTTCATAGCCATCTGACATTTTGGACATGCTTTGGATTTTGGAATAAGACCTTTAACTTTGAACCATTCATAAATACTACTTTGATCAAGTTCATTAACCTCTATCGCTTTGAATGATTCAAGTGGTTTACTAAGAAGAGTCATTTTTTGTAAATGTTTTGAAAAATTGTTTTTTTCAAATGTGTTAGCAGAGAATTGAATCAAAAATAAAAGAAAGCGCTTAAATTAATTGTGATTTTTTTTTGCAAAATAAAATACACTTTAGTTTTAATGGACAATTTTTAAAATACCTGGACAATTATTCAATTAGGTGGACAATTAGATAAAACAATTGTCCACCAATCAGACATCTACAATTGTCCATGGACAATTGTCCACGAATGGTACAAGACCCAAATTTTGGTATTATTTGTTTTTTTTATTTTATTTTAAAAAAGTTGATAATATTTCTTTTTTTGATTCTGTTTGCAGATAAAAATTTAATTTAATTATAAAAATTGAAGAATATTTAAAGTTAAAAAATTCCAAAAGGAAATATTAATAAAGGGAATATATCTAATCGGGAAAATTATAAATTACGCTAAAAATGTCTGAAGAGTTGTTAAAAAGTCCCATATTAAAGTTCGAATAATTAAAAAAAAACAAGCTCGGACTTTAAAAAAAATAAAAAATATAAGAGTTTATGACTTGGACTTATTTTTTTAATTAAAAGTATTTAGTTGGGACTTTTGAAAAAAAAAGTATGGACTTGGACTTGACTTCAGACTTGTGTTTGTCAAGCAACTCTAGATTTAATGTAATTATGAATTTGAATTATAAATTAATTAAAGTTAATAAAAATTATTTTCCAGAGTTGTTTAAAGTCTCAAAAAAAAGTCCTAGTCCAGACTTTTTTTTTAAATTTGCTAGATCAGGCTTCATATCAAAAAATTTATATACTCTTGGGTAGTTCTAATGCAATAGATTTGCCATATATCAGAATTTTCTTGCAATTTTAGCATAAATTTCTTTTTCAGTATTCAAAATTTTTAAGCCTGGACTTGAACTTTTTTATTGGAAAAAAAAATTCAAAGTCTTTACTCGGACTTTTGAAAAAAAAGTATGGACTTGGACTTGACTTAAGACTTGTGTTTTTCAAGCAACTCTAGATTTAATGTAATTATGAATTTGAATTATAAATTAATTAAAGTTAATAAGAAAAATTAGAAAATTACTGAAGCATTGTGCAACATATTTTGTTGCACCTTTTTTCCCTAAAATAAATTTTTATTTTCTGTTATTTTAGTATATCAAATTAATAATCTATTTAAATCTTGTTAATTATTTATATTTTATCTTTTTTTACATGAGAAAAAATATTTTAGATAAAAAAGGTTTAACAAAATATGCTGTTGAGTATTTTTTCTAATATTTTTTATTAACTTTAATATAATAATATTAAATAAATTCCTCGATTATTATGTTTATACATAAAAAAATTTATTAATGCTAAATTAAATAGAAATCCACTATTTTAAAAAAAATAAAATATTTAAAATAATAAAATATCAAATTTAGTGATATCGATTTTAATCGTCCTTATTTTAATTTATGAAAAAAGTGAATATTTTTTTTTTAAATTTGTTTTTGAAATTAACAGCACCGGATTTGATGGAAAATAAAATATTAAAAATTAATATATATATTGGGCAAAAGAAGTATCTAAAGGGCGAACAAATCCTTTGGACCTTTGAGAGTTTTTGATAATTTCACCTAACTTAAATTATTCTGTCACACGTTAAAAAGTTAACTATTCAAATTTATAGGCTGGATGAAATTTTTTTTTAAAAAAATTAAAACTTTTATTTAAAAATTTGTAAAATAATTAAAACTTTTCTTAAAATCATTCCTTTTAATTTGAGCGCACCAGACCAGACATTGAGTCGAATAAAAAACCCAATAGGTAAAACGGTTCTAGATCATCTAAACGCTATAATAATAAATAAAATCGTTTAGATTGTCTGTAAGCATTAGCGAGCCATCATGGCACAAAAAAAAACCATCTACATTTTTGACAGACGACTCGAGTCTATTTTCAACAATTAATTTTTTATCCTTGCCATAAACACCAAGAGTTTTAGTCTCCCTGTCAACACACACAACTCTTTCCTCATTGTTTTCTTCATCCTGTGCTCCAAAGCTTAGCTTAACAAAACAATTTGCGCAATTGCGTAGCCTAATCTTTTCCAAAAATTCTCCACTTTGCTCACTGTAGACATTGATGCAGGAAAAATACTCGTCAAACAGGTAAATGCGGCTATTTTCGACCGCCAGAATGGACTCTAGATTTAGGCAAGCTAACAAGTCACTTCTGGCATTGAGACCCTTGGCTTCACAGTTGAACACCGGCTGTTTTTCCAAGTTGTAATCAAATTTGTGCAAAAAAGGATACACAGTGGACATTTTTGCATAGATAAAATCATTGTTCAGATACAAAAAACTGGCCTTGTCATCCAATATCACTGACTTGACCAGTCTGAGCTTGTCGGTGAACAATTTGAGCATGTTTCGTCCAGTTTGGTAGTCAGTGAGCGACACACAAACATACTTTAAGCTTGTTTGCACATAGTTTATTTTCATTTTGAGCTCGTTTTGCTGGTAAAGGAGCCGATTAGACAAATCACACACTTTCAATTTGACATCGGTAAATTCGTCAAAGTCATTTTTAGATACAATCAAAATTTTTTTGTAGCCCACCGGTCCAGTGTAAATTAATTTAACATTCAAATCGATACTAATCACCTCTTTTTTGACTAAATTGTTCAAATATTTGACAGTAAATGGTAAAAGCAAGGAGTGGTCGGCCAATTCGAAGTCAAGGCGGCCGATATAGCTTTCCAACAGTGAGTTTATCTCATTTTTTTGATTAAACACTATTTTGTTTATATTTAATAAATATTGATTAATAAAATTAATTTTTTCGCTTAGATCCTGATTTAGCAGCTCACAGTCATTTAACAACTGGTCTAGTTGGTCAAACGACGCATCGTTTAGATTTATTTGCCAGTTTTTGAGCTTTTCTTTTATAGTTGATTTCAAATATGATAAATTCAAGTGTTTTAAATAGGTGAGAAACGAATTTTCTATACAATCAAGTTCAGTTTGAATACTTTTTTTTATGTCAAGCGCTTTCTGGATCAAATTTTCGACATTGTTGGATATTTCGCTCTTGAGCAGAGTAAAATAGTCGACAATGTTGGTCTGGGTACAGTTTTCTATTCTGGTCAGCTCGTCTAGGTTCAAGTTGATCGATTTGTACAAGTCGGATATTTTGCGGTAAAAATCGGTGTTAATTAAATCGACTGGTTTAAGCTCTAGGAGCTTGGAAAGGGCTTCGTTTACTGGCAGTTTAATTTGCCCGTTTGAGGTAGTTGGTTTGTTAGTATGGGCTTTGCACAGGACACAGCATCCGATGGTGTTCATTTTTTCGGCACATTTTTGGCAAATGGTTTTCCAACAGCATGGCACCATCAGAGGCACGTCGTAGCGGTGCATGCACACCGGACACTCTAGAACACTATCGAATTGGTTCTGTTCATAAAACATTTCAAAAGACAATTTTGTTTTATTTTCGTATTTTAATTTAAATTTTCTTTTTTTTTATTCAAATTGTTTGATGTTAGTTGAAATATTTTATTAAAATTAGATATTTTTTTTGTTGCAATATTGTGTACTTAAATTTACCATTTTTATGCATTTTGTTATTTAGTCTGAGCTAGGTATCAGAACAGTTGTTTTTTGTATGCAAAAACTTCCATGCAAAGTCTGGCAAAATATTTTTTGGAATTATTTTTTTTTATTTTAAATAGTAAATTTTTAAAAAATTAAATAATGAAAAATAATTAGGCTTAGATATTTAAGGAATTTCAATTGAAATTTATTTTTTTTTTAGTTTATAATTAAATTGGAATTTAGATTAAGAATTTTTAGTTTTAAAAGAATATGATTTTATTCTCATTGTCTAAGCATGATTTTCCTTTACTAGGAACAAAATATTAATTAAAGGGAACATTTCAGTCAATGTTTAATTAACTGGACATTTGATTAAATTCGTTGCTTTAGTTTATTTTTAAAAAGCTCAAGGGCTTAAGTCCCTCCAAACAAAAAATCAAAGGGACTGAGTCCAACTTTAAAAGGTCTAATTATCAAAGATAGTGTTTATCTTTTAGTTAAATTGTAAAATTTCATAAAAACAGAAAATTTTCAATTTTTTACTAAATTTGTTTTAGTATTTTATAACACATAAACAGAGTTGTTTAAAAGTCACAAGTCTAAAGTCAAATCCAGGTCCGGACTTGTACATTTATTCTTTTTGTTTCGTTTTTGACGAAAATTTGTCTTTTTATATGCATATTTTATAAGTAAAAAAATTCAATTTTTTAATTTATAAAATATTTTTTTGAGCTTTTAATATTTTACCATTTTTTTCATTGAGTATGTTTTTTTTTTTTAATTTAATTATTAAACAAAAGTTAACGCCCAAATTAATAAAATTCATACCCATTAAATGCTTACTTAAATTAGATTTATTGGAAAATTTTGAACCATTTTAATTTTTTCTTTTTTTTTGCAAAATTAATTTTACGTCACCTTTTATTCGAATTAATAAATAAAAAAAATTAAAAAGCCATTTAAATATTATTTTTTTCTTCCTTAAAAACTTAAATTACTTTAAAAACCATACAATTTCTATCTTTTCAATTTTTTTAAAAAGATTTAAAAAAAATTTGTGGCTGTTTTAAATTATTTAATTTAAAAATTTCCAAAATATTTATGAAATATCACATAAAATTTTAAAAGTATAACAAAAAAGCCCCAAGATTTGTTTTAAAATAAAAAATTAAATGATTAATCTTTATTCCTTAATAGATATAATTTGTTATAAAGATTATTTGATTGTCGCAATTTGTCATTAAACGGGCGACTATGTAATTTGCTTTCAATCAATTCTATGTTGCAATTTTTTCCTGTTGTTTATAATAAAGTACAAATAGAAAATGTAACAATGTAAAAAAATTTTACCGTAGAGTTTTTGAATTTCTTCCATCTGAACTGAATGCGGAGGACCAGGATAAAGTTGCTGATCATAATCATACGTGTCCATTAAATATTTAAATTTTTCATCTAGTAGACCAAGCATATGTTCGGCATATCTAGAAAAGATTTATAAATATTTGCATTATTTTTTATTTTGTCTTTTAAAATACTTAATTCGTAGATTTTTTGGTAAAGCGACTAATGATCCTCTATCCCAAATGAAGCCAAATGGTTTTTCATTATTTAAATTGAACTTGAAAAAGTCGCCATTGTACAATTTAATTTTACCATCCAGACTCTAGACAAAAAAATTGAATTTAAATCGCTTTAAACAGACAAAAACTGACTCTATAAATTTTAAAATCAGCTTCTTCCGATAATTCATATTTAATCATATTTTCAATGAAAAACTGTTCACAAGCAATCTCTGAACATTCAACACCTATTATGTCATGTCCTAGTGACCAAAGCCTTGATTGATCTTTATTTTATTTTTTTAATCTAAAAAGTTCAAAATTTTACCAAGCCATGTCTACTTCTTTGCCACAAAGTGGAAAAAATATTCGAATTTTAGTCTTATCATTTGTGAATAAGTAGAAATATTTTTCCAAAAATCTGAATGAATAAAATTAGAATGATCATTAAAAAATGACTGTCTTACGGATGTTTGCTGGTCTTGTGAAATGTAATTTCATTTTTGTTCCATCGTTCTGACCAGTATTTGGCATCTGTATAATTTATTTTTGAATTTTCCATTTTAATAAAAAAATTTTGAGCATTTATTTTATCTCATAAAATATTGTTTTAAAATTCAAAATTAAATTTAATTTACTTTAGTTGAGATTTTAATTAATTATGCAAAGAATTAATATTTTTGTTGGGGTCCTACAAAAACACTGACCCCCAAATTTTGTCAATTTTCCTGAACTACATTTATTTTACAAAGTAAAATTATTTTTAAATGCATTAAAGTGTCATTTAGTTTAGAATTTTCTGAATTTTTGAAAATCAAATAAGCATTTTTCCAAGATTTTAATTTTTTTTGAAAATTGAATTTTATTATAATTTTTTATTTATTAAAAACCTAACCCCCAATTGACCAAAAGTAAATTTTTTTTCTTTTTTAATTTATGAATTGAATGGTATAATTTTTTTTGAATGGCTTGTTGCATTTGAATTTTTAAATTCGATTCTCGAAATAACTGAAGTATTTTATTTAAATCTAAATATCTCAAAAACATTACTTCCTGGACAAAAACTGTACGCATTATGGAAAGCTCACATTTTAAATATTTATAGCTATTTTTGCTTTGCAAAATAAGTGGCGATCAGTATTTTAGTAGGACCCTTTTTAAACAAACAATTATATTTCTAAAATAAAATTTTATTAAATTTTTTGATAAAAAATAAGTCAATTTTTTTAATTTAAATGCTTCGTAATTAGGTAAAGATTATTGGATCCATGCTCAGGATTAATAGTTTTGTTGTATGACTCAAACGGTTGACTATCAATCAATTCCAATTTGAATTCATTTCCTTTAAAATAAAATTTTATAAAGACAATAAGCGGCAAATTTTGTTTACCAAATAAAGCCTGGATTTCTTTCTGACTAATTGAATGAGGTGGACCTTCGAATGTTTTCGGATCATACTCAAAAGCAACAAGTAAATAGTGAACATGTCTATCAAGTAAAGTGCGCATATGTGCAGCATATTGAGCACGCAAGTCATAATGAAGAGCTCCGTAAGCTCCTCTGTCCCAAACACATTCAAATGGTTTTTCCAATTTGGTGTTAAATTTAAAAAAATCTCCATTGTAAATTTTTATTCGACCATCTTCACTCTTTAAAATTAATAATTTTTAATAATTAAAAAAATTTTAAATTAATTTGTTTTACGCTAAAAAGCTTTAAATCTCCTAGATCTTTGACGGTGAATTTTATGTTGTTCTCTGAAAAAAATTGTTCACATGCCATCTGTACAAATTCCACACCGACCACTTCATGACCAAGCGATGCAAGCCTTAAATATATTTAAAATAAATAAAATAATTTAAAAAAAAATTTAATTTTTACCAAGCCATGTCAACAGCTTTACCACTAAGAGGAAAAAAATCCGACTTTTTTGCTTATTACCTATCATTCGATTTAAATGCTTAACTAGATATGCATTATTTTCATCATTTTTAATCCAGGATTGATTCCAGTATTCAATCCCTGTTTCTTTTGAAACTGACATTTTCTACCATTAAATTTTAAATCCAAAAGGATCCAAATTTAGAATTAAAAATTACTATAGGCTGACTTGTTGAATTATTGAATTTACAAAAATAAGTCGCTTTTTCATATATTCTGATTTAAAAGCAAAGAATGGTCTGAGGGACATCATTTTTGAAATAGCTTAGTTTTTAGTACAATTTTTATATTTATCAAATTTTCAATCAGCAGCTATCTCTCCAATATTTGAATTAATTAATTGAAATATTTAGAAAAAAAAACTGTTTCGTTAGCATTAATTTTTATTCAAATTATAATTAAAAAAAGTAAAGCAAAGTACACTCTGATTTATTTTATGTGATGATTATGCATTTTGATAAAATTAATTCAAATTTATAGCTAAAATGTATTGCATAAAAAAAGCATTTCGTTTCAATCTTTTGATTTGAAAAAATATTAAAAAAATTTTGAGTAATTGAAGTAAAATAATTTAAATTTTTGAAATAAAATAAAGTTTCTCTACTGGATGTTTGTCTTTAACTAGTAAATTTCCAAATGGATTGAAAAGTCTGCTTTCAATAAATTCCACTTGAAATTGCAGTCCTTAAAATATTTAATTTCTAAATGTTTTTAAATTTTGATTAAATTACCAAAAAATTGTCTTATTTCTTCTATTGGAATGGAAAATGGAGGACCAGGATACAAATTTTGATCATAATCAAATACTTCCATTAAATATTTTGCTTTTATATTTAATATTTTTTTAATATGCTCAATGTATCTACAAAATTTAAATTATGTTTAGATAAAAGATTTAAAAATAACATTTAACTTGATCCTGAGTTCATAATATAGAGCAACATAAGCACCTCTATCCCAAACACATTCAAATGGCTTTTCCAAATCTATGCTAAATTTAAAAAAGTCTCCGCTGTAAATTTTTATCCGACCATCTTCACTCTATGAAAATAATTTTATCAGATCTAAAAATTACATTATAAATCTTATACCGAATATAAATTAAAATTTTTTAGATATTTTTTTGAATATTTGATATTATTTTCAGTAAAAAATTGCTCACAAGCTAATTGTGATATTTCTATGCCGACAACAGTGTGACCTTTTGATGCCAGCCTAAAAAGTTATATCAGCAAATTATTATTTATTTTTTGAAAACTTGCCATGCCATATCTACAGCTTTTCCACATAATGGAAACAAAATCCGGATTTTTACATCTGATGTGGTCAAAAATATTTTGAAATTATTAACAAGAAACGGATGATTGCTCATTTGATGGAAGGCAATTTGGTTATTTTGCCACTTATCGGTCCATTGTTCTAATTTCGTTATTGTTGGATCTAAACCTTGTGACATTTTTCTAGAAATTTTTTGCCAGCAAACAAATTTTCTAACAGATAAAAAAGAAATATTTACAAAAAAAAATAATTTTACATAATTTAAAAAAAAAAATGAAATCAAAAATTGAGAAAAAACATTAATTTTCTTAAAAAATTAAATTATGTGTTCGAACGATAAAGAATTTAAAAAAAAATTCAATGAACAAAAAACTATTAAAAAATACCAAAATAACAGGTCACAAATGTAATAGAAAATTTTAAAGAGAAAAAATCTAAAAAGTTTTTAAATTTTTTAAATATAATTTTATCTATTTAAAGCTTTTAGTATTGAATAAATCATCATAATTTAAAAAAATGGTTAAATTATACTTAAAAAAAACATCATTCAGATTTTTTTGTTCATCAGAAATAATATCTAAAACACTAGTTTTATTCTAAAGGAGAAAAATATTTTGATTATCTTAGATCAAATGCTAATTTTTGTCGAAAAATTTATTTTATTTTAAAAATTTATCTAAATGTAAATAATTAAAAAATTAATTCGATTATTTTGTTATAAAGTATAATTTATCCAAAGGTTGATTTAAATCGGATAGTTTTTGGCTAATAGATATTGTTTTTTCACTTTCAAGCAGCTCAAGTTTGAATTCAGAGCCTAAAAAAAAAAAAGAACTCGAATTTAAATTAAATAAGTATAATGATGGTATACCATAGAGTTTTTGAATTTCTTCTTGTGGACAAGAGTGAGGTGGACCTGGAAACAATGAAGTATCATATTCAAACACATCTAGAAGATAGCGAACTGAAGAATCGAGTAGATTTTTCATATGCTCAGCATATCTTAAGTAAGAAAATGGTAAAAATTGCTAGATCATTAAAAAAAAAGATATATTACCTAACACGCATCTCATAATGAAGAGCTCCGTAAGCTCCTCTGTCCCAAACACATTCAAATGGTTTTTCCAATTTGGTGTTAAATTTAAAAAAATCTCCATTGTAAATTTTTATTCGACCATCTTCACTCTTTAAAATTAATAATTTTTAATAATTAAAAAAATTTTAAATTAATTTGTTTTACGCTAAAAAGCTTTAAATCTCCTAGATCTTTGACGGTGAATTTTATGTTGTTCTCTGAAAAAAATTGTTCACATGCCATCTGTACAAATTCCACACCGACCACTTCATGACCAAGCGATGCAAGCCTTAAATATATTTAAAATAAATAAAATAATTTAAAAAAAAATTTAATTTTTACCAAGCCATGTCAACAGCTTTACCACAAAATGGGAATAATATTCTTATTTTATTTTTATTTGAGACTAGTTTTCCTAAATGCTTTACCAAATACGCATGATTAGTTGTTTGGTGAAAACCAATTTCTTTTTTGGTCCATCTTTCTTCCCAAAAGTCTGGATGAGTTTTGGTCTGATATTTTTCTTCTGACATTTTAGTAATATTGGGAACTTTGTTTTTTTTTTTAATTTATATTTAAAATAAAAAATGATTAGTCATTGTTAGATTTGCTTTAGAGAAATACTCTTTTTTATTCATGATACCTCGTTTTTTGCTTATGAAGAATAATAATTAGCGTTTGTTCCCTCCTCACTTTATTTTGCTTATGTAATTTTTAACAAAAAAAAAATAATGTTGAAACCAAAAAAAAATTTATTTTAAATATTCGAATCTTTGTTTATATTTAAAAAATAAAGTATTTCCTTCATTGTGCCGACTTGATCCATTCCGGGATGACAAGGTTTTATTTCTTTTTGTTCTATAATTTCGCAATTAAACAATGATCCAAAATTAGTGATTACTTCATCATGAGATATTGAAAAAGGGGGCCCCGAATATAAAGACTGATCATATTCTACCACATCTAGCAAATATCTCGCATTTTCTTCTAATAAATTTTTCATGTGACTCGGATACCTAATTTATCAAATTATTTAATGAAAAGATTAATAGTAAATTTGAGCAAACATGTCTCTTAATTTCTTTGGTAAAGCTACATACGACCCTCTATCCCAAACAGACTCAAAAGATTTTTCATATTTTAAGCCGAAATTAAAAAAGTCTCCATTATAAATTTTCAATCTACCATCTTCGCTCTTATACAATTTTTTAAAAATAGATTGAATAATCAAATCAGGAAATTACTGTAAATAATTTAAATTGATCCAAAATTTTAATCGAAAATTTTAGGCCATTTTCACTAAAAAATTGTTCACATGCAACTTCAGATATTTCGACTCCAACAACTTGGTGTCCCAACGAAGCAAGCCTTTAGTCATAATATAATATTTGTTTAAAAAAAAAAACTTTAACTGTACCATGTCATATCAACTTCTTTTCCACAACATGGAAAAAGTATTCGGCCATTTTTGTTTAAAATTTTTTCCAAATTTTTTTCTAAAAATCTTCAAAAAGGACTTCGAAATTTGTAATTTTGATGAATTTAAATTACGGATGATTTTTGGCCCTGTGAAAAAATGTTTCTCTATTTTGCCATTTTTCTTTCCAATATTCTGTATAGTCTTCTTTTTCTGACATGTTTTAAAATTTTTGATAAATATTTTTTCATAATATTTCAACCAGTTTTCTAGTATCCATTTTTCTAACGTGTAACAGTGACTCAGCTTTATTATTATCATTTATCAAAAAAAAAACGAAATTATGTGCAAAATTTTATTTAAAAAAAATATTTAAGTCTTAAGCTAAACAAATTCAATTGTATGATCTTGGTTCAGCGTTATTTTTTGATTTGATATTGTAACCACATTATCCTTAATTAAATAAAATAACAAAAAAAATTAATATATTTTTAACTAATGTCTACTTTATTTTCAATATTGCTTGAGTCAATGACATTTCCATCTAGTTTTACATTGTTGAAATTTTGTCCAAAACCATAAAACTTGACTGAATTATAAATTAATTTATCAACTCCAGAATAATTTTTCTGAACTGATATTTTCAGCGACTTAAAATAATTTAAAAAAAACAACATTAAAATAGATTTATTTTTTGCACAAAATTTTACCCTCGCATCGAATTCATAATTTGCCAAATAATGATTAGAACTGGAAATTTCTGATTCACCATCATCCCAAAATAGAGTGCCTTTTGCTTTTTGGTTCTTATCTAAAGCAACAATTAAACCAAAAGAATTTTTTCTCCTTAAAAATTAAATTTAAAACTTAATTTTAAGCAATTTTGTCTTAAAACTACGCGCATTCTGTATTCAAACAAACGCCAAGTTCTTGAGTAGGTACCACTATACCTCCTCTCAAATGAATGTTTATGTAGTCAATTGGAGCTGATAAAATGTGAACTCCTTCTGGTAGTTCTTTACCCTTTTTTTAAGATAAAATTATTTAAAATAATTAAAAAAAAAAGTTGACATACTGTTCGTAGATCGTACCATGCAGCATTTCGCGGAAAATAAGCTCTAACTTCAGTTTTTCCCTTTAGAAAAGAAAATTTTTTAATTTTGTAATTTTAATTTTAGTCAAATTTACAGGTTGAAGAACAGGTGAAACCAAAATGTGTCCTAACAAGAACTGCTCATCAATTTCATAAGTATTGAAATCATCAGGAAATCTTAAAAAAATCAAATAATTGGTTTTAGGCAAAATTTATGATTTTTACTCAAAAAATAGGGCTTTGATTGCAGTTCCACCATTCTGGTTCACATGATACATTAGGGTGTAGATGTATGGTAGGAGTTGGTAGCGGAGTTCAAGCGCTTTTCTTGTTGAATCTTCCAAAGTCTTATTTTTGAAAGACGCCGGGTCTTTTGGAAGATTGCCATTTGCATTGTGATTTCCTGGAAAAAATTCAAGATAAAATAATAATTTAATTGAATAACTCTACTTGAAAATGTATAAAAAGATCCCAATTGAAGCCATCTGGTGCACATTTCGGCATCTTGGACACTGATGAAAAATCCACAAATATCAGCTCCGATCTTAGATTAAATTTTTCTTTAATTTAAAATTAAATTGTTTTTTAAGTTTAAAACTAAATTTTTTCAAAAATATAGAATTAATAATTTTCTTTTAAATTTAATTTTTTTTAAATTTAAATTTTATTTTTAATTCAAAATTAAATTGTTTTTTAAGTTTAAAATTTAATTTTTTTTTTAATTTAAAATCTTTTTTTTAGTTTAAAATCTTTTTTTTAATTCAAAATTAAATTGTTTTTTAAGTTTAAAATAAAATTCAATAATAAAATTATTTAAAAATTAAATTAAATTCTAACCATTGGTATTCCAAACATGTTGTATTCGATAGCACCAATGATGGACATTTTCATGTGTTTCCAAGTCGCATCGTTATCTCCTAGCCTTAAAATAAGGTCTAAAATTTAATGATTGAAGTTTTTTTTTACCAATGTGCTGAATATTTTCCAGTTCCGACAAAATTTGATCGTGTCAGTACAAACGGTCTTTTGTTGGCTTTTACTTTTTTAAAAGCCCTAAAAAAAACTAAAATTAAAAAACAAAAAAGATTAATTTATGTTACTCATAAGTGGCCAATGCTTGAGAATGACCATAGAGATTGTGGACGTCATAGTGGTAGTATTTATTTCCTTGGAAGGTATGTGTACCAATCATGCATAATGTCTTTTGGGAAAGACGTGATTTGGGATTTAACTGACCATCGGAATCAAAAGAAAATGCACTCTCTATAAATAAAAAAACAATTTTTTTTTTATCAATTTATTCTAAAATTACTGGTTCGATATGGTGGATCATCAAGTTTGTTAACTGGACATTTTAGTGAAAAAAATGGATATCTGTCTTGATCATCTTCAGGGTATAACCAATTCCAAGGTTTTAATTCATTGGTTTCAAACGAGGATGGCTCGTTCATGTCTATCCAAATTCCATTCATATCACTACCAGTGACAGGATTTGTTACAAATTCTCTGATTACTTCAGACCACCAATCATGGGTATTAGTATTCATGTAGTCTGGAAACATTAGTTTTCCGTTTGGCCAACACCAAGATATCATTTCATTTGTTCCCAAATTGTCTTGGTCATATGGCTGTAAGTTGTTGGGCCATTTTATATAAATATCTTTTTCCAAGCCTTTTACGTATAGTGAGTTGTTTCTTTCCATCACTAAACCAGGATCCTTAAATTAAAACAATTTTTCAGCCAAATAATGCATAGTTTTTGTTCATTAATAATAGTTAATATATCATTAATATTAAAGATTATTGACCCATTATATTTTCAAAAAAGAAAGTTAAAAGAACTTAAAAAATAATCGAAAAACAATAAAAAAATACTTATTAAAAATAAAATTGGAATTTTTTTGAAAAATTTTATTGAAATTTTTCTTAAATAAAAATTCACAGTGTAACGAAAAATTAAATTGATTTAATAGCAGATTTAATATTAAGAAAATTTTAAATCTTCTGAATATATTTTGTTTTATTACTTAAAAATTGTCATTTTTTTTTTATTTATTTATTTAAAATTTAAAAATAACCAACTTTCGTCGGTAGGCCGCTTGGAGATCGATCGCTCCCCTTTGGGCAAATTTAGTTTGCTTTTTTTTTTTATGAGTGTGATAATTTTTATCTTTTTTTTTTTGTTAAGTTCAAAACTGTCTATAAAAAAAGAAAAATAAACTTTATGAATTAATTTGTATAAAAATTAGTCTAAAAATAGAAAAATAAATTGCATAAAAATAAGGCGGTTACAAAAAATTATGTTTCTTCTAACAATATAAAAACGGAATTAAGAAAGCTCAATAAATCTCTAAATAACAATAAAAAATTGAATTCTTCTATTCTCAAAGATAATTGCAAATAAACACAAAAAATTTTAAATTCTAAATTCAACGTTTTGAAAAAAGACTCCAAAAAAAGGTAAGCCTGTTTTCTATTGATCAGGGAACAGATAAAAAATTTAAGAAATTGTTGAAAATTGAAAAAATATGTTCATAAAAAAGATCCAAAATTTATCTCGTCTAAAATTGCTAATTGGCATTCGTAGGAGATTTAAATTATTAAAGGTGTATTTATAGGAATTAGTAATGAGCTATATTAATTTTAATGGTAAGTCTATTTATTCAATTTAATAAAAAATGTGTTTTTTATCGGGATACTAAAATCGATACAACAGCATTTAAATAGAAAATCAAAATTTTTCATTTGTTTCTCAAATTTAGTGAAAAAAATGAAAAATTCAATTAAATCATGATTCAAATTTTTGATCCTAATTTGATCTCATATCATTAAGATTAAACATATAAATTTTAAACTCAATTTTTCATCTTTTTATAATTTTTTTAAATTGAAAAGAGAAAATATTTTAAAATTTAATTTTTTTTAATTTGCCAAATCTTTCGGAAAGGACTTTCCATTAGATTATTTTTCAAGTATATTCACATAAACTTACGTAAAATAATGCTAATTTTTGTAAATTTGCATAAAATTTAAGTACCAAATCATCACTATAATTGAAAAAGAAATCTATCATTTTCTACCTATTTAAACTTAAGTGTAATTTCTGAATTATATTCGGCTCTGATTTTAAGCTGTATTTTAATTATAATGTTTCATTTCTTTTTTATTATATTTTAGCTAGAAGCATTTTTTTATTTTGTAATTTATCTTTATCAAATATTAAGTTAGCTATTATCTTACTATTTAAAATTCACAAGTGTGAAAAAAGTTAGTTTTGAAACTTAAGAAATTCAAAGAAAAAAATTTTCCCACGGTCTTAAAATATCAAACAGTAAATATCAAACACAATTTTTCACACATTTTATGCAATAATCTATAACAATAGACAGTATTGTTATAGATTATAGATTATTTTATTTTTTTTATATTGCATCAATCAAATAAAAAAATGAACTGAAACAAAGATTATCAATTTACGTTACAACAAATGATTAGAAGATACGTCAACGATGGTACTATCATTAGAATTATTAGAGAACGACTATGTATTTAAATTTTTTCCTCAAAAAGCTGCTTACAATAAATAAAATAAAAATTGATTAAGAATTATATTTAATTGATTTATTTTCAAAAAAAAACATCAAAAACATTTTCTTTTGGAAATGATATTAAACTAAAGACAGACATTTTTTTTAAAAATTCAAATTAAAAGAAGAATATATTTCCAGTTGTAAAAAGAAGACTTTGACTGGTTAAGAAATATTTGGCGCTGAATTTTTTTTTAATATAATAGTTTTTTAATTAAAATAATGATACAATTTTGAAAAACATGAATAAAGTGCAATGATTCAAATTTATTTTTTAAAAAATTAAATGGAAGATAATTTTGTAAAACGAGTATTACTTTTTTATTTTAAAAACAAACTGTTACCATTTTACCCATGTAAAGTAGGCTTTTGGTAATTTAGATTTTCAATAATTTTTTTACTATTATGTAATTTTTGCTTAATTTTTCCCTATTTGTTTAATATTGTAACGAATAAATCTTTCTTAATAAATTATAATCTTTATTTTTTTCGTTTCCCAAAATGACAATCTTTACACCTCTTTTCATCTAAAGCTGATTATATTTTGTACATGAGTCATTTTACATGAGAATCAAAATTTTAAATACAATTAATTAAATAAAAAATTTTATAACTGATCATTTATTTTTATTTTACTGTTTTTTTATCTGTAATTTTCTTATCGTTTATTTTTTATTTACTGCTTAATTTTATGGGGAGTTTAAAATAGCTATAATTAAAACGGCATATAATTATTACCTGTGTTTATTTTATGTAAAAAAAAAACTAAAATACTGAATTTGGAACAAAATTTTTTATTCATTAGTTTTTTTTAGAAAAATATAGCACTAATTAATTAAATAGAACAAAAAAATAAAAATAAAAACAAAATATATTTTTTAAGGACAAAAAAATATTTATTTTTTTGTGTTTTTTGATCGGGCTGGTCTACCGCGTTTTTTCTTTATTACTTCTTGAGTGTTTTCCAATCTCCCCTTTTTGGCTAATGGCTGCTCAGCTATCTCCTTTTCCTCTAGTTTTTTCTTTAGTATTAGCTTCAAAGGCCTGATCTTGAGATATGTTATTAGGAATTTCTTCAATTACAGGCATTTTTTTTTTATTTCTGAGTTATTTTAGAGATTTATTTGATTAACTATATAGAACAAGAGATAAGGAAGAATAAAAAGTGTTAATTTGATAAACAAAACAAGAAAGATAACAAAAAATTTCAAAGAGGCAATTTTTTCGAACATTAATTTTTTTAAGATTAATTAATAAATAAATTAGGTTTTTTTGATTGAAGAGTTTCATTTCAATCAATTATGTATTAATAAAATAAAATAGTGATCAATTTAAATGTTATTGACATTAATTACAAAAAAAATCTAAAATGTTTTTATTTTGTTCCTAATTCAGTATTTTAGTTTTTAAATTGCATGTTATTGTTATTTAAAAATATTATACGCGAATTAAAACAGCGTACAGGTATAAAAAAAATATCAAAATACCTCAATTAATTTTTTTTAAATAAAGATAAAAATGCTTATATTTATTTTTTTTAAAAATAAATTTGAATCTTTGCATTTTTTTCATAATTTTCAAAATTGTATCATTATTTTAATTAAAATAATTTTTATATTAAAAAAAAATGCAGCGCCAAACATTTCTAAAATATTTAAATATTTTATGCATTAATTTAATTCTTAAAATTGTATTTAAGTTTTCTTAATCAAATTAATGATTGTGAAATATTATCTTTCAATCTTACACATCAAATGAAATAAATTTTTTAAAGAAAAAAAAGTTTCCCATTAATGGGGTTATCTAGTTTTAATTTAAAAAGAAAAAGTTTTATCAAAAAAACTAATTTTTTTTGTTGAAATTTTTGCATTTTAAAAATAGAAACCTAAAAAATTTTCCATGAAACAAAAATTTTAAAATATTATAGTTACCACAATTAGAACAAGTTTGGTACCATTTTGCTCTAAATCTTTCTGAAAATCGCTTAGACCAGAGAAGTTCAATTGATTTACTGTCAATATACGGTATCCAATCATGTACTCAATATCAATATATTGAACATCCTAATAATTAAAAATGAGTTGTGTAAAAAAATTAATTTTAAATTTAAAAAAACTTGAGGTAATCGAATATTTCGGGTTCGTGAAACCACATCTTTGACATCATCCAAATTATTGTAGCCCCAGCGACATATTTGAAATCCAAAAGACCAATATCTTAAAAAAAAGCACTAAAAAAAAATTCTTATAAAAAGATGATTTTTTACGGTGGAAATGCTGGACGACCGATTAACTTTAATTGAAAAATTTAAATAAAATAATTTAAAAAAAGTTAAATGTAACATTATGATAGGTCTTAAAAACATCCTCTGGAGTATCGTCAATCACAAAATATAAATCAAAAATTCCACCAATAGTCCTCATGGTAAGACTTGGTGTAGGTGTAAATAGATACTCTAAAAAACAAAAAAAATTTCATAACGCTTATTAATTAAAAAATTTTACAAATTTAATTTTAAATAAAAAATTTTAAAAATTTCTTTATTAAATTTACCCATTGCATTGCTTGTGTAGAATAAAACCATGTGGCTTTTGTTCGAATTTTCCAAAGCGTAATAAACTGGCTGAAAACCATAGTTGTTTCGGTTGTCACCCCATCCCGGTGCATTATCTCTGGCAAACATTCCCCACGATCTAAAGTCTAAGTCATGAGCCAACTTTTCATGATTATTTTCACCAAAGCCAAATATGTGCTTAGATGGTAGCTTTGTTGAAATCTGCAGAAATTGATTATTGAACACAAAAGCACCCATACTGGTATCAAAAATAGCCTCGGTTGTAGACTTACGTAAAATTTTAAAAGTAAACAAATTTGTATTTGGATCTACTGAATACTCAAATTTTGCTTTGCTTTTAGCTTTGTCATCAATCAAAGGAATCTGGTTAAGTTTGTAGGGAATTTCGTAGCGGGTATCATCATCGGCATCAACTATTTTAACATGAACAACATTGTCAGCTAAATATTCAACAGTTAATTTCAAATTTTTTATTTCTTCTAAATAGGGTGATTTGACCAAAGGTGATTTTTTGAGCATAACAGTTTCTTTATTAATTTCTTGGTTAATGGAGACATATTCATAGCCTAATTTGGTCCGATTGAAAAAACAATCTGGAACTCTTTGATACCCAACTGGAGAGTAAATGCAACCACGGACCTCTTCACACTGGTACTTGGTCAAATTTTCGAATTTGCTCTCAGCCTCCAAAAAACAATCGATTCTAGTCTTGTCATCATCGGATAAAGCGCTTGGATCATATGGTTTTTTTGTTGGCACTGAATTTGTTGTCGAAGTGGACACAGTAGTCGTAGGAATATCACATTCAGGACTCTCACGAGTCAGCACTACGCTCACAACTGGCACAACAATTGCAATAACAGCTACAGTGGCAATTCCACAAAGTATTAATAATGTTCTTTTTTCCATGTTGTTTGAATTAAAATGTTTTCAAATATTTAAATATACCTAAGTTTTAAAATTTTATTTTCTTTTAGATATTTTTGAGTCATAAAAATAAATTGTTTCTCTGATTAACTCAGTTGGAATTATTATCTTTAAATAGATAAATAAAGTTTAAAATTTATGGGGTGACACAAAAAAAGTTAATGAAATGGAGTGATGACTGATTTTTGAAAAGCTAGATACTTTTTGGTTTAAATTTCCTTTTGAATGGCATTATGTGAGCAAATATTTGGTTAAAGATCTTTTTTTGAAAATATTATAAAAAGAAGTTTAAGTAAAGTTTTAAAATGTCACAAAAATACAAGGTGTGCTAAATTTTTGATTAATCAATTACTGTATACCAATGTGTGGTGAGATAAATTTTTTAAATTAACTTTACTTATGAATCTTGTTTAGATAAAGGTTAAAATTTATTGCTAACCAAAATGTAAAAAAAAAAGAATTTTTCTATAAAACTTTTTTTCATTTTATCTCTGAATTATAAAAAAATGCGTAAATATCGCACTGCAATAAACTATGATAACTAATTTTAATCTAGAATATTTTTAAGACATAAAATATTATTTCTTGAGAACATTTTAGATAAATTAGAAACTATATGTTTATTTTAATGAACTAAAAAAATATCAACTTTTTATATAATTTTATAAATTTTATCATTTTAAAAATAGATACAAAAATTAAAGAATAAAGATAATTTATTTGAATTTAATTTGATCAGCAAGATCGGATTGAAATATTTTTTATCTTGACAGGCTTTCAAAGTTTTTATTTAATAAATTAAGCGGGGTATTACCAAGCCAAGCTGCCCTTTCTTTACACAAATTATCTGGCAGATTGTGTGTCAAACTAGATGAAAATAATCTCAGACGATTCTATAATCATTTCAGTGGTCAACTGTGCTTCAGCATTCTTTCAAAATGACATGAATTCGAGATCAAAATCAAAGTAAATTTGATCTAAAGTTTAATTTCATTGTGGGTATTTTAATGATCGAATCATGATTTGGTAAATAAGAATAAATTTAAAAAATTTATTCTTAATTTAATCTATAGAATTGAAAGCCCATTAGACTGGTCCATTTGGCGGTCAAAATTTATAGTTCTAGATTTTGTCTTCAGAATTGAACACTTGACTGAACACGGACTTAAGCAGTTGCTGCTTTTAGAGTTGGTTCACTTAATTTTTCTCCTAAAATTTTCAAACAACTGCCATGGATATCTCTGGTAATTTGTTTAAGTAATCCAAAAAGTCTAGAATGTATGTTCTTTTTAATTTTTTTTCTTCAAATTAAAAATCTTGTTTAAAAATAAAATAAGTTCTTGAAATAAAAAAACATATTTTTAGATTGGAAAAAAAAAATTTTAAATTTTTTAAATTTATTAAAAATAACTTTTGTAAATAATGTTGCATCTATTCTAAATATTTAAGAAAAGTTTATTTTCAGAGAGTTAACATCACTTCAATTTTTTATCAAATTAAATCAATTTAATCAAATTTAAGCACTATTATTGGACTTATAGAACTAATTATTAACAACCAGAAAAAAATTAAATTTTTTTATTTTTTTATTATTGTATCATACTCAAATTCAAAAAAATCAACATTAGTTTTTAATTTTCTCATCATTACTCCAAAAACATTAATTTTTTTTTGTTTGGCTAACTTTTTTTTTGGTTTCGATAATTCAGCTTATAAAAAAATTAAATCCAAAATTTTAAATGAATCTTTTATAACAATCTTTGATAACTTTTATTTCTTTTATAAAGACAGTTGTTTTGAATTTTTTGTAAAAAGCTTTAGATATTAGAATCAATTTTGTGATCAATTTTTATTTAATATATTGTATGAAAAATTCCCAGGCTGGTTTGAATGGAGATTTTGAGAATTAGATTTTTTCTTTAAAAGTAAAAATATAATAGCAAATGTCCTAAAAATAAATGAAAAAAAAAAGAAAAAAAAAACAAGACATAATTAAATCTAAGATGATAAATCATTTTTACAAATCAAGCATCATGAAAATGATGACAAAAATTTGAACACTTGATTCTTTAGACATGATTTTCGCGCAAATTTTTTTATAAAATATCCCATCAATGTTAGCTACTACAGCTAATTAGTAAATATTTTTTTTATAATCAAATAACTATTTTAAAAATTTTAAGTTAATTGATTTAAATTAAAATATTTTAAAATTAAAATATTTAATTTCAAACTAAATTTAAAATGTCATTTTTGCTAAATAATGAATCAATAAAATTTGATTATAAATTGAAAAAAATTCTACAAAAATTTGAAAAATTTGTAAAACAATAGAATTAAAGCAAATCAGATAAGTTATTTTTTTCTGTCATATAGAATAAACTATTCTTCCATCTTTAAATTAATAACTATTTTTAATTAAAATTTTTTTTTGACTAAGTTGGTTTTTAAAAGCATTTAATTATTTAAAAAATTAAAGCATTAAATTTATTAAAAAAAGACTTTGACTTTTTCAGTATGTTCTTGTAAAAACTTAATGATGCATAAAAATATTAAATTCTTAAGACTATTTTTGAATACAATAATTATAAAATGTCTTTTAATCTAAATCTATGGAAAATAATAATCCTAATGGTGCTATCAATGGTGTTTTTTTTGGCAATTAATTTTAACTTTTCATCAAACAAATCGCTTCAAATCGAGTTCAAACAATCAAATAATAGCCTTTTGCTTTCATATCTATCAATAAATTTAACATTTTTTGATTTTTAAGCAATCGATTCAGACAGTACGAATACATGAATTATCACCTTAAATCAATCATGTTATTGATGTCATCATAATCTCAAGGAATAAAAAAAAAAATTTTTTTTGATCATTTGGAGTAAATTTTTTATTGAAATTTTTTTTTTAATAAATAAATTTACCGCAAATAATTGTAATTATTTAACAGATATTTATCTAAAAAACAAATAAGAATTAGTTATAAAAATTTATGAAAATTTTAAATTCTTTTACTTTGTTAGCAATATCCATGGCATCAAAGTCCGGAGTCAATTTGATGTAAGCCTTTTTCTCTCCATCTGGTCTTACCAAAGTGTTAATTTTGGCAACATCGGCATCGTACAACTTTTTGAAGGCGCCTTTAATTTGTGGCTTGTTGGCTCTGATGTCAGTAACAAATACCAAAGTGTTATGGTCTTCAATTTTTTTCATGGCAGACTCAGTTGTCAATGGATACTTAATAATGGCAAATTGATCCAATCTAAATTTTTAAGCAATTAAAATTTTTTCAAATTTTCAAATTTATATTCAGACAGTACGAATACATAATTATCATTCTAATCATTATGTAATTAAATGTCATCATTTTAAATCAAAATTTACAAACTTGTTTCTTCTTGGAACACTTTTGCGCTGGTATCTTGGTTTCCTTGGCAAAGACAAAGTGACTGGACGTCGGAATCGCACAATGGTTCTGATCTTTCGGCTTCTTTTCAAATGGGCTCCCTTTTGCACGTGTTTTTTGGCTTTTTATTTACAGATCATTAGGTTGAGGCTCGCTTTAAATGTTTGGATAAAAAAGTACCTTTGGCAGCTGCTTTGGCAACTGGGGCGGCGGATTTGGTTGTCTTTTTTGGTGCCATTTCTATTTATTAACTATCTTTAATCAGATAATCTAAACAGGAAAGGGTGACTTTATTTTAATGGCCTAAATTGTTATCGGCTATTTGCATGAGAGAAATACACCGCGTTGAATTAGAAAAAAAGAAAATTTTTTAAAAAAAGTTTCAACAGCGTGATTGCAAATCTTCAAAGCATTCATTCATTTGCATGCATTCACATTTATTATTATAATTAAGCTATTTTTGCACGCAGTAGAGCTTAATATGAACAATGTTTTTTAGTTTAGTCAAGGTAGTTGGCAGAGTTTTTGCATTCAATTTTTTTTTAAATTTTGTTGTGGGACTAGTGAAAGCAAATTTTTTATTTTTTTTGAAACTGATTTTAGAGCTGAGTTTTTTGTTTCATTTTCAAATCAAATTTAACATTTTGATCAAAATTAAATAAATCATTTATTTTTATTTATTTGTTATATTATTTGTTTATTTGTTTTCTGTACCGAGCTAGAGCTCCTTCAGAATAAATTAAAAAAAAAAAAAATAAAAATAAAATTAAAGTTAATAAAATGAGATAAAAATTAAAAAAAAAGTAAAATAAGCTAAATAAATGAAATTTCAGAAGACATGATTTGGAATAGATTGTTACATGTGTTACAGCTTTTATTTATTTTTTTTTTTGATATGTAGTGAGTTAGGTAAAAATCTTTTTTTTTTTTTTTTTTTTTTTTTTTTTAATATATTATAAGTCAGGAAAAAAAGAAGAAATTACTAGGTAGCAATTACACAATGGAGTTGGATTGAATCATTGATTCGCTCCGTAGTTTTATGCCATTTCACGTTAAATAATTTACAGTACATTTCTAAACAAAGTTAACAGGCTGCTTAAGCAGTTTAAAAGCTGCTCATAAACGCTGCTTAAACCGCTCATAAACACTGCTTAAACTGTTTTAAACATTGCCCTATCATTTTTTATTAAAAAGCTTAAACTAACTTAAACATTACTTAAACCGCTCATAAACGCTGCTTAAACCGCTCATAAACACTGCTTAAGCATTGCTTCGAAACATCGTTAACTTTGTTCTGAAATGTACTGTAACTAAATGTAAATTTGGACCAAAAAAATAAATCTTCATAATTTTTTGATAATTCAAATCAGTATGAAATTACGATCACCTCTTACACTTATTTCCTTTTTTTTCAATTTTTTTTAATTTAAAAATAAAGCTCTTAATATTTGTTATGAAGATATATGAAGAAGACAAAATTCTGAATCTGAATCTATAGAAAAAAAAGGTTTATATTAAAATTAGAAATTAAAAATTAATCCCAAAGTATACCTATTTTTTGAAAAATTACAAAAAATACTTTTTTTTCCAGTAAAGCATGTTTTTTTTTAGTTATTTACTAATTATTTTTTATGATAAAAGATTATTGTATTGTCTCATAGAGAATTATGTGACGCTTTCAAATCAATTTACTTATGAAATATTGGCTATAAATTTAACTTGTATTTGCCTTTTTTCCCCTTTTCTTTTAAATATGTTGATTTAAACAACTTTTGCTAAAAATATTAATTTTTTTTACTAAATGAAAATAAATATTTAATGGAAATTTTTTTATTTCTTAATTATTATATACCGTATACCCTTGCAGTGAGATGTGTGCCCTCCCAGTAAAATACATTATCGAAAATTTTCGAGAATTTACGTAAAAAAAATTTTTTTTCGTAAATTTTAAGATTTTTTTACAGATTTTTTTTTTTGGAAAAATTATTTATTAAAAATCTTCGAAAAATTTACGTTTTCTTAGTACTCGTTTTTTTCTTAAAATTATTTGTTTAAAATCTTCGAAATATTTACGATTTTTTTCCTAATTTTTTTTCAAAAAATTTTTAAAAAAAATTTACGAAAATTTATTACAAATCAAATTTATTTTCACATTCAATATTTTTAACTAAATTATTTTAAAGCAATTAGAGATTTTTTTTATTTACTAAAACATTACTTTTTGGTAAAATCTTTAAGAAATTTACAAATGTAATCACATAATTTGTATATTTTTATTTTGATAAATTAATTTTTTGAATAAAATTAAAAAAAATTTAGGTGAAAGACCACCAGGGCTGTTCCGAACGGCTTGCTCACAATTTTTTATTGATTATTGATATATTTTGGCAAAGTAAAAATTTTGCTCATTTTCATTTTGTTCAATCTTGTTTAAAAATTTTGAAAATTATGTTCATGCATGTAAAGTTTGCGGTTTTCAATTTTTCAAAAATATTTAAAAATTATTTAAATTATGTTATATTTTAATTTTTGAATAATTCTCGCGAAATGAGCCTCGAATTCATCCTCACCAATCGACATTTTAATTTTGATAAAGCGGCACTTACCCAAAAATTCATCCAAGTCAAACTAAAACAACAACACGGCAGCGCTTTTTGCAGGGCAATGAAGATGAACATTTTCTGCTCGAACTAATAGTGGCCACTTCGATCCAGCTCGAGCTTAATTTTCTCAAAGAGCTGAGCGAACAAAAACTTGAGCTGTTGACGGCCTGTCTTAATTGTGTCAAAGAAAGGAAGGCTTTGGTCGAGAGTGAAAAAGAGTGGAGCGACAGCATAGGGATTATAATGGAAAAGAGCGAGTGCTTTGAGACCAAGCTCAATTTGGAACTGTTGAGCAAAAAATTGCCCAAGTTCGACCAGTTGTCCTACAACTTTCCATTGATCACAGCCTACATTCGCACATTTCAGCAAAGTTTGAATCTAATGGACCTGAAGCAAATAGAGATGGACTTGTCGCTGAAATTGGAGATTGACCAAGATGGTGCGCAACCTCGGCCAGCTGATTAAAAGTTGTTAACAGGCTTTTATGAGTCACTTGCGCCAGCATTTGGACCTAGACACTGTTGATATGAATGCTAAATTGTTCTATTTTTTGTGAAATTTAATTGTTTTTTGAAATCTTTTAATGATCCCTGTGATCTAAAGTATCTATGTGATACTGAAATTTAAGATTCTCTAAACTTAAATTGAATTTAATTTTTTTCAAAGTAATTTTTGAATAATGAGTTACAAAAAAATTTTTTATTGCATTAATTATTTAGTTAAACTTTCTTAATATAAATAATTTTTTAAAATAATAAAAAAATTTAATTTCAATTTTTTTAGCAAATTTATTTTGTGAAACTATTAGCTAAGCTTTTTAAAATTAACAGAGAAATTTTAAATAACAGATTTTTATTTTGGTCCTATTTTTTTTTCCAGTAAATTCTAAAGTTTATTTTTTATTTTCGTGTCGTACTTATATTAAATAGACCGTAACAATAACTGCTTAGAAGAAATAAACGTTCGTATGATGCTGCCTTTGTAACCTTAACAAATTAAATAAAAAAAAAATTCTTATTATATAAAAGTGCAATAAAAATTTATAAATCTAAATTTATCTAAAAATTTTATTTATTTGTTAAATTAATTTAGATTTAATCAATAAGTTTTTATCACAATTATTTAAAATAATCAAAAGATATTAAAAAACTTAATTTTTTTTTAAAGGCAAAATAATTTAGCTCATTTCATTTTAAAATATTTTTTGGTCAGAATCGTAAAGAGAAATTTTAGAATCAGAGTTATTTATTTAGAAAATTCTATTAAAAAATTAATTAAATTTTGTTAAATATTTTATTTGCCTAAAAAAAAACTTCCTTATTTTCATTAAAATTAAAGTTTTTCATAAATATATATGTTATGTCAGATAAAATTTTTAAAGTTGGTTACTTTTGGTTTTAATTTAAAAAAGAAAAAAATTTTGGAAATTTTAATAAGAAAGGTATGTATTTAAAATAAGCTTACTATTTTTCTTTTAATTTTTTTAAATAAAAAAACTAAAAATCAAAAATATATCTTATTATTTTACTTTTCATTTTAAAGTTTTTAATCAGAGTGTCTATTGGAAGTATTTGTCATGCAGTCATTTGGTTTTTGACTCCACAGTAAACTGTAGTTTTTTATTCTATAGTCGATCAACCGACATTGATCTGAGCATAGATTTTGGAGAAAGCGCATTCACAAAGTTTGATTATTTAGAAGAATATAGCATTAAAGTGGTAAATTATTTTGGGCCTTTGATTCCACATTTTATTTCCAATCAACATCCATATTTAACAACAGGAAAATATCTATTGATAAATACGGAATTCCAATTTGACAGCTTGGTTAATGTTTTTGAATTGTACTCATTAGCAACATGCAGCTCATGTGTATCCATATCAATTGTATCATTTAAAAATGAATGCATATTTGAGCAAACTTGTGGTACAAACATTTCTTTGCTAATCAGTTATGTAAGCGATGAGTGGCTTTTTGATGTGACCAGTGGTTATAACATTTTGAAACTGTAAGAATGGATTTTGGTAGAGAAACATTCAATGGTTTTGATCGAATTAGATTCCAAGGCTAGAGTTGCATATGACATTTATGGATTAGCCAGAGAATCTGATTATTCCATGTCATCGGATTTAATTTCTAGATTAAATCCAATTTTAAATTATCAAATTTATCTGAATGTTTTTTGGCTAAAAAATATTCTCAAGTTGATTTTTCATTCACACATCAATACCTTGGATATGGTTATTACAATATTACATTGACTATTGCATCTTCTAAACTAGAAACTGAAATTTTAATTCCAAAAAGTATAAATAAAAATTTATTTAAAAAAAATAGATTGACAAAAAAAATTTTTTTTCTAGATCAATTTTTAGATGCTTATTGCATGAACTCTGGTAATACTTTAGACAAAACAGTTCATTGTGAAGCAAGTGCGTTAACATTTTCAAGTAAAGATGAGTTTGGTATAAATTATCCGAATGGATCAACAAGTTTTCATAATTTTTCACAATCAAAAACAATTGGTTATTTTGGTTCTGAGATTCCTCAAAATGAATTGGCAGATAATTTACCGACAAAGAAAGATAATAAAAGTTTTATCTAAAAATTTTGAAAACCCCTTGCAATATTTAAATAAAGTACTAAAAATCAATTTTAGATAAATATTTTATTGACTAAATATTAATATTAATTCCATAACTTGTAATTATTGAATTTTTAAGAAAAATTAAGATAATTTAAGAAAATTTGCTTTTTTTTTTATACACTTTAAAAAATTACTTCACTCATTAATTAAAAATTTTGAAAAAATGAATATTCAATTAAATTTTAGAATATCTAAAATATCAGTATCACAAAGAAACTTTAGACCAGAGGGATGGCATTCTTAAAATTAGGATAAAAGATGACGATTGTCGGTACAAAAAGTTTTGAATATGTTAACTTAGCCAACATAGTGAAAAGTTCTTCAGGTACTTTACATAAAATGCTTTTAGATGACATTGTTGTAAGTGAAATTTTTTATGAATAAGTTAATAAATCTAATTATATTCATTAAGATTTCAATTTTACCAATGACGTTAACACTTTTTTAAAACTACCCGAAGTATATTTTTTAAATATTATTTTTGTTGGATTTAATTTATTATTTTGAGTTATTTTAAAAATGATCTCTGGGATCTAAAGTATTTTTGTGATACTGAATTTTAATATTATCCAAAATTAAACTGAATTTAAGTATTTTTGAAACATAAGTGTAAAATAAATTTTATTGTATTTTTAATTTAGTCAAATTTATTTTTTATTTACTAGGTTGTCAAATTGTTTTAAAGTTTAATATATTTTGAGAAAAATAAAAAGATTATAAATTTTTTAAATTCTTATTTAAATCAAACAATTAGCTGACCAGTCTTGTGAAAAAATAATTTTAAGTTTTTTCAAAGTCAACTCAGATACTTAACTTATAACTATATTCAAATTTTTTTTTTTTATTTCCTGTCTGACTAAAATTCAACAGACTCTCAAAATGACTGCTAGAAACAGCAAAACATTTATAATTCTGCCTTCGTAGCCGCAAAAATTTAATCTCAATCACCGCTGCTATGAAATCCAATATTAATTTTACATTAAAACTAACTTTATTTTAATCAAGACTTTGTCTAATAAAAATTTCAGTTTGAAAAATATTTTTCGACTTTTTTGCGATGCTTTTAATCAAAAAATTATCTCTTTTTTTTTAAAGACAACATTGAGTTATCTATAGAATAAATTAAATGACTTAAATGATTGATAAACAAATTGATGTAAGCAAATAAAGCCATCTTTTTTTTTTTAAATTTCTCATTAGCATAATAATTTCAAGAAAGCAATTCAAAAATTGCAACTTGCAATTTTTCAAAGTTTGCATTCTATTTTTGAGCAAGACTGAGCAAAATGAAAATGAGCAAAATTTTTACTTTGCCTATATTTTGTTATTAGCTATCTAATCAGCCCAATTTATATTAGTGGGAGGAGTCTTTTCTTTAGGTTTCAATCTTGTACTTTGCAAGTGTTTACTCAACAAAAAGATTTAATTGGCTGTTAGAATTTAAAAGACGTTTTTCAATATGAAATAAAATTATAACGTTTTTTTTTTTTCAATCCTTCATATTTAGCCTTTCATGAAGCACACATCTTAATTATATTGAATTACTGCTTATATTCACATTCTTATTTTCTAAATAATTTATCTTGCTAATTAATTTTTATATCTATATTTTAGATTATTTTTTTTAATAACAAGAATATTACTGGTGAAAGTCGGAAGTTTTGAGTCGAAAAACAGAAGATTGCTCTCAGAAAATAAATTTACCTTGATTTGATATTTTATCAGCCGATAGATCACTAATTAGAACTTTTTTCTAAATTTGACCAATTTACCTGATTCAAAAGTTCAAAATTTGAGTTTTTACTTAAACTATGCTTCAAATCAAAATTTTACCCTATCTAAATATTTGCGAGGATATTAATCATTTAATTCTAATTAAAAATATTTTGATTTTTTTAAAATATCCTGGCCTTGTCTATTCAATTTAATGAATTTTTTCTTTATTTTTAAAATCTTAAAATTCTAGTTTGATTATAAAACATATTCAACTTAAAAACTGAATTTAATATTTAAATTAATGAACTAAAATTAAAACTAAATAAGATGCATTAAAATTAATGACTAAGATTTTTCGTAAAATTTTCACTTTCATTTTATGTAAAATTGTCAATTTAACTTACCGAAAAATTTTAACTTTAAATTTGCGAAAAATTTTCAACAAGTTATTTCGAAAAATTTGCATAGATTATGACCATCTTCGGCGTTTTTTAACGCTTTTATTTTTCGTTGATTTTACATTTTTTTTTCGGTTTTTAAATTTACTGGGCTTAAACCCGAATATCAGGTTTTAAACCATGCGCTGACTACAATCTAACCCATGTTATAATGATATTAATAAGGAGACCATATCTTTAAACCTGGTATTCGGGTTTGAGTGCATCGTTTATAACCAAAAATCAAAAATAGACCCAGGGTTTATAACCATAAATCAGATTCAAAAGCAGCGTTAAAAAATAAAATCTACGAAAGCGCTAAATTTCGGTTTTGGTTTTAAGAGCTTGGGTAAAAATTAAAACAATTTTAAATTAAAATAAATAATTTTAATTATTTTTTTAATTAAAAAAATATGAGTTTCGTATTTAGGTGCGGGTACAAAAATTAAGAAATATTATAAAAAATTGAAATTCAATGGTTAAAATGATGAAAAATTTTAAAAAATCAATTCTAATCTAATCTAAAATACACCTAATCCAGAGGATAACTATGTTTCTTTTAATTTCAAAATTTCTTGAACATTCATTGATACTAACGTAATTACTCGAGTTTTATGACATGTCATTATTGTAGGATATCCTACAATAGTGACATGTCTTTAAATAACGAACAGTGGTTGAAAATTTCGATTTATGACATGTCATAAAACTCGAAAATACCCCTAAAAATCAATTTTTACTAAAAAATAGTAACCGTAATAGTGACATGTCACAAAACAAGAAAATATAAGGTTTTTACTTTATGTAAATGCTTGTAAGACCAATGATAAAAGAAATTATTAAAATTTGATTAGTTTTATATTTAATATTATTATTATTATTGTCTAAAAAAGCTATGTCCGGGTAAAAAAATATTTGAACGATTCGTTAAGACTAAACTATCTAAAATTTATACAATAGAAAGATTGATTAGGTCTCAAACCCTTTGGCCAACAATTATCACAGACCCAATTGTCACAACTTTGGCATGATAGCCATGAGTCTTGATATTTACTTGATCTAAACAAAAATTTACATCTAAAACATTTCTATGAATCCAAACTAATAACTTCATATGAATATTCGACTGGTTTCGGACTTGTATAATTTTTTTTAGAATGTAAGAACCCAAGTAATCCTTTTAACGATACAAAAACGAGAATTATCGATAAGATCCTTAATTCTCGCAAATTTTTCGCTAATTATCGTTAATTTTTTTATTGCAATAAGCTTTATATCTTTTCTTATCGATACTTTATCGCTGATTTTTTACTTATCATTATTGTAAAGAATAAATTTTTTTTTGTCATTACAGTTTTTTAATAAGCTATCATTCACTATTTCAAAAATTCTTTTGGTTACAGTAGGAAAATTCCTTATTATGAATTTGTGATAAATTAGCATAATTAGTGATAATAGATAAATTAATTTCAAAATTGATCAAAATATATTTTTGTATTTTGACTACCTCTCACAAGACCCATCAAGCCTATGCGCAAGCATACTGTTTTTAAAAATATAACCCTACAAGCCTAAAACATTTTAAATTATATTTTTAGATCGTTGCCCGACCTAAAAACACACCAGTCGGCATTATTTAATTGATTATAAAATTTTGAAATAAAAATGTTAATTGGATAACCAATTAATTTTTTTTATTCATAGAAAAGCTTTAGAACATTTTTTTAATCCTCATGAACACTTTTCTTCACAATATTCATTATTTAACAATAAAAAAAATAGCCAATAAATATTGAATATTTTTATTCGCTATAAAAAATAATTAAATAATTGCAGATAAAAATAATTATTGAAAATTGAAAATAAGACAAAAAATATTTCAACACAATTATTATATATACAACTAATCAAAAAAATCAGTTATTCAAAGAAAACAGTAGAAGATTTTTTTTTAATTTTAGGTTTGAACATTGTACGCTAAGCTTTTTTGAATATTGAAATAAAGTTAATTTTTGGCGTAATTAAAAATCATCATTTAATCAAAAACTGTCAAATTTTAATTTTTGATTCGTTTAAGGTAAATTGTTTAATTGACTCTAAAATATTTTTATTCATTTCTTTTTTTGAAGGATTAATGGCTCTGGATCTTTTTTTACTTGGGACGCTAATTGTTAAATAGCAATAAGTTAAGGTAAACTCAGCACAATAAGTCTAGTGTTGTGAGTCGACTTTAATTTCGACTTTAGAAGAAAAGAAAAGGCGCTATCTTTGATAAAATCCACAGATGTTTGAAAAAAACAAGTCTGATATTTATTTAATAGTCTTTTATCTTAGATTTTTGAGACTTGTGACTTTTAAACATCTCTAGATTTTTTCAAAAAGAGCGCCTATCCTTTTTCTTCTAAAGTCGAAATCAAGGTCGACTCATAACACTAAATAAGTCTCAGACTTATATTTTTACTCGACTCACTAATTGGTTATCAAATTCAACAAAGTTAATTCACTTAATTAACAAATCATGTTTATTAAACTTTTCTTATCTTTTATTAATCTGTAAATAAAGTCATGTACAAAAATTTTTATCTGTATCTTTTTGATTGTATTAAACATTTTTATAATCGCATGCGGGTTGAGTTGAAAAGAAGGTTTTAGACCATTCTGAACTTCCCAAGGGCCACGGCCCTTAAATTATTATTTAAATAAATAAATAAAAAATTTGGAGATCGATTTTTGGTCGGGCTTATTGAAAAATATGCAATAATTAATAACAATAAATAAATGATAGTTAGTATCGATAAATCAACGATATCTGCTATCGGTTCCTTATCGATAAAATTAACAAATTGTGTGGTGACCTTATCGATAAGGCAAAATCGCTAACTTATTGAAAAATTCTTGCAAAAAACGTTACTTGGGAATGAATAATCATCCTAGTTATCGGCTCGTATAAAAAGTTTGTTTATCATAAAATGAGATTTTTAAAATTTATTTATTTATTTAAAAAATAATTTAGGAAATGTTTTTTCCAGGGCAGTTCCGAATGGCAGAGCCTTCTTTTCAGCCCACATGGTTGCAATATGATTAAGATATGTATTAATTATATGTGTATAATTAATATCTAGATTATATATAAATTGTAAATTAAATTTTTGCTAAAAATTTGGCGTGTTAATGATTGAATCAAAGGGTGTTTTAATGATTGAATCAAAGGGTGTTTTGTACTTTAAATCATAAAATGAGATTTTTAAAATGATCACATAAATAAGCTTTCTTTTGTCCTATTCTTAATTGAAAAATTGAATAATTAAAACAGATAAAGAAAATAAATATCTATGAATAGTTTGTTATGGTTAAGTTTGTCACGCCAAGCATTCAAGAAAGTTCAAAGTCGGGTGGACTATCCCCATGAACCCTTTTTGGGATCAAACATTACAAAAATGGATCTGGGATCATTACACATATTACACATTATACACGTCTTTCACACAAATCCGAATCCCGCTTATTTTCTTCTCGATTAGTCAATAGGATAATATAATTGTTGGTCCTAGAATTTTTATTTTGAATTTTGGAGGTACAGTTTAAAGTTGATTAAAGCTCTCTGAAGAGACCAGCTTTGATAACCCGCATCCTATGCAATTAATAAACTTCAATTAGAGACTATTCCTGTTTTGTGACATGTCACTATTACGGTTACTATTTTTTAGTAAAAATTGATTTTTAGGGGTATTTTCGAGTTTTATGACATGTCATTAATCGAAATTTTCAACCACTGTTCGTTATATAAAGACATGTCTTTATTTTTTTTATGACATGTCATAAAACTCGAGTAATTACGTTATGTTCATTCTTGTACTAGTTAATCACTCGAATTTTATACTATAATGGGTATCTTAGAACTCTGATTTGTCTCGGGTTTTGTAAATCCATGTTTTTTGTAACCAAAAATCACCCGGCTATGCAAGTAGTATTCAATGGTTATCAGAGATTTGGGAGAACTTAAGTTCAGATCAAATAAGAAAAAGTTTTAGTTGTTGTGGTATTACGTATCAATTCAATCTGCATTCCACTTTGTCAACCATTTTGAAAACAAATTCCATGATAACATTCTATATCCGAATCCGAAGTAGCTCAACCAGAACCTACCCAAACGATTTCATCTCCACCCTCAATTGAGCCAACAATTACACAAACTTATGAACAAATGGAAATAACGTCTGCACAAAATTTGGTTAAAAGAAAACCCGGCTGACCACCCAAAAACTCAACAAAAAAAACCCCAATAAGTAGTCGAGTATTTTTTAAAATTTTTAAAATTTTTTTAAAATTGAATTTCTTTCACTAAAAAAAATTTCAGACTTAAAAAAAAAAATTAATTGTAATTAATTAATTGTTTAAGATAAGATGGGCCATCTTATCTTAAATTAATAATGTCTAGTTCTTCAATATAAATTAAAATTTTTAGAATATATTCCAAATTATAATGAAGCTTAACACTTTGGAAAAGCTAACTTTTTAATTTTTCGAGAATTATGTCTAATTTTTTGCTAGAAAAAAGGCGAAAATTGGACATTATTAATGGAAAATAAGCTAAAAAAATATTATAAAAATTGTCATAATATAGGTTGCACGGTTATTATATAAAGAAAAATAAACATAAAATTTGCCTTCCTTCTAAAAGTAGATGGCTAGAATTAATGGTAATACAGATCAGTATCTTAAAAATGATTATCATGCAAAATTATAAAAAGTATTTTATTATTAATTTATTTGAGTAAAATGACTCCCGGTCGAATAAACTTTAGTAATAATAAATTATAAAAATAAATTATAAATTGTTTTTTCATTTCACTAATTTTTAATCTACCAAAAACTAAATACAATTATTAAGTTGAATTTTAATAAAGCAATTTTAAAAAATGATTCAATTTTATTGCCAAAAAATTTAAAATTAATAAAAATGTTAAAAAAGGTCAAAATATTCGTTTTGCATTTGATTAACACTTTACTTTTTACTCAACTATTTCGATATATTTTGATACAATAATTCTTTATGAATATTTCTTATCTGTTTTTTTAAACTTCATCATCATGACCATATATTATAAACTTGAAAATTTTAAATCAATCTGATAAATCACCGTTTGATAATAAAAACCCTTTGAAGGTTCTTTTTCGAATGAAGAATTTAAATTTCAAATTTTTAATTAAAAAAAAATTAAAATCAAAAATTATTTTTTTGAAAAAAAGCTATCAAAATTATTAAAGCTAATCGTGTTTTACACTTGCGTTAATTTGAGATTAAAAAATTACTTAATTTCGTAAAATACATTTTTATTAAAAAGTTTTCATGATCAAAATACTTACCAACACATTAATTTAAGCAAAATACTTTGAATTTTAATATGTTTATATTAATATTTTTTCATGGAAATTATTGTAATAAATCATTTATTCAAATAAATAAAGAGTTTAACAATATGGTAATGACGTCTAATAGGGTGGCCAAATTTATATCTCTTTCATTTTAAAAGATATTTTCTAAAAAAATAAGTTTACATAAAGAAAAAAATGGAGCGAAATATTCAATAAAAAATAAGGCTTCCAGTTTGACTTGGTTACCATAATAGTCCAGTTATTCTTTTTAAAAAATAATTTTTATCAGAATTATAAAAATTAACGAAAAATAAAAATACACATTAATAAAAATAGCACAAATTTTTGAAAATATATAATTAATTTAATATTTTATTATTTTATGAATATTTATAAAAATTCTAAAAATTTGTGAAGTGAATTTTAAAAGTAATAATTTTTTGTACCTAGAAGAGTTATTTAATAAAAAAAATTTATGGTTGCTCTTTAAATGTTTTTTTAAGATTTTGTTTTATTGTGAAACTAGCTAAGTGTTTTTTAATTTAAATTAAAATTCATTTTATAAAAGTTAGCTTTAAAATCATTTAATATAAAAATATCAAATCTTGTTTTAAAAATAAGCACTTAGTTAAAATTTCGCGCATTTTTAAATTTCGATAAAATAAAATATTGCCATTAAATGATTTTTTTATTTTCTTTGAAAAATAGTGGTAGACAGACAAAAATTATAACAATTTTTACCGTAAATACACTTTTCACTTCAAAATCATTAACACTAATGAATTTTTCTTTTTCAATATAATTTTATTTTAAATTCAAAAAATCTTAAAACACTTTTTATTAACTCTAATCTATAATTTTCATGTTTTTTTAAATTTAAAAATTTAAAATTCAATTTAATTAGCACAATTTTTTTGAGTTGAAAAATTTATTAAAAATTCTTAAATCACTTTGAGATCAATATTCAAAAAAAAGTGAAATGAAAATTATCTTCTTGAAAATGCCAGTTATTTTAATTTTTTTTTGAATATTTAATTTAAAAATTAAAAAAAAGTGAATACGAATACTTAATATTTCGTGAATTTTTAATTTCAAGCATTTATTTTTATAATAAGTTTTGATTTCTGAAAGCTAATTTGTGTAAAATGAATTATAATTTAGGTAAAAAATTGTTAAAGAAAAACGAATCAACGTTTATGTTTGATGTAATTTTTTTATTAAAATTATTAACAACGAGTACAAATATTGTTTTGGAAGTGATGTGATCAATAAGTGGGTTAAAGAATTGGATTATTTTGTGGCAAAGAAATTCGATGAAAGTGGCCGGTCTATTTTTTGTTAGATGGGTTCTAATAAAAAATCAAAAATATTTCTAAGAAATTTTTTTTGATTTCATTTTTTTTATTTAATTTTTTGGCATTTTAAAATGAAAATAATAAAAAATTAATTAAGCATCATTTATTTTGGTAGTAAAAAAATATTTTTGTATCAAATAAAACAAACACCATCAGTGGATCATTCATATTAATATCGTAAATCCTTGCAAAATACCAATGGGGTTCTGGTGTAAAATGAATGTAGCAATAAGTGAAAAATATTTTTCAATGTTTTTTTAATTAATGATATTTATTAGAAACCCTGGTTATTATTCAAAAAAATTTTAAAAACTAATCTAAATTAAAAAAATTGAAATTAGAATAGCTTTTAAAGAAATTTTGCAATCGTTTAAGAGTGAAAAAAAATTGCAGTTTTTATTTTTAAATTTCTGAAAAAAAAATCACACTGATGTTTTATTTGAAATTAAGCTTGCTAATTATAAGGCAAGATTTTAATTTTCTTTATAAGCCCAGAGGTCAAAGTGAAAATGAAATAGAACAATAATTAATGCCTTCGAGACGAATTAGAGTTGCCTAGTAATACCAATTAATAAAATTTATTAATTTACCGCAATTAATATATCAATCAAACAAGTAGAGTAATGTTTAACAACTGATTTAACTTAGTAAATCAACTCTATAACAAAAACTAAGGATAATTGAGTCTTAAGGCTGAGCTTGTGGCTATTTACACACCAATACCCCGGGGTTATTTACAATGATTTACGGTAGGTTATAACTTTATTTATTTAAAAAAAAAGTATAAATAAAAAATTAAATTTGTTTTAATTTTTAAAATTAATTTGGTGCATAAAATTTTAAAATAAAAATTAAATATATTTAAAGCTAATATCAATTTTTGATCAATGACGAATACGTTTTTTTTTCCCATTTATTGAACTATAAAATGAAGAATTTTCCTCAGTATTTTCAGTATCAGACTCACTTTCATCATCCTGTTCAGTTTCATTCCTTTCATTCTCATCACTATCATCATCACTATTATCATCACTATTATCATTACTATCATCATCACTATCATTATCTTCATCATCTTGATCACTATTTTTTTTGACTTGGTTTTGTTTTTTTTTCGGCTTAAGATATTGAAAATTGTCAACAAATTTTTTTTCCGAATCGCTAACCAGTGTTTTATTCTCATTAATTAAACAATATAAAGCTCCTAGTTTTCCTTGAAAAACAAGATGGCCATGTTTTTTACCTTTACCAATATAAATTCCTACTTTTTTCTTTTCATTCTTTTCTTTGTCTTCCTCAACATCCTCAACATATTTCCAATCAGAATTACCAAGTCGTATTTTCTTACCATTATTAAACAAAAACAGACCTCCATAAACTCCAGTGAATACTTCTTTGCCATGAAACTGGCCCTCTCGGGTGTAAATACCAATCATTCTGTGCTCTTGGTCGTACTTGTGCACTTTTCTTGGTTCATTTGACTTAAGCTTTACTTTAAAAATATTTTCACCCTCTGGCAATTGGTTCATGTGCTCAAGATCCAAAAAATGAATCTGGTGTCTCTCTGTTTCATTTAAATAATGTCTAATGTGATTTTTGAGCAAAAAAAGACCACCATGAGAATCTTTGTGGACGCGAAATCCCTTGAATATGCCAACTTCGTCCGATGCATGCTCCATTTTTGATAGATGGTACAAGATTGTTTAAAATTCTGGATAATGTTTCCAATGACAAATAATTTTGTTTTTATAGTCTGACGATACAGCTAACTTGAGCTAATTATGTAATATTTTTAGAATGTAAATAAACTTAGAAAAAATTTTCAAAACAAAATTCATTTAGATTAGCTAGAATTTTTTTAGTTTAATGGAATGGAATTATGTAACACTTCTTAGTGAGGATATTTTTTATTTTATAGAAAAAATCTAGGATTTCATTTAATTAACAACAGCAGAAAATTTTGACTCTTTCCTTGCTAAAAAAAGTACTTCGAGCGAGGATCGAACTCGCGACCTTCTGCGTGTAAAGCAGATGTGATAACCACTACACCATCGAAGCTCACATGAAAATTAAAAAAAATAAATAAAATCTATTTTAATAAAAAAAAAAATTGTAAATCTCTTACAAATATTTTCATTGATGCAAAAAATGTGTTTTTCATATTATCTATCTTTAGAATTTATATTTTATTTTCTATAAGTCACTGCTTCGATGGTGTAGTGGTTATCACATCTGCTTTACACGCAGAAGGTCGCGAGTTCGATCCTCGCTCGAAGTATTTTTTTAAAGAAGGAAAGAAGAAAAAAATTAAGCTAAAATATGAAAAAAATTCGAAGTAAAAAAACACTCAAATACTCTTTATTAATTAGCTTTGATAAAAATTTTCTTTTTTAATATCAATATTTATTTAAAATATATAAACTTTTGATTATTGAGATCGAATTAACAGAAATCTGAAAAATCGATGCTAAGTAATTAAATTTTGAAGAAAGAGGAAATAAAAATAAAAAATAAAATAAGAAAAAATTGATTTAAAGTTGTTATTTTATTTTGTACTATATAAAAATGAATAAATTTTCTTCGGTTAAAAATGACTCGTTAATACAACTTTGGATAATTGTCAATTTTAATTAAACATAAAAAATGAAAATTTAATTACGCATTAAAAAGAGCATATAATTATTAACTATATAATAATTATTCTCATGGACAAAAAAAAATACTTATGTAAGGAATAACTATATTTATTGATATTAAATGTCGAAACACTTAAGCTTTTTATTATCCTGTTAATCGTTAAAACTTAACTAAATTTAACTTATTAATCAATTTACGTGAATTTTGTAGATCTTTTGAATTTCATCCTAGTCCATATATATTTTGATTCATTCAAAACTTATATTTTGAAATAAAAGCCAAAGAATAAGAATTTGATTTCCGCCAGTGATTTTAAAAAATAATTTTAAAAATTATTATTTTAAATTTAAGGCACCAGATCAGCCTTTTAAATTTGTCTAAATCACTTAAAATTGGAGATTTACTCAGTTTTCTGTATCTAAATCTTCGAGAATAAAAAATTATTTTTTTGATGGATTTTGCCTCAATGGTCAAGCTTTTGTTTGTCTTAGGAGAAAGTATACAATGTGATTTTAGAAAAAGGCTTTAAAAAGGATAAGTCACCCTCCTATTTTTTCATCCGGGCTTGGGACCGGCAAACGGCATAGTTATGACGGCACCTTCCCCTAAGAAGCACGTGGGGCGTTCATCATAAACAGCGCCACTCATCCTGAGTCATAAAAGACTGCGAACTCGGCAACTATTTAAGCTAGCTTGGAACCACAAACCAAGCGACATTCTCAATTTAAAAAGAGAGAATGCCTTAACTTTAGCGCTTCCAAAGTTACGGCTATCCAAAGAGGGTCAGCTGTAAAACAAGTTCTTGCTCTGCTAAGATTCTATACTAGATGTTGGTCAAAGCCAGCGGCACCCTCATACGACAAGACTAGGACAAAGATCCGTAGATCTATGTACCCGTAATATAGCTCTTCTTGGGACTCGTAGAAGACCACATTTTGTGGCTGCCACCACCCTCCTCTTTTATCATCCTGGGACCGGCTTACGGCAAAGTTATGGTGCATTTAATTCTTATTTTTATCTTTATTTTTTTTATTTATTTAGTTTAAAAATTTTTAAAAGCGCTCAAAAAGAGTCCATTTTTTAAAAAAAAAAATTTTTTAAAAATTTTTAAAAATTAAGAAATTAAATATTAATTTTTGACATCTTTTTACATAATTATAAAATTTTGAATTCATTTTGAAATTTTTAGTAATTTTTTCAGACTTTTGGTATCTTAAAAATGCCATTAAAGTCAGCCTTTTATCAATGTAGAACGTCAAATCTTGGAAGTCGTGATCGAAAAAAAAAGTTGTTGAAGAACCAGATGAAGCATCGTCTTAAACAGTAACTCCTACAAATTTTGATTCCATTGGTGATGAAACTTGCGAAGACACTAGTTTTGAAATTGATGAGATTGCTTATGTTGATTTGAAAATTATTTCAGAAATTAAAGATTTTATTCTTTCGGGAAATTGTTCAAAACGTACAATTAGCATCCTTATCCTTGCCATACTTTCAGCGGTTCTAATAAAATCGTAAAGCAGTTCGGCCGGCCGGCGCGGCCCCGGCCAAGTTGTTCGGCCATCACGGCCGGCCTAGTCGGTCATGTCGGCCAAGGTGCTCGGCAATTCCGGCCAAGGTTTTTGGCCATCTCGGCCGGCCTAGTCGGCCAAATTGTCCGGACATCTCGGCCGGCCAAGTCGGCCATGACGGCCAAGGTGTTCGGCCATGTCGGCCAAGGTGTTCGGCCATTCCGGCCAAGGTTTTCGGCCATGTCGGCCAAGGTTTTCGGCCATGTCGGCCTTGGTGTTCGGCCATGCCGGCCTAGGTGTTCGGCCATGTATACCATTTCATTTTTCATTAAAAATTGAATATATCTATTTTAAAATTTTTTTTTTGATTCAAAAAATTTTATTAATTTTGTATATTTAATTTTGATACCGCTTATAAATTTTATTCTTGGAGTGTTTTACTCTTTTTTGTATTTCAAATAAAATTTAATTTTGCAAATTTATTTTTATTTTTAAATTTAAGCCAACTCTTCAGAGTGTAAAATCTCAACTTGGAAGTGACTTTAGGGTGGGAACACTAAGGTGGAACAAATGTAAAATAAAGTAAATAGTTTATTGGAATCCCAAATTATAACAAAAGAGGTAGTGGTTTATATAGTAGCTAGAACATGTGCTTTAGAAAAGGAATAGAAAACATGCGTTAACAAAAATAACGAAATAAGGACTAGAGAAATGAGAAGTATGTAATGTCAAGCTTTGAGTCTCAACACACCTTCCCCTCAGTAAAGAGTGGTTTAGGTGCCAAAATAACAGGCAAAACCAAAAAGAAAAACATTGGGAACTTTTCCAAAAAAAAAAAGAAAATGAATAGCTCCATGACGTTAGTAATGGAGTCGGCTGTAGGAATTTAGACCCAACCGCGCGCGACATTGTGGGAAACTGCGTTGTTCAGCTTTAACCCATCGCCTCAAGCAGGGCTCGCAGAAGAGGTGTCCACATTGCGTGCTAACCACGCTTATAACATTGCTAAAATCATCCATGCATACCACGCAACTGCCAGCCGAGAAGTTATGACTTTTCGCTTTTGGTAGAGGACTGAGCTCTGCTATCGGGATAAACTCGGCTTCCCGAGTCCTCTCATTCTGGGCTTGCCCCATTTGTTGCCTGACCGGCAACAGTATCCATGTTCGAGTGACTACTGCGTCTAAGTTGGGTGTTGACTCGCGGCTGGGAGTCCTAGCTTGAGGTTCGAGAAGCAGCTGGGTAATTTCTTGGAGACTCTCCACCTGTTCCGTCAGTCCTTGAACCTGGCCGACCAAAACTTGGTTTGCTTCCCTCGCCGCTTCTAGTTCTTGTTGTTGCAGCGTCGTCTGCTGTTGTGACGCTTGTACCTACCTCTCTAATTGGCGGTTCGCTTCCTTTAGGCGGTCTAGCTCGGTTAATTGTTCTCGGTGTTGGGCCATTAGCTCGCGTTTGAGCTGCTCTATTTGTTCGAGTTGACTGAAGACTCGTGGTGTTGCTGGCGTGTCTTGTAGCATGTGATGGGGTTGAGTTGGTTTCTTATTCAGCTCAAACCAAATTTCGGTACCTGGTACACCCTGCCCGTTCAGAAATTCGACGGCTTCCTGATGGATGGCCGGGTTTTCGTACCGTACAAATGCGAAGTTCGTCTTATGGAAGTTACGGGGCGGACCAAGTACAACGGTTCTTATTGTACCTAACCTTCCCGAATACCTATTGAGCTCCTCAATTAGTATTCGCTTTGAATTGGGGACGTTGGGTGTGCCGTGTACCATTAAATCTGGCATGGTGTCCATTCTTTACTTTTGTTTGAAACAACTATTTAAAAAAACAACTACAAAAATTTGAATAACATTGCAAAATGAAAAGTGAGAACATTTTTTTTTTTTTTTTTTTTTTTTTTAGCTAGTGACATAAAAGTGTCTTCTGAATATTTATTTACAATTGCAAATGTACATTGCATCGAATTGGGGTTGACAAAGATTTAGATTTTGGGGCACTGATTAGAGCCACTTAAACCCTTTTAAGTGAGTGAAAGAGTTAGGTTTGGGCTTTTTAGGCTGATTAATTCGACTTTAGAAAAAAAATAATAGAAGGAAAAATATAAGAAGTTAAGATTATCGATGCTGTAAATGTATATTGGCTTAACATTTGATCGTATCAAAGTTCAAGCCGGTCAACTGGCTTGCGCACGCGTTGACTTTTCCGGGTTCCAGTTGAGCGTGCTTCATTGAGCCGCTTCTTAAGGTACTTGGTGGGTTTGTAAGTTTCGTATTCATCTGTTGATTCCAAAACAGCTGTTGGCGATACTTCAAGAGCCTTAGTATTCGACACTCTTTCACTCCGTGTTGCTCTTGCCCTTCCCTTACCACGTGCTGGAACCGGTAAACTACTACTTAATTTCTTGTTTTTCTTAGCAGTTTTACCTTTGATTTCTACGACTTCGTCGTGATTTAATGGTGCTGAAGTTGAGCGAAAGAACTTTTTAAGCCTGTTGTGATGTATTAGTTTTATTTTAGAGTTCGTTTGTTGGTACTTTTTGATTTTATAGTTTACTGGCCCAATTTTCTCTAAGATACAATATGGTCCTTCCCATTTCGGGGCTAGCTTCTTTGATTGGCCAGTTTTAACCGATGGCTTATTAAGCATTACCAGTTCACCAACTTGGTATTCCATCGGCTTTATGTTCCTTTCATAGTAGATCTTTGATTTTTCTACTTTACAATCACGGTTGGATTCCACCACTTTGTAAACTGCTCGCAAATGCTCTTTCAGCTCTTTTACGTATTGGGTCACCATAAACATTTCCGTGTTCTGCTCGCTAACTACTACTAACTCGCCCTCTTCATCCTAGGCTTGGTTCATCTCAATGACCAAATCTAATGGGATTTTCGGATTCCTTCCGTAGACGACTTCATAAGGCGTACAATTGGTTGTTGCGTGCGATGTGTTATAGGCGTTTGCAAGGTACGGTAACAACTCGTTTCAATTGTTCTGGTTGTCATTTACAAAGCAGGACAACATAGTTTTTAACGTACGATTGAACCGTTCGGTTAAGCCGTCGCACTCCGGGTGGTATGGGGAGGTTTTCAATCGGTGGATATCTTACATCTCGTAAACTCGCCTGAGAAGTTTCGATTGAAAATTCTTAGCTCCGTCTGTTAAGATGTTAACACATAACCCATGGCTCATCATAAATTGCATTAGCCGGTTTGCTACACTCTCCGCCGTCATGTTCTCCAGCGCAAATAACGTTACCCCTCTAGAGAAATGGCAGCAAATGACTAGGATGTAAAGGAAACCATTTTTAGATACTGGGAGTGGGCCGGTAATATCGCATGTGATTAGCTGTAGTGGTTTTGTCGGAAGTAGTGGCTGTAGACGTGCTCTTTGAACCCATTTAGGATTTTTAACTTTCTGGCAGACAGGACACTCTTTATTCAGTTGAATTACTTTCGCCTTCAGACCTGTTCTGAAGAATCTGTCTTGGATCTTATCCAATGTTTTTTTAAATCCGAGATGACCGTGAAACACTGAGCAGTGTATAAATTGGAAGATGCTTGTTACCATAAGGGTTGGTAGCAGAGTGAGCTTTCTCCGTTCGCCATTTTCACTTTCTTTATATAAAAACAAAGTCTCGTCAACAAGTCTAAGATGCTCATAGTTGTGGTAAACCGCTCGTTTGAAATGCGAATCCAGCTCTATCTTCTTGAGTGTTGGCTGTTCGTCTCAATGTGTTCGAACTAAATTTTTGGCCCAAAGGATGTCTTCGTCTCTGCCTTGTTCCTCGGCGGTAACTAATCCCTTTGGGTTGGGTCAGTGGCCTCACACTCTGTTCTATTGCTAATGAAATTGACGTGTTTATGAGCTCCGTCCGAGTCATCGTCCTCTGTTTCTGATCGCTTGATAACACAATTAACTCCCTTTTGATTATTGTCTGAGTCCGTATCCTCTTATTCATCATCTAGTCCTGTACCAAGTGGCCAACGTAATAATGCATCGGCGTTTGTGTGCACCTTTCCATTTCTGTACATGATCTTTAAGGCGTATACATTTATTCTAATGATCCATCGTGAGAGTCTAGCGTTGGGGTTCGCACATGATAGAAGCCAGGCAAGGTGTTGGTGGTCTGTGACGACATCAAACTCTCTCCCAAAAAGGTATTGGTGAAAATGTTCCATGGATAGGACTATGGCGAGCAACTCTTTTTCGGTAGTGGAGTAGTTGCGTTGTGCTTTTGATAGGGCCTTGCTGAAGTAGGCTATGGGCCGAACCGCTCCATTCTTTTCTTGAGACAAGACTGCTCCAATCCCTATGTTGCTTGCGTCTGATACGAGAATGAACCTTTTTGATAGGTATTGCAGGATTAGGATGGCAAGGCTTGACAGATAAGTACGTAGCTTCTGGAAGGCATGTTCGCACGCGTCGTTCCAATTCAGGTTCTAATTGGCTAGATTTTAGCAGCCAAAAATCGAAAAAGAGTCATTTTGACTCCTTGGTGCGTCTAGTGTTGAAGTAATGGGCACCCTTCGATATTGTCGGCAGGTTTCCAGCAGCAAAAAACGCATCTGCAAGTAAATCGGCACATATTAAACCTATTCAACCGATTGTAATTGAATTTAACTCAATTGACTCTAAAATCGATGTTTTAGCGACTGCAAAGAGTCTTGCCAGCAACGACCTGTCCAACAAAGTATTTATTCGGTCAGACCGTACTCCAGCCGTACAAGAAACCTTCAGAAAAATATATTCTGATAAAAGAATTGTCAACGAAAACCTGCGTTGTTTCGGAGTCAATCAGACATTTAGAGAAATAATGACTTCAAATTGTAATTGAGAATTAATCCTAGACTCTTCTAGGCTGTATATACCGTCCTCCATTTAGCACATCAGCTGTAAGTGTATAAATCAATTAAGCAATTTTATACGCATAGCAGGCAGTGGATTCAGAGCTTTTTGATGACTTGTTGATTGCTAGTGATTTTAACTTTCCAGAAGTGAAATGGTACGACGATTGGATCAACGCAACTGGCAGCGAGTCGTGCCCTGGAACAAATTTGTAAGAATTTTATGTCAAAACCATTTACAGCAACATGTTTATTTTCCAACCTACATGCAAGTAAATGGACTAAAGAAGAACACGCTCGACTTAGTACTAAACGACTCATCAGATCAAGTTAACCTAGTAATGTCAGGTCCATGGATGAAGAAAGAGATCACAGAACTTGTTAAAAAGAGAAGAAACTTATGGTTTGCCAACCAAAACTCAAAGTGGAAAATTTCCGATAAATTGAAAGAGTACACTTTAATACGAAATATTGTGCTGAATCCAAATGATGATTAAAGCGAAAAGATGACCTATTTTTGGACTTTGCGAAAGCCTTCGAAAGTTTCCACACTAACGACTTCTTCATAAAATCGAGAAGTACGGTAATCACGACAAAATGCTCAACTGTATTAGTGTTTTCTTGTCAAATCGAATACAACGCTTTTTCCTTGGAACATCGGTTCTTTGCTGGAAAAGTGTCACCAGTAGAGTTTTTCAAGGATCTGTTCTAGGACCCACTCTTTTAATCATCTACATCAACGACTTGCCAGAACCCGTCAGCAAGGCAACCAATTGTAAAACGTAAGCAGACGATTTTTTTAATGTTGTCTCCGAATAGGAACGAATTCGATTAAGAAAGAAGATATTGCAAACTGTCTTAATGAATCCTTCTACAACGCTTTCAACACTAGTACTGTAAGTAACCAACCACATCTTTCACCAAAAACACAAATTATTTTTGACATGAACCCATATGATGTTTTCAGCTGTAACAAAATAGGAAAGTTGCTCTCTGAACTGGATACTCACAACTCACTCGAATCTGATATGCTTCATCCTAAAGTCCTAAAAGAATGCAGTTACTCCCTCGGCACAGTCCTGTCATTTCTTTTCATCAAATCCTTGAATGAAGGTGTTGTCCCAGTCATATGGAAGAAAGCCAACGTGACGCCAATATTCAAGAAAGGCGTGTATCGTGGTCCCAGCAACTACCATCCTATTTCCTTTACCCTCAATAATAGGTTGTGTTCCTTGACTTTACCAAAGCTCTCGAATTACAATTTGATTGACCTAAAACTTGTTCAAGAATATATTTACTAGAAGTTAGCTGGGCTGATACTTGGCATATGAAGTTTAACCAAGAAAAATTCAAAATTATGCGATTTATCTCCAAAGACACCCCCCAGATACCCTTTACCATGAAAATAGATGCTTCACACCGGCATGTATTAGAACAGTCGTCCGTGGAAAGAGATTTAGGTTTCATGATAAATTGCAAAATCAAATTGACTGAGCAGATATCCAAGGCTATCCAGACGGCTAATGGAGTCTTTGCTCAACTCAACATGCCTGATCTCAGAAATCTCAATTATCTCTCAAGATTAGCAAAAATAGGTATCCAAAAACTATTCAAAATTCTCAGTAAACATAGCACGGTTTTCCTGCATGCTCATAGTTGAATCTACGTAAAAAACCAAGACTCAGGAAGTAACGCTGCTTGTCAAAGCCAAGAGAAAACGTCGTCACGAACAGAGTAGCATCCTTATTGAACGGGCTACCGCACACTGTGGTTACAGCAACATCAACAAATGCATTCTAGGAAAAGTTTGACCATTTCAGATCACAGCAATTGGTAGTAAATGACTATTGTCGAATAACCCATTGGTTATTTTTCTTCAACTGATTCTCATATAAGATTATAGTATCGCTTTCACATAATTTCATATTATAAATAAGCAAAAAGATAAACTGAGGTTTTCGATCTTTAATATTAAATCATAATGAAAAGAAAAGTAGAAAATAATTAAGTTTAAGTCAAGTATATGGTAATGTTTTTTTTAAACAAAGATGTAATGAAATTCTAAAAATATTAAGAAATGAATGAAATTCTTTTTTTGGAATAATTATTTTAAATCATTTTTTAAAAAAACACGCCAATACCTACTCAAAAATTATTTTATGGAAAAATGCCTTTTTTTTAGGAATTTACGCTTGATTAGTTATTGTTACAAACAAATGCGAATTAAACAAAAAATCACATAGGCAGTTAATCGCCTTAGTGTTTTGTTATTTCTTTGTTACCAACCAGCTATCCGTCCATCACTCGCAGAAAATGAATGCGTTTGAATGTTTTGATTGTAAATTCGACCATATATTTCCTATCCTTTTACTTTTAAATGAGGTCCAGATATTGATTTGTTTTATGAAATTAATTTCAATTTTGAGCCTAAAACATGGATAATTGATTATCTTTTATTTTTGGATTTAAATCAATTAGAAAGTCAACTTATTTTAAAATCAATTTATTTAATCCTTATTTTTTAATTGGCTAAAATTATTTTATATTATGCAGAGGAAAAATATTAAATGGGGAAAAATTACAGAGGGAAAAAGTTTAAAAGGGAAAATTGTAAAAGGGAAAAAACATAAAAGGGAAAAAATTTAAGAGGGAAAAATGCTACTAAATCGTAGAACCATTGGGTTATTCGACAATAGTAATAATAATTTTAATTTTTTATGATGTTTAATTAAAATTGACAATTTTCGGAAGTTGATATAAACAAGCAATTTTTAACCGAAGAAAATTTATTCATTTTTATATAGTACAAAATAAAATAACAACTTTTAATCAAATTTTTCTTATCTTTTTTCTTTTTTATTTTTCTTTATTCAAAATTTAATTACTAAGCATCGATTTTTCAGATTTCTGTTAATTTGATCTAAATAACCAAAAGTTTATATATTTTAAATAAATTTTGATTTAAAAAAGAAAATTTTTACCAAATCTAACTAATATAGAGTATTTGAGTGTTTTTTTAATTCAATTTTTTTTTATATTTTAGCTAAATTATTTTCTTCTTTCCTTGCTTAAAAAAATACTTCGAGCGAGGATCGAACTCGCGACCTTCTGCGTGTAAAGCAGATGTGATAACCACTACACCATCGAAGCTGTGACTTATAGAAAATAAAATATCAATTTTAAAGATAGATAATTTGACAAACACATTTTATGCATCAATGAAAATATTTGCAAGAGATTTACAAATTTTTTTTTATTAAAATAGATTTTATTTATTTTTTTTAATTTTCATGTGAGCTTCGATGGTGTAGTGGTTATCACATCTGCTTTACACGCAGAAGGTCGCGAGTTCGATCCTCGCTCGAAGTACTTTTTTTAGCAAGGAAAGAGTCAAAATTTTCTGCTGTTGTTAATTAAATGAAATCCTAGATTTTTTCTATAAAATAAAAAATATCCTCACTAAGAAGTGTTACATAATTCCATTCCATTAAACTAAAAAAATTCTAGCTAATCTAAATGAATTTTGTTTTTAAAATTTTTTTCTAAGTTTATTTAAAAATATTACATAATAAAAACAAAATTATTTTTCATTGGAAACATTATCCAGAATTTTAAACAATCTTGTACCATATATCAAAAATGGAGCATGCATCGGACGAAGTTGGCATATTCATGGGATTTCGCGTCCACAAAGATTCTCATGGTGGTCTATTTTTGCTCAAAAATCACATTCGACAATACTTAAATGAAACAGAGAGACACAAGATTTATTTTTTGGATCTTGAGCACATGAACCAATTGCCAGAGGGTAAAATATTTTTAAAGTAAAGCTTAAGTCAAATGAACCAACAAATTCGCTGTAACAAAATTTAAAATTTTGATTTTCATAATCAAAGTCAAAACTTTTTTTCTACTGTGTCGTTTTTTGCCAACGCATCTTTTAAGGCATAAACTAATTGCAGAACAAATGTTTTGGTAATTATTTGACCAAATAAATATTTAGGCTGGTAAATAAACATATGGAAATTTTTCAACTAAAGTAATTAATTGATATAAAATTTTCTAAAGAGATCATTAATGAACTTGTTTGTTTGGTATTCGCTTTTTGAATTATTAATAAGAAAGATGGATTGAGCAAGTGATTGTTCAGAAGCCATCGATTGATTTAAAAGTCGTGAAAATTACTAAAATTTTATACCAAATTCACCATGTCTTTTAATTCTTTGATTTAAAAACATGTTTCTAATAATGCAATTTTTACACAATTATACAAACTTTGATAAGTCTTCTGATCAGAAAGCAAAGAATCTTAATTGATCTTTTTTACTGGTGTAGTATTGGCCAGTACTTCAGTCCACTTTGCACCCTGAGACCATGTGTAAGCTTTTAGTTGCTGAAAAACAAGGCGCAGATGCCTTCTTATGTCGTTTTTTGCTCCACGTCTGTAAAGCTAAACTTCGGAGATTAGGTATTTATTATTTATTTATTAATACTAAATAATGCCGCCAGTTGACAGCTGCATAAATTGTAAATCTATTCTTGATGTAAATAAAACATCAAATAATATAGTTGCATATTGTTTTGATAGCCCTAAAATAATGTACGCTAAATTTGGAAAATGTGAAAAGTGTGATATTGAGTACTCTTTCAGAAATTATAAGCTATGTTCAAAGAATGAAACTTTTTATATCCAGCACAAATACCATTGACTTTTCTTGCAACCTCTCAGGAGACATGTATTTAATTAAATTGTTCCGTTATTTAGATGAGCAGATTTTTCGTAACGGAGTTTCATTTGGAGGATTTTCTGACTCTTACAATAATCTTTATCCCGACTTTGTTTCAGCACGTCCTCTTAATCGTATAAGACTAAGGGAAGCTTGGTAAAGCTTTAAAATAAACACTTGCTTTTGATAAATAGACCAAAAGAGGCTATCTTGGATTTCATATCAGATTCTACTGAATCTTTTCTTTAAAAGTACATTAAGGAATGGAAAGATGAACTTACAATTCGTTGGTCTCAAATTCATAAGTCAACTTGCTCTGTCGAGCATTGCGATTCAACAGGTATGTTTCTATAAATAAAACTTCTTAAATTTGGACTAATCTAAATGAACAATTTTTTTAAGTGATTTCGGACGGAAATCATAAAAATCATCGAGAAAGATGCATATCATCATATGAAATAGATTCAAACGATGAAAATGATAGGTGTTGTAATGAGTCACCAATGCAAGGCTGATATTTTTGTTGGAAACATAATGTTCAAACGAATGGCGTTAAGGGCGCAGCGACATTTGATGGTATGTTTTTTTTTGTAATTCTTACTTTAGTTGGAGAATTCAATATTCTTTTTAGATGATTTTATTGATATTGTAAATGAAGAAGTCTTAAATGGTGAACTATTTTATAGGTTTAAATATGATTCAGAGCCTAAGCTTTGATTAGTACCAGAGAAAGATATCCCAATGTCCTTGTTAACCGAGTTTCATAAGAGAAAAAATCTTCGTGACAAAAGTTTAGTTGGTCAGATTGAATTTTGCAACGTCATCAAAGAACTTCCTTGTTTTAATAAATCTAAAACAAAAGGTAAATCTGATTAGCATGAAAAATAATCGCAGAATATCATTTAAAAAAATATTTTAATGAATTCTAACGGTCTCACATGGTTGCGGTATAAATTTAGGATTCAATGAATTAATAACTTCAGAGTCCCGTGCTTGTGTTATCTCTTTATTAAAGGATATATTTGAAATAACAAAAAACGAATATAAATATTGTATCTATGACGACGGTTGCCATCTTGATGAATCAGTGCAGTCCCAGAAAAATTAGCATTCAAATCTAAAGTATCTTATCTTTTTGATCGATCGATTTTATTTGAAGAATCACACGAGAAAAGTAAATTTAACAAAAAATTTTTACAAAAATATTGATTTTTTTCTAATTAATAGATTTGCCATAGAAAATACAATCTATTTTTGCAAAGCAATTAAAGAGCATAATTTCTCAAGCTTGTGAACAAATGTACAGCATCCTCTTGAAATATAAATAAATGGTGATACACATGAGCAAAAATCATTTCAATTTCTTTTTTTTTGGTAATTTTAGATGGGTTAAATATGAGGGCTTTAAGAAAAATGAAAAATGTATCGGAAATTATTTAAAAATTTTTTAAAATATTAAAGATTTTAAATGTAATATTTAGACGAAAAACTATAATAAATACGATATTTACGAATAAAAAAAAATGTTAATGCTTACCTACTACTAAACCCCTTACCCTAACCCTAAACCAGGGCTCGGCCCCGGACCCCGTCTCGTAGTATACGGATTGATCAAAATAAATAAAAAAAAACAAGAAAATAACTTATTTTCTTGTTTTTTTTATTTATTTATTGAATATGGCTAATTTAATGGTTAGATTTCTTTGATAAAGTTTTTGGTTTTTTGAAAAATTAAAAATATTAAAAATTTTAACTAAAACATTTTGATATATGCTTACCCATTACTAAATCCCTAACCTTAACCCTAAATCAGGGCTCTGCCCCTGACCCCGTCTCGTAGGTAGGTCGGGGACCGAACAAAAAATGGAAATTTTTTATAAAAATCGGAAAATCGGGGATCGAACAAAAAATTGAATATTTTTTTAATAATCGGAAAAATCGGACATATTACCTATCAAATATTTTTTCCGATTGAACATATATTGGCAATTAATTGGCTTTCTGAAATATGGGAAAAGTTTTAAGAGCATCTAATAAGAAACTTATTTGACTCATGTGGCATAACAAGCAAAACAGATTATCATGGTCCACTTAAAGACTTGGTTTCTAAAAATTTAGTTTCAATACCTATGTTGATGATTTACAAGAAGGAGATGCTATTTTGGGATTTAACAATGCGGGTGAAGTTGATCCAAACTTTCATGAAGTAAATTAAAATTAAAAATTTAATTTAAAATTTAAATGATGAAGTGGAAGACATAGAGGTAGCTCTTGAAATAGAAAATGAAACGAGTTCTACATTAAATCCTTATCAAAATCAATTAAACCCATTGCCAATTAATTCGTATCAAAACCAACAGCCTTCAGGCTATAATGCACATATACACTTTAGTCAAACACTTCGTGGTACAGTCGATCAAGGGCAGTTACAACATAATACAACACAGAGTAATCAATCTGAAAATCATCACATGAATTTAAAATCAATTTAATCAAGTTTATCATAATCAATCTGAACAAGGTCGCATTCAGTTTGGTCAAATACATAGAGATACATTAGAGCATAGTCATACTCAAGTGCGGTTAGGCCAATAAGAGAGTCAACCTTTGTCAACTTTTAATAGTAACTCTGTTAGTAATCACATGTTTACTCCTGTCACTATTCAAGTGGCTCAAACTTCAAATCCTCAATTAACAGGATGTTATGTATTAAGAGATATAGATGTAAATTCACAAGTAATTGTCAATAATCAAGCGAATAGAATTTTAACGCAAAATTCAAAAAATGTAATAACTGATATAAAAAATGAAACAGGTCCAAAGAAAAGGGGAAGGAAAAAGCTTCCACGTGATCAAAATGGAAAAATTATCAGATCCAATTAAAATTAACATTTCTTTTTGTATTATTCATTTAACCAACTAATTTATATTGAATTATCGCATCGAATTCAATTAATTTTTTTAATTTTTTAAAATTTAACCTTTAATTTCTTGTAAAAATGCTCCTAGAGTAAAGTGCAAAAATAGAAAAAAACTTAGATCTGACTTTTTTTCAACATCGAAATTGGCTATACAATTTTTTTTATTTTTAATTTTTTTAATGAGAATAAAGGCCATTTTTTTGTAAGAATAAAAGCTAAATTTAGACTTTATTAATGGAAAATAACCCTTATTCAAGGTATTTTCCAGCTAATTCAATTTTAATTGTTATAACATAGAAACTATGTAATTAACTCTAAAAGAAAAAATGTTGAATTTGGGCTTTACTCTTAGAGTCCAGAACGCGAGTTTAAAGGTTTTTATTTTTACATTATTTTAATACATGCAAAAAACAATTTAAAATTTGAAAATATTTTAACTTTTAGGAAAAAAGTATTTCAAAGGTGAACAATTATGCCGAAAATTCATTCTTTCGAATTAATTTCTTAGTTTTCTAATTACGATGAATATATTTTTAATGCTGTTTTTCAGCACCCAATTACGTACTCAAAATCAGAACTGGTAGCTTGTACAATTTTTAAACGATCAGTAAATCACAAAATGCGAGTCAATGTGATTTTGTGCTTTCAAAAATTGTCTCGAACAATTAAATGTCCATTTAAAACAAAACTGTGTATTTGCTTAAAACTTAGAGACCTTTAGCTACATGAACATTATTTTTATACTTTGAAAAAACATTACGTCGAAATCATTCAATCCGAACATTATGGTCTAACTCCAAAGGTAAAGAATATAGTCGAGGATTTGATCCATAACTATGATACCAAACCGGAACGCATTCTCATAAGTTTAATGAAAAAATATAAAAATACAGTCGACATCGTGCCTAGCTTGAAACAAGTTCGAAATTATATAAAGAAAAGACGAAAAGTGATTGGAGATAATAATAATTTAGAAGAGCTTAAGCCGTTTATTGAAAATTTAAGATACAAGTTATACAACAACACGTTGATTGTTTTTGGAATTACATATATAGAAAGTAATTTTTTTACAATTTGTTTCATGTTTTCAAGTCACGAAAAAGAACTTGATTTTACGTTTTTTTTTTAAATCATTAATCGATTTGTGCTAAAAATTTGACATTGAATTCACATCTGAATATATAATTACAGATGCGTCGAAAGCAATGGCTAAATCAATTATGAAAAATTTCGAAAAGTGTAATTTGATTATGTGTTATTTTCATTTGCGAATGAAGATAAAGAAACAAAAGTTCAAAACAATGCCACTTGAAAAATACAAAAGTGTGATGTCTGACATTCAGAGTTTACACAATTCGACTTGTTCAGGTTCATACCAACTTATGTTAAACATGGTATTGAATAAAATGAAAAAAAAGATGGTTTGGATGCTTTTCATTAATATTTTAAGAAAGAGTGGGTAGTTTCGGTGTCTAACAAATGGCGAATTTTTCACACATCAGCCAGTTATACCCATACCAATTCACCAATTGAGTCTTACAGTAACAATATCAAGCTAAATTTTACAAAACAACTCAAGTACCATTTAAAAACAGATTTTGAAATTTTTAAAGATATAGTGAACTATGCGTCAAAAGCAACGAAATTATTTGAAACACAAGAAAAAAAAGAAAATATATGTTAAAGGGTACAAATGAAATCATTGAAAAACAAAAGTTAAACGCAAATGGCGGTAATTACTACCAATTCGAATATCATGGCAATACTGTTACTGTGAATACTCGTACTAAGACTTGCACCTGTTATAGATTCTTAGACAAAGCCATGTGTTAACACTTAATAGCAGCTTGTATCCAGGATAATATTGAGCTTAAAGGTTTAAAATTAAATGTAAAAAAATTACAAACAGTAAGAAACTATAGAAAAAAATTATACGAGTCGGTTGAAGAGTGCGATGAGAACGATGTTGAAAAAGTGTGAAAAAGTGTGAAAAAGCGCGGAAGACCGAGAAAAGTGAAAAAAGCTTTGGAAAAAGATGAGGACAAATAAGTTGAAGAATGCAATGAAATTGATGTTGTAAAACAAGTTAAAAAACGCTGTAGACCGAAAAAGTAAATAAGGATAAGGACAAGTTAGTTGAGGATGTATTAGATGTTGAGACTGGAGTTGAAGTTGCCAAAGAGAACAAGAGAGATAGATCAAAAAAATTGAAAACAGCATTGTAGAAAGAAAAGCCTAAAAAGAGAGGAAGACCTCCAAAATCTAAAAAATTGTTTAAAATACTGTGAAAATTAAATAAAAGACTTATTTTCTTTTGAGTGTAAAAATAATTTTTTTATATGATTTATAAATAAATATATTCATTTTTCAAAAAGTTGCGTATTTTTGATGACGAATATTTTTTTTTGGTTTTAAATATCTTTTTTTTGTGTGAAGAAAGCAGTTTTTTTGTTTTCAAAAGGTTTTCACCGTTAATATCAACTTTCGAAAATTGTAAATTTCAATTAAACATCAAAAAAAATTAAAATTATTATTTCTATTGTCAAACAACCCATTGGTTATTTTTCTTCAACTGATTCTCATATAAGATTATAGTATCGCTTTCACATGAATTCATATTATGAATAAGCAAAAAAAGCTTTAATATTAAATCATAACGAAAAAGAAAAGAAAAGTAGAAAATAATTAAGTTTAAGTCAAGTATATGGTAATGTTTTTTTTAAACAAAGATGTAATGAAATTCTAAAAATATTAAGAAATGAATGAAATTCTTTTTTTGGAATAATTATTTTAAATCATTTTTTAAAAAACATGCTAATACCCACCCAATAATTATTTCATGGAAAAACGCCTTCTATTTTTGTAAAAATTTTTCTGAAATTTATTAATATCATGAGAGACTTGGCTATCGATCATTTTTTTCTTTCAAAGAATTGACTGAAGAACTGGCCAATACTACACCAGTAAAATAGATCAATTAAGATTCTTTGCTTTCTGATCAGAAGACTTATCAAAGTTTGTATAATTGTGTAAAAATTGCATTATTAGAAACATGTTTTTAAATCAAAGAATTAAAAGACATGGTGAATTTGGTATAAAATTTTAGTAATTTTCACGACTTTTAAATCAATCGATGGCTTCTGAACAATCACTTGCTCAATCCATCTTTCTTATTAATAATTCAAAAAGCGAATACCAAACAAACAAGTTCATTAATGATCTCTTTAGAAAATTTTATATCAATTAATTACTTTAGTTGAAAAATTTCCATATGTTTATTTACCAGCCTAAATATTTATTTGGTCAAATAATTACCAAAACATTTGTTCTGCAATTAGTTTATGCCTTAAAAGATGCGTTGGCAAAAAACGACACAGTAGAAAAAAAGTTTTGACTTTGATTATGAAAATCAAAATTTTAAATTTTGTTACAGCGAATTTGTTGGTTCATTTGACTTAAGCTTTACTTTAAAAATATTTTACCCTCTGGCAATTGGTTCATGTGCTCAAGATCCAAAAAATAAATCTTGTGTCTCTCTGTTTCATTTAAGTATTGTCGAATGTGATTTTTGAGCAAAAATAGACCACCATGAGAATCTTTGTGGACGCGAAATCCCATGAATATGCCAACTTCGTCCGATGCATGCTCCATTTTTGATATATGGTACAAGATTGTTTAAAATTCTGGATAATGTTTCCAATGAAAAATAATTTTGTTTTTATTATGTAATATTTTTAAATAAACTTAGAAAAAAATTTTAAAAACAAAATTCATTTAGATTAGCTAGAATTTTTTTAGTTTAATGGAATGGAATTATGTAACACTTCTTAGTGAGGATATTTTTTATTTTATAGAAAAAATCTAGGATTTCATTTAATTAACAACAGCAGCAAATTTTGACTCTTTCCTTGCTAAAAAAAGTACTTCGAGCGAGGATCGAACTCGCGACCTTCTGCGTGTAAAGCAGATGTGATAACCACTACACCATCGAAGCTCACATGAAAATTAAAAAAAATAAATAAAATCTATTTTAATAAAAAAAAATTTGTAAATCTCTTGCAAATATTTTCATTGATGCATAAAATGTGTTTGTCAAATTATCTATCTTTAAAATTGATATTTTATTTTCTATAAGTCACAGCTTCGATGGTGTAGTGGTTATCACATCTGCTTTACACGCAGAAGGTCGCGAGTTCGATCCTCGCTCGAAGTATTTTTTTAAGCAAGGAAAGAAGAAAATAATTTAGCTAAAATATAAAAAAAAATTGAATTAAAAAAACACTCAAATACTCTATATTAGTTAGATTTGGTAAAAATTTTCTTTTTTAAATCAAAATTTATTTAAAATATATAAACTTTTGGTTATTTAGATCAAATTAACAGAAATCTGAAAAATCGATGCTTAGTAATTAAATTTTGAATAAAGAAAAATAAAAAAGAAAAAAGATAAGAAAAATTTGATTAAAAGTTGTTATTTTATTTTGTACTATATAAAAATGAATAAATTTTCTTCGGTTAAAAATTGCTTGTTTATATCAACTTCCGAAAATTGTCAATTTTAATTAAACATCATAAAAAATTAAAATTATTATTACTATTGTCGAATAACCCAATGGTTCTACGATTTAGTAGCATTTTTCCCTCTTAAATTTTTTCCCTTTTATGTTTTTTCCCTTTTACAATTTTCCCTTTTAAACTTTTTCCCTCTGTAATTTTTCCCCATTTAATATTTTTCCTCTGCATAATATAAAATAATTTTAGCCAATTAAAAAATAAGGATTAAATAAATTGATTTTAAAATAAGTTGACTTTCTAATTGATTTAAATCCAAAAATAAAAGATAATCAATTACAGTAAAAATTAAATATTAGACACTAATCCATGTTTTAAGCTCAAAATTGAAATTAATCCTTGGCCGCTAAATTAAAAAGATCCTTAAATACCATGAAATTCTTTACCCTTAACCACAAAAAAAATTGCAAATTAAATCTAAAACTTTTAAAAAACTTAAAATTAAATAAAATTGAAGTAGAGTATTTTGGTCAAAAAAAATCTATTGTTTTATTTAATAACTATAAAATTCACCGCGTTTCCATCAATGCGATTTCGTTGTCAAAGTTGCAAGTCCATCAGCATTACGGTCAATCAAGCAAGTATATTTACAAGGACCCTAACGGAGACCGCTAAACAAACGAAAAACTGCAAGAAATTTTTCCCGGTTCAAGCAATTTGTTTACAAAAATACGAAGAATTGAAAGACGAAGCAAGAACTAATCCAGGCTTTAGCTTTGCCTAAAGTTACAGTCAGTTAATTCAAAGTCTACAATCTCAATACGATCCAAAATTGGTAGCTGAGTTCTTTCCAAAAGAAGAGATTGCGCATGTCACCTGCTCAAAAAACAAAACAAAAATGTACCAACCGAACCATCCTTAGAATTAAGTGATGATCAAAAAACAATTTTGGTCAATGGTCAAAAAGAAACATTTCTGAGATTCGACAACCAAAACAAAGACAAGAATCGAGTTTTAATATTTATCTGAAGTACTGGGATCGAAATATTGCAAAAGGCCGAAGAGTACCATTTAGATGGTACTTTCAAAAACGCACCAAAACAATTCTATCAAATTTTGACCGTTCATGCGGTGATCGATAAAATTACGTATGTTTGTGCGTATATTTTTTTGGTAAACAAAAATACTCAAACGTACGTTATTGCGTTAGAACAACTGCGTAATATGGTGTTTCCAAAAAATTTAAAAAAAGTTATGGTAGATTTCGAGTCTGCTTTAATGAAAAGTGTCATCTCAGTTTTTTCCAGGAATCACACTTAAAGGGTGTTGGTTTCATTTTACTCTGGCCATTCGAAAAAAAATTTGTCTACTGGGATTAAAAGCTAATTATTCAAATGACTACAAGTTTAGGTTTTGGATTAAACGTTTTATGGCTTTAGCATCAATCTCAATAGATAAAATAAAAGAAGCTTTGGATATAATAATTGAAGAAGCTCCTTTTAAAAGCGAAAAAATAGTTAGTTTTGTTAAGTACTTTAGGAACCAATGGCTGAATGGGTTTATTTCACCGGAAATTTGGAACCATCGTAATTCGGTCAAAAGAACAAACAATAATTTAGAAGGTTTTCATTCAAAACTAACTAAGTTTCTGCCAAAATATCATCCGAAGTTTTCCAACATGCTCGAGTGTATCAAAAAAGAAGACTCAAAAACAAGAAATTTGTTCTTAGCGCCGAGTACAAAACCGAGACAAGCAAAAAAAGATTTGGAAAAAGACTTTCAAATTCAACTCTTACAAGAAGACTTTGACCAAAACCGCACCGAGTTCGCTGTTTATTTTGAAAATTTGACTCATAGAGTTATGCATCCTAACGAGCAAGATTTGGACAAAGAGGTCAAACAAGAAGACGATGAAGAAAGTGAAGAAGACGAAGCAGTAATTGAGCAAACAGTTTCCAAAATAAAGGTAGCAAAGTTGAAAAATGACTACAAAAACTTTGATTTCGTTGGCAATTTTCAAGAGCAACTAAAAAGTCAAGCGAGCGAAGAGAGTAAAAATGACGAACAGCAATCAATGGCACAAGAACAATTGAAAAGCCAACCAAGTAAGAGTAACAAGAGAAAAACTCAAGAAATTGAGTCGGAGTCCAAAAAGTCAAAGTTTGAGCCTGAACAATTACGAGTTAAACAAGAAGCAAAAACTCAACCATCTTCATAAAATCAAAACAGTCAAATTTTCACTGTCGACGAAAATGTACAAGTTGAAACATTCAGTTTCTTCTTGAGTAATAATCAATGGTTAATGTGTCGTCATATTGATTTAGCGTTTGATTCAATTCAAAGTCACTCACGCAATACGTGTTTGTCTATTGCAAACAATTGGAGAGTAGAGGAGATTATTAGAAACAAATATTTGATGCAAAAAAGTCCGGAAATCGACAAAATCTTCGTGGTCAATGTCAACAACATGCATTGGATTCTTTTAACCAACATAGATCCTTTAGATGCCGAGTACAAACAAATACTGGAACAGGAATGGTTTGTGTACGACAGTTTGAACAATATTAACAACTGCATGGCAACATCTCAAATTCTCAAGCTATTTTATCCTGAACTAAATTACCATAAAATCAACATGGTTCAAGTGGAACAACAAGAGGGTTCAAATGATTGTGGTCTTTTTGCGATAGCTTACGCACAACTTCTTGCAAATGGTAAAGATCCGTACAACTACAAATTTGATCAAAGATTAATGCGTGTAGCTTACAATAAATTTTATTAAATATGGTTTTTTGTATGATTTTTATGCTGAAGTTCTAAGTGATAAACAAAAAGTAACTTTTCCGTTTAATGTTTTTTGGTAAATTTTTTTTAGTTTTTTTATTGGTTAATAATTTCTTTTTTAATGATTCTTTTTGCAAATAAAAATTTAATGTAACACCGCCCAAAAAAGGGAAAATTATTAAGAAGATAAAAATTACAGAGGGAAATATTTACAGAGGGAATAAAAAAAAAGGGAAAAAAAATTAAGGAAAATATGTTAAGAGGGAAAAAGTTTAAGAGGGAAAATTGAAAAAGGGAAAAAATATAAATGACCGGTTCTTCTTCTTCAAATGATTCTCATATCAGATTGTAGTCTCGCTTTCACATCAAATCATATTATAAATAAGCAAAAAGATAAACTTAGGTTTTCAATCTTTAATATCAAATCATAACGGAAAAGAATAGAAAAGTAGAAAATAATTAAGTTTAAGTCAACTATAATGTAATGTTTTTTTACACTTGGTCTGATACTTATAAGAATCAAAATTTCTCATTTTTTTAGTTAAATTAAAGAGAAATTTTAAAAAATTGCAAAAACATAAATTATTATACTATCAGTTTTCCAAAAAGATGAAACTGGAAGAGCAATTTACAAAAATGGTGGATACAAAATTGCTCCTCTATTTAGAAAATTCGAGTGCTCGCCAAACTACTGGTTACAACAACCAGAGTCAAAAAGGTTAGAATTAATTAAGCAATTTAATAATGTATCGTTAGACAAACAAGTTTAAAAAAGACAACTTTTATAACAAAGAAATTGATGTGCATAAAAAAAAGCTTTAAAAAATTAATTTGATTTTGAAATCTTGTAATTAATCATTTTATAATTTGAATAAAATTTTTGAAAAAAACTTGAAACTTTTAACTTTATTTCACTACTGATTTTGACTTTTAACATGCTTTTTTTTAAATTCGAGTAGTTAAGCTCAAGAGCTTTCGATTGGTATGTTTATCTTCAAAATAATATCACGTTTTGGGCTTAATAAGCAGGGGTATGCAAAATTTGAAGGGGTCTGGAGACACTTTTTTAAGGGGTTTGCAACACATTAACCGTTTTTTTAATTAATTTTTGAATCGTTCTCATTTTTTTCCCAAAATATTTTTAGTTTATTTTTTGAGTTTTTATTTGATAAATTTTCTAAGTAAAATAAAATTCACCGAACGTTTTTTTTTAAACTTTAAAATATCAATTAAAACCCGCATTTTTCGAATATATAATTTGTTTGTGGAAACTTTTTTTTTCATCTCTTTTGTTCTTTTTAATAAAATGTTTTAAAAAATCTCGCGTTTCTCTTATTTTTACCAATACTGTAGAACAAAAATTGATTAACCAATAAAACTTTTCGGGGTCTAAATATTCGACAGTATCCATTTTGATTTCCTTTCGAATTTTTTTTTGGTAATTTTACAAGAGTTTGAAACAGATTAAAGGATTTAACATTGTTTTTTACTTTTTTTATCAAGTAATTTTTACGGGTAAATATTAATTAATTGAATTAGAACAAAGGTATTTATTAGGTAGCTTAATTATTGAAGATATATATGTGGTTTTTTTAATTTTTTTTTTAATCGAAATCAGAAAACTATAAAGTGCTTTTTAACTAGATCATTTTTTAACCTTTGCTTTTTTTCAATTTAATTACTCAAAAATGTTTAAAAATGATAAATTTTTTGATTGGTTTATTAATTTTGATTTGATTAATTATTAAAGGGGATTTTTTTTAAGGGGAAATCAATTAAGAGGGAAAATTAATAAGGGGGAAAATCTTTAACGGGGAAAATCTATAATGGAGAAATTTAAAAGGGGAAAATCCATGCAGAATCGTTAAAAATACAATGTTTTGTTATCATTATCTTTTGCAATAACTTCTTTATTCAATTTTTTCCAATTGTAACCATTATTGTATGATGAATAATCTTAATCATTTTTTTGTATATAACAAACTTAATTTTTTACTTAATTGTAAAATGGATATTTAATTTTCATTTAATTTTCTATTAATTTTTATTTCAATTTGTCCATGGGACTTAAACTTTAATTAAATAAATAAATAAATTATTCAAATTAGAAAGTTTTATTGTCGTATCTTGCTTATAAACTTTTACATTGACTGTGGCTGGATTACATTCAATTTATCATTTTTTCACAATTGAAAGTGCCACAAAAATAAATTTAGAAAGAATTAAACGATCGCGGGGTGTATCTTCATCTTTAATTACACGATTTGTTGCTTCGAGTGAATTATTTGTGCTTGGAGAAAAAGATTGTAATCCTTTGCACCAATTATCTTTTGTCAGTAACCATTTACTTTCAAATTATTCAATAAAATCTTTTTCTTCTTTCCATTCCTTTAAAAAAAGCTGTTTTGCTGTTTCGAATATTTTCTTGTTTCTCCAAATTTGAAGTGTTTCACGTTTTGAATCCTTATCTTCTACTAATGTATATTTTTTATCAACGCATCTTTACATATCAGCCCAACATATCACCATTATTTGTCCTCGCCAAACACATTCGTAAAAAAGAAGCGTACCTTTTGGTACAGGAAATTCAATGTTTTGTAGTGTAAATTATATACATTACTTTTTTTTCGTTATTATATATTAAAATGTAAGATTTTTCATCTTAAATTTTTTTTCATACTTAATTTTAGGACGTTTGTCAATCAATGTTGATTTTATAAAATTAATGTTAAGTACAAATAAATAATGCTCAAAAATAAAATTAATGCTAAAAATTGTTATTGTTAGGTTCAAATAAATTGTAAAATGAAACACGACAAATGCGTCAAGCATCTTTCAAAGAGGAAGAAAATGTCTTTATTAGCTCTTGTAAAACTCAACAGAATAGGAATTAACACTGAACATTTGTGTCAGTTTATGAAAGGTCAACTGTTCAAAATTTATATAAGACCCATACTACTTTATGGAATGGAAAATATAAACATTCAAAAAAAAACCATGAACTTATTGAAAAGAACTGATGGCAATATTTTGAAAATGACATTTGGATTACCGACTAGGTGTAGAACAAAAGATCTACAGCTTGCTTTAAATATTAATTCAGTTCAAAACCAAATTACAAAACAAAAACTTGACTTTTATGAAAGATTATGCAGTAATGAACTCACCCGAAAGATACTAAAACACTCATCAAAACAAAAACTAGACAAAGACATTTTGGAAGAAGTTGCTATAATAATAGAAGAATATAGCGAACACCATTTGGTCTCATCACAAGTCAGCACATCTGACAAAATTAAAGCTATAAAATATGTTATAGATGTGGATTTTAAAGCAGATAAAGAATCAAATAATAATTCTAAATCAATTAAGCAATTACTTCAATCAAGAAAAACGAACTTAAAAGAAGAACTTTTCAAGTGGCTCAGATTTGACAGAGATAACTGATTAGACAAAATACTTTTATTCACACTTTTATTCGTTTAAATTGTATATAGAACTATAATGATTTATTTTGATTTTTTTTTTTTTTTTTTTTTATAATAACATACTTTTTACAAATTTTGTTTTAAACCTAGGTAAGCTATTTTTAACAGCATATCTAGGATATCAATGACCGGCAAGCGGTCTTTCGTCAAATAAATAATAATAATAATAAGGCTAGAGTAACGATTGTCTGATACCAATTTAGTTGCCTCATCTAATAATATATTTATACTTGTTATTGTTAAATTTGAACTGTTTGGAGGTCTGTAAATACAGCCAATTAATAATTTGTCTTGACCATTTTTTATGCAGCACCAAATATTTTCAACAAGACTATCTCTCAGTTAAATATAACTCTTTAATAATTAAATATTTGAACGTATTTTACTTATTTTATTTTATTAAAATTGTAAAAATTTGTAAAAATGACACAGCCCTAAAGGTTGCCACCGAAAACCGTACCAACAGATATGTATTTTAACAGATATGTTTATTAAATGAAAGAAAAAATAAAAAAAATTATAAATTAAAATTTAAATTCTGAATAAAATTATATGTTTAATTGTTTTATTTCTTATCTTTTTGTTTTCTAATGACAAAAAAGGAGAAGAATAAATATTCAATTTAAAACAAAATTCTTTTATTGTGTTTTTCTTTTTTCTTTTTTAAAAATCATCTCGATTCTCGAATTTTCGTCACTCTCATTCATCACAGGCGGACTTATCTCACCAAGTGTTAATTCTTCACCAAAATATAACTCATCAATTTGTTGAGCAATATCGTCTTCAGCATCATCGAGAATCTTAAGCTCATGGATTTTAAAACATATTAGATTTTAAATTCCATGAGACTTTAAGAGACTCTAGTATCATACTGAGTCTTTATTGAAAATTAAAAAATTTTATTGGAAAAATTTAAGAGTTTAGTTCTAAAAGAAATAATTCATAAAATTTTCATTCTTTTTTACTCGAAATTTTTGTGATAAAAATTTGATTTATTTGATACAATAAAATTGTGTTTTGTAAATTTTTGATCCGGATCCGGATTTTTAAATGGATTAAAACAAAATATATCCTGATTTTATGTACAATCATATTATAACCCAAATTGTCGTGGTTGGTTGTCAGGTTTTACGGTAGATAAAAATAAATTCAAATATTTAGACATTATTCAAAAGTTAGTTTTTTTTAGTTTTTCGGAATTTTTATTGGCAACTTGAAATTCATGATCATGATCAAATGATCAAAATTTGATAGATTAAAATCTTAATAAAAATGATCAAATTAGCTTTTTTTTTATATCTTTTTAATCAAGCATAAGATGTTTATTATTTTAATTGAAAGAAAAACAAATTTTTATTATTCTAATTGATCTTTAATTGATTTGTCTAGAATCTTTATTTGAAAAGTTTAAAGACAAATTTAAAATCAAAATTAAGGTATGGAAATATATGGATTTAAATCATATTTTAATACTATTTTAATATTAAAATATATTACCGCAAAAAAAAGTTAAATTTTGTGTTGCAAAATTTCAAAATATTGATTAAAATTTTAATTTACAGTAGATAAAAATTCTTATAATTTTCTTTCCAATTATAGATTAAACAAATTATATTTAATAAATTTTAGTCATTTATTATTAAAAAATTGAAAATAAATATATTTTTATTTAAATTATTTTTATTCATCTCCTGTGTTGATTTGAAAATAACTTTTGATCATGAACTTCAATTTGCCTTTTTTATTCCAAAAGAACAAACAAAATTCCAATAGAATTAATTATACAGTCACTTTATCTGATTCAAATTCATGACTTTTATATTCATTCATTCATTGAAATTTGAATAATTTTATTTTTCCATTTAAACAAATTATAAATTTTAAAACATTTAATTTTATTGTCTCAGAAAATTTTTAGTAAAATCAATTAATAAATTTAAACCTATTTTACTTCAATAAAAAGGGATATTTTAAAATTTTATATGAAAATTAACTTAACATAACAAGTCAAGTAATTGCTTAAGGGAAAAAATTATTTCATCTATATTATACTAAAAAATATTAAATTTATATATTGATATTTTAATCTTGATCTCAAACTTAAATCTGCCAAAAATATAAAACAAATCAGATGATTTTAAATTTTATTAATATTATAAAATACATTTTAAAATCATAGTTCTTAAATAAAAAAGTAAATAAGTAATAAAAAGCTGTAAATATAATTTGCACTATAACGCAGCATTAAACTGTTATTTAGCTGACCAAAAAAGCTATCACTTTGATTCAAAAATGAGATTACCTTTGTTGATTCTAGTAGTAAACTAGCAGCTTCTGTACCTATCACCGAGCAATCAAAAGTGCAAGCTTTTTCCAGATCATTTTTAGACATATTTTCATCTCCTGTGTTGAAATCAGCTTTGCTGCAAGCTGTAGCACAAATGTCTATGTCTCTTCTTTTTCTTTTTTTTATTTTTGGTTCATTTTCTTGACAGCCATCGTACAGAATGCCAGTACTCTCAGCATATGTATCATGGGTTGCTCTTAAAATCACCGAAAAATATTTATCATTTTTAGAAATAAAAATATGAGTCTTGGATTCATAAAGAACCAATATTTTAATATTTTCTTGGTCAAATATCTCAGCGACTGTTTCCTTGTAGCCATCAACTTCATCAATGATCCTTTTTTGATTATGAGAAAAAAAGGCCGGAAAACTTTCATTGTCAAATTTAACACTGACATTTCCTCCATCATTTAAACTATAAATAAATTCAACATTGGTCAAAATGGTAGCGTTAGTTGAATTTTCGACCAGTTGGTCTTGGCATAAAAGAGTAAAATTTCCATACTGAAAACATATTTTCTGTTCTATGAGATTACATAGTTGATATCCTTTTTTGTATGAAAAAACATGCGGATCTCCAGTAATCCAAGTTGTATAGCGAACAAAGTCTTCTCTTCTAGGACATGTATAAAAATTTGTTTTACACTCATCTAATTTAGTAATATGACAAGTCTGATTGTAATTTTGGCCAAACACTGTTACATTGACCAGAGTGGCAAAATAGTTCATTCCGCAATTGGTTTCATTTAGGTGAAGTACGGAATTGGACCTAATTTGTGTTAGCAAACACTTGTCAATTGAGTTGAGGTTGTCAAAATAAAGTTCTGTGTTCTCTAGACCAAATGTTTGGCTAAAACGTGAACAAAATACTTTAGAAGAAAATTTAGTGATGTTATTGTTTCTTAGATCAATTCGAGTTGGAGATTTATTGTGAATATCCTTCTCAAAAGCATTATTTGGCAAAGAAACTATTTCATTATTGCTCAATTTAAAATATACCAAATATGCCAACTTGTGAATATCCGGTATTATTTTTATCTTGTTATTATCCAAATACAAAACCTGTAGATATCTATTTTCACTAAATGATTTTGATTCCATACTTGTTATTTGATTGTCACTTAGATATAAATACTCAAGATTTTTTAACTCACTAAAATTACTCTTTTGAATATGTTGAATTTTGTTTCCGCTTAAATCAATGTAAAATAACTTATCCAATTTTGGAAACTCCATTTTGTCCACTTGATTTAAACTCAAGTCCAATTCCATCAGTTCTTTGTTATCAGCTAAATGATTGTAGTCAACTTTGGACAAAAAATTGCTTGAAATTGATAAAACTTTTAAATTTTTAAAATTTTGAAGATTAATTGAGTCCAAATTGGTGAAGTTGTTGTTAGACAAATCTAGGTATTTGACACTAAAAATTGCTTGGGTGCTTTTATTGCTTATAATCGACAAATTATTTCCATTTAGATACAAAATATCCAATTTGGAAAGATCATCGAATTCCACTCTTTCTATTTGGTTCAGCGACAAATCTAAGTGAGTTAAATTTAGCGCATGTGGTATTTGATTTTGAGCCAATTGACCAAATAAACTTGTGTTTGACAGAAACAGTTGTTCTAGTGAGTCTAGGCAGCTCAAGTTCAAATGACCGATTGGGTTAGAGGAAAGAGACAAAACTGACAGTCTGTTCAAATGACAAAATGTATCCATGGACATATTTGTTACATTATTTTCGTTTAAATATAATTTTTGAAGATTGGTTAAATTTTTAAATGTATGATTTCCAAGAGTTGTCATTCTATTTCCGGTTAGGGATAAAATTTTTAGATTTGTATTCTCCTCGCACTCAAATTGTTCAATATAGTTTCCATTAAGATCTAAATGGGTTAAATTGGGAAGATTGCTCAGCTCTCTGCCATTTAAAACGCTTATCTCATTCCTATCAAGACCTAAATATTCCAAACTAGAGCTGGTTAAATTAATTTTTTCCAATTGATTATTGTGAAGATAGAGGGTTTTTAAATGTGTAAAATTTTCAAAATTATAGTCAAGATTAGAAATGTTGTTATTAGTCAAAGATAAATGACTTAATCTAGACCAGGACACAATATTTTCGAAAATTTCCTCTAGGTCTTCATTGGTAATGTTGCTATGGTCAATTTTTAAAGTATTTGTTAAGTTTTCTAATTTTTTTACTGCACTGGGAAAGAAAAAACTTAAATTAAAAACATTTTGAAGAACTAAACTGTCTAATTTGTGCACCTGAACAAATGCATCTGAGTCAACTGATTCTAATTTTGTTGAATTGATGATTATTTGCTTGATCTTTAAGTGTTTAAATGCTTTTGAGGAAATGTACTCTAAATTGGAAAATTTTAAATAGTTTATTTCTTGAGTTGGATCGCTGATGTTTGGAACTGTTTTTCCATCACAAATTATTTCACAAGAGTTGTTTTTTACACTTGATTTACATGACGGAAAAGGACATTGTTGTTCGGTTAAAATAAAGTTTGTCAATATTATAAAGACCAAAATTTTTGTCATTTTTTTCTTATTTTAAAAAAAGAAAAAAAGAAAATTTTCTATTTTAAATAAAATAATTCCTGTGGTTTTTTAAGTATCTGGTTTTAACTAGTTTTGATGCTTGCAGAGATCATGTTAGATGATGCTCGTACTATCATGGTATTATCATGTTGAGTTTGACTATATTCAATTGACTAAAATTTATTTAAGAAAAATTTGGAAAAATAATTTTAATTGAAGAAAAGGAATTAATAAATTATTTAGAGAAAGAAATTACATCAGTTCTCAAGCTGCGTTTAAAATGTGAATTAAACAAATCAATTGGAAAATATGATCTTAGTTAAAGTACAATTTGATACTTTTAATTTTTGTTCGCAATTTTTTAATTAAATTTATGAAAACGAAAGTTTTTAAAGAACTTGCAATGATTTTTTGATGATTTTGCTAAGCCTTTGGATAAAATTTTAAATTGTTTCTTCACCTTTTCAAAATTGTACTTTTCAGACTTTTATTAGGATTTTAAAATATTGGGACAATATTTTAAAATATAATATATAATTAAAATATAATAATTTATTATATAATATATAAAATATAATAATTTATTATATAATATATAAAATATAATAATTTAATATATAATATATAATATATAATTAAAATTTAATAATTTTAAAATTGTAAAATTTAAGTAAAAATTTTAAAAATTTATTTTATCTTTCTAATTATCAATAATTGGAATTTAAGGCCGAAAATATTTCACAAAAAATTCTTTAAAATTCTTAAAATACATAAAACTGAATTATAAAGAAATTGGAGAATTGAATTCAAATGCTAGGCAAAATCATTTCGATGCTTAAAAAAATGTTTTTAATAGAAAAATCTTGCCATTTTTATAAAATCAATTCAAATAAAGTAAAATAATCCCCAAAAATCTTACAGTAGTGATGCATTAGAAATTAAAATTTGAATCTAAAAATTATATTTTTAAAAAATTTTTTTCGGTCTTTAGTAAGTATTAAAAATTGAATATTAAAATTAATTCTAAAATAATTTAAAATTTAATAATCTTAATTTTTGATACGGTCTCAAAAGTAAAGTTTAAAAAATACTTAGTTTTTTTATTATCATATAAATTATAATTACAATTCATTTTAAAAAAATTAAATTTTGATTAAAAATTGATTTATTTTAAATATTAAATAATAATTCACTAATATCAGTCTACATTCACAATATTGACGAGAATGATGACATTGATGCATTTGACTCAAATGGTGGATATATTATTGAAAATATATTTTTTTCTTCTATTTCATATGATACACAGAAATCATTTCAGTTATAAATATCAGTTTTTTACTGATAATTAAAAAACTATAGTTAAGACCTTCAACATTAGAATAAAATTTTATTTTTTGATTTGAAAATTTTATTTTAAAAAATTTTGATTTATTGTACTTTCAATTTAATTAATTTGATGATTTGTTTTTTGATAAATTTTGTAATGTGCTGAATTTATCTATTGTTTTCAGAGAATTAAATTCATAAAGAATAAAAAATGAAGTTAAAAATTTTTTATTTTTTCTCAAGTTTAGTTTCAAATTTTAAAATTTAAAAAAGTATTTGAACCCAAAAGACAAATTAAAAAGCAACAACCAAATTTATTAAATCAAAAAAATTCAAAAATCAAATAATTTCAAATTAAAAATAGTTTTCAATAGTTTAAAAAAACTCAAATATGGAATCACTAGTTTCCACAGTGCGTTCATTCTACCAGACCCATCAAGCTGAAACTTCAAAACCCCTAAATTACCAAGAAATAATTAGCAACTTCAATACTAATACCACTTTTCAAAATGAAACAGCAGAAAATCTCCTTAATAATTTGGTACCTCTATTTCCAGTACCAGAGTTCACATTGGCAAACATAACTATTTTGAACAATATTATTGGCAAAGTTCAATCCAAGGTACGCAATCTGAATGAAATAGAAGCGGTCTCAAATTTAACTGGAATTAATGAACAAAAACTTATGTCCGAATTAGAAAATTGTCTTAAAAATTCAGACCACAAACAAGTAATTTAGCATTTTTTTTTATTAAAAAATTTAATTTTTTGTTTTTAAAAAATTTAATTTTTTTTTATAAAAAATTTAATTTTTTTTTAAATCAAAGATTGATTATTCAGGTGACATGTTCGCCGATCTCTGTCATTTCTACACAAATAAGTTAATTCAGCTAAATCAGGCCAAAAAAGGCCTCCTGACCATAAATGAAAGCATCAGAAAGCTTCAATACGACTCTCACAATGCCAAATTCAATCCTTCCCAAATGACCACTGTTCACTCAGACCTTCTTAAGCTGTCACTTTCGAGCAAAAATTTCACCCTTGCTCTAAAACTCATGTCAAACGAAATCCTGGACATAAAAAAAACTTCTTGCTCGACTTTTGATGCTAAATACTACTTGTCCTATTTCTATTACTGTGGTTGTGTATCAGCTAGTCTTAAACACTTCGAAGACTCTCTATTCTATTTTGAACAAGTGCTAAATGTGCCTGCAAATGCTTTGAGCCAAATAATGATCGACTCATACAAAAAATATGTTCTAATCAGTCTGATCTATAAAGGAAAAGTGCTGGCGTTGCCAAAGTACACAAGCCGCAAGGTGGTCAATCAAATAAAGCCAATGTGCAGTGTTTACCACGAGCTAGCTTCAGCTTTTATCGACTATGAACTTGACAAACTGAATAGTTTGTGTCACAAGTACGAGGAAATGTTTGAAAGAGACAGAAATAATGGACTTATTAAACAATTACAAAATGCTTTTTATAAGTTGAATATTCAAAAATTGACTAAGACTTTCATAACACTGTCATTAAGTGATATAGTGGCAAAAACTCACCTAAACAGTACTAGTCATGCTGAGACACTTATTTTAAACATGATTAGAGATGGTGAAGTATTTGCTACCATTAATCAAAAAGATGGTGAATATTAATTAATATTTTGTTTTTTTTTTTATTTTTTTTTATTTTTTTTTTATTTTTTTTAATTTTTTTTTATTTTTTTTTATTTTTTTTTAATATTTTTCTTAATTTTTTTTTATTTTTTTAGGCATGGTTTCGTTTCATGATAATCCGGAAAAATATGACAATCCGAGCTTAACAAATCAATTGACTGGTGAAATATTTGATTGCATTGATATGGAGGATAATATCAAACAAATGGAGAATGAGATCTCTACACATCCGCATTATATTCAAAAGTGTCAGGCTAACGCTGGCACTGGTATCGATGAAATCGATCAGCTTCTCCAATAATTTTTATTTTTTCTAATCAAACTCGTTTAAATTATTTATATTTTTTTTCTAAATTAGAAATAAATATCTGTCAAATTTCATTAAATTAATTTAATTTAAATTTAATTTTTCCATTTTTTTTGCTCAAATTTTAATATGATTCTAAAAAAAAGGATTACAATTTACAGCAAAAATATTCCAAAATTTTAACTTTTTTTTTCACATTTACATGAGGTATTGAATTACTCATTTGCAAAAATTCTAAAAATTTTTGTACTTATAAGGGATGTGATAGGAATTTTTTGGAAACTCTCGACATGATTACAATTGAGACAGCAAAATTTCAAGGGTAAGGATTGAAGAAACATATAAAAATTGAATCAGGCATAAACATACATACATAATTTTATCTGTCACAAAACACATAAATTTTTATTTTCATAAATTTTAATAAAACATTAACTTTTTTGTAAACATTGGCAAAAAATCCAGTCAAGTAAGTAAAAAAAGTGAATTAAAACATTAGAAAAGTGTCATTTTGATTTTAAAAAAAAAAGTATTCAAGCTCGATCTCAGAATTAATTTTAGTCCTATAATTCCATTCGTCTCATTTTTGGATTTTATGTTTTAGTTCACTTTTTTAAAGATTCAAAATTAAATATATTAGTTTATGTTGTTGTTTTTAAGATTCACATTTTATATTTCTAAATCTTCCTCTAAAGATAAGTGTGAACGAGGAAAATTCAAATCATTAAATTTTTTATTCATTTAAATTCACAGAATTGATTTAATAGAAAATTTTTGATAGAAAAATATAGAAAAAATGATTCATAGAAAATTTATTTTATTAAATTAATTTTGATAGTCATTATTCTTGAATATAAATTTAAAATATGCACTAAAAAGCAACTTAAAATTAATAAAATATAATCAAATTTTTGGTTTTATTTTTAAATATTTTTCCTCTAAGTTGTTATAAAATTTTTATGAAAAAAAAGTATTTTTCCATCAAAATATATTTGACGACTCAAAATTCCATTACTCAATGATTTAGATGCCTTTTGTGAATGAACAGAAGCATAGCGTGTTGGGTTTATCTGCTAAAAAAAATTTAATATTATGCACTTTGGAAAATTAGACTAGTACTATGTAAACTTAGAGGTAGAGGGGGGTCTTTATGTCTCTCTTTTTAAAGTAACCTGGGGGTTACTTACTAGCTCAAAATAAATTTAAAAAATTTTATTTTTTTCAGCTACAACAAAAAAGAAGTAAAATCAAAAATATAAAAGAAAATATTTATAAACAATAAATCAATTTTAGAAAAACGTAGAGAAAATGTTTATTAAAATCTGAACAAAGATCTAAACTCCAAAGGAATAAAATTAATAAATTTGAAATTATGCTCAACATACTTTATTGCCCAGTTGATTGATAGGTAAAAATTGTAAAATTAATTACTGGTTAAGATTGATTTAAGACATAAACAGAAAGAATGTTCATTTAAATTTGAAGGTATTGTAAAATTTAATATAAATTTATAAAACATGAGAGAAAAATTCTTAGTACTCTAACTTTTTTATTTGAAGGATCTATTGCTCAATACAGATAAACAAATAAATAATAATAGCAAAAATCAAATGAAAATCAACTAAAAAATGCGAAACTTCAGGAGAAAAAATTTGTGGATACAAATTATTTTTGAGCTCGTAACCTTACTAGGTAAAATTTTGAACTATTTAACTTGAAAATCTTGTTGTTATATATTTTGAGATAATTTTTTAATAAGACTGATTTTTAAAATTATTTAAAAATTTTTTATTATTACTTTTATTTTGAATTTAGATCAAGAAAATCTTAATCAATCTTCTCGACAGGAGCACTAATTTATTGATTAATAATAAATTTTAAAAAAGATGAATTTTTTAATATTAATAAAAGTTAAATTTATTTTTATTTGTATTTTAACAAAAAAAAAATTTATTTAAATAAATAAAATATTCCGAATTTTGGGAATAAAGAATTTAATTTTAAAAAAATATAAATAAAAAATAAAACTCTTAAAATTGTTTTGCTTGACTCTGTTAACTAATAACTTTTTGAAAAATGTGCTATTTGGCTCTGCATCTGTTAGTAAAACTGTCTCTCATCAGACAACCAATTCTAAATTAAATATTAGGATATCGTTAAAAAAAAATTAATTAACAGATGATTTTGTTTAAAAGTAAATTTGCATTTTTTCAAATAAGATAAGAAAAATTCCATCAAACTTTTAACTTTAAGTTGTTAGCTTTATTTCGATTAAATTCGTCAAATATTTCATAGTGAACATAAAATATTTCAAATTAATTTAACCTATTTTAAGTAAGTTGAAAAATAAAATTTTAACAAACTATTTTTTTATTATTATTTTTATTTTTGTGAGCTGAGTTGTCATCAAGGAATCGAACAAAAATGAGCTATATTCGTCAACGTTTAACAATAGTATTCATCACCGGATGGCTAGCTTACGCAACAACCTACTTCCTTCGTAAACCATTGGGAGTAATTAAATCAGACATGGAAAAAGAGCTGGGTTTCACTAAATCCGAATTGGGCATTTTTGACTCAGCATTACTTTTACCATACGCTCTAGTCCAAGTAAAGTCTAAAATAATTTTTTTTATTTTATTTTTAATAAAATGTTTTCCTAAGATGTTTTTGGGGCCCTTGGGTGATAAATTCGGAGCTAGAAAAACATTTGGGTATTGCTTGATTACAGCTGGTATTTCAATGTTCTCGTTTGGAAGTTGGAACAGCTTTGGTGTCTTGGCTTTTTTGCTCTTTTTAAATGGCTCATTTCAATCTTTGTGCTGGCCCTCAGCTAACAAAGGTCTTGGCGCTTGGGTCTCTGACTCACAGCGAAACACAATATTCGGCTATTTTGGCACTTGTCCTTTTGTTGGTGGAATTATTGGTACCGCATTTGCTGTTCATCTGCAAAAATCCTACGGATGGAGATATGTTCATAACATACCATCTTTAATTTGTGTAATTTAGGACTTTTTTTTTTTTTATAATTTAAAAATTAAAATAATATGAAATTTTTAATAAAGATTATTTTTGGAGTTGTTGTTTTGACCATGTTCAAACAACCCAAAGAGCTTGGGGTAGAAGTTCCAGGCAAAGAGTCCAATCATGCCACAAACAAAGAACAAAAAACTCTAACTCTACGTGAATTGTGGAAAATTCCGTAAAAAATTTAAAATTTTTTTTAAATTTTAATTAATTTTTTTTAAATTTTAATTATTTTTTTTTTAATTTTAATTAATTTTTTTTAAATTTTAATTAATTTTATTTAAATTTTAATTAATTTTTTTTTTAATTTTAATTTAGAATGGTGGCTGAAGTGGCAATTACAGTTTTTTGTCTTAAAGTAGTCCGCTATTGCATGTACATGTGGTTGCCAATGTATTTACTTCAGCAAGTATATTTAAAACAAAAAAATTAAAAAAAATAAATAAAATTTTATTAATTTTAAAAAGCTCAATTATTCTAAAACAAATGCTGGAATGTTTTCGACCATGTTCGAAATTGGAGGTATCCTAGGTTCAGCATCCATTGGTTATGTATTGAAGCGATTTTTCCAGGATAAATCGCTGTTGGGCTCAACAGTTCAGACATTTTTGAGCGCCCTGGGTCTCATATTGTTCCTTGCCACAGCCAATATGGGCTTGGTAGTAAATTCAGCGGTGATGATCTTAGTAGGTTTTCTGAACTGTGGACCAGACATCATTCTATGTGGTTCGTTTCCAACAGAGCTAGGAGAAATGGACGGTCGTAATGCAGCTTCAGCTGTGATCGGATTTGTCAATGGCTTCGGCTCTATTGGAACATTTATTGAGGGACCAGTCATAGGATGGATCAGTGATAGCTACGGATGGTCTGGTATGTTCTATTCAATGATATTTCTTTCATTCTTGGGCGCTGTCACTTGCTACAGAGCTCATCGTATTTATGAAATTAAGAAAAAGCATTTGACTCTTGGTAATATAGTAGTCAATTAATTTTATATGGAATCCTTTTTTTTTGTTTAATTTTTTGGGAATAAAGATTTTTTTATCAAATTTTTTTATTTTTGTCTCTGTCTAATGGGGAGTTCAGACCCTTTCCGCATTTTTTTTAAAGAAAAAGTTAAATTTTTGTTAAATAAGATGACTGCAAGTAAAGTTATCAAACATTTTCGGCTTCCACCAATGCCATCTCTTAGTGATTTGGTCAAATTGTACAAGCTTAAGGCTATACGTCAATTATCTCAAAATTTTTTACTTGACAAAAATATAAATGATAAAATAATTCGGTGTTCGGGAATTAAAAAAAATAGTTTTGATAATATTTTTTTATTTTTCAATACAAAATTAAAATTTGAACCAAAGGTTTTGCATTCGAGATCGGTCCAGGACCGGGTGGTTTGACAAGAAGTGCAATTGAAGCAGGTGCTAAAGAAATTGTGGTAGTGGAAAAAGATCTCAGATTTATGCCTGGTTTACAGGTAGATTAAAAAATAAAAAGAAATTCAAAAAATTAAATTATTTTTTTTAATTCTATAAGTTGTTAGCTGATGCAGTAAGTCCGGCGATAAATTTGAAAATTTTTCACGGAGACGCCTTGACGTTTCCGATGGGTCAATATGTAAACAGAGATTATGAAAAGTCCTGGGATGATGATGATTTGCCTGATATATTTTTGTTGGGAAATTTGCCATTCAATATTGCTACTCCGCTTCTTTTCAAGTTACTACTCAAAGTATCGTACCGAACCGGAATTTTTTCCTGCGGCAGGGTTCCAATGACATTTTTATTTCAACATGAATTTGGTGAAAGAATGATTTGTCCACCAGGTTTCAAAGAAAGGTCAAGAGTGTAAGAAGAATTGAAAAAAAAATAAAAAATGAAAAGAAAATTTAATTTTTTTTTTAGTGGAATCTTGAGTCAAGCTTATTGTGATGTTAAATTAGATTTTATGATTCCAAGTATATATATTTTTAATTAATTTCTTCCTATATAAAAATTTATTAGATACGGCATTTGTTCCGCCGCCAAAGGTAAATGCAGCTGTAGTTACTTTGACTCCTCTCCAAAAACCAAGACTTAGTCCAAAATTTGAAGTCGTATCAAAAGTTGTAAAGTCAATTTTTCAATTTAAAAACAAAAAATGGATAACTGGAGCAAGGTAAATATTTTAAATTAAAAATTTGGACAAAGATTTTTTAATTTGAATTCAATTAAGTACTTTATTTCCAAAAGCATACCCTGAATTTTTGGCAAGGTTTAATGAGCTATGTAAAGTCGACCAAAATAAGCTGCCTATTGAACTAGAGATGAGTGAAATAAATGAAATTTGTTGTAGTTATGCTCAGATTTTGGATGTTTTCCCGGAGCTTGAAAATTACGATCATAGAACAAATAGCAATTTTTAATAAATGATTTAGATAAAAAGTCTCAATTAATTTAAATTATAATTCAGTTTTAACAAGAATCTAGTCTTTTCAAAAATGGCTTCAATAATCTTTTTAAAAAATAATATTACAGTTTTACTTGTATTATTTATATATAATTACTTATTACTTATATAAATTGGAATCTTGGCAATACCGAGAAAAAAAAAACAAAAGTCGAAAAAATAAAAAGTAAAATTGTCGGCTCTGGAATCGAAATATTAAGTTATTTTTTTATTAGAAAATAAATATTTTAATTTGATACTCATTGATTAAAAATTATGAAAAAAAATCTATTTTTTTTGAAAAAGAGATGATAAATAAATTTTCTTTTTTGATAAATAAATTTGATAATATACAATTTTAATTGATTTTTCGAATAAAAAATCTTTGCATTTTTGAACAAAAAATTAATAAGATAAGATGAATAAAAAAGATCTAATTTTTTTTTTAATTTGATTATCAAAATTTAATTTTATAAACATTTTATTCTAAATTTTAAAGAATTGACTTCAAACCTTGAAATATTCATTCAAAATATAACAATTAATTAATATATAATCGCGAAAAATAACTTTGACATGTCAATCAGATAATTTTCGTAAATTTATGGTATTTGAATTAAAATTTTCTTACAAACTGAATTTTGAATTTTCTTACAAAATAAAATTTACCAACTTTATCTTATTTTTTTTGAATATCAAATACATCCCATAAATAAAGAGGATTTTAGAAATAATAGTAAAGAAATAATTAATGAATTCCAGTGGTCTTTAAATTTTAGACATCCGTCACTTGATTGAATTGACCATATTTATAATGTAAAGGAATTACAATCCTTTTTTAATATTTTTACAAAATGAAATAATGTAAAAATATGAGAATTTTTAAAAGTTTAAAAAATTTGATATAAAAATTTATTTTGAAATAATTAAAAAGCAACTTATCAAAATTAATGAAGAATTATAACTAATTTGGTATCTAATTTATTATTTTGTATTATTTTTTTATTAAATATAAGAAAAAATAAAATCAATTTTAATCAAAAAAATTTAATATAAAGGAAAAATAATTAATTTTAAGATAAGAAAAATACAGTTGCGCTACGCCACGTGGATTTTATTAAAATTTACGTCAAATTACGTAAATTTACGTAAAATTACCAAAATTACCGTTAAATGTAAAACGGCCAAAAAACAGTCAAAAATTCAAAATTTTAGACGATTTTTTTGAAAATTTGAATTTTCTCACTTTTTTATCGGTAATTTTCAAAAAAGTAATTTTACATAAATTTACGTAAAATTTCGTAATTTTTACCAATTCGATATTTCATTTTTTTACCAGGTAAAATATGGTAAATTTTCGTAAATTTTCGTAAAAAAAGTAAAAAAATGTAAATTTCTCAGATTTTATTAGAATTTTTTTTCAAAGTTGTATTAAGTTTATTTTAATAGATTTTTTTTAGTGATTTGACCATTCTCCAATCTTTTCAATCACCATATCAATTTCCTTTAATACTTGATTAGAGATAAAAAAAAATGAAAATTATGAAAATACCTTTTTTAAATGGTTTAGATAAGACTGGCATTTTGATGGACTTAGACTTTTTGGAAATCAAAAATTGTCTCAACTGCTTCTTGTTCATTTTTAATCCCCTTTTTTCTAAGTGAATCCTTCAACTCATTCCAAACCATTTCAATTGGGTTTAGATCTGAAGACTTTGGAGGAGACCTTATCTTTTAAAAATATTTCATAGGTAGACTTTAATCAATTTTTATTATTATAATTATATTTCAGCGGTTCTACAAAATGTAAATTATGTTACGTAAAGTTTCGGTCGGCTTCGGTATTCTAGGTAAATAAAAATCGGTAAAAAAAAATAAGGATTTTGGTAAGAAAAATTTAAAATTGGCTTCTTTTCTAAAATATTTAATTAATTTAATTAAGAAAAATTATTAAAAAATTCAACATTCCTTACAGTTTCTTACTTAGTTCTACGTAAAATTCAGAGTTATTTAAAAGTCACAAAAAAAAGTCCAATTCATTAAAAAAACAGTCCATGTCCTGACATTTTTTTTAAATTTGCTAGATCAGGCTTCATATCAAAAAATTTGTATACCATTGGGTTGTCTATTGCAATAGATTTGCCAAATGTCAGAATTTTTTTGCAATTTTAGCGTAAATTTCTTCACAATTCTTCTTCAGTATTCAAAATTTTTTGACTTGGATTTTGAAAAAAAAATTAAAGTCTTTGCTCAGACTTTGAAAAAAAAGAAAAAAAAAACAAGTCTGGACTTCGACTTGACTTGAGACTTCTGACTTTTAAACAACTGGTAAAATTACACAAATTTGGTAATAAAGTTAAAAAAAAAAACAAATCAATTTTATAATTTTTAAAGGTTTCAGATGTTTCAGACTTAGAAAATCACTAATTCTCTTTGAACTGAATAAAATGAAGACTAATTTACTGTTTTAAATCTAAAATCTTTTTTTCTGAGCTATCAAATATTTAGAAAAATATGTATTCTGTAACTCTTTTTTTAAATATTTAGCTTATTTTATTTTTTTTAATATTTTTACTAACTATTTTTACTATTTTTTTAATATATTTAGCCTATTTTATTTTTTTTTTTAATATTTAACTTTATTTTTAATATCATTTTTTTTTAAATTGAAGGGCACAGAAAAGCTCGGAGAGAGCTCGGTACAGAAAAATAAATAAAAATTAATTTTACTCTTATTTACCCCAATTTAAAGAAAAAAAAAATATTATTCGCGTTAAAAAACTAAATAAAATTAAAGTTTGCATTGATTTTAATAGAAAATAATGTGTTGTTAATGTAATGATGTCGAAGCAAATTCTTTTTTTAAATGAAATATTTCACTTAAACATTCGAAATGGATGTAGATTTATTTCAAAAGCAGTTTTATTCGGAATATAAAGAAATATTCGAAGCCTTGTCTTCATTGACAAAAAAAAATCAAAATCAAGAGGAAAAAGTTAAAATTTCTTTCGATTATGAACAGCTCAACTCTCGCATTGAAATACTTCAAAAATACTTTACCGAAAGCTCATCGTTCATTCCACTATATCAAGTTCGCAAGGCTCAAGAGCACGTTGGTCAACTGAGCCGATTGGCACAAGAGGTACGAGACGAAATTTTTCCCAAAAAAAAATTCGGCTTTAAATCAAAACAAAAAATGACCACCTTGGAATCAGCAATTCAGAAAGCCGAGACACAAAATGTCAAAGAGGAAAAAAAGCCTGAATCACTGATCTTCGACAACTCAAACTCTTGTATGATCAAAAGCATCCGTGATCAAACTTACACCAAGCTGGAAGACGAAGTAAATGGCAAAGACATCGCCATAGTTGATTGTCAAAATTCAGTAATTCAAATTATGGGAAATCCGAGCGTGGTTCAAATGTCAAATGTGGACTCGTGCACAATTCTGTGCGGACCCTTGAGCGGATCGGCTTTTGTGAACAATGTCAAAAATTCGGACATTGTGATCTCATCTCACCAGTTAAGAATCCATGACTCCACTGACACTAGATTTTACATCCATGTGGGCTCCAGAGCCATTATTGAGAACTGCAAGCAATTGAAATTCGCTCCATATGCTTGGTCGTATCCCAAACTGGCCACTCACTTCGACCAGAGCAAATTAAGTCTTAAAAGCATGGGAGACTTCAATTGGAAAGCTGTGGACGACTTTTACTGGCTGAATCAGCAAAAACAATCGCCAAATTGGAGTTTTATGTCTGAGGATGAAAGACGAAAATGGAACAGTGACCAAAATGGAAATTTAGAATAAATTTTATTTATTATTTTATAGACCCTCTTTTTTTTAAGGAAAAAAATAAAAATTTTTAGAAAATTTGTTTTATTAAATTTAAATTAAAAAATAGATCAAAGCTGTTAAAATCTTTGATTTTAGTTTAAATATTTTTTTTTTCAATTGGAGTTTTATGCTTGAGGCTGCAGGACGCAAATGAAACAGTGACCTAAATGGGCATTTAGAATATTTTTTTTTCAGATCCTGTTTTTTTTTGGGTGAGGTAGAAAAAAACGTAAAAAGAGCGAAATAATATATAGAAAAGAGAAAAAAGCATATAATTAATATTAAAAATTTAGTTTATGTTAGTAGAGAAAAAAAATTAACTATAAAAATCAAAAAGAGATAAAATATAAATTGTATAAAAAATAACTTGAATAGTTAAAATGAGACAAAATATAGACTGGATTTTATTCAGGAATTGTTTTAAAAATGGTTATTTTGAAAGTTTGAAAAATTTATAAGTTTTTTTAAAAAATTTAATTCGTTTAATTTTTCAACTAACAAAGATATAAAAAAAATTTGATAAAAAAATGTAAATTTACGTGAAAAAGTAAATTCGTCTATTTGCGCATTGCATTCATGCACATAGATAGAAAAATGGTATAGTGAATTTAAAATACTGTAGTACAGGCCGAGTGTGTAAATAATAAGCTTAGTATTTAGTTAAACACTTTATTTAAAATAAGTTTAGAAATAATAACAACTACTGAATCTCTTCTGAAATAACAAGCAATATTTATAGTATGATCACGTCACCATACTACAATACAAATTAAACAAAAATTCTTCATTTTTTGAAAAATTAAAACTAAAGTTAACTAAAAATATAAGTAAAAATACTGCAACATATTGCAAAATACTTTTTTGCACCTTGTTGGCCTAAAATAATTTTTTTATATTTTCTTTTTTTAATAAATCAAATCAATAATCTATTTAAGTCTTGTAATTTCTTTGTTTTTTGTCTTTTTTTACATGAGATAAATTTTTTAGGTAAGAATATTTTTTTCCTGTATTTTTCTAGTATTTTTTATTAACTTTAATTTGAAAAATCAAAAAAAAAATGAAGAATCTTTGTTCAATTTGTATTTTAAATACACAATAATAGGAAAAATTTAATATCTTTATTTTAAGAAACAATCGATTTATTAATTCTGCTAATTAATTAAAAAAATTTAAATTTTGAATTTATGTTTTTTCTCATTAATTAAATAAATATTTTGCTGTAAATTTTTTTTCTTTATTTACATTTTTCCTATCTCTTAATATGTTTCGTTCTACCTGTCTCCTGTTATTTTTAAGAAAAAAAAAATAAAATTCTAAGAAAATTCTTTTACTAAATTTAAATTTTATTAAAAATTACATCAAAGCTGTTAAAAACTTTAATTTTTATCTTAAATAAAAATTTTTAAAAATATTTAAAATTATTAATGCAAGTGTCTTCAGGCGGTACCGATTTTCACAAGAAAACAAAGCGTGTTAGCGAGTGCGAAATAGCAGATATTGGCACGGACGAGACCGATCCAGTGATTAGGAATTTAACCCGCATTGGCTGTTTGGAAAAGCACTATCAAGTTCAAGACTGCTACTTTGACACCAAAGATTGGCGAAAATGTACCAAAGAAGTGCAAGAATTTCGAGAATGTATAAAAAAATCTCAGCAATAAATTTATTTTTTACTTTTTCACGGCAACATTCAACCGAAGTGCGAGTCCGCTTTGCCCCAAGTCCCACCGGAAAACTTCACATCGGCGGTCTGCGAACCGCCTTTTACAACTATCTTTTTGCCAAAAAATACAATGGAAAATTTATTCTGCGCATTGAGGACACCGACCAAGACCGGCTCCAGACCGACTCCATCCAGAACATAATCGAGAGCTTGAAATGGGCCCGCATCGAGCCTCACTATGGACCACATGTGTCCAACCAAGACGACTCTGTCCAAGGAGGACCATGGCTTCAGTCAAAAAGACTCCACATCTACCACCAATACATCAAAGTGCTCCTAAACTCCGACAAAGCCTACCACTGTTTTTGTGACGAGGCCAGACTTAGCTTGCTAAAAAGAAACGCTGCCAAGCGTCAGGAAAAGCTCAGCTATGACGGAAAATGCCGCCATTTGAGTCAACAATCTGTGCAAAAATTTATTGCTGAGGGCCGGCCTTATGTCATAAGATTCAAGCTTGAAGATAAAGAAGTTTGTTACCACGATCTGACCACTGGCATACACAAAAACAACCCGTTTAAACAAGAGGGAGACTTTGTGCTCATAAAATCAGACAAATTTCCAACTTACCACTTTGCCAATGTGGTCGACGATCACCTAATGAGGATAACACATGTTTTAAGAGGCCAAGAGTGGCAATTGTCCACTTCAAAGCACATTCTGCTTTACGAGGCTTTCGGATGGAACCATCCGGTGTTTGCCCACTTGCCTCTGATATGCAACAATGATGGATCAAAGATAAGCAAGCGCCAGAATGACATTGATGTGTTGTCTTACAGGCGAAATGGCTATTTTCCACAAAGTGTCCTTGCCTATTTGTCCACATTCGGCGGTGGCATCACAATAAATATTTTGGAGAATTTTTTTGATGACTATGCCAAAGTGTGCCAAAAATTGGTAGAAAATTTTGATGAAAATGAGATGAGCTCAAGGCCTTGTAAGCTAAATCTGGACCTGTTGAACAACATCAATCGCCGGTTTGTCCGCTTGCGTCTGCGTTCTGGTCAAGATGAACGCAAATGTTTGGTCAATGAGCTGAGAGAGTTGGTCAAGGAAAAATTTAAAATGGAATCAGATGATTTTTATTTGAGCGAGGCTTATTTGACCAATGTGCTTGATTGGTGCCAGGACAGGATTTTTACTCTGAGAGATTTGGTCCAGGATGAAAAGAATAGTTTTCTTTGGATGGACATGTCCAATTTGAACGAGTTGATTAGTGGTTCGATGCGAAATAATTTAAAGTGTTTGGTCAAAGCGATGAAGCAATTTTTAGATGCAAAAAGTCAAGATTTAAAGGATTCCAGTCTCAATTCTAAAATTAAAAAAGATCTAAATGATTTGTTTAAGAACAGACTGCAAAATATATCCGAAGATGGCACTAAGATTAATTACTGGAAATTGAGTAGATTTTTACTCACTGGTCGGCTTGAAGGACCACCAGTTCTGGAAATTGTTAATTTGTTGGGTAAAGATGTTATTATTTATCGGTTGAATGTTGCTGAAAAAATATTAAATAAAGATTAAATTTTGTTTTTTTTTTCAAAAATTTTTTTATTATTTAATTGAAAAAAAATCTTCCAAAAACATCAAGTTTAAGTTAAATATTTAGGAAAATAAATTTTTTCTTTAGCCAGAATTATTACTCAATTATTAAGTTTTAAAGAATTTAACCTTGTGCACTTATTTTTGGTTTCCAATCGTTTAAATGGACCTTTTTTTTAATGAAATTTTACTATTTATGAAAATTTAAATTAAAAACATTATTTAAAAAAAATGAAAAAAAGTGTTTTTCAAATTATCCTTTAATTTTGGTAGTCACTTAACTACCAAAATTAACACGGGATTTGGACTAAAACAACAAAAAAAATTAATTTATTTAAAAGACAGGATTCTAGTTTCAAAAAAAAATTTAATTTTTTCTTTATTTTTTGAACTGAGAACAATGTTTTCCTTTAGCATCTAAAAAAGACAGCAAACCTTCTTTACTAAACTTGAATGTCAAAATGGCTTAGAGTATTTTAATAAGGTTTTTTTTATTTTTTAACTGATTAATTTCTTTGATAGAAACCTAATAACACTAGGAACTTGAACAGAGTTTCTTAATATTATTAATAATATTTTTTATTATTAATATTTTTAATATTCTTTTTCAAGAAAAGTTTTTGTGGAAAGATGAAGCAATTTTTAAAAAAATTTCAAAAAGGTTTATTAGTATTAAATATTATAAGACTTAAAGTAATAAAACTCTGAGAAATTTTTTTCATTCGATTAAGTTTAATTCAAGAAATTCTTGCTACATTTCTAATAAATTATAATAAAACTTAATCATGAACTTAAAAGCAAAACTTCTTGAGTTAATTTTTATGTAAAATAAACAAGGATTGTTGCTGCAAAATTAAATAAAAGAAAAAAATTTAATGTACGAAATGATTGGTACGATTAATTATTTTTTTGTTGGGTTAAAAATTTGTATTGCAAAATTTCTAAAAATTTATTAATATTTATTTTTTTCTACAGATAAAAATTGATGCATTTTTTTCCTAGTTAAAATTTGAAAAATGTATATTTAAATAAGATAAGCCATTTATTTTTAAAAAAGTGATAAAAAAAATTTTTTTTCAAATCTTAAAATCTAAAAATTTTGATTCAAAATTTAAATTTGATCATGAACTTCATTTCGCCATCTTTAATGTATGATGAGAAAATCTAGGATTTAACAGTTTTAAATTTGAAAAAAAAATTTCAGAGACTTTTAATATTAAACAATGAAATTAAATTGATCTACCCTGAATTTTTTTTTTCGGAGAATTACAGGAGAAATAAAATTTCGTGGAAAATGACATTATTTGGGAGATTTTTAATCTTCAGCAAGCAAGCATGTTAAAGGATATTTTATTTTAATTAATTTAAACCTTTATCTATTTTTTTTTCAAATTTTTTTTTAAATAAAATAATTAAAAAAAAATAGTTGAAGAATTTATTAAAAAATGGATTTTGACAGGATTGAATAAATTTGCTTTAAAAATCTTCAACATTGATCTCAATAAAATTCGATAGGACTACCTGATACGAATTTTATTATTTAAAAAATATTTATTTTTTAATTTGAAAAATTTCAATTTTTGACCTTTTAATTTATTTAAAAATTTTAATTATTCAATTGTCGGATTTTTTTTAAATTCTTAAGCTCAAAAATTAATAAAACCGAAAACTCCAAGAACTCTACAAAAGTTAGAACACTTATTCCCAAAAACAGGCCTCCAATTCCGCCTATACTTGATAACAAATCGACAAAGTTTATTTTTGGAGATTCGCTCATTTGTGTGTATCCAAAGCTTTCATAATAAATATTCACTATAGCAATGTCGTCAAATGTCCCATTTTTATTCAAATAAATTTTTTCCTCACCTTCATATTTTTGAATGAGCTCTTGGTATGCTGATGTTGAAAAATGATTACTCGAAACTGTTCTATCAAACCACATGCCAGCACATTCTTTTGGACATTCTGCAAAACAATCTTTGAAATTGCTTTCCTCTCCAAAAAAACTCGATAAACAATTAAGCTGAGATCTATTTTTGCACTCGGTTGATTCCACAAAATTAAGATAATATGAATCATGACATCCACAAGCTTGTATCAAAAGAATTTGAAGGCATTGGTAAAAACAGGACATTTGTGAATAAAAGTCTGAATATTTATGAACCAATTTGTAAGCTTTTGACTCAAAATAATTTGGATCTTTTGTATTCTTATCACAATCACTGTACGGTTTAGACTCTAATTCATAAAAAGTTCTTGATAGTGCAATGTTTCCTTCTGTTTTTGGAGGAACTGTTACCGGACTTACCAACATGGGATAAGTGGTTTTATTGTGAATAAAAATAAAGATTCCTGAATTTGGATTTACAAATTTTAGACTATCTGGAACACTTAAATTCAAAATTAGTCTCAATCCACCAAATCTGTCCAAATAAGTTGAATATTTAAGGTCAATTTTGCTTCCTTTGGAATCAAATGCTGAATTGAATTGAAAGCAATTTCCATGGTTGGGATGCGAAAAAAATTTGAACTCAGAACGATCACAAGGCTCAAATCCAAAATAACATCCAACTAAAAGTTTATCAATTGTATCACCAAATAGTTCTTTCGATTTCTCATAAGACTCAAATCTTTTGGCATGGTTTCTATAATCATATTCATAAAGACCTGATAAAGGATCTTTAACTAAAGTTTGATTTTCGAAACTCTTGGAAAAATTGACTGAAAAATCTGAAGTAAAAAAGTTCATGTTACAAATTGTTATTGTCGGAAAAATGGCTTTGTATTGATTTATTATTCTTGTTTTTGTGACCACTTCATTTTTAGAAAAATTCATGATATTTTGACTAATCATTAAAGCGCATAATCCTGTTGATACTAGGCAAAAAAAAATCCATATCATTCTTGTTAAGAGATTTTTTGACTTGAATATATTCGGAAACCCGTGAATAGTTGATGAAAGCAAGCTATCACAAAACATGTTAAATATTATTGCGAGGAACGAGCATCGCGACGAGCTAATAACCAGATGTGTACATAGGAAAATCTTGGATACTGAACGAATTTTCAATTCAAGAATTGAAACCCTGCATTCTGATTTGACGAATTCTTCCGCGAAACTATTGGCTGTCGGTTTTGTTTAATTATAAAATCTAACACTTTAATGTAAATAAAAGAAAACAACAAACAATTTTTGTTCTTTTACTATTTTATCTGCCATGTAATTTATAATTAATTGATAATAAGTTTGCCGACAAATTAAAGTTTTGTTAATATAATTCTAAAAAATTAAATAAATAAAATAAAATAAAATTATATAATTTAATAAATAAAGTCTCATTAAATCAAAAAAATTTTTCTCGTGTATTCAAATTTATTTATTTTTATTAATTCATTTATTTAAAACATTGAGCCTCGTAGACACAAGTAATATCAAATGGATAATTTTGATTATTTTAAATTGCTCAACAAATATTCCGAAATGCTAATTGAATTAATTGAAACAAAAACTCAAATACGTTATAAATTGAATGATATACAAAATCAATTTCAAAATCAAATAAAGAATCCCCTGACGTTTCTAAACCAAAAAAAAGAACAAGAACTACGACAGCTAACAAATGATAACAACCTATGTAACTTCTCATAATTTCATAATAAACATATATCTTTATTTAAAATTTTTTACTTGTCTAAAATGATTAATAAAAATATTAATAATATTTATTTAGATTTTTTAAAATACTAATTTAAATTTAAAACTCAATGCTTAATCAAAAACAAGTTGAAAAATCTTTTGTGCACCAATTAAGACATTTTAGTCCAATCACGGTATAGTTTGCTAAATCTATTAATGAAAACATAATATTTAAAACTTGATAAGAATTTAAATCCGATTGAAACTTTAAACGAAGCATTCATTTGTGAAAATAATAATACCCCTAAAAGAAGAATTGATTCTGAGATTGATACAACATCTAAATCGAACAAAAAGCAACGTACCTTATTAATGTCACCACTCAATAACGTAAGGTCATTTTTACCTAAATTGAAACAAAAATTAAATCACTTGAATTCAAAAAGGCCGTTCTCAACATTGATCTTAATCAATCTCATTTAAACTCAAATGTTTGTGTTTGTGGTGGAACTGATCATAGAAATAAAAAAAGCTCTAAATGCTTGTTTAGCAAAAATAATTCTACATCTAAAAATAACAGACACACGACACAGTTGAAACCAAACAGTCAACAGCTCACTCATAATTCTCACGATTCAATAAATCAAATTTTAACAGATTTGACCCGTTGTTCATGCGGAGGCTCAGACCACAAAACAACTCGTAGTGTCAAGTGTCCAAATTATAATAAAAAGAATCAACCTACTAACAAAGACACACAAAGTTGTTGTAGAAGAATTAAAAGAATTTTATTCTTCTTTAAAAAAATTCGACCCATTTTTTTGCAACAATTGTCATGAATTATGGCCAACTAAACACAAAAGGTGTGATACTTGCTCTGTTTCTAATCGATTTACAGACACAAATGATATGATACCTGGTCATCATTTATTGACTGATGAAATTAAAAAATGTTTTTTCGATTTGACAATGATTGAAGAGAAGCTAATATCTCCTATTTTACCTGTTATGTCAGTTTATCGATTAGCTGGTGGTCAATATGTCAGTAGAGGATATGTTGTAAATTTTAATCAGGATATTTCAGGAATTCTATTTTCTCTACTCAGACTTGTCAGCGAATTACCTTTGCTTATAGTAAAAAAAACTGGCACAAATAACACATCGAAAGACTTTAAAATTAATAAAGTAAGAGTTCAAACAGCTCTTAATTTTTTAATCGAAAACAATCCGATATGGAAACAATACAAAATTTCAATAAATCATCTCAATCTTGATTCCTTACCCGATGACAATGTTCCCGAAAATTTAAATGAAATTATTGATGATAATTTGAGTCATAAAGATAATCAAATTTTGAACAGAGATGTCGGACCTGAAATTTCTGGAAATGCTCCTGAAGAAGACCATAATGAGCACTTCTTTTCAATGCCCGAACAAGAACAAGCACTACAATTAGATAGAGTTAAACAAAAGATATTATGGCCAAATGTCAGTACATCACCAGTAAACGAATTTAACATTGACGGAATGTGTTCGTTGATATTCCCAAAGTTATTTCCTTTTGGAAAAGGCGATCCTACCAAAAAGTCTAGACCACAACACGTAACTGAAACTCAAGGATTTAATCATTTATTAAAATACGCTACCAAAGACCCAACAAATAATCAATACTACTATCCATTCGCCGAACATCCAAGGTTCAAGTTTTGGGCTTATGATCGAATAAGCAGGCATCGAACTTTGGATCAAACAAAAGTTTATTTCAATCAAAACCAAGGCGATGCCAACCTTACACTCACAGATTTAAAAAAAATGATCAACGATGGCTCAGGTTATTATTAATTTTTTAATTTATATATAAATTAATTAATTTATTCTTATCTATATGTAGCTGAACAAATCCTTAAGCGTATGACCCCTTATTCCGCGAATATAACTGGGTCAAATGCATATTGGTATCAACGTAGATGTGAATTAGAAACTACATTCGAACAAAAAAAGCCTGCGACTATTTTTTTCACTTTTTCATATGCTGACAACCACTGGATAGACCTACACCGTCTTTTACCAGGTGGCTATTCAGATAACCCCAAAGTCAGATACAAAAATGTTCTTAGAAATCCACATTTAGTTGATTGGTACTTTAGTGTAAGGCTTAATGAATTTTTACAAATTGTCTTTGACGGTACACTTCAATGTGAATGGCGCTGGCATAGATATGAGTGGCAAGCGCGTTCATCTATTCACGCTCACGGAGCTGCTAGATTTAAAAACGACCCAGGTTTAACTGAGCTTACAACCAAAGTTTACATTGGCAGAAAATGCGAAAAAGAGTTAATCTCACAAAACATTTCAGATGATAGAAAATCGCAAATTTTGGACTTAATCAAACAAGGCAAAGAGGCTGAAGAGACTGTGATTAAATATGCAGAAACTCTGCTATCTGCGACTAATCCACGTACTTGTCCGTCATGTAACACTACACCTGAAACACATCCGTGTACGATTGATTTTACAAATCTTAACCCCGAACAACATCTGAAAGATTATGAAGACATAATTAATTGCGTTCAAAGACACGTTTGTCACCCAGATGGGTACTGTAAGTCAAAAAAAGGAAATAATAAATGTCGTTTTGAATTTCCTCACGATTTAAAAAATTGAAAAGACTTTTAATTGAAAAGACTGAAATTGTATTCAAAGAAACTGAAAATACAGTAATTGCTGATATCAAGCTCAAAAGAAATGATCCTAATCTAAATGTACACAATATTATTTCATGTCATCATTGGAGAGGCAACACTGACATGCAAATAATATTGGATAAAAATGCTGCAATACGATACATGGTCAAGTATGCTTCTAAAGCCGAAAAGTCAAGCCAAACTTTTATCGAAACGTTTAAATCAGTCATGAATCATTCAAAAGAAGAAGATAATCCGAAATCAAAACTAAGATCTTTAATGCTTAAATTTTCGTGTGGACAACGAGACATTGGACAATCAGAAGTTTGTAGGCTTCCAATGAGTGGTCAGTTATACCAAAGCTCTTTTTATTATGTAAACCAATCACTTGAATTGAATTCAAAACAAATTGAAATCGACACAAAAAAAGGAGACGACCAAATTTGTTTTAAAAAAACACTTTTAGACTATTTTTTAATTAGAAAAAGTCTAAATCAGAAAATGGATAATGTTTATAATTTAATTGATTTTTGTCAAGCATTTCAATTTGTAAACAAGCAATTCAAACTTCGTAAAAATTCCGAAAAAATAGTTGTGATTACTCATCCAAAAATTCGATATAATCCATTAGATTTAGCTAATCATCGTAGTTTTTGTTACTACCAGTTAATTAAATACAGTTCTTGGGACCAATCAAATATACACGAAATACTCAACAAAGAAACATCAATTCAAAGATTTGATACGTTTATTAAATTAGCTCCAGAAAGAGTTATATTCAGTTTGAATTTTTTTAATGAATTTTTAAACGAACTTAAAAGAATTCGCGTTGAAATTGACGCTGAACCAATACCAGAATATATATCAACTGATTTTACTGAACTATCTGATCTTGTACCAATAACAGAAATTATTGATAACTCATCGCCAATTATTGATCTAAATTATGATTGGAAACAAAGAAGATCGTTTTATAAAAAAGAATATCTTGATATAATCAAAATTTGGGTTGAAAGCCAAAAAAGGAAGTATAAAGAGTTAAACAACACTTCTTGTCACATAGTTCTTCCTGAAAAATTGAACAAAATGCTAAGATTTGCCTTCAATATAGTTGAAAAGTTAATGCTTGAAGAAAAGCAGTTGTGTATGATTCTAATAGGCACTGCTGGTACTGGTAAATCTTTTACAATATTTGAATTATCTACACTGTTACAGAAAACCTTAAGACGTTGTGCTCCTACTGCAAAAGCAGCATTTATAATCAACGGCGAAACAATTCATAGTTTACTTAATATTACAATAGATTCAGAATATAAAAAACTAAGCAATGCAAAACTATGCGTACTCCAGGAAGAATTTAAATTTGTAAAATTCCTAATTATCGATGAGTATTCAATGTTGTCCCAAAAAATATTCGGTATTATCGATCACAGAATGAGAGATATTAAAGCTAAAAATATATTATTTGGAGGATTATCTGTAATACTCGTTGGTGACCCTGGGCAACTTCTACCTGTTTGTGGATCTCCACTATACGCTACTAATGGGCGTGGTTCGCTTTCAATAGATGGTCATAACGCATATAAGAAGTTTGATACTGTTGTTATGTTAGAAAAAGTTGAAAGACAGACAAATACAACTGGAGATCTGAGACAATCAAAATTTATCAAATTACTTCCCAGATGCCGAAACGGTGAGAACACTGTTGAAGATTGGAAGCTTCTTTTAGAAAATTCTGTGAATTTGATTAATATACAAAATTTTTCTGACGCTACAAGACTATATTTAGAGAACGATAAAGTTGATAAGTACAACAATGAAAAGTTAACTGAACTAAATATGCCAATTATAAATTTTATAGCACACAATAGCTCTGGAGTTGCTAGGAAATTAAAAAGTGATCAATTTGCAGGTCTTTCTAATTCAATTTATTGCTCAATTAATTCAAAAATATGCTTAACTTCAAATATATGGACTTCCACAGGACTTGTGAATAGTGCTGGTGGAACAATTAAGGATATAATTGTCTCAGAAGATTACAAGCCAGGTGATTTACCGGAAGCAGTTATAATCGAATTTTTGGATTATACTGGTCCTCAACTTTTTGATGAACCACACAAAAAAAATTATATCCCAATTAATCCAATAAGTTCGTTTTCTAAAACACATGCCGCTACCAGAACTCAAGTTCCAATTCGACTAGGATATGGTATGACAATACACAAATCCCAGGGACAGACACTTAAAAAAGCCATTATAGATCTTGGAAAATCTGAGAGATCACTAGGCTTAACGTTTGTCGCATTATCGCGTTTAAAAAATATAAATGACTTTTTAATTATTCCTTTTCCATACGATAGGCTTACTAAAATTAAAGAAAGTATTAATTTAATTCCAAGACAAAAAGAAGAACTAAGATTAAATCAGTTAAAAGATAAAACATTATCAATATTTAAAAATTTATTGCCTAATTAATTAACGGGTGTTCAATAATAAATGACCGTTTTTGTTTAATAGAAAAAAAATGTGTTCCAGTCGGTCAAAATGGCTGAAATTTTATACACATAAACTAACAGCTTTCTTGTTTAAGAAATGGGTGTTATTAACTTTCCACCTCTAGTTAAACGGGAACGGTGCCAAATCACCTAAACCTACTTTTGACCAAAAATGTCCTCGAAGGTTTGAATTTTACCAATTTTTGATATACACATATTCTGATGTGAAATTTTAAGCTGATTAAAATGAGCCATTAATCATTTCTCTATCATGTTCCGTTCGAAAAATATCCTTAAAAAACCGCCAAAAAATGACCAATTTGTAAAATTCCAAAAAAATGCTGTTTTTGATTCTTTTTGCTATAACTTTCTATAGAAACATTCGATCCAAATAAAATTTTACACAATCATAGATGACTAAATAAGCTTTAAATAAACATATTAAATTTGTAGGTATCACTTTTGGTTTGACCAAGGAATTATGAATAGACCAAAATTTGGTATCTCATTTTTATGAATGTATTGATCTAAAAGCTTAAAGTAAAATATCTAAAAAGTATACTTAAATGAAAGCTAAATAAATCTAGTTTCTAAAAATATATAGGACTAAAGGGTGGTACTTTTGATCTTTGAAAAAAAATCAACTAAAAAAGCTAACCAGAGTCTTTGAATTCTTTTATCCATCTTCGAATCGTCCTTAAACTTGAGCGACGTCCGATAATTTCATAAATTTCGGATGCTGATTTTCCAGCTTGAAAATTTTGAATAGATAGCTCGCGTAAGCATACTTTGGCCATTTTAGATTTCTTGATTATTTTTTCTTTAATAATTTATAAAAAAGATTATTTATTTTTCAAAGATCAAAAGTACCACCCTTTAGTCCTATATATTTTTAGAAACTAGATTTATTTAGCTTTCATTTAAGTATACTTTTTAGATATTTTACTTTAAGCTTTTAGATCAATACATTCATAAAAATGAGATACCAAATTTTGGTCTATTCATAATTCCTTGGTCAAACCAAAAGTGATACCTACAAATTTAATATGTTTATTTAAAGCTTATTTAGTCATCTATGATTGTGTAAAATTTTATTTGGATCGAATGTTTCTATAGAAAGTTATAGCAAAAAGAATCAAAAACAGCATTTTTTTGGAATTTTACAAATTGGTCATTTTTTGGCGGTTTTTTAAGGATATTTTTCGAACGGAACATGATAGAGAAATGATTAATGGCTCATTTTAATCAGCTTAAAATTTCACATCAGAATATGTGTATATCAAAAATTGGTAAAATTCAAACCTTCGAGGACATTTTTGGTCAAAAGTAGGTTTAGGTGATTTGGCACCGTTCCCGTTTAACTAGAGGTGGAAAGTTAATAACACCCATTTCTTAAACAAGAAAGCTGTTAGTTTATGTGTATAAAATTTCAGCCATTTTGACCGACTGGAACACATTTTTTTTCTATTAAACAAAAACGGTCATTTATTATTGAACACCCGTTACATATGATTAAAATGTTTATCAATACTTTTTTTCTACTTTTATTTCATATTTTATACAATTATTTCATTTAAAATTTGAATAATAAATATATTTAAATTAAACCTAATTGTCGTCATCTTCCACATCCCATCCCATCCTACCAACCTAGCCGAAGACCGCACTATAAATACTATCAATATTTAATTTAATTGGTATCCTACGTAACAGAGTAAAAAAAAAAAAAAGAAAAAAAGAAAGAAAATACTTTGTGGAAGTCCATCGATGTTGAATTGCATTTTGTGCTGCGTTTTTCTTATTTTTATTTCAATTGAAAAACGAAAAAATGAATAATAATTTTGTTGAATTGAAAAAAAAAAAAAAAAAAAAAAATTAACATTTCTCTTATAAATTTATTTAGATACTATCTAATTTTTTGTCCTAATTTTTTCTTTAGTTTTTTGTTTAGACCTATCTCATTTCAAATTTTTTTAAACTTAAATTTATTAATTTGATTTTATGTTTTCCATCTAAAATGCTGTCTATAAAGAAGTACATTTACTTCTATAAAGACTTGGAAGAAATAAGCCAAACCCAATAAAAATAAATAAATAATAATAAATAGATTAAACCTTCTCTACCCTTTTTGAACAAATTTGTTATAAAATAACGGCTCGTTACTCGCATATATAAAGCTCTGCTTCTCTATCTTAGACTTAGGTCTTTTCAAATCCATTTTTAGCTTTTTTTTTCTGTCTGGCTTCTTAAATATCATGAAAAATTTATATACGAATTTTTTTTTTAATATATTTTTGAAAACCATGATTGTTTAAAGGAACAAACTTTAATTAGTAAAAAAATAAAAGTGTTAGGTAAACATTTTTTTTTCAAAGATTTTATAAACAAAAAGGAAATTTCCCCCTAAAAAATTTAAAAGCTATTCGGGGCTTTTTTTCTTAAAAGAAATGTGAAAGCAATTTTCACATAAATTAAAAAAAAATGTTTACTTGACATTTTTCTTTTTTTTAATTACTTAAAGTTTGTTCCTATAAACAATTATAGCTTTCAACTTCAGAAAATTATTCATTAAAATAAAAATTTCAATACGGATATCAATTTTGCATCATATTCTAGAAGCGACGCAGAAAAGAAAAGCTAAAATGGATTTGAAAATTTTCGTATTATGATTAAAATTTAAAAGAAACAGTTTAAATAGGAGAAGCATTTCCTTTCATCTGCTAAATTTTTTTTCTTCAGCTAATTTTTTTTCTTATTAGCAAATAAAAAAAACACTCTAAATTTTTTTTTTGCAGCTAATTTTTTTCTATATTTATTTATTTATATGTATTAATTTAGAAAACAATTAAAATATTAATTAGTTTTCGGTCTCCCTCTTTTTTTTTTGCTGGTTGACAAATTTCATTTCATTGCATTTACATTACGAGAAATAGGCCCAAGAACTGCTGGTTTTGGGTTTGCACCTTGATTCACTGCAAAAGCATCTTGATTATTATTAACATCACTTTTTTCACTTGACACTATTGCGCACTATTACGTTTTTGACCTATTGGTAAGCATTTTGCTTGAAGAGGTACTTGGCAGATATTTAGCCTACTACACACCGCTATGATATGTTTACAAAAGAAGTTTTTTGCCAGAATTTACAAGTGCAGCAGACATTTTCACTCATATTAGGCTCATTTTGAGTGTGAGTTTGAGTGATAAGCACTCAACTCTCACTCACACTTGATCACGCATAATTTTTGCGTGATACACTCAACTCACACTCAAACACGCATTTTTTTGAGTGACAAAATTTTAAAAAATCTTTAAATTTTTCTTTTTTTTAATGTCAAAATAAATAAAATAAAATTATAAACATTTTTAAATATTTTTTAAGTTCGAATTTTTATTTAAATAGACAAAAGCTAGCATTAACAGTTGGTTGAGAACTCGTTTTAGTTTTAAACTTTTTAAAAAAATTTAATTTTGTTTTAAAATTGTTCTCATTTATCAATATTTTATACAGAATAATTTCATGATGTCTTAGTAGATTTAATAATTAAAAACTTGATAAAAATATTATTAATTTTGTTTAATTTTTTAATTATTTATTTGAAAAAAATCAAAAAAAATTGATTTTCATTTTATACTAAAAGGAACAATTAGACCTCTTGAATAATCTAAATGACGTGTAAAAATTCTTCTGATTCTGATAAATAAAAAAACAGGTATTTTCACGAATATGTGTAAAGGTTGATTAGAGTCTGGTATAAAATAATAACGTGAGTTTTGTTTGTGGGTTTGATATTAAGATTCCGCTTGGAAGTATCCGAAGTACATTAAGTATCAAATCACCGTTAAAGTATCTTCGCCGCTTCGATCGTTTGCTTTAGATTTTTTTTATAATCTATCTTTAAAAATGGGTCTTCTAGGTTAAGTAATCAGAAAATAAATTTGGTGATTTCATTAGTTTAGTAAAGTGATCAATATTGATCACATATTAGGTAATTACATTGTTGTAGGCTTACTTGCCTATCAGAATTTATTGAAAATAGTGAAATTAAAGGTTTGTGTTTAAAGCTCTTTATTATAAGTCCAAAGCTCCACATAACTATACCAAAAAAATCTTCTTTTATATACATACTTAAGTATTAATAAAATATAAATAATAACTAGGAAATCATAACTAAGAAGTGTAAAGTTAGCCTCGAACTAACCAGCTCATTTAGCCGCTAACAGCATAACCTAGGGGACCCTTAAAAATTTTGAAAAAAAATATCTTATTTGTTCTATCAAAATGTTTTAAATAAATTAACAAATTAATAAAAGCTTGGGTTGGTGCGATAGGGTGCAGTAAATATTACTATCTTTGATTATTATTAGAGTCGTATAGTTTTAAAATATCCACTGTAAGCATGTTTTTGGATTTGAGGCAAAACATTAAGAAAAAAATTCCTTTGTTCAGTTTTGTGAAATTTGGAACTTAAGACAGAAAATAAACGTGCAAGAGATCTTCAAATTTTTGAGGTTGAAGGCTTGCTTTTCAAATTCAACATAGTATTACATACAAAAATACTTCAACTTTTAAAATATACTAATGATGTGAAAAATCTCTGCAAAATACGGTTGGGTTGAATATATTGAAATTAAATTTCTGCTTTATTCGCAAAGGATATTGCTAATAATGATTCAGTTATGCATGTCGCATAATATGAAGCTAGAGCGAACTAATTGAGATTACAACTTAAGATTAAGAAGACAACTTAAGTCCGCCTAATTTTTTAAAACTTAAAAAACTCAAAAAATTATATTTATTAATTTTAATTTCAAGATTAAAAAGATATTGGGGTCTAGTCGACAGTTCACCTATTATGAGAACAAATCTTGTTCTCGGGTCTAGTGAACAATTAGTTCAAATCTAATATATGTTCGCCAAATCTAAAAATAGTTCACCTAATCTAAAATTTGCTCACCCAATCCTATTTTAGTTCACCTTTTGGTGAACAAAAAGCTAATTTTTCACTAAACCCGAGAATAAGATTTGTTCTCATAATAAGTGAACCACAGGTTACCTAACCGACTAGACCCAGACATTGTTGTAATACCAAAATTAAAAATACAAAATATTTTTAAAAAAATCTAAAACTAAAACTAAATCAAGTTCTCAACCAACTGTTAATGCTAGCTTTTGCCTATTTAAATAAAAATTCGAACTTAAAAAATATTTAAAAATGTTTATAATTTTATTTTATTTATTTTGACATTAAAAAAAAGAAAAATTTAAAGATTTTTTAAAATTTTGTCACGCAAAAAAATGCGTTTTTGAGTGTGAGTTGAGTGTATCACGCAAAAATTATGCGTGATCAAGTGTGAGTGAGAGTTGAGTGCTTATCACTCAAACTCACACTCATACTCAAAAAAAAATGCGTGAAATTGTCTGAAGTGCAGCTACTTTTATTGGCTTTAATTCTCCAAGCTGTTGTTATCTATTTAAATAAGATTCAAATGACGAATTATTAAAAATTAAGTTTTGTATTTCAAATTTTTATTTATTTAAAATATGTCAAATTTATTAATATAAATTAAAGTATTTAATTAAAAAAATTTAAATATATTTAAAGATATCTCATATCAATAAATACAATATTCTTAATTATATGAATATTGAAAGCGCTAAAATTTGATTTGCTCATTAGAATTTTTTGGTGATAACTAAATGATCTTGCTGTGAAAAAAAAAGCTTAAAGAAAAAAAATTAGAATATAAGTGATTTAATTTTCTGGTAAAAAAAAATTATTAGAATATAAATGAATAAATTTTCTGATAAAAAATAATTTTGCTTGTAAAAAGAAAAATTAGCTGAAAAAAAAATTATCTATAAAAAAAATTCGCTGAAGAAAGAAATAAAGGCCTTTAAATAGCACAGTTAAAGTCTTAGTTGGGCCAATTTTTGTCCTTAGAAAATTTAAAACATATGATGCCAATCGAACTAAAAAATTTTCGAATATAAATTTTTGAGATATTCAAAAAGAATAATTTTAAAACAAATCAATTTTTAAATATTCATCATCAAAAATGTTAATGACAATGTTAAAATCAGGCGGAAATTATTTTAAAAAAATATTAAAAAACAGTTCTTCTAATGCTAAGAAATGCAAATAAAAATTGAACCATTAAGAAAATAAATTTGTTTTTAGGAACTTAATATTAAAACAAAAATTTCTAAAACAAATAAGACTTGAAATTTTATTTTTTAGAAATTCAACTCAATAATTTCAAAAGTAATAATTAAAATGATTTAATAAAGATAATTGATAATTTTTTTGTTTTTAAACTTGATTGTATGTTTTGTTTTAGTTTTTTTTGAAAAATTTGGCCCAACTGAGACTTGTACTGTGCAATTTAAATTGTTTCTTTTAAATCTCAATCAAAATATGAAATAATATTTTTATGAAAAATACTCAAGGATTGATTTTGCAGAATGAAAAAAATTAAAACCCTAAATGTTCAAAATAAATTATTAGATTTATTTATTTTTGTTTTTTATTCTTTTTTAAATCAAAAACAAAATTAAACAAATAATAAAAACATATTGAACTTTATTTGGTTAAAATTCCAAAGAATCTGCTTAAAATGATATGAAAAATTTCTTAAAATTTGCTATCAAAAGTTCAAAAAAATTCAAAAAGTGCATTAAAGATATCCCAATTTTTATAAAAAGATAACCAAAAAACTATCAAATGATTTAATTTTATTGAAAGAGATATATTGAATTTTATACTGTTTGATTTTTTATTAATAAACCATTTCTTTTTCGGGCTTTTATTATTTAAAGTATTATTGAAAAATATTGAATATAAAATAATCATGCCATTTCGATAACTCAGTGTCGATTTAAAATTTTACTATAAATTTTTCATATAAATATTTAAAGAGAATCAATTACAGATAAATTTGAAAAAGAGAGTATTCTTTTTACATAAGAAATTTAGTGTTAAGTTTAAAAGATAAATTTTTAATAATGTGATCCGATCTGACCTAAAGGTTACTGCATCAAGTCGATTTTCTACCCCGCAATATTTACCCAGTCGATACCGGTTCCCATTTTTATGATGAAACTTGTTTAAACTCTCGTCGTCAATGTAATAATGTAATATTTTGAAGTTTAATATTTATTTTATTTATTTATTGATGTTATTTAAGACTCATAGGCAGCATTGATTTAAAAAGTTTTCAAAAAAAAAATAAAACATAAATTTTTTTATTAGTAAAATGTAAAAAAAAATAAGTTGCACAAATTAACCCTAAATAGTATCAGGAAACATTATTATTAGAGTTCCAAGGTTAATCAACAGGCTAGTGCCCTTATCTATTGAATAGACTGATTAACTCTTCATTTATTTCAATTAAAATAAAAATTCATTAAAATACAATATACCAAAATGTTTTATATAAAAAGATTATTAAAAAAAAAAGAAAAATTTAATTAATTTAATTAATCGATTTGTAAAAGTTTTTGTAAACCAATTGAGATTTATCAAAAATTTTAATTGATTTAAGAAAAATAGTATTTATATTTTTAAAAATAGATGTTTTGAAATGATTGAAGGATAAACAAAAACGATCAATAGCAAAATTATTAATTAATTTTGGAAAAATTATAATCGACTCGATGCAGTAACCTTTCGGTCAGATCGGATCATATTATTAAAACTTTATCTTTTAAACTTAGCACTAAATAAGTAAACATTATTATTAATTAAATTATTATATTTTTTTTTTCATAAATGAATAATGGCCAAATTTTATTATTCAAAGTATATTTTAAAAAACTAAAGAAAACCAGAAATGCTTCAAAAAAGATCAAAAATATACTTTTTTTACAAACCTAGATACTTTAAATAAAAACACTTACTAATTCAAAATCCTTTGTGGAAACAAAAAATTTTACTATTATAAATTATAACAAATACATCAAAAGAAATAGATTAAAAAATTTCTTTGATAATTCTGATCTTATTTATATATTTTGTTATTGATAAAACTCAAGCTTAATTACTTTGGTTCTCATAATTTTCTTTTAAAATAAATATATAATTATTAATTAAAATTTAAGACCATTTTTTTATCCCTATTTTTATTCAATGTCTTTTCTGCTATATCTTAGCTATCTTAATGGTTTTTTATCAAAAATAATTTGAGTTGAAGTTTTGCATTATGCATTGATCATACTTTTTTTTAAATAAATTCAAAAATTTAAAGGATTTTATAAATTTTCTTTAAAATTCAGTTTAGGTCCTCTAATTTCAGAGACATGTTAAGCAAAAAATCAAGAAAACTTGAAAATAAAATGAGTTTTATTTAGTATTCGGCATTTTTTCTCTACGTTTTCTTTTTGTTCATAATATTTCTGATAACTAAGTAAAAGACGTCTTGCCAAAGTGAAGATTCACTGTACTAAATTTAGAAAAAATTTAAATGAAAAAGATTTGAAAATAAAAAATCAACTTCAGAAAATTCTGTTGAAAATTTTTAGAAAACAAAAATATTTTGAAAAATAATAATTATATTTTTTGTACTTTTTTTTGAAAATTATCATAACTTTGTTTTCTTAGAAATAATTAAAAATTATTGAAAAATATAATTGAAAAATTGAATAGAACTTAATTTATTTAATTTTAGATAATTAAATTTTAATAAAAAAATTGTGAAAGTTAGTTTATTCAATCAATGATAAATAATTGAAGCCCGGGTGGCCGAGTGGTTAAGGCGTTGGACTTAAGATCCAATTCACGAATGTGAGCATGGGTTCGATCCCCATCCCTGGCAGTTTATTTTTAGCTAAATATCACTTAAAAATTAATTACGTAAAGAGTAAAAAAGAAAATTATTCTTGATTTGAAAATAAAACAAAATTATCATATGTTACCTTTTCCGTAAGCCAACGTTTTTGTTTTACAACATAGAAAAAAAAATTAGAAAGCTCTCTTTGAAAATCCCTTAAATTTTGCATAATTCTTTAAAATTTTTTGTAAAAATATCTAAAAAATTAAATGCTTTGTTCATAGATAAACGTTGACAGAACAAAACCGTATTCTTTTTTAGCATGCTTGGTTCTAGAGTAGTCTACCTTTGTGACAAAGCTGTTCAGACCGATCGAGAATTTATAGATACACAAAAAAGCTTTTATCTGGACTACTATACGTGTAAAGAATACAATAAGAAAGTTAGTATTTAAATTTATAGAATTAATTTACTAAAATTTAATTTTATTGTAAAGTTAGTCAAAAAATTAAACAAAGCTCACAAAATAAATGATGCTCTGAGAAATAAATTAGATGAGATAAAGATAAACTTTGATGATGGTTTATATCGAAAAATAAATGGTGATTAATTAAGTAATTTATTTTTTTCCATTTAAATAATTGTTTTAAAAGAAATGTCAGATTTTGACATATCCGAAAAAGAGTTGCAACAACCAAAACTTCTAGATCAAAATTTAGTCAATGAACTGAGCAAGGCAAAGGATCAAGAAGAAGTAAAAAAAATTGGCAATCATATATTGAAACAAATGGACAATTTATTGGAAACAAGTCAAAATTTGAGAGTTAAAAAAGAAAAAATGCTAGATCTGATTGCAAATTTAAAAGATGAAACCAAACAGTATGATTAAAAGAAATCAAAATTTTTAATTTATTTTTTTAATTTTTTTAAGTCACAGAGACACTTTCGAAGTTGTTTATAAAGAATTTATGTAAGAAATTTTCACCTCATTTATCATTATTTTTTCTTAGAAATTTTTTCGTTTTAAATTTGCTTTTAGTTTTATTTAAAAAAAATTTAAAAAATATTAATGTTTTATTTAAAAAAAATATTTAAATCCCCCGAATAGCGTTCTATCTAAAATAAATGTGTAAAAATTAGTGGAAATGATTCATCTAACAGTTGAAATAATTTATAATAATTTATGACTGCAAGATAACATAGTTGAAGTCGTGAATACGAAGAAAATTTAAAAATCAATAAAAAAATAATTTAATTTTTTTTTCAATTTTTTGAATTTCTTCTCAAATTTTTCATGTAAAAAATAATATATTATTAGTTGATAATTTTGTTTTAATTACCGTAAACCTTAGACTCTTGAAACTATGTCAAAATTTGGGTTTATTCTATACGAAACTAATGCAATCGAAACCATGTTATAAAATTTTTTTATTTATTTTTTAGAATAAACCTTGACGTCTGACTTTAAACTAAGAAAGCGAAAAAGTTTGATTTTATTCTTAGAAAAATTTCGAATTTATTTTTTAATAAACTTAAAAAATTGTAGAGTTAAATTCGAAATTAAGAAAATTAAAAAATTAAAGTTTATTCTAATTTTTGTAATTATTCTAAGAGTAAAAGTTAAATTCGATTAAAAATTAAAAATCAAAATTAAATTTAAAATTTAAAAATTCGATTTAATAGCCAAAAAAAACTGTATAAAAACATTTATGTTTTATTTTGCCTAATTATTTTACCATTTTCGACACGAGGTAGCTTTTTTCTACCACGTTTCTTTGGTGTTAATTGATTTGAACAAGTTTCGATATTGGAAGTTATTGAAATTTGGTATTATGCTTAGTTGGTCTGAAGGTTCAATTTCCTAAGAGAGTCTCGATTAGTTGGCTGTTGTCTGTTTGTATTTACAGTTTGAGTTGATACTGGTGAAACATATGTTTTTGAGTCTATATCTATTTTTGAGAAATATTGCGGAACAACAGCCAACTAATCGAAACCCTCTTAGGGAATTAAACCTATATTACTGACTTTAAAAAATTTTAATTTTTTGAATTAATTCTCTAATTTTTCATGTTTAAAATAATATATTACAATTGATAAAATATTTTTTTTAATTTTTTTAATAAAAATATTACAGACATTAAAAAATTTTAATTTTTTGAATTTATTCTCTAATTTTTCATGTTTAAAATAATATATTACAATTGATAAAATATTTTTTTTAATTTTTTTAATAAAAATATTACAGACATTAAAAAATTTTAATTTTTTGAATTTATTCTCTAATTTTTCATGTTTAAAATAATATATTACAATTGATAAAATATTTTTTTTAATTTTTTTAATAAAAATATTACAGACATTAAAAAATTTTAATTTTTTGAATTAATTCTCTAATTTTTCATGTTTAAAATAATATATTACAATTGATAAAATATTTTTTTTAATTTTTTTAATAAAAATATTACAGACATTAAAAAATTTTAATTTTTTGAATTTATTCTCTAATTTTTCATGTTTAAAATAATATATTACAATTGATAAAATATTTTTTTTAATTTTTTTAATAAAAATATTACAGACATTAAAAAATTTTAATTTTTTGAATTTATTCTCTAATTTTTCATGTTTAAAATAATATATTACAATTGATAAAATATTTTTTTTAATTTTTTTAATAAAAATATTACAGACATTAAAAAATTTTAATTTTTTGAATTTATTCTCTAATTTTTCATGTTTAAAATAATATATTACAATTGATAAAATATTTTTTTTAATTTTTTTAATAAAAATATTACAGACATTAAAAAATTTTAATTTTTTGAATTTATTCTCTAATTTTTCATGTTTAAAATAATATATTACAATTGATAAAATATTTTTTTTAATTTTTTTAATAAAAATATTACTGGCATAGTAAAATATTAAAATCATTTAAAACAAATATTACAGACTTTAATTTTTTAAAAAAACCATTCAATATTCTACCAAATTGAAGCTTAAGAGCGTTCAGGCGAATTTTGATCCAAAAAATTGTCTCAAAAAATTTACAAAAATTTTGTCAAAAAAATTCCAATCAAGTAAAGGTTGGATTAATTTTGACATTTGGTACCCTCAATCAAAAATAACCGCACAAAACTCTTTTCTCTTCAAAAGCTTTCAATGACTGCATGCAAAAAGGAAAAATAAAAAAAAAACTTTTTGTTTATTTCATATGAAAAAAAAAAAAACTGAAAATAATATCTCTCTAGGTTTTAGCTAATGAAAATAAAAAAAAATTATTTAGATGACAGACGGACCAGGATCACAAGAAATCCTTTTCGTAGACGATTTCACTCACAGCACCACCGATTTACACTGGGATCACATAAAATTCGACCACGCCATTCTAATCGACCAAATCCGCATCATACCAGCCAATTGTCCGATCCAACTGAGCAACGGCAATGTACACTTGGGCACCACAAATCCCTCCAAATTTCATCTGGACTTTTTCTCCAACAATTTGCACAAACTGGATCTGGAAAGCTCCTGCCTAGACAAACTAGGCTCGCTCAACTTCGAGGAAAACAACCGCGACACCACTTTGGTCCTCAGCGTTGCCAGCATTCCGACAGATTGGCTGGTCATAGCTGGCTCATACAAATCGCTGAGTATTGCAGTCATCGGAAACAAAGTGCAAAAAAGCTCGCCCAGTCTGGCACAACTAAGCCACATACCAGTTGTTCAAAGCTGCAATTACGCGCCAAGCACTGTCAATGGCAGATTTCCGCCATTGATCCGAAATCACCAAAGACACCATCCATATTCTAAACCAGCTCAGCAAACGGCCAAAGCAATCAAAGAAGAAAGTCGCCAAGAGATCAAAAGTGAGTCACCCTTGGAGCTGCAGGACCAAATGGAAGAAATAGCCGAATCGTCTCTGGTCAAGTATTATCTAAATTTGGACGAGTGCAGCGACGAAATGGACATTGTGGGCCAACAGGTTGCCAAAGTGGGCAGTGCCAATTTGATCTTTGACCCAAATGAGTTTCGCCTCGAGTCCAAATTGAAAAAAAAAAGCGCCAAACTGGACGGTCTCAGCTTTGATTTGCTTTTTTTGATCGAAAATCTCAGCCAAGACATGCTCGACTATTTGCCACAATTCAAAAATCAAATACACCAAATGCTCAAGAGTGTGGACATCAAAAACCACAATTTAATATTTAAATTGTGCAAAAGTCTGCACGAAAAGCATCCAAAATTTTTGATCGACCAAGTCTTGGAAGTGTCCTCACTAGTGGTCGACCTGATCTTGTTCTACATAAAGCAGACATTTTCCTATCAACTATTCAAACTGGTCAATTTGCTCAACATGGTGCTGAACTCAGCCAAAGCAGTGGAAAATTTTGTGCACACCAATTACCCAAGATTGATCAAACAACTCGAACAAATGAACAACATGAGCTCTAGACTGACAAGTGGCGTGGGTCAACTGCTGCTCAAAATTCAATTTAACCAAAATTTGACCAAATTAGACTCAATGTGCAGCAGTTTGGACCAAGTTGATTTTGAACAGGTCAAGTGTGTGTACGAGTCAATAGTGGCCTACACTCAACAGCACATACTTACTAATGACTCTTTACTATTTCCAATAGAGCCAATTTTTTCCAACAAAAATTCACTAAATAAAGAAATTTTTAATTTTTTTGATGAAAAAAATTTTTTTAAAAATATTCTACTCATTTGGTCAAACAATGACACCATGTTTAACAATCTAGCCGAAAAGTTTATGGCCGATTTTTTTCTGCCAAGCGCACTCAATGGCCACAGCCTTGGACCCATTGAGTATTTGTGCAACAATGGGCCATTGTTCAATTCAATACTGAGCGTTTGCTCGCACCAGTCCACTCTGGCGCCCACTCTCAGCCATTCGGTGCACTTCATGGCCCTGTTCGACCAGTTCACAGACAAATTTGGCGCGTTCAAGCACCACAGACACGGAACAGAACAATTCAGCGTGGTAGACTGTGTGCAACAGATCAATTTTGCCCTGAATGAAAAATCGCGCCTCCTAACCCATCTACTCAGCCAGCCAGATGGAAACTTCAACAACAAATACTTTCGTAGTCTGGTCGAATTTTTTGAGTACTTAATCGATGATAGTCTGGACAGCAACTTGAGATGCTACGCCATGAACTCCACAACCAACATTCTGTGTACTCTGTGCTCCAACAACACCAACTGGAGCATAGCAGCGCCAAAGGACTATGCGCTCGTCAAAAAATTGTACAAACTCAGCTCTCATCTATTCAACAATTTGATAATGACCAGTCTGAAGCCGTCCGGCGAACGCAACCAGTCCTACTTCAAGCTCATTGACAAACTCAAGTTGATAATCTCGGTGCTTGAGCCCTTCTACAGCTTCAAAGATGGTGACAAAAATTTCCTCAACTATGTCATTGACTCGTTCCGCGAGCAAATAGACAAAAATGTGAGCGCATACTTGGCCAAGTATGCGCAAAGTCCGGCACAACCACTCAACTATCTGAATGGCAATATCACCCAAATGGTTATGCTGCGCAACGGCCTCAAGTCCATTCGGCCCAATGGCAAACTGGCCAAAAAAATACTGCTCGGCAATTTGGTCAACAAAAATTTGTGCCATCTGTTGGTGAATTTTTTGTCGCGTCTAAGCGACTATGTAACCTATTACCATGGCAAGTGTGAGCTGACCAAGTCGAGCAAACTGGCCGCTCTAGTTCAGTCCAGTGTCTGGCTTGTCAAAGTGATTGTGCTCAATTTGTTCAAGGTGCAACAGGCAAAATTTGATGACTTTTATGTGGTCGAAATTTTGCTCGACTTTTTGCCAAGTTTGAGCAAGTTGAGCGAGGATGCGGAAGTGCGCGCCGACTTGATGGACATTTTTGCCATTTACTGCAAATTCAAGGCGAAAAAAATGTTCGACTTGATCAGTGGACACATTGTGAAGAGGCCGCAAAATCAGCCGAGTGGTCTTGATGTATTTGGTGTTTGTTTGAGTGTGGAGATGGCGCCAAGTCAACTAAAGAGCTTGTTCAAAGAGAACAATCGCCGGTGTTTGATGGAAGAAAATGCTGCCAAGGAGTCCACGTGTGTACGCATGATCAAATTGATGTGTTTGAGTGTCGAGTTGAGGGACGCTTTTGTGAGCGTGTGCAAAAAAGTGGCGGGCAAAGAGCTGGTCAAAATTTTGGTCGACTATTTGATTGAGTTGACTGGAGAGATAAAGCTCAATTTTAGTCTGAATGAAGTGGAATCGTTTCGTAAACAGGAAGTGGCGCCCAAGGAGGACTTTTTGTATGAGGTAGAGATGCCGCCCATTGAACAATCAAATCATCAGCTCACACAAATTAACTTGAGTGAATATAAAATTTTTCTGGTCAAAAAATTTGTACATGTGGCCAAGTTTGTGATCCATTTTGGCGAACAAATAGACAAAAGTATGCTAGTGGACTTTTTCAACAGCCAGCCTGTCATTTCAAGCGAGTGGCCCAACTATGCCGACTTTGTGCCGGGCCTGCTCCGCTACTTCAACCAAATTGACTTCAATGTCAAAAATGCGCCAACCATCAACGAACTGTGCCGCATCCAAGAGGCCATTCTGGACCTGAGCTTTTTGTTCGTTCAAAACGTCGACCAGTGTCAGCTGTCCAAAATACTGGTCGACCACTTGGGCATGACCCAACTCAGCCATGCCCCCGTCGACATCAAATGCCTCAGGTGCCTGACCCACTTGGCCAACAAACAACAAATAGTCGCCTACCACTTTTCCAACCTTAAGTATCTGACCAATTTTATAGGCGAACTGGCCGCCAAACTAAAGGACATGCCGCTCAACGAAGCTGTCGACATGATCAATAGCTTTTATGGCTACATGAAGGTGCTGGTCGAGGCTGTGATGGAGCACGGCGACCGCCAAAAACTATGGACCCTGTTCGACTGGAGCGAGAAAAACTCCAACGACAGTCTCATCGATTCCATATCCACGTCCTCAAGTTCATTCAATGGCAGTCTACTCCACTGCATCATCAATTTGGACAAAAGTCTAGAGCTCTACCATGCCAGGCTGAGTGATGAGGAGAGCAAAAAAAAATTCAAGTCAATTGTCAATCAATCGAGTGGCTTTATCAAGTATTTAAATGAAATGGACGCCAAAATGCTGGCTTTTTTTGGCGAGGCCAAGCTCGAGGCCGAGTGTGCGGACGAGGCCGAGCCACTCGTCCACTTGGACCTTCAGATGCAGCAGCCAAGCGAACTGATTTTGATGCAGGACAAAGAGTTGTACAAAAAGTTAAGGTCCAGCCTGGAAGAGGTCAGCTTTCAGTGTCAGCCAATGGAGGAGTTTGAGGAAAAGGTGGCCAAGGCGAAGAGCCCGGACATGATCAATACCAGAACGGGTGTTAGGTACAAGGCGCCCATGAGAGGCGGACATGCCAGCTCGAGCACTAGGCCCATGCCGAGCTTGCTGACCAATTCGAGCAGTGTGCCGGCCATTTCTCATCTGGCGCCGCAAGCTTCCGGTCTGGCCAGGACCGACTCGTTCAGGAGCCGGCCCCAGAACACCAGTCGGCCGCCCTCTTTGCATGTGGACGACTTTTATCGCATTGAACAACAGCAAAAACAGCTGAACAACTCGGCCACTGACTCTTCCAATGACACTCAGCTAAGTCGCAACAATTCTCTGAATGATCTTAGCTATGAAGAGTTGAGCGTGAAAATAGGTGAAGGCTTTGAGACCAAAAATTTCAATGCAATTAGTCCACAAGTGAAAAATTTGAAATCGCCTTTGGTAACTTCCAGCCAACAAAGCTCCACTCAATTCATTGCTCAATCGATTAAGATGTCGTCTATGCAAAATCAGTACGGCATGAACCAAATGTAATTTTTTTTTTAAATAAAATACAGTGTTGATACGTCACGTAAATTTTCGTAAATTTACCCTTTTTTACTTTGGCATAAAAAATGGCCGAATTTTTGTAAATTTTGGTAAATTTTCACTCAACAAAAAAAATTTCAGAGTTTCTAATGCTCTTTTTTTACAAAAAGAAAATTTACGTAAATTTACGTAATTTTACGTAAATTCCACGTGACGAATCAGCACTTTAAAATGGGTTATGCACAAAAGTGGGTAAAATTTGCCCAGATTTGTATAAAAGTCACAAGTCAAGTGCAAGTCAGGGCTTTGACTTGTTTCTAAAAATTCAAAAAAAAACTCAAGATTTTTACTTATTTTAAGAATTGAATTAAAATATATAAAAAATTATAAGTCTTGAATTTTTTTATTCGGAATTTTTTTTTCAATGTAAATATTGAAACATGATTCTTTAAACAATTCACATAATTGTCATATTCTTTTTAAGTGAATTTAAAAACGAAAAAATTTGTGCTTAAAAAATATTTAGAAATAAATTAGCAAATGGAAGTTTCAGATCAAATTTTAAGATCAAAACGATCATTTAAAATTTTAAAACTTAATTAATCTAATGAGTTTGAACATTTTTAAGAAATAAATACTAAACATTACTAGACATGTTATGTCTAATAATGGTTTATTATCAAATTTACATCCAAATGATTTATATCTAATTTATTTAACAAAAACAATCAGTAATTTAAATAATTCAGGTTAAGTTAGTTCAAAAATTCAAATTTATTACTTTTATATCCATTCATTCAAACAAAAATAATTTCATTTTTCCACTTAAATAAATTATAAATTTTATCACATTAAATTTTTTTGTCTTTAAAAGTAAGTTTTCATTAAAATCAATTAAAAAATTAAAACCTATTAAAGTTCGATTAAAAAGGACATTTTAAAATTTTAAATATGAAAATAAACTTGACATGACATGTTAAGTAATTGCTTTGGAAAAAAATTAGTTTTTCTCTATTATTAAAAACAATATTACAATTTATATTTTGCTCTTTTGATCTTGATCTCAAACTTCAATTTGCCAATAAATTAACAATAGAAGCACCAAACAGGGTCAAATGACTCTTTTTAAAATTAAAGATGTTTTGAGTCATCAGTTTCAATGTCAGCTAATCTTTTAATAATTTCTTAAGCACTTAGAGCAGAAATTCTAGTATTATTCATTTTATTTTAAAGAAAAATCTAATTCAAAGCTTTCAAATTGAATAAACTTTCAATAGGAGTCATTTGACCCTTTTTGGTGCTTCTAGTAGTATAAAGTCAATTTAAAAAAATGAAGCATCATGTGAATATGTTAAGATAAAATTTTTAAAATTTAACTTTATTTAATGTTAACTTTACAATTTCAAGATTTAATCTTTTCAGACTATTGAATTATAACTTAGTAAAAAATCAAAAAGAGTAGTTTTGACACATTGGTGCTTCTAGTGTTAAACAAGATAAAAAAAAATAAAAAAATATATAAAAAATATAAAAAATCAATTTATAAAAAAAATTATGGCGTAATTTTTATATTTTTGAAACAAGTCAAAGTCCTGACTTTTTGTTTAATTTTTGAAACAAGTCAAAGTCCTGACTTTTTTTTTTTTAATTTTTAGAAACAAGTCGAGACTTGTTATTTTTAAAAATATTTTTTCAAGTCCAAGTCATACTTGTTTTTGACTAGTTCAGACTTTTTTCCTGACTTTTATACAAGTCTGATTTTGCCCCTTATTTTTGCCCACTGTGCTAAAATAAAATCCCATATTTTTTAAAAGTAGACCCTTTAGGGAATCTAAATTAAAAAAAATTAGCCTTTTTGGTCACTGGGGCTTAGTCAAACCAGGTTTTGTGAAATTCAGTACAAAATGATAAAAAGAACAGAAAAAAATTTAAAAAAATTGAATAACTTTTTGTCTAAAGGTTTAAACTTAATTCTGTAAATTTAACCTAGTGCAACATTCAAAGATGCATCAAATATCAAGGTCTGCTAAATTTACAGAGTTCAGCAGAAATTAAATTTGAATATAATCGAGTAAAGTGCATTTTGCAGAGATTTTGAACATCATTAGCAAACTTTTACAGTTGATGCAACTTTGAATGTTGCACCATGCTGCATTCACAGAATTAATTTTAAACTTTCAACGAGCTAATATCAAAACTTCTTCAAAAATTTAATCTCAAGTTATTGCTCTTTAAAAAAAAATTATTTTTTGTATTTGGCATGGTGGACGACTTTTTGAGATATTTTCACTGCTCAAAAAAATGGGAGAATCGAAAGATTTTTTTTGAATAAAAGAAGATTATTGGAGATATTTCAAGCTCTATTATTCATTTTAAAATAAGAACTTTACTTTATTGCATAATCTTTTTTATCGAAATCTCATTAAAAAAGATGGACAAAAAAATTTTTGGTTTCTAAAATTTTATTTGTAAAAAATGAAGAAATGGTTAATAAAATAAAAATTATTTGAAAAAATCAGAAATAGATGCTTGTTCTGCATTGCATTTTTCAATTACAATATTTTCAATATTAAATAAAAAATCAACGAAACGTTTGAAAAATCTTCATTTTTTTTCCAAAAAAAAATTAAAATCATTAATTCGATCAATCGCATCTTTCGAACTAATAGCTGTTTTTTCTGATTTGGAAATTTTTTCGATATCTGTCATTTTCGCTTTCTAAATCACTGAATAAAAAATCACCATTGAAACCAGCTTTTAGAAAACATCTTTGAATTTGTGAAGAGACATCATCCCAAGCTCTTTTTATTTTGTAAATAGCTGAGAGCATATCTATTTTGGGCATTTCCGAAGCAAACAAGTAAGATTATTTATTATTTCGAGCTTAGTATCAAGCAAGATACACTTTGTTTTTTTTTTGGGTTATATTTATTTCATTGACAAAAAATTAAATTATTTAGTGACTAATTTTTTTTCTCTTAATGACAAAAAATAAAAAAATAAATTAAATGAAGATATAGCAAAAAAACATTTAATTGTCAAAATTATTTAATTTCATTTGACAAAAATAATAAAAATAAAATAACAAAAAGATTAAATGTTTGACAAAACATTAAGAAGTCAGTGATGGAATAAAATAGATTAAAGCAAAAATTAAAAATTAAATTAAGAAATAAAAATTAAGAAATTTATGATTTTGATTTTGAGTATATTTTTAAAAGACTGTTTATTATTTTTAAGTAAAAAAATAGTAATTTAGTATATTCTTAAATATTTCATGTATTTTTACAGAAAGTTATCTTTTTATTTTAAAAAAATTTGTAAAATTTAGAGATTTTGTTTTTAAAAAATAAAAACTAGAAATCCCATGTTTGCTTCCTTGCAGGGTTTTTTGTTATTTTTTTTAGATAAAAGCTTTAAAATAAATTTAGATTCAAACCAGAGTTTAAATAAAATAAATGGAAAGATTAAAAGAAAAAATTTGTGGAATCGTCTTGATTTGGATTAAATTCAGGTACTACTGAGTCTGTGCTCGACATATTATATAGTACTTTTTTTTTTTAGATTGTTTAATTATTATTTAAATAGATTTTGAGTAATAGAATTTGAAATGACCTTTAGCTATTGTTCGTATACAAAAAAGAAAGTGACACAAATATAAAGTATTACAAAGTTGGGTTCACAATATTTAAAAACATACAGTTAGATATGGAAATATTAAGAAAGGGAAACTTCTAGAAAATTGAAAGATTTGGCTGTTGCAGGTTACTCACGTGGAAAAGATGGTACAAAAATGATTTCATAGTTATTTACTTATTTGTTTATCAGAGGAAATTTATCTTTAGCTAAAATAGTCTAAAAATCTCATTAAAATTGACAATTTTATTTTTATTAATCTGTCAGGTTGATATCATAATTTTTGTTATATTTTAAATTGAATAAACTTCAAATAATTTAAGCTGTCAGTTTAAAATTTTATTGGTTAGAAGATCTTTTTTTGACAATATTTAATTGTTTAGTCATTAAAATGATTTAATTAGCTGTTAAAATTTGCCTTTTTTTAGAGATATTTTTTTACATTTTTTGTAATATGGGGTTCCGTTACCGAGTATCAACTGTACTCGAAAACGAGTACGTTTTCGAGTTTTTGATTAGATTTTTAAATTTAAAATTAAAATTAAAAAAAAAGTTTAAAACATAAATTTTAAGGGGCGAAATTTGCATGCTTATGTCCAAAACCACTTTGAGAAATTTTTTTTTTAATTTAAAATTATTTCAAAATTAAATTTAGGGTCCAGTATGGCAATGGGGATATGAATAGATTTAATTATGCTGGTAGTCATGATATGAATGGTGTGTTTTTGAACCCTGGCGAGAATATGAGTCAGATGTCGCCGGGACAGATGCAGCAGCAGCAGCAGCAGATTCAGGTGATGCAAAATCAAATGTACAATAATAGCTTTCGATTTGCACCAACGATGCAAAATCGAGCCAATAATCCAGCTCATTCCATGCACATGTAACCATAGTGGGTTGAGGAAAAATTTTTTTTAATTTTTTTTTCTAAAAGGATGAGGGGTGGAATGAGAAGAGGGGTGACAATACCGAATTTTAATCAGCTAGGTCAAATGAACCAAAATCAAAATTATTCAAATGGCACTAATTTTGGTAGGCCACCATACCATAATTAGCTAATTTAATGAGCTTTTTTTTTTTTTTCTAATTTTCAATTCTTCAAGTCATTTTGTTATTTATTTAAATTAGATTTTTTTTGATAACTTTTGATTTGTTTTCGTGTGCATTTTTGTTTCTTTTTGATATACTCGTTGGTTCTTTAACAATTTGCAAGCATATTTAATCATCGAACAAACGTTTAATAAACTTTATTAAATTTAATTAAAAAAATATTTAAATTTTATATTATTTATTTTGAGTGATAATTAATGTAAGTATTGCTGTAATTTAGATTGACAAGTGACATTGACTTTGCATACAATTTCCGTCCATTTTTTGTTCTTTCATATCAATAAATTATTCAACAAATTAGTTTAATTAATTAAAATTCTTTATTTTTTTTATTTAATTTCTTTTGAAATTTTATTTTATTTATTGAGCAACACATTAAGCATAAATTTTAAGTAACTTTAAGTGGCATCTGATTTTGTGATGCAAATTTGATGAGGAAGCAATTGGAAAATACAAAGCTGTTAAGTTAAGAAGATAATCAGAGTTGGTCAAAAGTCAAAGTGATGAAGTCTAAGTCAAGTCAAAACTTTGACTTTAAAATTTGTTTATTTAGATTTTTTTCAAGTCTCGACTTGAACTTAAATTTAAGTGATTTGGATTTAGGCCGCCACAATAGCTAGATGGAACGGCAAAAAATCATGTGGCCGTGATCCTGACTGATGGATTGCCGTTCTTTGCCGTTCAAGAGAGTTATTGTGGCGGAAATATTTCTGAAAATATTCAAATGATTTTCTGATGTGCATCAATTAAGAAAAATTATGCAATGAAAGTTTGAACTGAAGAAAAATTTAAAATTAAATTTTATTAATGAATTTTATAAAAATTTTTACAAAATTCCTTTTAGAAACAAACTTTTTTTTATTGATCCTTCAAGTCAATTCAAATTATTGACTTCAAATTAAACTTAAGAGTTAAAGAAAAATCTAGATCAAAATATCTTTCAGATTATGTTTTGATACTACATCAATTTTCACGTATTTTCATTTAACTAAAAAATGTTAACACAATTTTTAATCAATGTACATCTTTCTTCCTTTCTTATTGTCATAAAATTTACTTACAAAATATCGTCTTCATATAAAATTTTTTTTGACTGGGAAGAAAGCACTAAAAATTTTGCCAGACTTGTTTTTAAGTCACAGTTTTAAGTCTAAGTCACAAAAATTTAAGTCAAAGTTATGACTTGACTTAATTTTTTTTTTTTTAAAGCTAATTCAGTGCTAGGTCAGGCTTTATATTATAAAATTTATAAGTCAAAGTTATGTCCGGACTTTGAAATTTATTTTTTTTAAAAAAAGTCTTAGTCCGGACTTTTAAATTTTTTTTTGTTTTTTTCCAAAAGTCCAAAAACTTAATAATTTTTTTTTGCGATGAATATCATGACTAGAAAATTCTTAAATTGTGTTAAAATAATAATTGTCCTAATCTTGATTCCTCAACATTTCGAGATCCAAGACAGAATATTTTCTCAAGTTTTATAAATTAATCAAATAAATTATCCTGTATTTCAATTTATGTACTGTAATTGTTCTAGGAAAATTATATTTAATGGAAGATCACCAAAATTTCTACCTGATTCTCAACTATTGTAAAAATATTTTTTCCAGTCATTTATCATTGCTTAACATGGTCGTGATATTTTTTTTCCATTCAATGAATGTGAAGACTATAAAGCTAAAATTGCAAGAAAAGAAATGAAATATGGCAAATCTAAATGCATTAGATAACAATAGATTATATTAATTTTATGATATAAAGCCTGATCTAGCAAATTAAAATAAAAATTTAATCTAATTTCTTCTTAATTTTGTCGAAAAAAAAATAAAAATTTTAAGTCATTGACTTGACTTGACTTAAAACTTGTGACTTAAAAAAAGTCTGAATTTTGCAATATAACAATTACTATATTTTTAAAAATTTAGTCAGAATTATATTTTTTCTAATTTGGCAAAATTAATGTTTATGATAAAAAAATGATGGTGATAAAAAATTACAATAAAATTTTATTTTTTTTTAATTTTAAATTGATGTAAACACTCTTAATTTATAATTTTAACTTGCTTTTACCCCTTTTTAAAATAATTTTTGGATCATGATCATTAGATTTTAACTTAACAATATTATTGCTTAAATTAATGTACCACTTTCAGGTTTGTTTAAAAAATCCACTTGGGTATTTTTTTTCATTGTTTTAAATCTAAGTAAATTTGACATAAAATCAAATCTCAAAGACAATTCATTAATTAAAAAAAAATTATTCAATTTTTTGAAATAAGAGCTTAAAATATCATCGGAGGTTCTAGTGTTAATAAATACGTTCGCTTCATTTTTTCTAAGAGATCGATCATGTAAAAATTAAATCAATTATTTTTTTTATTTATTTTTTATTTATATCTAATCAATAATTATTATTTATTATCTGTGTATTCAGAATAAAAGAAAACAACAAAAAAGTTAAAATATAGAAGAAAATTTAAAAATATATATTTTTAAACACAGAGTGACAGGCTAAATATGTTTAAATATTTGAGGATTCAGGAAAAAAAAGAAGAAATTATAAGATAGGAATTGAACAAAATGACTTGATTCCGTACTAGCATATCTCTCACTCAATTCAAAATTCGATTCGAGACTTTTATTAGTTAAGGTTTATTAAAAAGCCCCATGATCCATGATTTCGAAGGAAGTATCAAATTTTAGTCTTGGGTATACCTAACCGCAGAATTTTGAATTGCTTGAATTGTTTTTTGCTTGTTTCTGATAATGAGTTTAGAAAAGGAAACTAATAGTTTATAATAGATACAATTAAAGATTTAAAAAGCTTTGTTAATGTACCGTAAACTCTTGTTTACTACCTCATGGGGTTCAAATAAAAAGGTTAGGGTTGTAATTTAAAAAGTAAATTTCTAGTATAGGTATTTTAAGATTGAAAAAATTAGAAACCCGGGGTAAAAAAAAATTATTTATTAATTTAAATGGGCTTATAATGAAAAATTCATAGTTTTTGAAAAAATTCTTTTTCACAGAAAAAATAGAAAAAAGTACTAAAATAATTGATTAATTTTTGGTGAGCTTACAAATTGAAAAATTAAACGAAAAAAATTTTTAATTTATTTCCATTTCCGACTCATCTTCATCTTCATAATCATCATCATCATCATCAACATTATCATCATCAGTTCTTTTTATTCTAATTTTTGGTGTGTTCACACTTTTTACAAATGATCTGTTTTAAAGTCTTAAGCATATGCAAAAATAACATAAGAATGATGAAATCATGAATTGGTGTGCAATTTTTTTTAAATTAAAATCCCGGGGTTATAATGAAAGTTTTTTTGAAAAACCCAGGGCTGGTTTTGTGAATTTCAAAAACAAATTGAACAAAAAATTTTCACTTTTTATGAAATTAAAATTAAAGTTAACAAAAAATATTAGAAAAAATACTGCAATTTAGTGCAACATACTTTGTTGCACCTTTTTTACCTTAAATAATTTTTCACATCTAAAAAATTACAAAAAAAAAACGAATCAATAAGATTTAAATAGATTATTGATTTTATTTCTTAAAAAATAAAGAAAATAAAAATTTATTTCTAGGCAAAAAAGGTGCAACAAAGTATGTTGCACTATATTGCAGTATTTTTTCTAATATTTTTTATTAACTTTAATTTTAATTTATTAAAATATGAAGAATTTTTGTTCAATTTGTTTTTGAAATTCACAAAACCCCCAGGGCTTCTAGTATATATTATGGTGTCGGGCAATAGCTAAAACCATACTTGTACCCCGGGGTAGTAATCAAGAGTTTACGGTACTTTGGCTTAGACACGATTCTTTGTTTGACAAAATCTTAATCAAGAACCTTGAGGTATATAGTTTATTCACGTCTATCTAAGAGTTTAAAGTTAATTCAAATTTAATTCCATATTTATTTTTGACTTTCAATTTTATTTCAATATATTTTAAAATTAATTGTCCCAATTGACTTTAAAAATTCTTTAAAATTACTTTTTTCTGACTTTTGCACAAGTCTGCTACATTCGTAATTGATTTCCACAATAGTTTATACCAGATCTATTATAAAAAAACAAAAAATGACGAGATAATATCCCTTGTCTAAATAAGAAAAAATATTTGTTTGAAATTAAGGTAAATATATGTAAATGTTTATTTAATTTTAATTTTTTGCTTTTCCTAATTAAAAATAAAAAACAAAGATAAAAAATAAAATACAGATTATTAGTAATTTTTGATAAAAATTCAAAATTGGTGCAAAAACTTACACTTACAGTGGTGTTCCGGATTTAGTAATTTACGATAATTAACGTAAAAATTGGTAAATTTACCAAATTTTACGTAAAATGTTGTAAATTTACGTAAATTTACCAAAGTAAAAAAACGTAAATTTATCAGATTTTACGTCAAATTTGGTAAATTTCGAACATTTTACGTAAATTTATGTAAAAAAAAAATGTCTAAAAAATTTAAATGATATTGAACGTCACAAAATGCAATTTCATTTCAATTTCATTTCATTCGTAGTGTCAAATTATTTTAATTTGTGTAAAAAAAAATTTCCAAAAAATTGAAATAATTTGACACTACGAATGAAATGAAATTGAAATGAAATTGCATTTTGTGACGTTCAATATCATTTAAATTTTTTAGACATTTTTTTTTTACATAAATTTACGTAAAATGTTCGAAATTTACCAAATTTGACGTAAAATCTGATAAATTTACGTTTTTTTACTTTGGTAAATTTACGTAAATTTACAACATTTTACGTAAAATTTGGTAAATTTACCAATTTTTACGTTAATTATCGTAAATTACTAAATCCGGAACACCACTGTAGATAGAGAATTAATAAAATTAATCAATTTTTGATCAAATTTTATTAACATTGGGTCATAGTATTCACGAGACTGAAATAATATTTCTATTTTAATCATAACTTCCAACATCAATATCATATACTTTGCTTTTAAACAGCAACAACCTTTAACATTTAAATATTTACTAAAAAAATTTAATTGATAGAATTTATTTAAGAATGTTTTAATTTATTTTCTTAATTTAAGTTAACATAAATGTCATTTGATTTTTCCGAATCTAATTGAACCTTCAAGTTTTTAATCAAAAGTTCTTTGGTTTCTGAGTCATGCTCATATTCCATATGATTCTGACCATTGACCAAAATTGATTGTATAGATTGGTCTACTCCAAAAATACGCACTGTTTTCAGAATATTTGAATCCAAAAACGGATAATCTTTTTGCCTAGCACTTGTCTTCAAATAATGTCTTTTTGGCTCCTTTAAAAAGAAAAAAAATATTTAGCTTTTAGTAGTACTAGTAGTATAAAAGCTGTGGGAGACTTGGGTCTCCAAGTAGTGGCGTACGTAGACACCCCACTATAACAGCCAATTGCCTTTTTTTTAAATAAGCTATTTTTAGATAGCTTATTTTTACAAATTTTATAAATAAATTTTGTTTTTACATATTTTCTAATATCTTATTTTTAGAACAATTTTTAATCTTAGTGGTAACAAAAAATAGTTTTATAAAAAATAAAATTCTATTTTCAAAAAAAATTCTATTTATTACCCAAGTAAATTCCAAGTCAATTAAAGTCATTCTTCCACTAGGGTCAATTACATCTCCTTCATCCCAATATAAATCAGTTTTTATGGTCTGGCCTATGTTCAATGGCGCTATTGTTAGTCCGAATGGATTTTTGCGACTTGATTCGGTGTTAACAGCTGTCTCTTGAGTTACAATTAAACTTCCTCCTCTTACATGTAAAGGCAAATGATCAAGTGGTGCATCTATTTCATGCACTCTACCAGTTGACTCTACCTCTTTACCAGTATAGAAATCAAACCATCTTGTGCTTGGGAAGTATGCAAAAACTGTTCGAGTGTTTTTATCCAACACAGGACTTATAAGCAAATATGAGCCCCACATGAATTGGCGATCAATGTCCAAAGCTCGTTTATCTGCGGGAAACTCGTGCATTAATGAGCGGATCACTGTGCCTCCATTTTTGCTCACATGATAGAACTGTGTATACAATGTGGGTAGAAGTGAATAGCGAATCTCTGTTATTCTGCGACTAACATCAGCAACATCTTTTCCCAAAGCTGCCGGATCTTGGTCTATTCCATTAAAACCATTATGATTTCTGTAAAAGGTGTTAAAGGCGCCAATTTGCATCCATCGGGTGCACATTTCTGGTGTAGCGTCACCAAAAAATCCGCAAATATCTGCACCTATGTAGGGAATTCCGAATATGTTGAATTCAAGCATTCCAATAATGTTGAATTTTAGATGAGGCCATTGTGAATTGTTGTCACCAAGCCAGTGTCCAGCATACTTGCCGGAAGACGGATAAGTTGATCTTGTGATTACAATTGATCTCTTGTTCAATGTTCGACGCAGTGCACTTAAAAAAATATTAAATTTTAATATTATTTTAAATGAGAATAGAATAAATGGGTCTATGTATGGATGAGAATTTCTTAGATAGTGTGGTGAAATAAAGATTCTGAAAAAATATTACAAAAATGATTTATTTAAATATTTTATAAAAAAAAAATTTTATGTCATTTTATTCATTGAATTAAGTATAAAATGATAAATGACCAGAGTTGTTTAAAAGTCCCAAAAAAAAGTCTAAGTATTAAAACGAAAAGTCCAAAAATTTAAAATTTAAATTTTAAAATAAAATTTAAAATTAAAAAAAAAAAGCCCAAGTCCGGACTTTTTTTTTTAATTTTCATTCAAAAGTCCAAGTAACAGGCTTTAAAATTTTGAATACTGAAGAAGAAATTTATGCTAAAATTTCAATAAAATTCTGTGAATGGCAAATCTATTGCATTAGACAACCCAAAAGTTTATACATTTTTTGATATTAAGCCTGATCTAGCAAATTAAAAAAAAAAGACTGGACTTGGACTTTTTTTTTTAAATTTTAAAGTTCGGACTTGGACTTGACTTGAGACTTGTGACTTTTAAACAACTCTGTATATAACTAATTATTTTTGTCTCCCTAGTTATATGACCAATATCACTTTGATCAGTTAGTGACCAAGGAAACATGTGTCCAATGTTTTGACGAATTTTAAGATTAAATTCAATATGTGATTAAATTTAATAATCATGTGGCCATTTTTAATTAGATGGTCATTTTAAAAAAAAATAGTGACAAATTAAATTTTTAGAAATAAAATAATTATTCGATTTTATTAATTCAGATAATTAATTATAATTAAAGTCAAATTGGATGTAGACGATTAACTAGAATTAGTAACCTCTGTGTCAGGTCGAAGCCGTTGCTCTAAAGGTACTAGAAAAATAAGTTGAGCACCTCTCCATTATCCGCTAGGATAGAAAGGGACATATTATTATTAATATAAAGTCAAATTATTATAGAAGCCAAATTTAAGTTAAAAATACAAAACTAAAAAGATAATATTAAAAAATATTTTAATTTTTGTGTTTTAAATCTAAATGTAAAAGTGCCTGAAAAATTTTACTTCGCATAGTTTTTGAAATAATTTGGTGACCAATGATATTCATTAGGTGATCTTTGTGACCGTTACTTCATCACATAATATACGTAAAAAAGATGCCTAGGTATTATGAATTTTTTTTTTCTTTTTATATTTATATAACAGTGATACGTTTAAGTAAGGTGCCCCAAGTCATAAACACTAGTTAGCTAGGATTATCAAAAATTCACCCCAAAAACTAAAATTTAATAAAAATTCACCCCAAAAACAAAGGTTAATTATGACGCAGAATTCGATTTTATTAGTGAAAAAGTTGGGTTCTTATATCTTATACCCGAGTTTCAGGGGGGGGTTCAAAAAAACGTTTTGTTTCATAAAATGTGAAGCATATAGAAATCTACTTTTTTTTTTTTTTTTATGAAAATTTACCCTAAATTTACTCGGATTAGTCGTTTTTTATCATCCATTAGTTTATTTTCCCTTTTTTTTTTGGCGATTTTTAGAAAAAAATGTTTTTTTTTTTAAATATGCCTTTAAATTTTATTTCGTATATAAGACTTTTTTCAAGTAGGGTGATTTTGGGCTTAAATTAAAGCTAATTTATTAAGAAATAGGAATAGGTGGGCTTTTTGGATAATATTGTCTATTTAGTAAAATACAAGCATTTAAAGATACCTATGTAATAAATATAAAGTTTTTAGATTCATATAGGAAATTTATTGTTCTGAATATATTAATGTATTAAAATCTTTGCTTTTTTTATGAGAAATAACTTTACTACTCGATTTTGCTCCAAATAGCTTTTCTAAGACATTTTGATAGCTTGCACCACTTTGATACATTTCCAAAGCTCTCCAGAATCTATTCCATAGCTTAATATTCAAATCTATATTTTTTTATTCATTTATGGCCTCTAAAATTAAGTCTAAGAACTTGTTGAAATCTTGATCATTTTTTTTTAATATTTTACTGATTTTAAATCTAAATAGAATGCTTTTAAGACAAGATATCAACAAACCCCCATCTATTTCTATAAAGGAGACTTAGTTCTCTTAAATAAAAAAAAATTATCTATTTTGAAATAATTTTACGGGAGAAATAAAACGCCATAAATGCTAAATCATCGAATTTTTTCAAAACTTTGAGTTTAAATTGTTAGGGATTTTTATTGAATGGGTGAAAAAAAATACACAAGATTAGAAAGTAAATTTTCCTCTACTATCTGAAGAAAAAAAAATTAAGTTTCCAAGTCAGTTTAATTTTTCGAAAAAATCAGTTCAAACTTATGCACTAAATTTGTATTTTTATTTCATGCAATTCAGCAAAAATAAGATGACATATGAAAAAAATGATTTCAGATTCGAGTTCTACGCACAAAATTACATTAGATTTCAAATTTTTGGAAAATTTTAAATCCAAAACTAGTGTTTATGACTTGGGGCACCTTAAAAAAAGCCAAAAAAAACTGGGCTGATTAATAAAAATCAGACAGTTTAAAATTAAAAATATTTCTTTTTAAAAAACTAAAGAATTTTTAAAGTTTTTCCGGATGTCTTTTTTAAATATTGAAATAACTTTAATGTACATTTTTATTTTTTGAAAAAATTTTGTGAACACTTTGACTTTAATTCTCTTAAAATTTGTTCCCAAATCATGCCATATTAAAAATACAAAGCCTGAAATTGATTTTAGATTAAATAATGTAAAATGAGCTTTATTTTTTTAATTTTCTTGTAAAAAGGACAAAGCATTAAAAAATTTAAAACATTTTTAAATTTGTAATAAAATAAAAAAATTCACTCAATATTAAAATTTTGTTTTTAAAATAATAAAAAAATTATGACAAACTTTAATGGTCCAAAAAAAAGTATCTTATAAGTTATTTAACTTCACAGAGCAATTTTATAAAGTTGAAAAAAATCAAATTAATTAATTTTGATCATCAAAATATTTTTTTGATTGTAAAAAGTCGCTATTACTTTGACTTGAATGTCAAAAAAAGAAGAAAATCTAACCCAAAGTCATAACTTATTGTCAAAAATTATATTTAATATTAATATAGTTTTGAAATAAATAAAATATGAATTTTTCATATAAAATCTAATCAAACGATGAAGATTCGATGAAATTTAAACTAAAATATTGTCTTATAAATGAATCTTAGAAATCTTACTGAGATTTTAGAAATAATTCTTAGATAGAATTTTTTGCATAAAGTTATGACATCGATTTTTACGAATTTTAAAATTTGATTTGAAGACGACTTTTTATACTCTAAAAAGTCGTTTTCAAATCAAAGAAGCCATGGTTTAATGATTTTTTTTTAATTACTTCAAAGTTGGTTCAGTTTGACTCCATCCATATAAATTGTGAACATCATAGTGAATAAACTCATCATTTTGTCCCTGGATACCTCTCATACACAAGGTTTTGTCTGATATTCTTGTATCCTTACCGTAATGACTAGCTATTATGGGAACATAAGGTGGATCGTCATATTGATTATTTGGACATATTAAATTCCAGTCAGGACGATCAGCAGGCCAGTTCCAAGGCTTTGGTTTGTTAGTATCGAAATTAGCTGGCTCGTTCATATCAATCCAGAGGCCGTCAAAAGTAATGTTTTTGTAGTGTTGGTCAATTTCATCCATCCACCATTGTTTAGTCCTGTTACGGAAAAAATCTGGAAAAACTGTCTTACCCTCTGGCCACACATAGCCTACCATGTATTCATTGTTATTGTCAATTGTTTCGTTTAATTGCGGATTCTGGTCTTTGGGCCATTTAATGTATATGTCATTTTTCTTTCCTTCCAAATAAGTGCCATAATTTGGTTCTTCCATGTCAATGGCTGGGTCTAAAATTATTATAAATCTAACACCGCGGCTGCGCAAATTTTTTATGTACTCAGGTAAGCCATTGAATTTATCAGTATCATAGGTAAAATCAAGTTGTTTGCGGAAATGGTCAATGTCCTAGATTACATGTTTTTTTAGTCTAAAAATTGAATATTATATTTAAATAAGTTCCACAACCCATAAATCATAATTTATACAATTAAGTATTTTATTAAGCCCTCTCTGCTAAAAGAGATTTTTTTAAAAATTATCAAAAAGTTATTGTCAAAGTCTACTAAACTCTGCAAAGAGATTGTGCATATTTCAATGCTTATTTTGCCTAAGAAAAAAAATGCTTTTTACCTAAAATATACCAAAAATTATTTGATAATCTTAAAATTCAGCTTTCAATTTAGTTTTCAGGAGCTTTTTGTTGATACAAAAAATATTCAAGCGGGATATTCTGTGAAATCGATCTTGTCAAGTCAACCGAATCTTGCTGCTAATATAAGTAATATTGTTGACTTAATAGAGAAAAATGAATGGAATGAGTCAAAAAAGAAATGGTTGATAGATTTTAGATGATATGAATCCAACATTTGTAGAAAAAAAATGTGACGAATAGAGTGCTGCCTTTATTTTTTAGATTCAATTTTTTTTTAATTTCAACTAAACAATAAAATAAAAAATAAAATAAGAATTTTTTTCTTTCAATTTTCTAAGTTGGAAGGGTTTTAGGGGTCTCTTAATACATAATATTATGTCATGATACAAAAATTAATTCATAAAAAATTAAGGCAAAGATGAATCAAAAAAAAAAAAAGATTTATATTAATTGAAAAAATTTTAAAGCCTGAAAACTATAAAAACAAGAATACTTGGATTCCAAAATATTTCTTAAAATGCATGATTTCTTAACCTTGATTCGTAAATGCCCCAACAAAAATTATTTAAAATGGATATGATATTCTTAATATGCGCCTCGTAAACTATAGAATATCAAATTTTTATATCATGATAAAATTCAAAATAAAAAGGCAATATTTTCTATTGAAGGATGTACAACCTCTTTAGAAAAAATTATTTTCAAGGGAAGTTCAATTTGCAGAGATTGCACATCATTCATAGACTTTTACAATTGACACTACTATGTATGTTGCATTCACAGAACTAGTTTTGAAATTAAGAAAAAAAAGTAAATCATTTTCTTTTAATTTTGTTCTTTTCTTTTTTACTGATTCCACAAAACCACGTAGGGACCACTTTTTTAGCAAGATATGATGTCAGGAAGTCTAACCAGAAGACTAGTCAAAGGGTCTAATAGTCTAGCTACCGAAGATAGTAGACAAAGTAATTTGTGACAATCGGAAAGGAATAACAATGCTCCCATTAGCAAGAAAGGCGTTCTGTTGTAGAATTAGAGTGATAGTGTATTTAGAGAAGAACAAATTTGGTTTAGAAGATGCATGAACCTAATGTTTACTCTTGGAAACATCTAAGAGTAAATATTAGGTTCTAAGAAGCCTAATTCTGGAAGAAAAACAATCTGAGAATGTTTGATTCTCTTTCCAACTCTTTTCCTAATTCTGATTAACTATGTCATTAGCAGACAAATTTCGAGTTGCAGTGATTTTCAGTCACTTGGTGAGTGTGAACTAAAAAAATTTTAGCTGAACACTCTCTCTTATACTCAAAAAAAAATGAGCTATAATTTTTTTAAAATTATTTTTATTTGTTTAAGTGTTCTTTTGGCAAATGGAAGTTTCAGATCAAATTTTAAGATCAAAACAATGATTTAAAATTCTAAAACCTAATTAATCTATTGATTTTGATAATTTTTTAAGAAAATAATACTAAACATTACTAGACATGTTATGTCTAATAATGGTTCATAATCAAATTAACATCAAAATGATTGATATCTTATTTATTTAACTAAAACAATCAATAATTTAAATAATTCAGGTTAATTTAATTCACAAATTCAAATAACTGTTAAATCCATTCATTCAAACAAAATTAATTAATTTCATTTTCCCACTTAAATAAATTATAAATTTTATTACATTAAATTTTTTTGTCTAAAAAAGAAAGTTTTCATTAAAATCAATTAAAGAATTTAAATCTATTAATAAAGTTCGATTAAAAAGGACATTTTAAAATTTTAAATATGAAAATAAACTTGACATGACACGCTAAGTAATTACTTTAGAAAGAATTTATTTTTTCTCTATTATTAAAAACAATATTACAATTTATATTTTGATCTGTTGATCTTAATCTCAAACTTCAATTTGCCGTTCTTTTTATAGTTTCAGTTAATATTTTACTTAAAAATTTTAAATGTTAAGATGGTTTAATCTGTTGAAAAATCTTTAATGGTTCACATCCTCAAGAAGTCGAAATTATATTTAATGTATTTTAAAAATCAATTAAATAAAATTAATATTAATTGAACAGGAAATTTATTGACCGAATAAGGTTATTTTTATTTTTTTATGCTAAATTAAAACATTTATTTCCTCTTTATGACGCAGTCTACGATCATTCAAATCAAAATGATTTTACTTTGTGCTAAACTACAGTATATAAGGTCGAAAGGAAAAAGACTGCCTTCGATATGATTAATGATTTTTTATTTTTTAACTTTTTTTTCAGATCACTAGATGTTATTTTCGTGAAAAATTTTTGAAAAATGAAAAAGTTTGATTTTGAATTTAGGTTTTCTATCTTTTTTGTCATTATATGCTTTTTTAACTAAAAAAGTAGTCAAGTATAATGACTGACGATATCATTAAAGGTCGAAAATATCTAAAAATCAAATACTGAGAGAATTAAAAGAATTTAATGGACATTAATTTTTTAAAATAAAAATTTGTGAAAAAAAAATTCTAAAAAAAATCGCCTCTTAGTAGATTTGAACCATAAATATTTATTTTAACTGATTAAACCTTCTAAACATTTAAAAATTTCAAGTAAAACATTTACTGAAAGATTAAAAAATATAAAAAAATAATTTTTCGAACTATAAAACTAATAGAAATAAATACTTTTTTAATAATTTTCTTTTTATTTTTTTGTGATTGTGAATGTTTCAAAATTTTTGAGTTAGGCACTCTCACTTTTCCTTTTTCGCTATTAATTATCTGGTCACGAGGAAACAAGCTGCCAACCCGAGGCATATGCAGTGGGAACTAAAAGCAAGACTTGAAGACTTTGGAAAATTTTTTAATGACCCTATATGCTCCACAAGAAGTGAATAAGTTAAAAAAAATTAATTAGAATATCAAAATTTTTGGATTTGGAACCAACTATCCGAAAAATGAATCCAAAAAAATTCTTTTGGACAATTTGCGGATAGTTCTCTAAAATTATTTGATTTACTGCATATTGAATGTCGTAGGGAATCTTAGCTTCAATAGTTCTTTCGGCAGCAGCCTTCAAATTTTCCAAAGAACTGTATCCATAGCGGCAAAGTTGGAATCCAAGAGACCAGTAGGGTGGCATATAGGGCTTGCCAATGAGAGAAGAATAAGCTTGGATTAAAGCTTCGGGAGAAGATTCTTCAATGATAAAAAAGTCAAATATTCCTCCAATGGTGCGATATGAAATGGAACTGGATGGTAAAAAGCCATATTCCTGGGCGTTGCTATTCAAAATCAATGTTCCAAATGCACGTCCTGTCTTTTCATTAACAGCCATAAAGAATGGATGAGTTCCATACAAGTTAATGGTCTTTCCTCCTGGAGGTTGATCCCTCCCGAATACACCCCACCAACTTCGGTAGCTAAATTTATGCTTGAATGAGTAATGTGTATTCTCGCCCATGCCATACAAATTCTTGAAATCGCGCAAATTCATTACTATTTGTAAAAATTGGTCGCTAAATATGAAGCCGTGCTCGGTTCCTTTTGTATCGAATCTTAAAAAGAAAATTAATTTTTATTTTAATAAATTTTTGTAGAATTTCTTACAAAATATCACCATCTTCATTGCTGATTTCAAAATAAGCTTTTTGATTTGCAGAATTTTCAATTTTTACATTCAAATTTGGCTTGTCATCTTTTTGAGTATTTACTGGAATTGGAACTTCGTATCTAGTCGGACCATCTTTGTTTGTTATCTTTGGTTAAAAAAATCTTAATCTTTAAACTTGAAATTTAAAATGGGATATTTTGGAACATTTTTGGTTTGTATAACAAAAAATTTTTTTTTTCAAGTATTTTTTTTTAATTAAAATAATTGGACTGGCATGCCACGACACGGTCCGAAAAAAATTACCAATTTTTTAAAAGATTTAAAAAATATTTTGAAATTTGATTATTTTTTAATTTTTAATTAAAAATTAGAAAATTTTATCATTTAGATTCTATAATGCTAGTTTACTTATGAGTTTTTTTAAAATAAATTCTGAAAAATAATTTTTGAAATTTTCAAATGTTGATATTTTATTTAAAAATTAAATAATCTTTAAATTAAAAAAAAAAAAAACAACTATTAAAAACTTAAAGAATTCAAGAAATTTTGTATTTTTGAATTTTGTATATTGTATTTTTTTGTAAATTTTTTAGGACCGTTTCGCGTTTGGTCGGCCATTTAGCCTCTTGACTTTTATTCAGTATTAATTAAGATCTGCCATTAGGATCTTTTTATCAGGAGCTTAAGATGAAGTGTCGTTTTTGGTAATAGAGCTTTTGTTTGAAAAATCACAAAATTTTAATACAACATTACAAGGGTCTAGTGGAAAATGTGAACAATTGTTCACAAAAAAATGTGACCATGAGTATCAAGTCCAAAATGTGAACATTTTGTTCACATAATCTGTGGTCACATATTTGGCGACCATAAGCTGGTCACATAAAAAAAATGTTCACCAAATTTTAGAAAAAAAAAATAAAAATTAAATAATTTAAAAAAGACAAAAATTTAAAAACACTATTTTATAATGCTTAGATAAATTTTAACTCTTATTCTTTTACACTATGATTAAGCTAAAAATTACAATTTAGATTTCATCATTCTATTCAAAATTCAAAAAATAATTATTTAGTTGAAAAGTTAAAATTATGGACACCCAAACATGCAAACCCTGTAACGTGTGATTTATGTGGAGAATTAATGAAAAACATCAAGGGTGTAAAGTTGCATATGTCAAAAAATATAAAAACTAATAAAAAAGGAATTGGGATTTATCTTTTTTTTTTATTTTCATTTAAAATTAAACTTTTATTCTAAAATTAATGTTCACAAAAAATAAAAACTGGATTCGAATTTTTTTTTTATTTTTTTATTTATCTATTTTGGTCACTAAATATGTGACCAGAGATGATGTGAACAAAATGTTCACATTTTGGACTTGATACTCATGGTCACATTTTTTTGTGAACATTTGTTCACATTTTCCACTAGACCCCATTATAAAATAGACAAATAAATTTAAATAAATAAATAATTTTTTTTGATAATACTTTCACTAGTTAAACATTTATTAAGTTTTCCAGCTAACTATTTACTATAACTTTTACTACTAATACATTTTTTTCTATTTTTTTTTAAGAATTTGTATAAATGGTTCGAGATTAAGGAGAATCCTTGGAACTAGATTAAAAAACTTTCATGAAAAATTTTTTACCTAATAAGTTATTTTATCTGGTAAAATAAAACTTAAATGCAGATAAATTAATTAGAGTTATTTTAATTTATGGTACGTCGGAAATTTTCCCTTTAGAGAACAAAATTCATTAATTTTTTTAAATATACAATCAACATTAGCCAAATATTTTAAGATCAATAAAAAGAAGATTTTATGCTATCAGAACAAATTCTGACTAAAGAGATATGTGACCAAATGTAAAAAAAGAATACGCAAAAAGTCTAATTAATTTGTAATATCTTTATTTTGGGATTAATTAAATGATCAGTGTTTTTTTTTATTTTTTTGATTAGTATTTTAATCGAATGATAAGTATTTCTATCAAATTATCGGTAAATAAAAATAAAAATGAACACTATTTAAAAAATAAACGATAAGTAAATTACAGAGTTGTTTTTAAGTCACAAGTCTTAAGTCAAGTCAATGATTTTTGTGACTTAGACTTAAAACTGTGACTTAAAAACAAGTCTGGTAAATTACAAATAAAACATCAGCAAATAAATAAATGATCAGTTACAATAAATTTTATTTAATGAGATATATCTAAAATTATATGCAAGTAAAAAAATATAATATAATTTACATCATACATGGTTTAATTTTGTGTTTGAATTACAAAATGTATCTAATGTTGAAATAACATTGAAAAAGTGAGATGTTTCAAATATTGAAAATTCTTTTATTAACTTTTAGATAATTAATTTAGATTTAAATTTAAATTCAATCGTTGAAAAGCTTTGTTATTTTTTTATAAATTTCGACTTTAAATAAATGTTTTCTGCTTTCAATATTTTATAAATAAATCAAACGAACGACAATCAAGACTAAAGTAATTCAATCACAAAATAGTCAAAATTTATAAAAAAAATAAGCTTTTCAACGATTGAATTTAAATTTAAATCTTAATTAATTGTTAGAATCTTAATGTATCTTTTTAAATTACTTTTGACATTCAACTGATTATTATTTCTGTTCTTACAATTAAAAACTCTTTATTTTTTTTAAATGTAATTCTTCATTTTTTTTTATCAATAATTTTTCTCTATCTCTTATTAAATAAAAGGTAGCGTTTATTTTCACACATTTTATGGATAAATAAACAAAAATTGATACACACAAAAAGTGGATGTGGATTTGAAATTTTCTTATTTATTTAGACACAATAAAATAAAAAAAAAAAAAATAAGATTAACAAATTTAGATTAATTAATTAGAGTTACAATTAGCACAAAGCCATTTTTTAATCTTAGGAGCATAAGCTTTTTTAACACATTTTAAATGAAAATAATTATTACAAGAACTACAAACGATAAACTTAGATTAATGCTGATAATGTATTTTGCAACATTAAGAGAGCATCACTAGTGAAGAAACTTGAAACTAAAGAAGATATTTCATTATTTTCATTCACAAAAGCACAACTAAGTACACTAGGACAACTTGTATTGAGTACCATTTTCTTCGTCAATTTTTTTGCTGTTAAATTTTTTCCATATTGAATATGATTGCTTTGAGTAATCGTTCAATAGCTCGATAAAGTCGTCGAAAGAATCGAAAACTCTTCCAATGTAAAATTCGTTTTCCATTTTGATTTAAGAATGATGATAGATAAGGAGCCATTTCTTATATTTTATATGTTCTTATTCAAGCTTATTCCTAATTAATTGATTTGATGAGCTTCAATTATATTTTTTTGATAGATTTCAATGTAAAGAATAAACAAAAAATATTGTCAATTTGTGGCTAAATAACTAATTATTTTATATACACAAGAAAATTTTTTTGTTTATTTACAGGTAAATTGTGTGCGATAAAACAAGATATTTATCCACAATTTGTGTTTAAATAAATTCACTCTAAATAAAATACTTATCATTTAATTAATGATACTGATCATTGCAATAAAAACTGATCAATCAAATTAATTAATTTATTTGTTTGTCTGAATTAAATAAAAAGTAATGGTCATTTAAATGTCACCCCTTCATAATTTTAGGTGATTAATTAATTTATTTTATTCTTTTAATTATTAAATTCAATTAATGCCTTAGAAGAGATGTAAAAAGTAAAGCTTGAAAAATAAACAACTCAATAATTAAGACAATAATAATAATTATAGAAATAAAGGAAAAGTCCGTAATTATCTTTGAGAAAATATCATCTCCATGTTGAACTGAATTAGTTTATTTTATTTTTTTGTTGTATTTAATTGCTTTTTGTTGAAAATGATTATTTTACTGTCGAAATTAATAAGTTGTAAATAAATTGTTGAAAATAATTAATTTTTGTTTAATTTTATTAGTTTAAGTTGAAAAATCATTAATCAAATTTTAAAATTTTTTCTTTTGTTATTGCCTAACTAGACATACTTTTGCTATTGCTGGTCTCTCAGCTTTTGCTTTTGGAGCAACAGATTTCTGAATATACTTCAGTTGGATTGCTAAAAGCTTTTGGTTTACTCCTAAAAAGATAATATGAGAGCAATAATAATTCTTGAAATAAAACTATTAGTGCATCTACTACTTGACTAATCATTACTATTATATTGTACTTTTTTTGAAGCTGGTTGAAATGGCATTAATTTATCAAAATTTACTTTTTTTATCTAATTCAACATCAATTAATTATTTTCAAAAAAATAAACAAAAACTAATTAACTTAATAATTAGTTAAAAAATAAATTAATAAGTTAATTTTTTTTTCCAAAATAGAATTTTTTTTTTCAACAAAAGTAATTAATCTAAATGCAAAGTAATTATTTTCGAGGTAATTAACAGGAGTACAGGTAATTTACAGCCATTATCTTTAGGACGATTAAAATCGATACCTCAAATTTTTTATTATATTCCCCAAATATTAAATAAATTCCTCAATTATTAAGTTTATGCATAAAAAAATTGATTAACACTAAATTAAATAAAAATCCACTATTTTTAACTTATTGACACTTTTTCTTAAAAAATAGCACTTTGTATTAAAAAATGAAAACAAATTTAAGAAAAAGTACTTAAATTTTGTAATACTAATACAGTAAGTAATGTTCCTCTTTTTTTTCTTTAAAATTTACGAAAAATAAAGTGAATTTACGTAAATTTTCAAAAGTAAAAAATCATAAATTAAACAGATTTAGATGTCTGATTTTACGTTGAGAGCTTTGGCGTCTTTAGAGTGAGTTAATTGTAAAATGCAAATTTATTTTAGGCTTCATAAATTTTGGATAAAACAAAAAGCGGAACATTACTTTATTTATTACAAAATTTAGGTAGTTTTTCTTAAACTTTTAACATTTTTTAGTAAAAATGCTATTTTTAAAGAAAAAGTGTAAATAAGTTAAAAATATTAGTCATCCAACACTAATTTTCTTAAAATTACGTAATTTAACACAATTATTTCTTAGGTCTTCTATCTAATAATTATAGCAATACACCTCAAATGCTTAGTCAAGGGAATGTAAAATCAAAATCTGCTTCACCAAAAGGTTCAGTGTTAAATTATCTAATTTTTGTCAATTTTATTTCTTTAATTTTTCAAAACATACTTATAGAATACTCTATTCTAGCTAACTACATCCGTAAAAATAAATTTATTTTGCTTTATTTTGATTATTGTTCTACTTTTGAATGTTATTTTTTTAAAAATGCAATAATCGAACTTGCTAAAATTTATTATTTTTCGATTCTTAAATTCTTCAAATTTAAAATTGAAGCTAATAACTTCAATGACATGAACAACTTTCTAGAAATATTTAGCTTACATGATTTTCAGCATAAAACTCGATTGAATACTTTCTTTTTTTCTAGCAAACACTCTTTTCTCATAATTTAGGTACTTTTTCTTAAATTTGCTATCATTTTTTAATAAAAAGTGTCAATTAGTTAAAAATAGTGGATTTCTATTTAATTTAGCTTAATTAATTTTTTTAATAAAATCTACAAAAAATACAAATTTGTAGATTTTATTCTTTATTGACTATAGCTTTTATTATCAGAAAATTTTAACATTAAATTCTTTTTTCATTTTTGACATTAAAATCATTTAACGACAATTTACAATCGACCAAATTTTTTATGTTTAAATTTAATAATTGGGGAATTTATTTAATATTTGGGGAAAAAAAAAAAAAATTGGGGTATTTTATTCAAAATTTGTGATACTCAAACTAAATTTCTCTTATCTTTACATACTGACTAAACTTAATTAACTTACCTTGATTCTAGTATATCTTTTTCCATCTGAGTCAACAATGCTACCATGCTCTACTCTTACATTTAAGTTAATTATATCATGGTCAAATAAAGAAAACCCATCGGCTTTGACCAATTCATAATCAGAATCGATCACTCCATTCATAGTATATCCACTTTTATCTTTTGGTATGGTGCATTTTGGCTGACCAACTACATCTTCATTATAAACACAGCCTTTATTGGTACAATTTTGCTCATTTTCTTGTAAGCAATCAATTACTGGTACATCTGTCAAACCCGATGCCACATAGCTCTCATCAGTCCATTCTAATTCAAAAGAATCTGTCATTTTAAGATTCAAATTTTTCAATAAAACTTGATCTGGTTGAATTTCTATTTTATCTTCAATTAAAAGTTGACTATTTAATAAAAATTTAACTCCGCTTGGTGCTTTGACAAACAATCTGATAGTGTTCAAAAGTAAACTTTCCATTTCTATATAATTTTTAACTTCCACATTAAATTTAATTGTAGAATCACGTAGCGAAAATGTAGCATAGTAAAATTTATTGTCTGACACATCAGCATAGCCATCATCATAGAACAAATCGCCCTGAGCCTCGCCGTCCGAATTCGGAGCGACTAGAAGCCCGAATGGTTTTTTGCGGCTTTTTTCTGTGGTAAAGTCCCATTCCTGAGTGGGCAGAATAAAACCACCTCTCACATGCAAAGGAATAAAATCAATGGGCGCTTCTAGTTGCAAATTTGTGCCAATTTGATCAGAGCCTACCAATTTGCCAGCACTGTATTCATACCATTTGTCTGCTGGAAAATAACCAGTTACAGAAGTTTTTTTTTCTTCGAGCACAGGGGTCACCAAGAAAGCTGGACCGACCAAAAATTGTTTGTCAATTGAGTAAGTTTTGTTGTCATGTGGGTACTCGTGGAACAGAGGTCGTATGACCGTGTTGCCTTTGGTATGAGATTTGTAGAACAGTGTGTAATAATATGGCAATATTTCATATCGGATGATCAATGCATTTCTGGCAGCTCGGACAACCTCATCAGACTCAAAGGCTCCCTAAAAAAAATTTTTTTTTTAGCATTTTTTTTTAAATTTTATTATTTCTATTTAAAATTTAATTAGTACTGGATCTTGATGAACATTGAACTCATTGTTGTGATTACGTGAAAATGGATAGAATGCTCCCAATGCTGACCAACGAGCGCACATTTCACTTGTAGCATTTAGCCAAAACCCACAGATATCAGCTCCCACATATGAAATTCCAAATAGATTAAATTCAAAAAGTCCAATTACTGAATAATACAAATGTCGCCACAGTGAATGGTTATCCTTTATTTTTAAATTTTTTATAAGATAATTTAATTTTAAGCTTTTGAAATACCCCAGTCCAGTGGCCACTGTATTTACCACCGCCTAAAAATGTCGATCGTGTGATCACAAATCCTCTGCCCTTGTTTTCAAGTTTTCGAGCAGCTTCCCATGTCGGAATGCTCTCGTAGTATCCGTACAAATTGTGCACGTCATAATGTTTGTATTCGTCCTTTTCACCTTGTAGACCGACCATACACAATGTTTTCTGAGACAATTTGGTTCCATCTCCGTACAAGTACGATGATTTTGTTTTGACTGTCTCATATTCGTCATCAGGACATTTCAATGACCAATATGGTTTGCTGTCTACTGGCCAATTAAATGGTCGTTCATCATTAGTACCAAACACTGCTGGCTCATTCATATCCTTTAATAAATATTTTTTTTTATTTTTTAAATAAATTTTTTTTTTTTTTTTTTTAATTGTCCTAAAGTTTACTCACAATCCAAAGACCATCAAATTTTAGGGTTTCATGATGTCTCAATATTGAATCAACCCACCATTTTTGGGTCGAACTTTTCATAAAATCCGGATAGGCAACTTTAGCTGGAGGCCAGCACTAAGTATTTAAATTTAATGGAGATAATTTTTTTTAGACAAAATGATATTTTGTCAATCAATATATATAGATGTCAATTAAAAAAGAAATATTTGTCATTTAAAACTAGATAATTCTTCAGTTAAACAAGAGTCAATTTGAAAAAATAAACGCCATTTAAATAAAAGTTTTGTCAATTATTTTTTATTTTTGTCAATAAAATTTTTGTCAATTTAAAAAAATATTTGTCAAGTTAATATAAATTTTTTTCGCACATTGTCACAGAAATTCTAACACAACTTTTTTCCTCTATCGCATGAGCCAACTAGAAGAACCTTATAACCATTCTAAACAAATTTGTAAATAGAATTGGTTGCTACATTTCAACTTAAATTTGAAATTAAATTTGGGGGGTTATAATTTAACAGCAATTTATTCTGTAAAATTATTTTAAAAAAAAATAAATTAGAAGCCCGGGCTTATATTGAAATTATTTATTTAAATTGATGGGGTAATACGGAAAAAAGTTTAATTTTTGACTGGGCTTTTAAAAAAATTTCGGTACTTTTGAAAAAAAATTAATAAAAAAATTAAAAAAAAATATTAAAAAAAGAGAAATTATAACTATACAATGTTTTAATATTTTACAAAAACTAAGCCATTTCTGTGTCTGAATTATCTTCATCATCTTCATCATCGTCAAAGTCATCTAAATCTAAATCGAGAATTTTAGCTTCATCCCCTGAAATAAAAGCGTTCAAATCTTGCGCATTATCATCCTCTACATCATCAATAAATTCTTGATTAATAATAAAATGCCTAAGCTGTCTATGAAATAGGTCGATAATGTTGGATGTTATTCCTGCTTGATCAAACGAGTTTTGAATAATCATTTTTTTACTTTGGACTTTACATGTTAGTTTTTAAGTAAATTTATTTAAGTCAAAATTTTAGAAGAGAATTAAAATATTAATAAAAAAAATACGTTCTATTTAACTTGACTTGACTTTAAATTTTGATGTTCAAAGCGTGGGTATGATGATGCAAATTTCTAAAAATTTTTAGCTCATGGGTGTGTATTATTTTTAATAATGCAATCCCATGAGACAATATTATAATTTTTATAATTATCCCATGGGGTTATACTGAAAATCTGTTACTATTATTATAAGAATTTTAATTAATTTTTTAATACAACCCCGGTGTAATACAGAATTTTTTTTTTAAACCCATGGGGTTATATCATATATTATGGTGGGGGGCTATAGCAAATTACACACTATAACCCCGGGGTAGTTTGCAAGGTTTTACGGTACAATAAATTAAATTAATTGACAATAATTTAATTTAATTGACAATTATTTATTTTAAGTTACAAATATTTAATATTATTGACAAGTTAGTATTGACGAAAATATAACTTATTTACGATTTATTTAAGATATAAGACATTTTTCTAAATTAATTGACGGTATCTCTCCCTGCCTTTTTTTTAATGCTAATTTGTCTTTTTTTTCACTAAAAATAATTTGTTTTTCCAAATAATATACATGCTTTTAAAAAATACTTTTGTGTATAAAAAATATTTTACACTACAAAATATATTGAATAGCCTAAAAAGTCTTAAAAATGATAAACATTGAAAGTGATGATGATTTTTACTCTGACGATGAAGACGCAGTAGCTCCATGTGTTAGTTCTAAACAAATTGCCCTAAAACTCGACGAACAGCTTGATAAACAACTTTTAATTTTGCTCAATAGATTCATCAAAAGTAAGATTAAACAAAGATGAATGGAAACTAAGCACCTGCACCTGCAAAAATTATTTAAAAAACTATCTAACGGGTGACAACATAAAATTAAGACGAACTTAAAGTATGATTTGCAATTTGAATTAAAAATGACCAAAATAAATTCATCTAAAGAAGAGGCCCTAATAATTCGCGTGTACGCGTTTTTTAACGAAAATAGATCACTTGGAAAGATATTCACTGTGAGGCATTTTATGGCAGAAAAAATTCCAAGGAGTACTGTTTACCGAATTTAAAACGTAGTGAATATTTTTCACCAGACAGGAAGCAGGGATCTGGTCAAACACCGAATAAAATGACTAAAGTACAACTCAACAAGCTAAAAAAATGCTTTTGATCACAAAGACAACATCAGCTAGCGTCAAGCAGCCAAAAAGTTTGATATAAGCCAGCAAATGATCTCAAAATTGTTGAAGAAGCTTCAAATAACATCTAGAAAAAAGATGAAAATCCCTGACCGAACCGAAACGCGAAAAAAAAGTAGCTTGAGTTAAATGAAAAAATTCGTATTCAAACGATCCAAATATTTCCTGGATTTTAGACGATGAATCCTATTTCACTCACTGTCATGGTTAAATCAATGGAAATGATATATTTTACTCAAGTAACATTGCTGCAGCACCAGTAAGTACAAAATTTACCCCAGTCAAGAAATTTAAGCAGGAATTACTTGTATGGTTGGTCATTTCTGAGAGTGGTATTTCGGCGCTAATCATACGAAAAAGTGGACTTGCAGTCAACCCAAACTGTCTATTTAGACTTTATAAAGCGTGGAGTCATTCCGTTTATTAAAAAGCATCATTCAGACGGCAACTATTAGTTTATGACCCGACTTGCGAGCTCTCATTGTGCCAATATTGTGGTCAACTACTTGATAGACCAAAATATCAAATTTGTGCAAAAATGCGACAACTCTGCTATGCCAGAATTACGACCAATCGAAGATTTTTGGTCCATTTTAAAGGAGAAAGTGTGTGAGAATGGCTGGAGAGCAAAAAACCTAGATGAACTAAGGAATAAAATACGACTTTGTACAAGAAATATGGACCAAAATCTCGTACAGGACCTTTTGGCCTCTACATCCAAAATACTCAATAACATTCGAAGAAATGGACTTATTGAAAAAAGATAAAAGCATAAATAAAAACTAGAATATAAATTCTATATTCTCTCAAAATTTCATTTCATTTTAATTAATATTAAAGGAGTTATGTTGTCACCCGTTATGTGAGCATATTGTAGCTGTGGTGGTGAAGACGAAGTTTACTGAAATCGATTTTAGCTTTAGGGATATTGGAATGAAAAAGAAACGAGGAAGAAAGGCTCAAGCTAAAGAATGGTTCGTAAAAAATACAAATTAAATTGAGACTAGACTTTTTATTTTTTACATTACTTATTGATAGCAAATATTAGTAGGAATAAAATATTTTTTGTTAGCTGTAGATATTTTTCGGATAAATGTGTATTTTTTGGAAGAAAAAAAGACAATGCCAAATTTAATTTAATCTAATTTTTAGGAAAAAAAAGCAAAAACTTACATAACCAAGCATTATGTCACTTCCTGTTTCTTCTCTGTCCGGACTTTGTCCATTAGGCCAGTGAATAAACACGTTCTTTTCCAATCCAGTTGTGTATGGCCAGTAGTTTGTTTCATTGACAACAAGAGCTGGATCGAGCAATAAGACAGTTTTCATGCCTCGTTGATGCAACTTGTCAAAGTACTCTGGCAAACCTTTCCATTTTACTGGATCAATAGTAAAGTCAAGGCGTCTATCGAAGTGGTCAATGTCAGCTACTTGTGTATCAAGAGGAATTCCATTTTCATCGAAACGATCTAGAACTTTTTTCATATCATCCAAATCAAGGTATCCATACCGGGATATTTGAAAACCCAATGCCCAATAAGGTGGAAAAAATGTTCGACCAAAGTACTTGATTAGAAAATAATTTAAAATTTTATTTTTCAAATTTATAAAGTCCCAAAACCATGGACTTAAGTCAGATATTGTTTTTAAATATTTTATTGAAGGCAGTGTAAATTTTAGAACATTTAAAAAACACAATAAAAATCAAAAATCTTTATAGCTTTTTTTTCATAAAAAACTTTAATTAGTATTTTAAGTTTTGTCGAATGATGCAGTTCAAACTAAAACTTAGATTTACTTGTCGCATTTCTGTTTAATGTCTCAACTACGCTATTCTTTTAAACTGAGAAGAGGTTGTGAAAGGTATGGAAACAAGTAAATTTTATTTTTTAATAAACATTCAAAGAGGAAAAGGCTACCTTTAAAACCTACACCCCTCTTATTTATCAAAACATACACCAGGCTGTTTTTTGGCAAGTTGAAGTTTATGATCAATTTTTGATGCTCAAAATCATCAAATCATACTTAAAATATTAAATAAATTGCAATTATTTAATATAATTAGTGCAGAGGTACATTTTTGGTTTTAACATACTTTGTTAAATCTTAAGGTAAAATCTGCAAAAGTCTGCAAAAAATTATCTACTTAAAATAGTATCATTTTAATGGTGTGCACTCTGCAATGTGCATTTTGATATTGCAGAGTTTATCTTTTTATTTAACAAAGTTTGTTAAATCTAAAAATGTACCTCTGCACTAATTATGTTAAATAATTACAATTCATTTAATATTTTAAGTTTGATTTGATCATTTTGAGCATCAAAAATTGATCATAAACTTCAAATTGCCCTGTTTTTTTCATTTCTTAATTTTTTAAAGCAAAATAAGTTTTTCACACATAATCAGGACCTGTACTTTCATAAAAATGAGTCTTTTTTGCTCAGAAAAATCATTATTTCTTGAGATTTTTACAAGGCTTACCTCTCAAGTTCAATACATCCCATAAACACATTTTATTTTTTTCTAATGTAAAAATTTTATGCTTTTTCATTTTAGTTTTTTCTAAAATGTTCTAAAATTCATAGAACCAAAAAAAATTTTTTTAATTACCTTTCTGAAATGGTTAAAAATAGAGTTGTTTAAATGTCACAAGTCTCAAGTTAAGTCCAAAGTCCAGGCTTTAAAATTTTGAATACTGAAGAAGAATTGTGAAAAGACTTTTATGCTAAAATTGCAAGAAAATTTTGATATATGGCAAATCTATTGCATTATACATCCCAAGAGTATATAAATGTTTTGATATAAATAATCTTATATAGCAAATTTAATAAAAAAAAGTCCGTACTTGGACTTTTTAAAAAAAAAATTTCAGTTCTGAATTTTTTTTTCTAATGACTTGGACTTTTTTTTAAAAAAAAAAATTTCAGTCCTAACTTTTTTTTCTAATGACTTGGACTTTTTTTGGGACTTTTAAACAACTCTGGTTAATAATTTGGGACATTTGATTATCAAAAAAAAATCACTTCAGTAAATTGTTGGACAACATTCTCAGGCTCAGGGCCTAGAAACATATAGAAATCCAAAATACCCCCGGTAGCTCGGTAAGTAAGACCCGGAGCAGGAGTAAATTCATAATCCAAAGCATTTGAGTTAACCAACGCTACACCGTGACTCTTACCATCGTTTTCCATGCAAGTATAAAATGGTTGATTTGCATACAAATTTCCTTGGTTGTACTAAAAAAAATTTTCTTAATTTAAATTAATCTAATTTATTTATATTAAAAATTAAACATTCTCTGGCGCTTCATCTCTGCCCCAGATAGGCCAGTTCTGGAAGTTCAAATTATGCTTGAAGCTTTCGTGTCGATTTTCGCCTAAACCATACACATTTTCTGACGGCAATCTGGTGCTTATTTGTTTGTGCAATTTGTCAAATATTATTGGGCCCAAACTTGTATCCCATCTTTTTAATTTAAAATAAAAATTTTATTAAATTTGCTATTTATTTCATTGAAAAAAAAACAATCTTACAGCACAGTACCAGTACTTTTTCTTTTTATTTTAAAATTAAAATTATCATTATCCACAATGACTTCATATCTAGGATCTTTTGCTTTTCGATTTGGTTTTTTTATTTCAATGGGCACTTCATATTCTTTAATTTCAGCATTTTCGATCTTACAAAATAAAAATTATTTTATAAAATAAATAAAGACTTAATTTCAGAACTTTAAATCTTAGGGCATAATCATCCAAAAACTCAAATATCACTCGAAGATTTTTATATTGTCGCTGAGAACTTTTAAGTTGAATTGTATACGTCAATCCGAGTTCTGTTGGTTCACTTTTGGTAACATTAAAGGACAGTTTGTCTTGTTGGTAAAAACATGATGGTATTTCTTGGTTGTTATCAATCGAGTTATAGGCACAATATTCATATTTATCACATTCTTGCTTAACAATAGAGGAACTTTTTTCCCCTTTGAGCCAAGGAAGGCAATCGATTCTTAGATCTCGTTCCACTGGTGCTATCTTTTCTTCATCAGTTGATCCCAGAGTGACCCCAAGGACAATTCCAATTGTTGCAAAGACAACAAGTGTTGCTCCAAGGACTAACACTAAAACTTTGTGTCTGTCCAACCAATTTTTAAAACCAGGCTCCTTTTTCGGACCTTCTTCAAATGAATTTCGGCTCATTATATCTAGAATGATTATAATTTACGAGCTTTTCTTTTTTTATTTATAAAATTTGGGAACATTCTAGATTATCGTCATAGTTATTACCTACCAAAGAAGGATAAAATTTTACAACTTAGATAAGATATTTTGACGCAATGATTTTTAAAATTATCTGAATAAATGTAAAAAATTAATAAAGATAAAGATTTTTATGTAACTGAGAAATGAGATAATTATTTGTGGCTTGAAAATTTATTTGTGAAATTATTATAAAATTTTGTTGAAAAAATTTGAGTGCATTTATTTATGGAAAAAAAATTTTTATTATTAAGAAGAAGATAAAGAATTAATCAAATGTCTAAGTATTTGCTTTATCATCAGAGAGCTCATAGTTTATTAATTTTCAAAATCAAAATTTTATTTTCAAATATCATGACAGATAACTAGGTAAACGAAACTTAGTGGTGTAATAATTTTTTAAGAATAAAATTTATGTAACTTAATTTAATTGTTAATGTATTAAACAAAATTTTTCAAAAATTTTAAATGTTTTCTTTTGATATTTTTTATAATGTCATTTTCATAAAACCTGCTCAAAAAAAGTAGTTAAAGTTCAAAAAAATAAAAATTCGCAATTCAATCTAGTAGTATTCTCGGAAAAAAATAGGGGTTTATGACTTAAAATTAATCAAAAATTATACTAGATAGTATTTGAAAGAAAGCACTGGTGGTTCAGTGGTAGAATGCTCGCCTGCCACGCGGGCGGCCCGGGTTCGATTCCCGGCCAGTGCATTTTTTTTGAAGACTTTAATTTTAGAAAATTTTTTGAAGTTTGAACCTGTTTGAACATTTTCAAAGGTTTTTTCTATTTTTGATGAAAATTAACGATAAAGATTTAAACACAAAAATTGATGTTTTCTTTTAAAGACAAAAAAACATTTTAAAATATTGTTTAATGAAAAATTAAAAATCTTAATTATTAATTTTCATTTAATTAAAAAATGCAAAATAGTTGTTTTTTCTTTATTGATTATTTTTAAAAAGCCACTACTCAGCTTCAGCAGAGCACAGTCTTAATAAAGACTAGCTCAACACCGATGCCCTCTTCATCGAAGTGACCAAATAAACAATTTAAGAAATTACATACTTCTTAAATGATTTGTTTTTAAAAGTGATTCCAAAAATGCAAACAAACTTTTATTTATAACAAAAATTTACAAAATTGAAAACGATATTTTTAATTATTCTAAAAAATATTAAATCAAGATTCAGCATCTTCATATTTAATTAAAAATCTTGTATTTTTATTTTCAAAATTAAAACAATTAAAATATGAGTAAAAATTAGTTGAAGTTTGCCTAGGACCATATCACGTTGAATGCACCGGTTCTCGTCCGATCACCGAAGTTAAGCAACGTCGAGCCCGGTTAGTACTTGGATGGGTGACCGCCTGGGAATACCGGGTGTTCTAGGCTTTCATTTTTTTCAATTTCAAAACAATAACTATTTTATAAATTATTCATTAAACACTTCGTAGGTTATGATTATTAAACAAAAAAGGCATAAAAATTTAGGCTAGATAGTCTGTCATATGATAGACTGACATTTTTTAAACAAAAAACAATAAATTAATTTTTTATTGGAAATAATTTAATTTTTCTTATAAATTTGTATATTTGAAAAATATTGTAATTAAATTAATTGATGAATCTTTAAAAAATATTCATAAAATCTTTGAGTGAAATTTGAAATAAATAATTTAATTTACAAAAGTATAAATCTGTTTTGTCAAATTTAATTTTTTTTTGTTGAAATTGCATTAATGAAAAATTACAAGTAATAATTTTTTCAGAAAATTAACATCCCTAATCTTTGAAAATTAAATGCTCATAAGCTTGATACAATTAAGGTTCTTACGTTTCTTATGGACTAGAGCCTGAAATTAAATTATTAATTAATATATCTGTCTTTTCTAATTAATCTGTCAAATTTACGGCATTATATAAAATTAGTGTCATTGGTGAAAAAATCACTCCTGAATAATTTAGTTCATATAGTACATTTGGTCTAAATGTTCATCATAATAGAACCATTCTCCCGTTAAGTGGAAAGACACATATATTTTTTATCAGAAATATTAATATTTTTCAAGTTTTAAAACTAAACAGTGTGACTGGCACCAATCTCCTTATTTTTTCACTCAAAATTTCGGATCAGCATCGGAAGAATAATTGTTTTTATTTGTTTTTTCGCTTTAGCTTCATCATTTGTTAATGGAAAATACTTTTAATAAAAACACCGCCATTTTTATAAACTTTACTCTAATTTAATAAGCTTTCCACTTATTTAATTTAATCTCATCTAAATGATTAATTTTTTGAAAAATAAAATTCCGAATAAATTTTTTTGAATGAAAAGAATAAAATTTTTATAAATAAATTATTTGAGAAAATAATATAACTTTTGAATTAATTAAAATTTAAAGTGTTGACTTTGAAAATTGAATTTATGTGTTAGATAGTGATTTAAATAGCAAGCCCGGTTAGCTCAGTCGGTAGAGCGTGAGACTTTTAATCTCAAGGTCAAGGGTTCGAGCCCCTTATCGGGCGAATTTTTTTTATTTTTTATTTCTCTAAATCAATTCAATTCTTATTTATATATTTTTTTTAACTGTACCGAGATACTCGGTAAAAAAAGTATATATTTTAGTTAAAAGAAAATTAAAAACGAATTGTTGATATTCTTAGACTATTTTATATTTATATAAAAAAAACTACTATTAGCACGTATTTGTAAAATTAAAAGTAGAAATTGTTTTTTAGTCATAAAATTGTTTTCAAAAGCCTTTCAATATTGATTAGACATTACAAATTAAATCAATTAAATTTATTTTTATTGCATGTTATGAAAAATATGTTAAAAAAATAATTAAAGTAAATGATTTTTTAATGGAATTCAAGTACAAATACAGAAAGAAAAAAAAATCAAACTAGATCAAAATTTAAGTTCACACAATTTTTGTTTAAACATGAAATTATAATTGAATACCTTTTGAATTAAAAACCAAACAATTTTCAAATTTTATAATATTATTCAATAATTTAATAAAAAAAATGAAGTGATCCAATAAAGTTTGATTAAATTGCATAGACCAGTTCTATTTTTCGTGAATGAAAATGATTTAAGTTGCCAAATCAACAATTAAAATTAAAAAAAAATTATTCTTACTGCGTTGATCTCCTTTGAACAATATATCTATTGATTTAATTTCAAAAGCAGGAATTTATAGATCAATGTTGATTATCAAGTTTTAAATTGCAGAAAATATGTTGTTTTTTATGTAATGTGTTTAAAATGTCACGAATTATGTAGGAAGTAAAGAAGATTAAACGTTTTGACGTTCTAACATCATTAAACGATACTTCCTAATTACTTGACTATTTAAAGAGAAAAATTTTAAAAATTCTTTTTTAAAATTTATTTTCAATGGATTTAAAAAATTCATCAAGCCTGAAACAAGTTTTAATGAATAGATTGAGGGTTTTCTTCAATTCCTCGACTATTCATGGCTTTTCCCACATGTTGAAATCAGACAAAAGTTTACTTAGAACAATTTGGATTGCTTTTACCATTTTAAGTACTAGTCTTTGTGCTTTGATGATCACTGAAAAAGTGATGAATTTTTTCAAGTATGAAGTGACCACAAAAACACGAATTATCAATCAATACCAGGCCACCTTTCCAACTATTACAATTTGTAACATGAATTTTTTCACTTCTGAATTTTCAGTAAATTTTCCAAAAAATTCATCAATGACAAAAAAGTTTACAACCCATTCACAATTACATCCGAATATCTTATCAGAAATGAAGCCATAAACAATGTGATTCATGAAAGGAATAAAGATATCTATGGAGACTCATTGAATAAGTTAATTGCTGATTGTCAATTTGAGCTCGTATCATGCAATCGTTCCCAAATAAAATTTTTCTCTCATCCAATTTATGGAAATTGCTATCAATTTAATTCAGGATTTGATGGTCATGGAAAGAAAATGGATCTAAAAAACTTGACAATGTTAGACCGTGTTGTTGGACTAAGACTGGTTTTAAATTTGAGCACGCCCGACACCTTAAAATTAGTTAATCCAAACATTGGCGGAGTTGTTTTTATTCACAATCACACAACTTATCCATTGATGGTAGATGGTGTCACTTTGGCTCCAAAGACTGAAACCAATGTTGCACTTTCGAGGACATTCTACGAGCTAAAAGAAAAACCATACAGTAGTTGTGACAAACAAACTAGTGATCCTACTTATTTAGATTCAGATGCTTACAGAATGGTTCACAATCAGACTAATGGATATGCACAAGCACTTTGTATTTACCAATGCATTCAAAACTTTTTAATTGATAAATGTAAATGTGTCAATTTCATGATTCCTACATTTTCTAATTTTAATTCATGTTTTAATTCTTCTCACATTGAATGTATTTCTAGACACCTTAATAATTCAAATAATTTCATGATTATTTACGAAAAGTGCTTTGAAGAGTGTCCACTTGAATGCAGTGGGATGTGGTTTGATAAAACAGTTTCTTTCAATCATTTTTCGTCTTCAAAATATCAAGAACTTTTTCAAAATTACAATGGAACTGAAGCAATCTTTTTGAATAGAAATGAATCATTTGATGACATTGCTATAGTGAACATTTACTATCGAAGTTTGAGTTATACACAAATAAGTGAAAATCCAACTATTGAATTAGTCGATTTATTTTCAAGTATTGGAGGCATTGGAGGCTTATTTTTGGGAATTAGTCTGCTTACACTAGTTGAATTTGTGGAATTACTCTTTTTAACCTTGGCAGAAATAAAAGATTACAATAAAGTAGATTTTCACCTTAAGGAGATAAATAAATCATGAAATTTTAGACATGTTTTTTTAAAAACTTCAACTAAAATTACTTAAAATTATTAAATTAATAAATAATAATAAAGTTCATTTTAATCTTTCTTAATTTTTTAAGATTGTTTAATTTTTGAAATCTATAAACAAATTTTTAGATTTTCAAAATTTGATTTCATTCACTTTGAATATGTTTTTCAGCATTGTTTAGAACCAATGTAAAGTTTAAAAAATAAAACTAAATCTTTTTATTTTTTAATAGCCTTTTAGCATGCAAGAAATTTAAATGATTTAATTGTAATTTATTTATGGGTATAAATTTAAAAATAAAGAGCTGCTTAAATTGAGCTGTAAATTTTAGATTTTGGTCAATCATAATGCTTAATAAACAAATTTCTTTTACAAATTCAGTATCTTTTATCTACCAATTCTAATTTTATCTGGATAAAATATATTTTGCTTGCAAAAATCATGCAAAAAGTCTCAAAACCTTTTTTTTCATTTTTTTAAAGAAATTTTATTAAAAGAATGAAAAAAAAAATGATCTTTGAGTGACCCTTTTGGCTTAAACAAATTTAACTTTTACAATTTTTACTTTTTTAAATAAAAATTGGTTAAGTAACGTTATAGTTGAAAGTAATTTTGCGTAAAATACGGTTAAGCTACATTTTTTGCTTAACTTAACGTAATTTTACATTAAATTTACCATTTCTTGATATTTTTTGCTCTGAAATTTAAACTTTTTAAATTTTCTATCACCTGCGAAAATTTTGATTTGAATTCAAATTTTATAAACAAAAATTAAAAAAAAAATCATGCACTTAAATGAGAAATTCTATTTTGATAAATAATATCAACTTTTTTGTAAATCGAGACTTAGAATTTAAGAATTTACTTAGGGCTGTTAGACAGGTTCAATAAGACCAGTTTAAACCAGAATCGAAAAAACAATTTTAAAACAAATTTTCCGTCGTTTTATTACAAAAATGATTTTGCTCAAATTAATTCATATTCAGGGCTATTTGTATTATGATTTGGTTTTTAACTAGTCTTATTGAACCGGTCTACCAGCCCTATAATTGGTGTAAAATAAGAAAAATCTTTCAGCGGCTATAAATTTTCAAGAATTTTTTGTTTTTTTTTTTCAATTTTTAAATGCTGGATTATGTTTATAAATAATTAGAAGTTGTACATTGGTTTAGTATTTTAACATTTTATTTTTAAATTAAAAATCTATTTATAAATTTGCCATGAAGCAAAAATAATGTAGTTTAATAACAAGTCGTGCTATATTTGTTTATATTGATTTAAGTTAAGCGTTGATTCTTTTTATAACTTTTTTATTTAACAGCTAGAACAAAGAGTACAAAACGATATTAGTATAATTATTTCCTTTTTGTGTTATTTTGCTATTGTAAAATCAACATATAAAATTTGTAGTTTTTGTTCCAGTATTGGGTCTATAGACTAAGGAATTACAAACTTTAATTGGCCTTGAATTGAATTCTTCTAATAATTGAATATATTATTATAGTAATTAAATCATTTAAAATTTTGGACAATTTTATTTAAAAATTTAAAATATAAACTAAATTTATGAAAAAAAAAATTATTTAAAAAATGTTGTAAAATCATTTTTTGGTTTAAATTCAATGTGATTTTGGTCTTTAGGAATTAAGGAAGAACAATGATTCTTGTCAAAATAGTCGCAAATAAAAAAATTTGAAGTACTGTTTTTTGATGAATATTTAATTAATTGTTAAATTAAAAAAATATATAAATTCTATTTGAATAAAAAATATTCTTTTGACTTAAAAACTGTTTATTTTGTTAGTAGACTCTCAAATGAATTGATTGGAAAATACTTACTGGACAAAGTACGAGTGATCATTTTCAAAGTTATTTTTAGATAAGTTGATTGATTAATGATTTTTATACTTAAAAGTGTTTGAATGTGAATATTGATTTGTTTAATAATAAATAATTTTTTTTACCGTCAAATGATACAAATTTTCGCGAGAATAATCTAATAATTCTTTTTTTTTTTACTAATCAAAAATTGCTTTAAATTAACTAATAATCCTATTAATTCCTTCTCTTGTTCATAAAATTTTAACATATCAACAAAATTTTTATATTCTTTCATTTCAATATTCAGTTTTGGAAATAAATTCAAAGTCTGATTCTATAAAAATGTCTCAAAAATAAAAATTAGCGCTTTATTCAATTTAAATAAAGGTGCAACAATTTATTTTAAATAGTAAGAGAAAGACTGTTGTCAAGTCTTTTATAATACTTTTTTAAAATTAAATGAGAAGCACTTCCCATTCTCCTATACATATCTTTTAGCATGGCGAACGGATTTTGATTTTTTGTCAAATACAACCATGTTAAATTTTTGAAAGTAATTTATATTTATATTATATTAATAAAAAGAAATTAAAAAAAAGGGGGTATTATTAATCGATCTCTTACATTACTTAAACGATCACTTAATAAAATTTATTATTTTATTTTTTCTATCTATAATATTATTTATTCGATTAATTTGATTAATTAACTGTCTCTAATAATAAATATTTATGTATCCTGAGTTTTTTTGTCACTAAATTTACTGAAGATGAGTATGATTATGATGAATATAGCTCTTAACTTAATTAATGAACAGCTGAAATTTTCTCTTGATTTAATTTAATTATCTCCTTTGAGAGTTTTTTTTTGTGGATATTTAAAGATGATCTAATGTGATCGTTTGGCTTAGCAAAATTGAAATTTGAAAATAATATCGTCGTCACGTGACAAGTCTAACCGTTAAATTTGAATGTTAGCAATGTCGCTAGCTAATCAAAGCGAAATTCCTAGGTGGATTTTCAAGAATTCCGTTAAGTTAAATTTGAAGAAGCTAGACAAACCAGTTAGCCACAAGACACTGTTCAGTGGGCTCGATATCGCCTTAAACCAAGACGAAAATGATGCAATCACGTCGATTTACAATTTCTGGTCCAATAAAGTATGGATAATCGAATTTAACTCGGCGTTTAACTCACAAGATATTTACAATAGGACAATAAATATTAATGGAACAAATTTTAATCTTGAAGACGCAAACAAATTACCGGATCTTAGAAGGTACAGTACTTTTCGTTTTCACTTCTTACCCAGTAATTTCAAATGCGAATTACTCAAAAATTTTTTTGATGCGAATTGATGGGCTTAGAATCGAGGACATTTCAGAAGAAAATTATAAAGATAGGCCTCTAAAAAATGGAGTTAAAAGGGTGAAAATTTCTTACCCAAAACATACGGAAAACATAATCAGAAACCTTTCTGGTCCCGCTAATATTTTTGGGTTAAGATGTGTAGTCTCTATTGTTGGTCAAAAGCCTAAATGCTATTTTTGTGACGATGAAAATCATAATGTAGCAAAATGTCCGGTTAAGGAATCCTTATGCGGAAAATGTCATCAAAAGGGTCATATGACACATAAATGTACCATCGCTGAGAAATTGAAGTCGTTAGAAAGACAAAAAATTGACTACAGTGAGCTCTATATAGAACAAGAAGAAATTCAAACAAACACTGATGAAAATGTGGATGAAATGCCAATAACCCCAGAATATCAACCAAATGTATCAAATGACCAAGATTCAATAGCATTACTTCTCTCAAGTGCTCAAATTTTAAAAACTCCAGTTCTAGAGGACCATTTAAATACTCTACAAATTCCAGTACAACCTCATGTCCCAACATCTTTTCAAAATGTTCAAAAAGATCGGAAAAAGTATGTTCAGTATGTTCAAACTAGTAACCAAATCAAAAGACAATCTGAAACAGAACAAGTGGAAAACGACCCAAAAAAGCAGTATCTAGATTCAGCAGATGAAGACGACGATACTTTTGAGTCAGAAATGACAATTTCGACGGAACACCATGCAGAACAAAGTACAAATCCAGAAAGCAAATGCTCAATGAAAACATACGCAGTTACTCAACAACCAGCTAGTCCTTACAAGTTTGAAGAAAATTCAGAATGAATATTTCTAATTGTAAAAAAAAAAAATACTTCAAAAAAAGGTTAGTAATTATACATTGGAATTGTGCTCATCTCCCTAGTAAGGTTCAACTGTTAGAAAATTTTTTGGCTCAGAAAAGTCCTGACATAGTATTACTAAACGAAATAAAAATTGATTTAAGTGAATCTAATATTTAGTTTGATTTTAAAAATTACGTTTCAATTACAAAGCCACGAAATAAATATGGAGGAGGAGTAGCTATTTTAGTTAAGGAAGGCATAGAATTTATTCAAGACTTTTCATTTGACGAGTTTTCTTCAGAAATTCTCTCAATTAAGCTAAATTATGGAAAAAAACGATCAATTTTATGTGTTTAGCCTATATAACCCGCCTAATGTACTTCTTAATTTTGATCTTTTTGAAAAAATAAATAGGAAATGTAAAAACTATATTCTTGGTGGTGATCTTAACGCTCGGACAAAACAACTAGGCTGTCTAGGAGAAAATCAAAATGGAATTGTTTTGGAAAAGATAATAAATGAATTAGATTTTTCTGTAATCAATGATAAAACCCCTACTTTTAATATCTTTAATAGAGAATATTTTGAAATTCTTGATTTGTTTTTAGTCTCATCCTCAGTAACAAATAAAATAAATGAGTTTCGAGTTCTCAGTAATCAGGATATGATAAGTGACCATTTTCCAATCGAAACTTCCATAGCTTTCGATTACATAATAACTGTGAAATCTCTATCAAAGAAATTTAATTATAAAAAAGCAAATTGGCATTTATTTCGTGAAGTTTTAAATGTCCCAAGACATTTCTTAGTGGCTTCTGCAAGGACGATTGACGAACAAAACGAAATAATTACCAAAAAAATATTATCAGCTGCACAAAAAAGTATACCATTTCAGTCTCAAAAAGTTTTCAAGAGCAGTCTACCTCCTTTTATTGTAGATTTGATTAAAGAACGTAGGAAAATAAGAAGATATTTTCAAAAAACTCGCTGTCAAATGACAAAACAAAGATATAATCATTTAACATTGGAAATTAAAATTAGCCTGAAAAAATTTTGGAATCAAAATTGGTTTGATTTTATCAAAAAGATGGGGAAAAACCCCCTATCAAGTAGGCAATTCTGGAAAAAAATAAATAAGTTTAGATCAAAAAAAGGATCAAATTTAATCCCAACTTTAACTCTGAACAACCAAGATTTCAAAACAGATGAGGAAAAAGGGAAATTATTTGGAAAAATATTATCCTCAACATTCAGTCTTAATTCTGACCTCGAAAACAATGAAAAAGATACAGAAATAACTCATTTTAATCTTAAATACTTTAAGAATAATAGTCAGCCAATATTCAACGAACCGATTAGCCTTAATGAAATGATTATAGCATTAAAAAGGTCAAAAGGAGAAGCAGCTTGCGGACCTGACCTTACCCACAATTTAATGTTAAAAAACCTCCCTTTAAATTTGTTAAAAGAAATAATAGATCTTTTCAATCTTAGTCTCCAAGAAGGTACAGTTCCTAAAGCTTGGAAAAGTGCCAATATCACAATGATACCTAAGAAATCTTCACCTACACAAGACCCATCTATTTATCGACCAATAAGCATTACAAGCTGTCTGGGTAAACTGCTTGAACGTATTATATTTTCAAGGTTATATGATTTCTTGGAAAAAAATTCTTTGCTAATTCAGGAACAATCTGGTTTTAGGAAACATCGAAGAACCGCAGATAATTTAGTTTTCCTTATCCAAAAAGTTGTCGAATCTTTAAATAGAAAGAAAAAAGTATGTTGCTTATTTTTTGAAATTTCTAAAGCTTTCGACAAAGTCTGGCATGAAGGTATAATTTACAAGCTGATAAAGATAAATATACCTGCCTACTTAATTTATTGGATTAAATCATTTCTTAACTGTAGAACATTTAAAGTAAATATAAATGATCACATTAGTGATGAATTCAAAATATCTGCTGGCGTTCCTCAAGGATCAGTTATTAGTCCTTTATTATTTAGTATATTTATTAATGATATTCCTAAAAGAAATAAATCTAATAAAGAATATTCACTTCTCTTTGCAGACGATCTTGTCACTTTTTTCATTTATAAAAAAAATGGAAATATAGAAAGTAAGATGAATAAGTACTTAGTTGAATTAGAAAAGTGGCTTTTCAAGTGGAAAATGAAGATTTCGGTTGAAAAGTCTTGCTCAATGATTTTTACTAAGAATAATAAAGAAAGTTCTGTGTTTAATTTAAGGATTTATGGGAATAGAATCGAAAACTTAAAAGAAATAAAGTTCCTAAGTATTAGATTTGATTCTAAATTAACCTTTTCTTCAATGATAGAAGAAATTAAAGAACGTTGCAATTCAAGGCTAAATTTAAAAAAAATCTTGTCGAATAAAAAATGGGGCCTTGACTTAAACACTTTAGGAAACCTTTATAAGTCTTTGATTGGATCTATTCTAGATTATACTTTTCCTTGTCTTAACTCTCTTTCAGAAACTAATATCAAAAGGTTAGAAGTAATCCAAAATTCAGCAGTTCGTTCTATACTAAAACTAAGATATGATACTCCCTCCAACATATTACATAATGAGGCATATAATAAACTTAAACTACTAACAGTCTCAAATCGACTTTTTGAGTTGAGTGAGAGATATGTTAGGGCAGGACTGAGCCATTCTGTTCCATTAACTGTTAGACTGGTGGAAGAATATAACAGAGGTTTCGAATCAAGATACATCGAGTACCCAACTCCATTGTGTAATTGCTACCTTACTATTTCTTCTTTTTTTCCTGAATCATCAAATAATTAAAATATGTATTCTGTTACTCTCTATCAAAATTTATCTAATTTTAATTTTAATATTTATCTACTTTTTAAGTTATATCATTTTAACTTTATTTTTTTCTTACTTTTTATTTTTATTTTATTTTATTTAACTTTATTTTAATTTTTTTTTTTTTTTTTTTTTGTTTAATCTGAAGGAGCTCTAGCTCGGTACAGATATACAAATAAATAAATAATAAATAAATAATGATCTAAGCTTTATCAAAGTATTGAAATGTCTGATAGTGAGTATCGAGTAGTTGATGACTATGTAACTTCTGAATCAGAATCTGAAGACGAGGTTCAAGAATCCATTAAAAAGAAAAGAACCAGGAAGAACTGGATCTATAAGAGAACATTCGACGATCAAGAAGCTACCAAAGACTGGTTAGATAATGAAAAGATTTGGTCTTCTCTGAAAAGTAGTGAAACTTAGGCTGGTTTAAGAGTTGATTATCGATGCAACCTAGTTAAGAGAAAAGGAACTCAATGCGTAGCTGCAATTTATTTACTTTATAAAAGAGAAAATCTATCAGTGGCTTTATTTAAAACAAAGGATCAACACAATCATGATGAGATTGCCAACACTGGGCATGGTATTAACAAAGAGACCAAGGAATATATAGAGGACTTACTAGAAATAGGTGTTCAATTACCGACCGTGAAAAGTGAGACCGTGTAAGTCTAAAAAGGCGCTTGAGTACCAATCAGAAGCAGATAAAGAAGAGAGAGTTGTCAGCTCAATCAAAGTTCTAAAGCGAAAGATAACAGAAGTTGAGGAAGAAACTCCACAAGAAACAGTTATACCAACAAAACAGAACAAAAAAACAATTGATAAGGAAGCTGAAAAAGTAGTGCAAGCATCAACCAGCAATGATTTAAGTAAGAAAGTAGAAGCTCCACTAAAGAGAGGTAGATGTAGACCAAGAAAAAACTTATAAGATATTATTTTATTTGAAATTTTTTATAATTTTTTTTTTTTAAATCAATTTAATAAATAAAAATAAGAGATACTTTAAGTAAAATTAGTTGCTGTTTTATTTAATTGAGGAGACAGATTAATAAATATAAGTTAAGGGTATTTAGTAAAATAAGAGATAGAAAAATATTAGTGATCGATTAAGTAATTTTAGAGATCGATTAAATACCTCCCAAAAAAAAGCTTAAAAATTTTAGTACAAATGAAACAAAAATAATGAAATCACGAAAACAAAAAAAACATGAATTGAGTGTTAATTGCAATTTAATTTAATAAAATTTGAAAACAAAATAATTTTTTTAAATTAAAAATTCGATGTATCTTTTCCCTTTTAGATTTTAATTTTTCTATCCTTGTTTCTAAGATTTTTATTCTATCTCTTTTAATGAACAAAAGTTTATTTTTTTTTCTTTATTAATTTCTTTTAAAAAGCCACTACTCAGCTTCAGCAGAGCACAGTCTTAATAAAGACTAGCTCAACACCGATGCCCTCTTCATTGAAGTGACCAAATAAACATTTTAAGAAAATACATACTTCGTAAATGATTTGTTTTTAAAAGTGATTATAAAAATGCAAACAAGCTTTTCTTTTATTTACAAAAATTTTTATAAAATGAAAACGATATTTTTATTTAATTTCAAGAATATTAAATCAAGATTCAGCATCTTTATTTTGAAAAAAAAAATTTAAATTAGAATATGAGTAAAAATTAGTTGAAGTTTGCCTAGGACCATATCACGTTGAATGCACCGGTTCTCGTCCGATCACCGAAGTTAAGCAACGTCGAGCCCGGTTAGTACTTGGATGGGTGACCGCCTGGGAATACCGGGTGTTCTAGGCTTTCATTTTTATTTTTCATAAGCATCAATAAAAAACATCATAAAGTTTTTACATAATTTTTAGAATTAAAATTTAAAATATTAATTAAATCAAGACTCATTTAAAATAAGAATTTTTATGATAAATATTGAATAAAATTGAAGGAATATTTTTGAATTATTAAGTCTGCAAGTTCAATTGAATTAAAAGCTATTTAAAAAAAAAATAATAAAATAAGTAGATAATGATTAGAATAGCAAGCCCGGTTAGCTCAGTCGGTAGAGCGTGAGACTTTTAATCTCAAGGCCAAGGGTTCGAGCCCCTTATCGGGCGAATTTTTTTCTACACTATGTATTTTTTTATTTAAAATGCTTTTCAAAAAAAAATCCATCCATTATTTACTTAAGACAGAACGCATTATTTGCGGCTACTATTTAAATGATCAGTATTTTTTTTATTTAATTGATAAGTTTTTTATTGGAATGACCAGTATATTCTGATTAATATCCATTTGATCAGTAAATCAATTAAATGATAAGTTTTTTATTTAAATGATTAGTATTTTATTTAAATAGCCAGTATTTTATTTACGGTTGTTTAGTATAAATAATTTTTTATCAGTAGATAATTTTATTTTTATTATTGTTAATAATCAGACAAATACGATGTTGTTTTCCCTTTTTAATCATTTAAATAGAGACCATAGTTGTTTAAAAGTCACAAGTCTTAAGTAAAGCCCAAGTCCGAACCCTAATTTGGAACTTTTAAACAGCTCTGATAGACACATAATAAAAACCTTATATATGATACATAACTTTATTTCTAAAAATCAAAGAAATGCAAAGTGATATTTTGGTTTCATTTTTTTTTAAATAAATAGAGGAAAAATATCGATGTAAAAAACTATAAAGTGATAAATTTATAAAAAAAAGAAAGAGTTTTTAATTGTAAGTACAGAAAAAGTAATCAGTTGATTTTACCAACTTTTAATGTCAAAAGTAATTTTTATAAATACATCAAGATTTTTAACAATTAACTAAGATTTAAATTTAAATTCAATCGTTGAAAAGCATATTATTTTTTATAAATTTTGACTTTGTTGTGTTTGAATTACTTTAGTCTTGACTGTCGTTCGTTTGATGTTTTAATAAAAATAAAAAAACAGAACGCTTTTATTTAAAGTCAAAATTTAAATTAGAAAAATCAAGTTTTTTAACGATTGAATCTAAATTTAAATCTAAATGAATTATTTATAAGTTAAAAAAATAATTTTCAATATTTTTTTACTTGCATTAAATTTTAAATAAATCTAATTCGATTAAAATTTTTGTTGCTGATTATTTAATTTTACTGGTGTTTATCTGTAATTTACTAATGGTCTATTATTTATTTACTGTTCATTTTTATTTTTATGAATTGATCATTTGATAAAAATACTGATCATTCGATTAAATAACTAATCAAAAAAAATAAAAAAATACTGATCATTAATTAATCGTGTTTATTTTCAACTGAAAATAATTATTAATTTTTTTTAATATTATGTTAAATAACTCAAATAAATTAAAAATTTTTTGAAAAAAACTTTGATTAATTGACGTTCATTATAAGATAATATATAAATGAATTAATAAGCACATGTTTTATACATAGTTTAAATAAAAACTCAAAAAAATAAAAATTTACAATTAGTCAGAAATGATAAAATTTGAAAATTCTTATTCTTTTTTTATAAAGTAACTGAAAAAAACATAATAATTTTTTTTCAAGATTCAAAAATGACTTTAATTTGTAGATTTAAAAAAATTTTGCTTTTTTCCAAGAAAAATATTTTTTTGAAGCGACTTTGATAGAAATTTTCTATGCAACAAAATGAAACTAAAATAAAAGAAAAAATGGCTCAAGTAGCTTCAAATAAAAATGAATTTTTTTCTATAAAATTAGAAAATTCAAGAAGACTAAAGATATGTAAAACTATTTTATAATATTGAACGGGTGTTCAAAATACTAATGTTCAAAATTTTGACAAGAAAAAAAAGTGTTCTTACAGACCGAATTTAACCACATTTTCAACAAATATCTAATAGACTTAAATGATTAAGAAAATTAAAAAATTTAGTTGTCTTATGGTTTACGAAAATAAAAAGGTCACCTAGAACACCATTAACTGTAAATCACAATGACATACCGTAAAAATTAGTATTAGCCTATAAGCACCCCACTTTTCGACAATATAAGCCCACCCCCTAAAATACACATAGGCCCAGGGCTTTAAATAAATACCTTATACTTAATTTATCATAAATTAAATATAAGCTCATGAGGTATTAAAAAAAGAATTAAATACAAGCCCATAAGCTTAAACTAAATTTGAATCTAAAAATAATTTTTTTTTATGTTAGCATATACATTATTTTTTGGTTTTGCATTGAGTCTATAAAACTTAAGCAACTTCAAGTTCAAGTTGAATCTGCTCTAACTGATATCTTGATCATTTGCTTCTAACTGTAAATTCTTAATTTATTACTTAAAGCTTTATTTCTTTAACAATGAAAACACCAACTTTACCAAAAAGAAGGGTAGGTAGGCCTACTATAAAAGAGTCGCAGCAATGGAAACAATTAATTTCTATGAGTAAACTAAATTTCAATTTTCCATTACGTAATAAATAAATGTGTACATAAATAAGCCCATGTCAGACTAATTTTAATAACTTATGAGCTCTGGGCTTCTACTTGAATTAAAATGAGATATTTTTAAGGCTAATATTTTTTAATATTTATTTGATTATATTTTACCAAAAGTTACTTTTTTTTACATAAATTTACGTAAAAATTAGCAAAAAAATTTAAAAAAGTAACTTTTGGTAAAATTTGATTCTATATACAGTACTGCTACGGAAAACTGTTTTTACGTAATTTTAAGTAATTTCACGTAAAATTACGTAAAATTACCAAAGTAAAAAAAAGTAAATTTACCGGATTTTACGTAATTTCACGTAAAAATACCGGAAATTACGTAATTTTACGTAAATTTACGTAAAATTACCAGAAATCCACTTGTCAAATGGACACTGTATTATTTTTTAATACAAGAAAATCGAACCTGATTAAAAATTCCAAATAAATTTTTTGAATGGAAAAGAAGCTAAATTTTAAATTTAAAATAAAAGTGTCTTTTTTGTAAATATAAATTGTGGATATAAAAGCATTGAATTTATGTGTTAGATAGTGAATTAATTATTAAGCCCGGTTAGCTCAGTCGGTAGAGCGTGAGACTTTTAATCTCAAGGCCAAGGGTTCGAGCCCCTTATCGGGCGATTTTTTTTTTCAAAATTATATTTTTTTATTTAAAAATGCTTTTAAACAATAATCTCAAGTAAATAAAAATCCATTCATTATTTACTTAAGACAGAACGCTTTATTTTCTACAGAAAATAGTTATTAAATTTCTTAGATGTCATGTTTAATAACTCAAATAAATTCAAAATTTTTTGGAAAAAAAAATTAGAATATTAAGTATTAATTATTTAAGTTAATTAATAAGCACTGGTGGTTCAGTGGTAGAATGCTCGCCTGCCACGCGGGCGGCCCGGGTTCGATTCCCGGCCAGTGCATTTTTTTGACTTGTAAATTAAATTCTTCTTTTTTCATAATTTTTAATAAATTCAACTTTTAAAAATAATTGTAAAAGTTTGTTATCTAAACGAAAATAAAATGCAAATAATTTTAAATTAGACGCGTAAATTTTTATTAAATTTCAATTTTAATTAAACAGAAAATTCAAAATAAAATTGATCCTTTTTGGGTTTGATTTAATTGAGCTCTAAACAATTTCAACAGTGCTCCAAAATTTAGTTTTATTTAGGGTTGTTAACATTCAAAAGAAGATTTGGAAGGCTTCCAAATTTTTGTTTTGAATTAGAATTTTCTCTTTTGAATAAAAATGTTTTGGAAATCTATAATTTCAAAATATTTTATTCAGAAACATTCCTTTTGAAAGATTCAAAATAAAACAAAACGGACAAATTTTGACACAAAATTATAAAGTTCAAAATTAAAATTTCAAAAATCTCTATTCTATAATCAGAATCTTAAGAATTATAAATATACAAACAAATATATTATTATTATATAATATATTTTCTTTTTTCTTTAATTAATATAGAATCTTACTCCAAAATTATTTTTCAAATTAAAAAAAAATCTAATTTCATCTTTTACTAAATGTTATTTTATCTTTTAATATGTAAATAAAGTTGAAAATGTCTTCAAATACTGAACCTATCCATTAGAATTTCACTATTTTTTAGAGTCATAAAAATTTATTGAATTAATAATTAATGAAAAATGATAAACAAAAATATGCACATGAATGCATTCAAAACGTTTGAATGAAACGATAATAATTTTTTTGTGTAGTATTTAAGTGTGAAAATTATTTTTTTTAATGTTTAAACAATTGTTTTACAATTTAATTTATTTCAAAAAATTCGATTTAGTTTTTATAATCTCTTTCAATTATAATAGTTCCTTTTGAAAACCAAAATAACTAAATTACAATTTTCAAAATAAGATTTCCTATCCTCTTCCAAATGTTATAATACAAAACATAAATTTCAATTTTTCTTTTTAAAGTTATAAAAGAAAAGAGAAAATATTATTCCAAAATTTAAAAAATTTGAATGTTAACAACCCTAGTTTTATTAGGCTCCATTACAAATACAAATTACAAATATTGAATCAAATTTTCAAAAAATTATTTTAAGTTCTTTCTAAAAGTATTATACTATTAGTTGTAAAGTATTCATTAAATGATTATTTTTTAAGACTGTCAAATTCAAAAAATCCATTATTAAAAATTAGATTTGGATCTCCTTGAACATGTTTTTTATCGATTAACTCTTCCAACTTATTTTTGAGGATTAAAAGCAAAAATTTATTAATTTGAAAATTTCTCTTGATAACTGGATCTCACTACTAGTTTCTTTTGATTTTTGAATATCTTTTGAGCAATTGCTTTACGTTTTTTTTCCTTAAAATTCGGGATAGCACATTTTGGTTCATCTTTGGTTACTGTTTAGTCTGAAAAATCATTATTTGATAAAAAATTTAAAGTTTTTTTGGTAAAAATTTCCAACTAAATTTTTTCGATACATTTATTAATTTTATGTCTATCTAAATAGAGCAAGGGGGCTAAACAGAAGGCGTTTATCTGTTCAGGTTAGTCCCAAAAAATTTAGCTTTTCAAATAAAAATAATGAAGCTGTTTTCGTAAAATTTAAGATGAATCAGTCAATTTACTTTAAACTAAACAAAAAAAATATCATAATTTAAGTAGATACAGTACATACAGATACAGTGTATATATTTTTAATTTCAGATAAATTACTTGATAATAAGTTCACTGCTAATTATTTTATAAATAAATTATGTGGGACCTTGTCAAAAGCTTCTGGAAAGTCTAGGTATACCACACACAATGGTTTACCCTCAGCTATTTCAAATGTTTCCAACAAATTCGTAGTGCATGACTTGTTCGGTACAACTAAGTTTTGTATAAATAAGAACTGACTTTGTATTAACTAGAACTGGCAAATTGAAGTTCAAGATCAAATAAATTTCAAATCAAATTTTTAGTTTTTGACTAAAATAAAATGGTACTTAATTTTTTTTAAATAATAAATGACTAAACTTTATAAAACATGATTTGTTTCATCTATAATTATGTAGAAAATTATATTAATATTTATCAGAAGTAAATAAAAATCTTAATCAATATTTTGAAATTTTACAATTCAAAATTTAGCTTTGTTTCGCCGTAACATATTTTAATTAAAATCAAAAAATTATTTAAAGCAATAATTTGGACACCTTAATGTCGATTATAAATTTTTCTTTCAAGTTTTCAAGTAAAAGTTTTAGAAGAATCAATTTAAGAAAAAAGATAAGTTTTTTTTCTAAATTAAAATAATAAACATCTTATGTTTAATTTAAAAAAAATTAAAAAAAAAATTTCATCATTTTTATTAAGATTCTATTCAATAAAACTTTGTTCATTTGATCATGATCATGAACTTCAAGTTGCCTTTAAAAATCCACTATTTTCGTTAATAAATTTACATTTTTTTTAATTGCTTAAAGTTAGGAATTTACGTAAATTTACCAAATTTTACATAAATTTAGGTAAATTTACAAAAATTTACAAAGGTGAATTTTGATAATGAAACAGATTTAGAAATTGAAGAAGACCCTTAACCAACAATTAGCTCAAAAGCAGCTCTACAGAAAATAAACGATTTACGTAGCAAAAATGACGCAATAATGTTTTTAAGCAAAAATGACGAATGTGTCGTTCATTTTAACATTTTATTTAGCATGGAATATTTCTTACAACAAAAAACTTGTACTAAGCAATCTAAATTAGATATTTTTTTTTAAATTTATTTTTATTCCATTTATTTTATTTTTTTTTAATAAAAACTTAAATAAAAGAAACATTTTTTTTCCTAATCTATCAAATTTATGGGCCCAAGTCTTTCGCTATTCCAAAGTTCTACGCTCGCTCTCGCTGTATGTATTTAGATAGAAAAACTTATGGGGGAAAAAAAAGGGGACTATACAGAGGTGGACAGATTGAGAGGTTTCACTGTATTTTAATTTGTAAAATCAATTCTTATTTTTCAGAATTTTCAGTAAATTTTTCCAAACAATTCATCAATGGCAAAAAAGTTTACCATCCATTCATAATTGCATACGAATTTTTTTAACAGAAATGAAGCCATAAATAATTTGATTCATGAAAAGCATAGAGATATCTATGGTGACTCAATGAATAAGCTAATTGCTGATTGTCAATTAGAGCTCGTATCATGAAATCGTTCTCCAAGTTGGTTTGGTATTTAAAATTTTCAAAAATTTCAAAAGCACTTCCAAAAATTCTGAAGTAAATGATTAGCAATCTATCAGAGTTGTTTAAAAGTCACAGGTCTCAAGTCAAGTCCAAGTCCAAATTTTTTTTTTTTTTTTTTTTTTCAAAAGTCCTTGCAAAGACTTTAATTTTTTTCAAAAAAAAAGTCCAAGTCCAGGCTTAAAAATTTTGAATACTGAAGAAGAAATTTATGCTAAAATTGCAAGAAAATTCTGTGAATGGCAAATCTATTGCATTAGACAACACAAAAGTATATAAATTTTTTGATATTAAGCCTGATCAAGCAAGTTAAAAAAAAAGTCTTGACTTGGACTTTTTTTTGGGACTTTTAAAAAACTCTGCAATCTATGTATAATAAATTAAAATAATTAATTCTTAGAGAAGACAATTCAAAAAAATTATCTTAAATAAAACAAATTTCCGATGTGTATATTTGATTATAATGCTAGCTCCTTGCATTGAAATATAAATTAAGAATTAAAATTATGACAAGCACTGGTGGTTCAGTGGTAGAACACTTGCCTGTCAAACGGGTGGCCCGGGATTAATTCCTGGACCGCCTGAAACACGGGTGGCCCAGGATAAAGTCCTGGACCGCCTGAAACACGGGTGGCACAGGATAAAGTCCTGGACCACCTGTCACAACGGGTGGCCCGGGATTAATTCCTGGACCGCCTGAAACACGGGTGGCACAGGATAAAGTCCTGGACCACCTGTCACAACGGGTGGCCCGGGATTAATTCCTGGACCGCCTGAAACACGGGTGGCACAGGATAAAGTCCTGGACCACCTGTCACAACGGGTAAGTCGGAAAATTAACCATAGGTTAATTCAATTCCCAACCAGTGCATTTTTACCCCGAAATTAAATAATTTAAAAAAAAATCAAATTTTTAATTATTTGATTTTTAAAAATATCTTTGACTAAAAAAATCACCTAATTCCATTTTATAAGAAGGTTTTGTCTGTTTTTTTTTTCAAAAATATATTTGTCTTATAAAAAGCCAAGTATCTTCTTTAATTGAATTTAAATAATAATCAAAAAATCTATTATAACAATTATAATTTTTGAGGATATTCAATATGCCATACTAATTATTTTAAAAAAATTCCAAATAATTTTAAAATGGAAATGATGCAAATTGGTGTAAAACATGTAAAATCATTTCAAAAACATTCATTCAAAAATATTTTATTTTTTATGAAACAATTTTGAAAGTTAGTTAATATTGAAAAAAATAATATGTTTTATATTGGTTTTAAATACCGTAAACCCTTGCGCATAGGCGCAGCAGTTAATACCTAGCCCTACAACTACCGCAATACGGCTAATCCCAGTCATTTCATGTTAAAAAAAATTAAAATTGAAAAAAAAAGATTTTTCGCGCCTAAGACAGGATCCGGTAATTACCATGTGGTAAACCCAAGAATTTGTCGTTTTACCGCACCATAAACTGATTCATAACCACGAAAAAAAAAATTAAAATAAGCATTTAAATGCCGTTATAGGTCGATTTTAATTTATTAAAGTTTCGAAACAACCACATGCGGTAAAATTAAGTTTTTAAGGAAAAAAAAAACATTTTTTAAAAAAAGAAAGAAATTGATTAAAAGTTGATTCAAAAATTCGATATTTTAAATAAAAATTAAAATTTTAATTATTTCTAATTATTTTTCCATTCTCATCTCTTTTTTTTGACACTTGAGATGGAGTTGACTCATTTTGTATATTATTTTCTGCAGTATCTTTAGTCGATAATTGTCTTGTTGTACCTGGTGCTAATATTTCAAAATAGTTAAAAAAATGAAAAGCGTAGAAAAAAAGAAAAAAGCAAAAATGCAAAACCAACTTTTTTAAATTTTTTTCTCTTTTTAAAAAATGTTTTTTTTTCCTTAAAAACTTAATTTTACCGCATGTGGTTGTTTCGAAACTTTAATAAATTAAAATCGACCTATAACGGCATTTAAATGCTTATTTTAATTTTTTTTTTCGTGGTTATGAATCAGTTTATGATGCGGTAAAACGACAAATTCTTGGGTTTACCACATGGTAATTACCGGATCCTGTCTTAGGCGCGAAAAATCTTTTTTTTTCAATTTTAATTTTTTTTAACATGAAATGACTGGGATTAGCCGTATTGCGGTAGTTGTAGGGCTAGGTATTAACTGCTGTGCCTATGCGCAAGGGTTTACGGTATTGATATTTTATTTTAAATTAAAAATGGTCAAATTTTTAGTGTTTGAATTACGAAATGTATCCAATGTTGAAATTACATTGAAAAAGTGCGATGTTTTAAATATTTTTTTTAAGTTTCAAATAAAAAAATAATTTTAAGTTAATATTGCAAGCATGAAAAACTTTATTTTTATTTTTTATAAATTTTGACTTTATGATATGATGATTATTGAGATAATATTTGTATTTTAAAAAACTATCTACGCTGGGTTTTCCATTTTTTATAGTCTGAGTTTTTTTAAATGCATCAAACGAACCTCAATTATCACTTAACTCAAAATTTATAAAAAAAAAACAAAGTTTTTAGGGTCTAGTCGGTTAGGTGAACACCTCTTCACAGTCACAATTGCTCGAACAATTCTTAATTTCTCAGATTTTGTGAATTATTAGTTCACTTTTCTAAAAAATTTTCACCTTTTATGATATTTTTTCATCTATTTTGAAAAAAAAACTAAATGTTATATTAAAAAATAAGATAGAAAGAAAATATTAGATAGAAAAATCAAAATTGGGCGGAGAAGGCAAAGTTTGTAAATAAATGAATTTATGTTCCCCAAAGTACTTGAAGGGTGAAAAATTACTTTTTAATTTTGTTTTTTAATTTTATTACTTATGTTTAAAGGCAAAGATTTAAGAAGAGAGCGCATTTGTGTATTTGGGATTGTTGAAAAGATAATACCAGGCCAACTAGATCAGATTAAATGCTATTTCTATTTTTATTTTTTTATTTAATAAAAAAATTTTAGGGATTTACCCCTAGGACTATCCCGAACGGCTTATCGCCTTCTTTTCAGTCATCATGTAAATTAAAATTAGAAAATTTAAAAAAAGTAATTAGGCTATATAAAAAAATGATGGATACAAAAAATGATTAAATGCTATTTCTAAAGCTCCTTTAAATTTAAAAAAAAACAAAAAAAGTATTTCATTCAATTCTTTATTTTTATACCATTCTATTAAATAGCTTTATTCAATTTGTTCACATGAACTAAAAATTGTTCACCTAATTTTAGATTTGTTCAATTAATTCTAATTAGGTGCAGCTTTCCGTGAACAAAAAAATTAGGTAAACAGTATATTTTTTGCGTCCCCTAAAATAGTATAAAATTTTCACTAATAGAAAATAACAAATTGAATAATTGATGTGTATATTTAATATTTTGATAAATGCAAAAATAAAGTTATTTATTTATTTTATTTATTGTTAAATTAACCTTCATTGAAGGAGAAAGAGTACAAAAAAAAACGAAAAAGTTAAATATATAAAAAAAAAGGTAAAAAAAAACTAATCACCAATATTTGTTCCACTGGTTATATCCAAATATACAAAAATATACAAAAATAAAGTTATATTCTCTAAGTCTATTTTAAGTAAAAAAAATTCTAAACTACGTTCCCTTCCACTAAGTCTTCTTCCTCATCATCATTATCTGGCTCAGGCTCTTTATCATCGGAATTTTGTTGTTTTCGTTTGTTTCCAAAGCTGAACAATGGCATAACGTTCTTTATGTCAACGTCAATATTATTCTCGTCTAACATCTTTTTGTAAATTTTATTTATTTATTTATTTATTAAATTTTAAGCTCAGTATCCTTACCAACGTCACATATCCCACATTTGGACATATCCGAATTGGAGGTTTGTTAATTCATTCGACATTTTTATTGATTAATGTTATTTTCTAAGAGTTAAATGTATCTTTTTTATAAACTTATTTGCAAAATTTATTCACTATTGTAAGTGTTAAATTTTGATTAGTTGAAAAAAGTATTCTTTTTTAGCCTAATTGAAAAGTATACTTTTTTCACTAGCGAAAAAAGTACCATTTTGGTTTAGTGAAAAAGTAGCATCTACTAACCAGAGAACAAGAATTGTTCGGATAATAGGTGAACTATGGTTCACCTAACCGACTAGATCGAGTTTTTCAACGATTTAACATTAATTTAAATCTATATGAATTATTTATCTTTTTTTTCTTTTTATTTTCATATATTTTATTCTGAAGAAGCATTAGCTCGGCATAGATAAACAAATAAATGAATAAATTATTTAAAAGTTAAACAAAAAGAATTTTAAATATTTTTTTCAAATTTCCAAATAGAAATTAAACTGATTCATTTTCACCAAAGAGTTTAATTTCAAATATGAAAATGCTTGCAATGTTAACTTAAAATTATTTTTTTTATTTGAAACTGAAAAAAATATTTAAGCATCGCACTTTTTCAATGTTATTTCAACATTGGATACATTTTGTAATTCAAACACAAAAAAATTAAACCAAATCGATATCTAATTTTTCAATGAAACAATTAAATTAATGAAATTTTCGAATTCTTATAGTAATGAGTTTAAAAGAAAATTTTAATAAATCAAAAATGAAAATATGTCGTTTTTTCTTTATTAATTACTTTTAAAAAGCCACTACTCAGCTTCGGCAGAGCACAGTCTTAAAAAAGACTAGCACAACACCAATGCCCTCTTCATTGAAGTGACCAGATAAACAATTTAAGAAAATACATACTTCTTAAAAATTTGTTTTTAAATGTGATTCAAAAATTGAAAGCCATCTTTTATTTATAATAAAATTTTTATAAAATGAAAACGATATTTTTATTTAATCTAAAGAAAATTAAATCAAGATTCAGCATCTTTATTTTGAATAAAAAAAATTATGAATTTAAATTTCTAAAATTAAAACAATTAAAATATAAGTAAAAATTAATTGAAGCTTGCCTAGGACCATATCACGTTGAATGCACCGGTTCTCGTCCGATCACCGAAGTTAAGCAACGTCGAGCCCGGTTAGTACTTGGATGGGTGACCGCCTGGGAATACCGGGTGTTCTAGGCTTTCATTTTTATTCTTTCATAAGCATCAATAAAAAACATCATAAAGTTTTTACATAATTTTTAGAATTAAAATTTAAAATATTAATTAAATCAAGACTCATTTAAAATAAGAATTTTAATGATAAATATTGAATAAAATTGAAGGAATGTTTTTGAATTATTAAGTCTTCAAGTTCAATTGAATTAAAAGCTATTTAAAAAAAAAACAATAAAATAAGTAGATAATGATTAGAATAGCAAGCCCGGTTAGCTCAGTCGGTAGAGCGTGAGACTTTTAATCTCAAGGCCAAGGGTTCGAGCCCCTTATCGGGCGATTTTTTTTTTCAAAATTATATTTTTTTATTTAAAAATGCTTTTAAACAATAATCTCAAGTAAATAAAAATCCATTCATTATTTACTTAAGACAGAACGCTTTATTTTCTACAGAAAATAGTTATTAAATTTCTTAGATGTCATGTTTAATAACTATTATAAAAAATTAGAATATTAAGTATTAATAATTTAAGTTAATTAATAAGCACTGGTGGTTCAGTGGTAGAATGCTCGCCTGCCACGCGGGCGGCCCGGGTTCGATTCCCGGCCAGTGCATTTTTTTGACTTGTAAATTAAATTCTTCTTTTTTTATCTGTGGAAATTTTTTAATATCTTTTTTTTCATAATTTTTAATAAATTCAACTTTTAAAAATAATTGTAAAAGTTTGTTATCTAAACGAAAATAAAATGCAAATAATTTTAAAATAGACGCGTAAATTTTTATTAAATTTCCATTTTAATTAAATAGAAAATTCAAAATAAAATTGATCCTTTTTGGGTTTGATTTAATTGAGCTCTAAATAATTTCGATAGTGTTCCCAAATTTATTTTTATTAGGTTCCATTTTTTATTTATTTGCTTATCTGAACCGGACTGATACTCCATTATAATTCATTCTTCCTCTTATATATTTCATTTTAGTAGCTTACTGAGATGTGCTCTGAAATTGGGTTTAGTGAAAACGCTCTAGAACTTATTAAAAATTATTTTATGATAAATAATATTATTTTGATCTGAAATAGCCCTTGAAGTTTCATAGGACAGTGTTTTGGTCTTCTTTTCTTTCTGATCTTCATTATTTTATTGAGTTCATAACATTTTTTCAAAAATATGACATAGACTTTATCTATAATTTTCTAAATTATGTAAAATACACAATACACAAAAAACAAAAAAAAATAAAATATCTAAAACAATTATTCAGTATCTAATATAATAAAATAAGTAAGATGCATTTAAGGCAAAACTACGTCACTACTCTGGGATTCTAAATTTTTTTACATATTCGTGTTCCTCATGTATGATAACCCATGTTTGGTGGTTATTTTATGTTTCTACCTATTTCAGGTAAAAAGTTATTTAACTTTGAAAAAAGGCGTTTTTTGATGCATAGCAACATTAAAAACCCTTTTTTCTCCCAAAAATACTCCGATTTGTATATTTTTTTTTCATTTTCTGATTTTAAATGCTTTAAATTTTATTATTCTTGATTTAAAAATAAAAAATATTCTTAATTTACCTGTTTTTTTTTTACTTTTATACCTTTTATTTCACAAAAAAGAGAGCCGAGCTTCGTTGGCAGGTGAATATTGTATATCAGTAGATAGATCTACTCAATACGCACAAACTAATGAAGAGCTTTTTTTTATATGATCCCTACTTGCCAAGATATTTGCCTTTTACTAGCAGCTGTTTTTGAGAAAAAATTCAAATTTTTAATTTTTCAGTCTTATATAACTAAATTTTTGACTTATGTCATTAAAAATCATTTTCTTTTTAATCTTAAAAACAACAAACATGGGTTATCATACATGGGGAACACGAATATGTAAAAAAATTTAGAATCCCAGAGTAGTGACGTAGTTTTGCCTTAAATGCACCTTATCAAAAAAATTCTTAAGTAAGTCAAAATAAAATGAAGTGTGAAAGAGAAATAAGCGGCTAGTGCTTAAAATTCTTGCAACTTTAGCTTGAGCAGCTTTTATATATGAGTTAAAGCCCGGATATTAAAGAAAACAGCCATGTTAGATAACATGGCTGTTTACTCCTTTAACAAGTTTTAGGTTCTTTTTTCCCCTAGTTGATTCCTCTAATCGATCTTGAACTCCTTTCAATGCTTCTAGACAGGAATTGAAACGTTGATACCCAATGTATACTTTTGCCTTTTTTTTAATTTAATTTATTTATTTCTGTTGGCACCAGCGTGGGCTTATGCTAAAACACGGACCACCTATTTTTTACTAAAACACGGACCGCGGTCTGATGATATTAGAAATTATCCAAAAACTTCCGACCACCGACCATTTTGTAGAGGATTTGATGAAATTTTACGCAAAAGTATAAGTTGGACCATAAGACCTAGTTTTTGACTTAAACGTAAAACTAGAAATAACGAGTAAAATCTTGAGTTGCTATTAACGGACCATATGTTTTCAAGATAATGATAAAACCTTGACCTTCCGACCACTAATTAAATGAAAGTGAATAGCCTAAGCATTATTGCAGAAAAATAAATTGTCTCCTAGCTCTTTTATTTAAAAGCTCAAGGCTGAAAAACTAAACATATCATTTTTTTGGGAGAATTCTTCAATTTCAAAGAATTGATACTTATGGCACACCGTTTTGTAGATAATTAAAATCTATAAATTCTTACATAATAATAATAATAATATATATAAGCTACATCAAGACTAGCTTAGGGAGGTTGCCTACTAGGAGGTCACCTATGGTAGCTCCTTGCACATTACACATAAAAAACTACTGCAAAAAGAAAAAACTGTTTAAATTTTTAGGTCAAAATAAGAGTTTAGATCACAGATAGAAAAAGCTGTAAAAAGAAACTTTCTATAAATAAATGTTCCTGTTCATGATTGTTGACTGGACATGAAGGCATCGTATCGATTCTTGAACTTGTTGACCGAGTCGGCGTCTATGACTGTAGCTGGCAGGGCGTTTCACTCGATGACTATCCTGTTGGTGAATGTGTTTGCTCTTTGAAGACATTTGGTGGAGACCTGGCCGGAAAATCTTCTTGCATGACCTCTGATACCTCCGGCGGGTCCATGGGGGTCACCCAGCTCACTTTGTTGATGCCTTTGGTGAGTTTGAACATCTGGATCAGGTCTCCAAGTACACGGCGCTCATGAAGGGGAGTTAGTCTAAGGAAGGCAAGACGGTCTTCGTAGCGCCAGTTTCTAATGCGCGGAACCAGTTTGGTGGCCCTTCTTTGCACCTGCTCGAACATCTTTTGCTTTCTTGCTAGGGGGGGGGACCAGACAACAGCAGCATATTCCAGGTGGGGTCTTACTTAGGCACAATAGAGGGTCCTGCAGGTATCTAAAGTCCAATATCTAAATGATCTTTTCAACTGGCCGAGTATTCCGGTAGCTCTGTTCACTTGATTTTTAATATGAATAGAAAATTTCAAGTAACGTAAGAAATATAAATTTATTTTAAGGCTCTCAGTCAAAATTTCTCTTAATTTTTTTTTAATCCACCAAGCAAATTTTTTTTAAATTATTTAAAAAAAAAGTAATCGTACTAAAAATATTTTTTTTTTAAATGAATATTAATAAATGTTTTTTTACAATAATAATAAATTTTGTTGCAATTTAAAATATTCAAAAATTTCTTATTTCTAAAAAATCATTAAAAAAAAAGATTTGGTTGAAAGTAAAAATAAATTAAGAGAAATTTTGACCGAGAGCCTTAAAATAAATTTATATTTCTTATGTAAGAACGTTTCTGTCAAAGTTTTGAACCAAAAGAAAAATTAATTAAATGATTAAGTTTTGGTAAATAATAAAAATAAAAATAAATTGAATATATATTATAAAAATGATAATTTAAGTGATTTGAGTGTTTTGAAATTTTAGTTTAAAGCTAAAAAAATTTGCATTAGACTTGGAGCTTATGTTCTTCCCCTTCGAAAGTGAACCTCAGTTATTTGAAGATGTAGTCAGATAGTTTCAAGTGGTCCTGGTCGGCATATAATTTGGCGAACACTCCTGTATCCGGCCTCGCCTTTTCATTCAGTGTTGAAAATAATGAATCGGGCCGATTCGCTGGTAGATGTACGTGGCAAACTCGACGAACGTTTCTGCATCGACGATCGGGAAGATTCGCAGCAATGCTTGTTGCCCATTAGCGTCCTTTGTCTCGAGTGTAGTGAATATGTTTCTTTTTTCCTTTATTTTTTTTTCTTATACAAAATGAACATTGCCCTTTATTAAATTATGTGAGTAAAATGTAAATTTTCGACTCGTGCTCATTGGATCACGTGTCGAATATTCTAAAGAGAAGAATCGGCCCCTAGACGCAGCGGCGTCCGAAGGATCCGAGGGGATCGCAGTCGCGGCAGAATCAACAGGTGGGGAGACCCAGGTAAGTGTAAAGGATTCAGCCATTGGTCGACCGCACGGAGCATTGCCCAATTAAAAAAATTTTGAAGTGATGTCGAAGTCATTTTGATGACAAAGAGTGATGTACTTTGATGAGAAATTGTCCTATCGCTTCAAAGTGACATCACAAGTGAAAAATGATGTGAAATTGATTCACAATCATTAGATTCATTTTGAGAATTTGATTTAACATCAATTTTAAATTAAATTTAAATTAAGAAAAAATTTTATTGGTAGTTATAAAATGAGAAAATTTTTAATTTTAGTCATGTAAATTGGATTTTAATTTCAAAATTAGTTTTATTTTTTATTTATATTCAAACTATTTAATATTTTCCTTTTTTTGATTTAATTATTTTCGTGAAATGTTTTTGGACTGGCGATATGATATGGAGCTGAATCAACAGACGAATTTGCTTTATTGTCTGCTTCAATTTCAAATCCTTTATCTTTTATTGTTTTTCTTGCTTCATTACACATCAGTCTAATTTGATTATAAGCAATAACAAGCTTAAAGGTAATTCGTTTTGTAAAAATGTAATCAAACGAAGCTTGAATTTCTGAAGGAAAGTCTTTAAGCATATGGTCTCGGTCTCTTTGTGCCCATTCTTTGTCGGAAGGTATAAGAGTACCTATTAGTTTGCGAAAACAAGCATATCACTCTCACTTCTATTGGAGACATATAAATCAATTTGACGCTTTTGATTTGAGTCAAGACTTACATTTGGACATTTTAATGATAGAATGTGGAAATTTTCCTGATCTTTGTGAGAGTAAATGGGTAAAAGAAAGATCATCTCTAGAGCCAAATAATTTAATTACATTTAAGCTTATTTCTTTCAATCTGTTTATGTAATTTTCATCATAACAATTTTTGTAACTCTCTTAAATTTTATTTTTAATTACTAAATTATGTTCTTTCTCTAATTTTTTCATTAGCAATGTCAAGATTTTTTTCTAACTGATTAAATCTGTCTTGATATGATCCTTTTTCATTACTTAAAGAAGATATGCTAAAATTTTTTGAATTTCTAAAATTTTTTACACTAGGATTTTTTTTTGGATTTTCAACAGAGTATTCTGATAGAGATTTTAATTGATTTTCGCAATCAACTGAATTTACAATATATTTGGCAACCACATTATATTTTTTATTAAAATAATTTATTTCATATTGATCACCTAGTTTGATCATATCAAAAGGTCTTAATTTGTCCAATTTTATCTTTTCAAAAGTTCGGTCACATTAAAACTGAATGACACAGTATTTTTTATCATTGGAATCAACTTTTTTGTAAATAGTTAATATTTAAATTTAAAATTTTAATATCAAAATAATTTTGGTTACCTATATAATCATATTTGTTTTTATTTCGAACAGGTGATGGTTGACTTTGAAATTTTTGATAAATTATTTTAGTACTCTGGCTCGAAAAACTCTCCATTGTTGAGCTCTGACTTAGTTTTTGAAACACTCTTTCTTCATAAAAACTAATTGAGTTCGATTGACATGACTCAGAACTGAATGATTCATCACGGGAATTAGTCCTTTCCTTGAATAGTGTCTGATTATGTCCTTCAAAATGTTAAGCTAACTGACTACTATAAAGTTTTTGATGTTTCTTAGAACTTTTTTTAGACAACTCATTAACTTCTGAACTCCTTGAAATTTGATCCTTCAAATCATTAGATTTAACTGCTAAATAATCTTCTCTTGAAATTTTCGGATTTTTTTCCAGAGCTGGTGGATTTAGCGATATCGAACTTTTTGGTAATTTTGAAATCGTAATTTTACTTTTAACAATACTTGGCTCTTTGATAATTTTTGATCTAGTTTTCATTTACTAAATAATTATTAAAATTAATAAACTTACATTTAAATTTTAGTTAAAAAACCAAATTTTTGACTAATTAATAAGATAAATAATTAAAAAAATTTAATTTACCTTAGTGCCTTGCAATGAACTGCGGCCTTTACCATTAAAGATCCGAAAATAGCACCATGCATTAACAACGTATTTTCTATTTTTTAGATACGTATTGATGATGCTGCATCAAAAGTTAAGTTGCTTACCTTTGATGACAAATTTATTTTCAGCTCGTTAATAATAAATGCTGCATTAAAAATTAGAAAAAATAATATTGTTGAATTTTTTTTTTTTTTGAATTTATGAAATTTTGAATAAAACTAAGCAAAGCATGCAATAATTTTGTAAATTTATTGTTTTTTCAAAATAAAAAACTCTCTTTCATTTTTTTAGAAGGACGCTTTTTTGTTTAACTTATAGCCAATCAAAATATATTATTTCGCTTTGGGAATAAATGACATCATTGTTCTTGAATTTTAACTTTTGATGCAGCATCATTAATACGTATCTAAAAATAGAAAATACGTCTTTAATGCGGCAGTTAGTTTTGAATCTTCATATATTAATTCAATGCCGTCCAGTGCAAGGCACTAAGGTACAATTAAAATTTTTTATTATCTTTAATATATTCAGAAAAAAATTTAAGACACATTAAATGGATTGTAACTAGTTGAATAAGTGAGCTGTTTTAAAAAAAGAAATATAGGAAACTGTATCTGAAATTTTTGAATAAAAGACTTTATCAATAAAATTTAAATCACTTAAGAAATATTGTTCACATATTATACAGAGACTTATTTTTGCTGATAAATATTCTTGATCAATAAAGAAAAAAGGGTTTTGTAAAAGAATTATTTGTTTAGAGATTGCAGAATAAAAAGAGTTTTTTTCCAAAATTGAACAAATTAAGCCAAATTTTTCCTTTTTTTATCAAATATTTCAAAATTAGAGTAACGATTTTTAGCCTGAATTTGATCAAAAAATATTGAATTTTAAATACATATAATTATATGTTTTAATTCTTAATATTTAGATTTTAAATTCATCTTCTATCGAATTAGAAAAAATTGTGTTATTAATAAAATTAAAAGTTTTACTACTTTTAACTAAAATAGAATTTGAATAATTTCTTGAGTTTGAAGATTTAATAATATTGTGTGTCTTAATAAAAAGAGAAATTTTATTAGAATCATCGTTAAATTTATGTTGGAACTCACTAACTTTTTGAATTAAATTAAAAATTTTTATAAATTCAGCCCCCATAAAAATTTTTCCTTTTATTGATCTAATTATTTTTCTATTAATTTCCTCAAATTGAAAACAATTTAAATTATTAAGTGGACCAAATTCTAAAGTCAAATCTGCAAGATGCAAGAGTTCATGTACACCAGACTTTAATATGTAAACATCATATAAATTTTCTAACTCACTGACAAATTTAAATAAATCTTGCTTAATTTTACAAAAATAACTAATTTCTATAACTTTGCAAAATAAACATTGTAGCCCTATTACTATATATTTTATATTTTGATATTATTTGAATGGCATAATATTTCCAAAACAAATAAGACAGTAATGAAGATTAAAGTTAAAAAAGTCATGAGATCGACAATTTTTCCAAACTCTTATTGACCGTGGCAAAGATGAAATATAAAATGGTGGTTTCAAACTTAATAAGCGTGCATCTATCTCATTAACATAATTTTTTAAAGAAAAAGGTTTAATTGCTGGGCTTTCAAACCAATAGATAAAGAAGCTTTTTACAACCCACAAAAAAATGCTATGCATAGCATCAATATTGGTAATTTTCACAGCATTAAAGTACGTAAGTTGATTTAACGAGCAATTTGCTTTGATCCCAGATCTATGAGGTATTGCTTTTGATCTTTATGTAATTAATTGCTCTTCCAGATGGTCATTATAGAGGTCTTCGGTTCGTGGTGGTCCATCCTGATTTGAAATATCATAAGGATATGTGATTACAAATCCTCCTATTTATTTTGTAATAATTTAAAGATTTGAATTAGAAATAAATACTTTAAGTTGGAATGTTTTTTCCTTTCTGCACACATTTAAGACATCCATAGTAGCCATTCGAACTATTGATTTTAATTATTGAGGAACGTGCGGATTTATCAAAGACTGCGGCAATCAAAAATGTCTTACATATTTTGATTGAATCTTCTCTTAAATAAAATCCTTACTCAAGAAATTTTAATTCGCTTGTAACTTTGCTAATTAGCATATCCAAATTTGGTTTGCCATTTGCTACTGAAAGCCCTTTTTACAAAATATTAAAATTAATAATTTTATTAAAAACATAAATTTGAAAAAGACATATATTAGAAGTCAAATAATTTTAAATAAATTATGGTAAATTAAAAAAGACATTAGACTTTTTATTTATCGATTGTTTATTTACAAAGAAGACTTTGAAAATATTTTAAATACAATTTTAAACTTTTTCACTAGCCTTATTCATATTAATCAAAATAAATATTCTTGTTGCTGAAAAGTGAGTAAAACTCGCTTAATTTTAAAATAATTTGATTTTAAATAATCATAATTAGTCATGACTTTTGAAAAATTTAAAATTTAATAAAAATTAGTCTGAAAAAAAGATAATCAAAGAGATATTACCTGCTATAATTATATTTTGAAAAGAAAATCTTTGTTCAATCGGAAATTCATTAATCACAAAGATTAAAGGCCATATACTTAAATCAGACTTATTACATATTTGGATCCCATCAGAATTAAAAAAAAGTGTCAATATTTTATATTTTTTGTGATCTTCATTTTCAAGTACTTTCTGATATATTTTCCATCATAAATATCATATATTATATTGCTGTCAGTAGAAGTGACTAGATTAATAAAAAAAATACTTTAAAGTCAATCTTTCCTGACATATTCTACAAAATGTTAATTTTTTAAAGAAAATACTTATTATTACAAATTCCACAACGATTTGTAAATTGGTTAGAGACGTTTTCGCTTGAATAATTTGTGTCACATTTTTGGCAAAAAAAAACATTTTATGTATTCAAGGTGATCAGTTTTAATGACCCTGTTAATACAATGATTTAAATTATTGGGTATTTGATAAGGTTGTGTAATGAATCAACTTGTATTTTTCCGATGTCAATTAATTTGACGTCATACTTTTGACTAATTAGTTTTGTCTTTAATATTTTTTGTCGTGTTAAAATTTGACGTGTATTAATTTGACTAAAATAAACTTGACTTTAATTTGAACGTCATTCGACGTGACTAGGCTAATTTAATTATTTTTTCTCAATTTTTTTTTTTAAAATGGAAGAATTAATTTAATCTTTTGATAAACTTGACATCTGTCTTTCTCAGCGTGGTAAAGAACTTCTAATTTATCGAAATTATGAACATAAGTTAGATTTTGTCGCTAAATCTACTAATAATCATAGTTGGCGTTGTAATTCTCATAAGGACTGTAAAGCTAGATATTATACAACAGGTCTTAATCCTCCAGTAACCGAAGGTCAAAACTGGCATGAACATCCAGCTAAGCCATCAAAAATAGAAATAAGAAAAGCTTTGACTGGGTTAAAAGACCAAAATTCAAACGGATGTCGAAGTGCTATACAAGCTGTTCAAGTATGGCTCACAATAGAAGCACAAGCTCTATTCCCAAAATACGATACACTGCGCCAAAGATTGAATCGTAGAAAGGAAAATCCATATGATCAATATCAAAAACCTACCAGTAGAAACGATTAAGACTTACCCGAAGAGTACAAGCGTAGTTGTAATAATGAAAGTTTCATTATTTATGATTCTGGTAAAGAGGACACAAATCGAATAATTCTTTTTGGTACCGAAAATAATCTAAAATTGCTTAAAAGTCATCTCAATTGGTATGTTGATGGCACCTTTGACGTTTGCCCTGACATATTCTACCAATTGTTTACTATTCATATAATTCATAAAGGTAAAAATCTACCTTGTATCTATTGTTTATTACCAAATAAGACGCTTGATACTTACACTAGAGTTTTTGAAATTTTAAAGAACCTACTGCAAGTTAATTCTCATTCAATAAGTTCAGATTTTGAGTAAGCTATTCTCAGTGCGGTAATTAATACCTACGACGACACAGTTTCGTATGGATGCTTTTTCCATTTCAAACAGAATTTATGGAGAAAAGTACAAGGGTTTGGGTACCAGACCGCTTATAATGAGATTAGTGAAGTTCGCTTATTTTTTAAAAGTATAGCAGCGTTAGCTTTTGTGCCTGTGGATGATGTGATCTATGCTTATGAATTTTTTAAAAAAGAATATGAAGAGTTTTCAAAAAATTATATCAATTTTATAAAATATTTTGAGTCCACATATATTGGAGAGGTTAAGCGTGGTAGAGGTGTTGGTCGAAAAGATCCTACATTCAAACACGATCTTTGGAACGTTTATGTTCGAAATATAGAAAATATGCCTCGAACAAATAATAACATTGAAGGCTGGCACTCAGCATTACAAAATGTTATTCGAAGATCTCCTGTTATTTATGCTTTTATTGATAAAATCAAGTTTGAACAAGCCAATATGGAAGCGATTCATTTGCAATTGGTCACAGGAAGATAACCAAAAAGAAAAGCCACTTACGTAGAGTTAATTAATCGCATAAGTGAAATAATTAAAGACTATTCAAAAATTAAAGTTATAGATTATTTGAAAAATTTAGCTTTAATTATAGATTACTAATTTACTTATTGATTATTAAATTGTTTATATATATTTCAATTTTTTTTTCATTAATCAATTAATATAATAATTTTTCGTCAAGTTTATATTTAGTCTAATTAATTTTTCGTCTAAAATATTCTAGTTAATAAAGTCATAATTATAGGCGTCAAGATTTAGGGTCGATTAATTTATCAAAACAAATTAATAACGGCAAAATTATGCACGTCAAATTAACCGTCCACCATTTGATAAGATGCATCAATTATCTTTAGAAAGTCACATAGTACCCTAAATGTACTTTGCGTGATATTTCCAGATATGAATAATGACAATAGGGCTAGATCATTTAAGTTTGAATCATGGTCTGATTCGTGACAAATTGATTCAATTGATTCCTCGTCTGGTTTTTCATTTATTTTTGATAAAATCATATTTGGTTCAATAGTAGAATTGCAATCATCATGACCAAATGATCCATTGTCCACATTTGACCTTTCATCTTCAGACAAGCTCATCAATTCATCCTCTAAATTTTTTTCATCGAGTTGTTTGATTTCTAATTTTCGAAATAAATTAGAGTCTATATTTCTTTCTTTGTTTTTCTAGAAAAAAAGAAAAATAAAAATTGCTAATATTTATCATCAATAAGCTAAAATAACTCGTTTTGGTTTAGTTTAGGTCGATTTTGACCCTTTCTAATATGCTTATATTTTCTATTATATGGCATCTCAATTTTTTAAATGATTTGTCTAGTTATAGAATAAAGCACGTTGAATTTAACTTTCTTAAGCTAAAAACTAAAGAGCTACAATATAATTAGAAAAAGAGACAAAAAAAACTTATCATGCTCCCGTAAGCATACGTCTATAAATTATCAAATTAAATCTAAATTAATTTATGCTAATATTTAAAATGTCGAGAAAAAGGTATGTTCAAAGGTTAAAAAATTAAAATCTTTCATCGAATAATTTTAAATGTTATAGTTATGTAAAGTTATTCGATGGAATAAGTAGGACAATAAAATAGGCTACTTTCTTTTAATTAAAGACAAAATTTATAATTTAATCATTATAATTTTTTTTAATTTTATAAAATATTTATCAATATTTTATATATTTCTTTTTAACATTTATTTTTTTATCTGAAGTAGCTACCGCTAGACCAGAATTTTACAAAAAAAAATATTTGCAATTGTTAAAAGTATTAACAAAAATTTTGTTATTTATTTTAAAGTCAAAAAATTTTAATAATTTTTTTTACTTTTTATTTCGGTTCTTTAATAATTTTTATTTATTAAATTATTGTCATACTAAAAGAATTAATAAATCAGAATTTCAAAATTTCCTTTGAAAAATTTTTTTTACTTACTAACTAAATTACTAAATTAGTCTTCAAATTTTCTTCAAATTTTTTCCAATTCTTCATAAAAATCGATGAACTTTAAAAAAACTTCAAGACAACATGCAAATTTTTTTGGACATCAAAAATTCTTTAAATTCACATCACCAAATTGGATCAACTTTGAAGTGAATTTGATGCGAATCAAAGTGTCTTCAAATTTATGTTAATTGGGTGGGTTCCGGAACGACTCCAAAAAGGAGGGGGAATTGTGTAATAAACCAATTCCTCCGCCACCTTGACGAATAGTTACTTAACATTCGTCGAGTTATCAACGTTGAGAGTGTGAACATCGACACTCTCACTATAAAAAGAGATTGTTTTTTTTTAATTAATATAATAAGAATAATAAAGTATTTCAACCCCCCCCCCCCCACTTAACGTTTCTCATTTACCCCAACGGCATTTTCGGCAAAAATCCCCATCCATTACAAAGTCATAATTTTTACAATAACATTTACTGATCATTAGAAATGCAAAAATAAAAAAAAATCAATTAAGCAAACCTTAAGCCAAGTGTAGCCGACGATTCTATTGTAATCTTTTGGGTCTGCTGGTAGGCTTTTACTATCAAGTCAGACTTCTCAAGTCTTATTCTAAACTCGAGGGTTTCGGATTAAAACAATAAGGTTTGTTAATAACTTTATTGAGACACGAGGTCCGAATCCAAAACCAAAATAATAACAAAACAAAATTGAACAATATAAACAAAAACTAATACTATATAACTGAAATAATAATACAAAAACTAAAAAACCAAAAACTAATTACTGAAAATATATATATAAAAACAAAACAACGTTTTTTGAGCAAAACTGACTTGCTTTTTTCTTGGACGTCTACACTATCCTTTGCTCGTCTAATTAATTTTCTAAAAATTTTAGGTTTTTTCCTTTTGAAATGTTCATTTTGATAGACTCTAAGTCGATTGCTTTAAGAAATTAAAAAAAACAAAAATGCACAAATATCTCAATTAAAAAATTTAAATAGACTTACAAATCGAGATACATAAAATGATTTTAAGTTACATTAGACACTCAAAAATTATATTAGGTATTAACAAATTATTTTAGGTACTATTCAATTAATTTAATTATTAATTTTATTACATTTTACAAGATTTCGGAAATTCAAAACTTAAGTGCTATCTGAATTTCTAATTTTTAACTTTAAATTCATGAACTACGTCCTTTGGAACTCTAAATTTCATTTTTTTTGGGGGGCTAAAGAAAAAAAATATTATATCTAGGTGTATAAAAAGAACTTACTCTTTTAAAAGTTCTAGGTCTTTCAAACTCAATTACTCACTGATAAAATTAAAATCTTTGTTAAAATTATATTTATTCTGAAAAAACATAATTTTCTATAACCTGGTATATAGACCTGGTATATTTTCTATAACCTGGTAATTTACTAGCCCCAGGGATTATTAGATAAACCACTTAAAAAAAAAAAAAAAAACTTGACATAATTCTGAACAAATCTATGGTTTAACTTTTTTGAATTTTTGTTTTATTTTATGTAAATTAAGTATCAAAATCATACGATTTGATTTAAATTTTGAATATTTTTAATTATATGGCATTTTTTTTTTACTATACATTACATGCTAATCATGTTTAAATTTGACTTTTCAAATTTTGAACATAACGATATAAATAACTTTCTTGAGAAATATAGATTATTTGGGTTCCAACACAGATTTTTATCTAGACTCCTAAACTTTGGTTTTAAAATATTTAAACTGGACAATGGTCCTATTTTATTAAAAGAAAGTTTAAAAGAAAATAAAATAAGAAACCTTAAATACAATTTAAGAAATAAAAACAATTTAATTGTACCAAAAACAAAAACAAAGTTTGGAGAGCTAACTTTTTATGATTTTTTTCCAAAATTAATTAATAATTTTGTTATTGATCGTCTATGTTTATCCTTCAATCATTTCAAAACATCAATTTTTAATAATATTAATATTATCTTTCTTAAATCTATTAAAATTTTTGATAAATTTAATGGGTCTTATTTTTCGTGCTATAATAATTTAATTGTTTGCTATAAAAAAATAATGCTATAAGAATATTATTCTTATTTTATTATTTTCTGCTATAATTCTTTATTTTTCTAGTATAATAAAAATACAAATGATATAAAAATAAAAAAAAGAAAAAAAAAAAAAGAAAAAAAGGTCAACTATTTTCTTTTTGGTCTTTTATGAGTATTAAACCCGATTGATTGATCTTTTGGTTTATTTTTTGAGACAGCTGGGACGAGTTGTTAAAAATACCCTTACTTCTTTAGCTTCTGTTATACCAGCTTCAAAGTAAGTTTTAGGTATAAATACTTCATCTACGTTGTCTGGTACATTGATATGAGCATTACAATAATCTCTGAGTTGATTTAATGTCATATTAGCTGGTCCGTAGTTGCTTTTCGGTTTTAATTGTTTGATCGGTTCAATTTCCTCTGCGTCTCTCAATGAATCTTCGATTTGTTCAATATTTGTATTGTTTGGAGCAACAAACTCATAGCTAGTTGATGTATCTGTCATAGTTTAGTCAGTTAAATTTTTATTATAGGTAAGAAACTTATGCATGTATCTTATATATAAAAATTTCTACTCAGCTTAATTTCTCAGATTAAGCTACATATAATTTTATAGCATCGGTATTTTTATTTTTTATCACAGGAATTATTTATTATATCAGATTGTGTCAATTATATATCAATTTTATTTTTTAGTTTATATCATTTCCGTTAATTTTTATATCATTTTATTTTTTTTATTATAGCAAAGAATTAAAATATTATAGCACGAAAAAATATAAGTCAAATTTAATTTGGTTTACAAAAACTTTTACAAATCAATTAATTAAATTAATTAAATTTTTCTTTTTTTTAATAATCCTTTTTATATAAAACATTTTGATATATTGTATTTTAATGAATTTTTTATTTTAATTGAAATATATGAAGAGTTAATCAGTCTATTCAATAGATAAGGGCACTAGCCTGTTGATTAATCTTGAAACTTTATGCTACATTACAATTTTTTTAATTAAATCAAAGATTTATTTTAATATCTTAAGATAAACTTTTTGAATTGAAATGATATTTTGAATTGATCATCATCTATGTAACTAAAATATATGTTTAACTGCCTTTCAAATTTTGGTTTTTTAATTTTTTAATTTATTTTTAATTTTATAATAACTTTAAAAAAAAATTTACCTTAAAACACTATCCATTTTATCATCATTTTTAAAGACAATAATTTTTTTCTTGCAAATACTCCAAGGTCCAAGGTGCTAGAACGGATTAATTTTGACTTTGGTGGCCTTATAATAATACTTAATGGGATTGGTTTCAATATTTAGTTAAAATATTTAAAAAAAATTGTCATATAATTAAAAATATTCAAAATTTCGTATGATTTTGATACTTAATTTAAATAAAATAAAACATAAATTCAAAAAAGTAAAACCATAGATTTGTTCTGAATTTTGTCTAGTTTAAAAAAAAAAGTGGTTTATTTAGTAATCCCTGGGACTACATACGATTAAACTGAAAAAAAGTATTATTTTGGCTTTTTTTCAATAATAAAAATTGGCACACCCTTTTTTTTCAAACAAATCTATATACCAGGTTGTAGAAAATTTTATGCTCTTTCAGAATATATATAATTTTAACAAAGATTTTAATTTTTTCTTTGAGTAATTGAGTCTGAAAGACCTACAACTTTTTAAAGGGTTAGTTATTTTTAGAAACCTGGATATAATTTTTTTTTTAGCCACCCAAAAAAAAGTGAAATTTCGGGTTTCAAAAGACTTAGTTCACGAATTTAAAGTTAAAAATTAGAAATTCAGATAGCACTTGAGTTTTGAATTTCCGGAGCCTTACTTTGAAAATTAGATACTGAAATCATTAAATTAATTAGTAGCCTATAAAATATTTAGCTTTAAAATCAAAAATATTTAAAACTGCTTAATATTTTGAAGTAACAGATGAAATAAAAAGAAAATTTGATTTTTGTTAAATTTAAATAAGCAAAAAAGATCTAAAATTTTATCTTCTTTGATAATTTGAAACTTGAAAAAATAATTAATTTCTAATAATTTATTCAAAATCTAGGTTCTAAATCGACATAAACATCATCAATAGTATGTAGGGTCAATTCACCAACTTTAACAATATCATCTAGTTTCTTGCTAGATCTAATTTTAAATCTTCTTACTACACTGGTTAAAATAATTTTTAGTTCCATCATAGCAAACTTTTGTCCGATGCAATTTCTTCTACCTGCCGAAAACGGTATATAGCAATACGGATGCTTGCTTATCTCACTGTCATTTAAAAACCTATCCGGATCAAATTTTTCCGGCTTGGCAAAAAAGCGCTCATCTCTATGAATCGAGCAAACTGCAATTATCACTGGATCATTTTTCTTAAATTTGTGATTTCCGATGACACAGTCTTCGGTGATTGTTCGTCCTATATAAGGCACCGGTGGGTACAAACGCATTGATTCTTTAATAACACAGTCCAAATACTTCAATTTACGCAGATCACTTGACGTTAGTTGCTTCTTGCTTTGCTCTTTGGAAAAAATAAAATAAAATTTTAAAACAAAGTTTTTTCCTACCTAATTCTTGCTCAATTTCTTGGTAAAGTTTTTGCTGAACTTTTTGATTCTCAGCCAAAAGAAGAATAGTCCAGGCTAAGCCTGAAGCAGTTGTATCATGTCCCTCGAACATAAAAGTATCGACTTCTTCTTGAATATCTTGAAAAGTCAGCGCTGAATCGCTTCTCTTGGCCACTAGCAAAATGTCCAAGAATGCAAATTTTTTTTTAGATTCCAAATTTAAATCATCGAATTCAGTGTCTCTTTTAAGTATTATGTCCTTGGTAAATTTGTGAAGTACATTGAGACATTTTTTAAACTCTTTACCAGGCTCTGTTTTGTAATAAACAAAGTCTGACCAATACCAGGGAGCATTAAACCGATCGTTCAATAATTTAGAAGCCCTTCACAAAAAAAATGTCAAATAAAGATATAAATTTTAAGGAACGATTTATAACTAAATTTCTGATTGTATCAATAATAATAATAATAATAATAGTAAGCTACAGCAGGATGTAGTTTCACTTTGGTAGCTATCTAATCGAATAAGAATTAGTGTTGTTAACATTCAAATTTTTTAAATTTTGGAATAATATTTTCTCTTTTCTTTTATAACTTTAAAAAGAAAAATTGAAATTTATGTTTTGTATTATAACATTTGGAAGAGGATAGGAAATCTTATTTTGAAAATTGTAATTTAGTTATTTTGGTTTTCAAAAGGAACTATTATAATTGAAAGAGATTATAAAAACTAAATCGAATTTTTTGAAATAAATTAAATTGTAAAACAATTGTTTAAACATTAAAAAAAATAATTTTCACACTTAAATACTACACACAAAAATTATAATCGTTTCATTCAAACGTTTTGAATGCATTCATGTGCATATTTTTGTTTATCATTTTTCATTAATTATTAATTCAATAAATTTTTATGACTCTAAAAAATAGTGAAATTCTAATGGATAGGTTCAGTATTTGAAGACATTTTCAACTTTATTTACATATTAAAAGATAAAATAACATTTAGTAAAAGATGAAATTAGATTTTTTTTTAATTTGAAAAATAATTTTGGAGTAAGATTCTATATTAATTAAAGAAAAAAGAAAATATATTATATAATAATAATATATTTGTTTGTATATTTATAATTCTTAAGATTCTGATTATAGAATAGAGATTTTTGAAATTTTAATTTTGAACTTTATAATTTTGTGTCAAAATTTGTCCGTTTTGTTTTATTTTGAATCTTTCAAAAGGAATGTTTCTGAATAAAATATTTTGAAATTATAGATTTCCAAAACATTTTTATTCAAAAGAGAAAATTCTAATTCAAAACAAAAATTTGGAAGCCTTCCAAATCTTCTTTTGAATGTTAACAACCCTAATAAGAATTAGAATTATTTGGCAAATGCGACGAAAATAGAGCGTTTATATTATCGAACCAAAAAATAGTAAGAAATACCATAAAATGGTGCTGTGAATTTCAAATACAAATTGAACAAAAATTCTTAATTTTTTGTTAAATTTAAGTAAATAAAAACTATTAAAAAAATACTGCAACATACTTTGTTGCACCTTTTTTGTCTAAAATAAAATTTTATTGTTTTTTTGAATAAATGTAAGCAATAATTTTTTTATTTTGTTATTTTTAAAAGATTTTTTGATAATTTTTATTAAATTTATGGTTATTGTAATCAAAATATTGTTTAAAATAAAAATTATTGGTAATATAACTAGATTAGTGGAAAACAACTGATATTTTATTTATTTATTTAAAAAGTAATTTGGGACAAAATCCCCTGGCTGCTTGGAATGAATATTAATTCTCCCTTTCAGCCACGTTAGCGGTAATTTTGAGATTTGTAAGAGTTATTTTTGATTTTTTAAAAAATTGAATAATTTTGAGTTAATTAAATTAAATATTCTTGAAAAATTGCTTGAAAAATAAAAATTGTAAAACAACTGAATTTGTGATTGAAAATTTAGTTTGTGGTTGTTTTATAAAATTAATGGTATAATTTACTAACTTTGTGGTTACAGTTTACTATGGTCAATGCAAATAAACATAAATATGCTCAGAATATTCTCGGTAAATTTATTTTAATAAAAAATATGTTTAAAATCAAATAAAATTTTTTAAATAATTTTAGATTTTATTAATAACCTAATTGCTCGATTTTAATAACATGTCACTCTATTTATAGTGACATGTCACTACTATTAAATAAGATTTCACGTAAAGTTACGTGAAAAAAATTAACTTTTTTTTTTCGAATTCACAAAAAAATTTCAAAAAATGAAAAATTCTCAAAAAAATAGTAGTTAATAGTTTTTTTTGGAATTTTTAGTTTTTTCAAAAATTTACATAATTTCCGGTAATTTTACGTTAATACTGGTAAAATCCGGTAAATTTACTTTTTTTTACTTTGGTAATTTTACGTAAATTAACGTAATTTCACGTAAAATTACGTAAAAACAGTTTATCAGAGCAGTACTGTAGTTATCAAAATGAAAAATGAAAAATTTTATTAAATATTGCACAAAAAATATGAAAATATAAAATTTTAAATTTTTACATTTTGCAATTTTGACATCTTAATTACTTATTGTTGTTAAAATTAATATTTTGAAATTTTTAATAAGTAAAGGATTTAATTTAAATCATTTAAATTAAAATTAACGTCGAGATAAAGAATTTAATTTAAACTAAATAAAGTTCAATATTAATAGTTTTCTGAATCATGAAATAAAAATTTATTTTTATATAAATTTTAGAAAAAAAATATTATAAAAAAAAACTTGTTTGTTTATATATTTAGAATCCATCAATTTAATATACAAAACAACTATTAGATTCTAAAAATTAAAATATATGGAAATTGAACTGATACTTTTATCATTATTTGTTATTTGAAAAAATTTTATTAAGTTCGAAAAGATCTTTACCTCAAAGTAGAAGTCAACGATTTGAAAATCTTAATTGAAACTTTGATACAAAAAAAAACGGTAAATAAAATAGTTAGAAATGAAATTTTGGTTTTGTTGAAATTGTATTATATGTATTAAAAAAAAATCTATCAAAACAAATCATAATTTACAAATTTTAAACGATATTTAAATTTTTTTTGACTATAGTGACATGTCGCTAAATTAGACAATAAATTTTGTAAAAAACGTCATTTTTAGGCTTTTTTCGACTATAAAGACATGTCGCATTAGTCGAAAAGGGTCAAAATGAAAACCAGTGTTCGATACATTAGAACATGTTCCTATAGCCGAATACCCAACTTTAGTGACATGTCACTAAAATCGAGCAATTACGTTAGTTTAAAAAATGCAAATTTCTAACAAACATAAATTTCTTTTAGCAACATAAATTTACTGAACATCTTCTGAGCTTATTCATCTTTATTTTGCGCTTTTGCCTAATAATTCTTATTCAGAATCATTTAATAAAATATTTTGATTTCTAGAGAAGAAACTTTTAATTTAATTAATTTTTTATTCAAATTCAACAAAAAAATAAATACAGAGTTGAGAATTTAACAAAAAAATTTAATAAAAAATTTTAAATAAATTTTTTGTCAAAAACCGAAACCAAATAGGAAAAAAAGACCATCGCTTAGAATGCAATACCTTTTTAATTAGTCTTTTTAATTTTTTTAAGCATATTTTTTACGAAGTGAATTGAGCTAAATCTAAAATTCTGGTATTAATCAATATTATTAATTGGAATAAGAATTTTTAACATATTATTTATAAAAATGAAATCATTAAGTAAAATGAGTGATAAAATCAGAAATTCGAGTAATTAAAAATAACGCTATTTTAAAAGTATAAATAAATAATAAAAAAAATTATATTTTATTACCTGTCCACACATGATACATATTCCAAATTGGTACTTTTTTGCGACTCTAAATTGATGCCCATTGCAGTTTCGCAAATAACATCCAAAGTACATAATTTTGATTCTTTGAAAATTTCGATTTTTGTCTTATCTTTAATTAAATTTTCAAATTTCTGAACCAACAATTCAGCGTGCTCATTCATTATTTCATTAAACTTTTCCAATATTTCAAAATGATACGCCTTGGTTAGGAGTCTTCGCCTTGAATACCATTTATCACCTTCACTTAAAATAAAAATTCAATTAAATTAATCCTTTCTATTCAAGTGATGACCCAACCTGGTAAGAAGTCCAGTGCCAAGCCAAGGATGGACAAGATTATACTGCCATGATTTTTTTGTGTGCTGAGATGAAATAAAAAAGGCGTCGACAATGTCGCAATGGTGAACTATAGCGACGGGCAGTGTACCTAAGATGTTAAATTTAAAAATAATGAACAAATATTTTTTTGAAAAATACCAATCCACAAGCACCAGAATGGTTCATTTTTAAATCTTTTGCTAAGTTCAAGAAAGAAATCATAAAGTTCTAAATTTGGAAAAAAAAATTTTGATGATAAAAAAAAAAAACTAATTTTAATAATTTGCTTTACCAGTTCTTTTTTTAGTGAGATGAAATTTATGTCCAACAAAGGGAACAATAGGCAAATGTTTAATATCTTTTTTACGGCGAAAATCGCCAATGTATTTCAAAACAATTTTGATTAATTTTATAAAAATGATTAAGATTAAAATAAAAAGTATTTGTGTAGTCAACATTTTTGAAATTTTTGCTTATTAATGAAGCTTTTATTCTAAAAAATTAAAAGGCGGAGAAAAATAATGCTAGATATGTAATCAATGCAAATGCATGTAGTACAGTATGTAAAATTGTTAAAAAATGTTATAAAAAATTCGCCCGATAAGGGGCTCGAACCCTTGGCCTTGAGATTAAAAGTCTCACGCTCTACCGACTGAGCTAACCGGGCTTGCTTTTCTAATCATTATCTATTTCTTTTAATTATTATTTTCTTTAATAAACCTTGATTCAATTGAAATACTTGATAATTTTAAATTAGCATTATTTTAATTTAAATTTTACAAATTTATAATAACTTTGTAAAAAAGTTTACTTTCTTTTTATGCAAAATAATTATTGAAAAATATGATATTAACCTTTTAGTTGCACAGTTACCTTATTGTAGCTAATAAAATTATTATTATTTATTCTTAAAATTTTCCACTTTTTAAAATTCAAAAATTATTTTAATTCAAGGCCGATTAGCAATTTATTTTAATACTTTAAATAAAAAATTCAAATTTGGTCACAGAATCTGTAAAAAATTAGGCCAAAGCTAGTGAAAATCAAATTAAATTTTTTACTCTTAAAATTTTTTGCCAAGAAAATGAATTTTTTTTTAAATAATTTCTCATATTAAAAACTAGGAACCTAAATTACATGAATGCGTTTTAGTTTTTGTATCTTGATGATGAAAATAAGTAAAAACAACCTTCAAAAGTTGTCATCCCTTTAATACAATTAAGCTTTACCCCATCTTAATATTCTGTTTTCTTAGAATTTTTGAATGAATCATATTAACAAAGAAAAATTTGACGCTTGAAATTTTATTAAATCAAAGTATTTTTTATAAATTTCTATACTAAACTTTTGTTATTATTGAATCTTTTGAAACTATTTTTCAAAACTAAGTGTAGCGAGTGAGCAAAAAATCTAAACTGATTGAAGAGTCTTTCTTATTAATTTTTTGACTTTATAAAAAAAATCAAAGACCAAAAATTCTAAAATAAAAAAATTAAATTTGTTTATAAATTGTTTATGTAGCTAAAATTAATTTTTTTAGAGTTTTACTATTTTTTCTTAATTTCTCAATACTCAATTAATAAACGAATATTTTGATTTAAAAAGAGAGTAAAAAGCGCCGAGTATTTTGGAAATTATAAGTCGCTTTAATATATATAAATATTTTCGAAATAAAAAAAAAGTATTTTTACATTGAAAAAGTTTTAAATATTGAAACATTTTTTAAATATAAAAAGTATCTTTATCTAAATAAATTGTTTTATACACTAAAATTTATATTAAGACATTTTTTATTCATTATTCAATATAGATATAAGTAAATTTAAACAGATGGAGTTAAATAAGTGATAAAAAGTTCATTAAATTTATTTTATAATTACTTAGAATCTTTCAGTAACGCTATCAAAAATTTTTCCTTTCTTGTCCATTTTTTTTACCTTACAAACAATTTTTAAAATACTGATCAAAATTTTATTTCAAATAATAAAATCATTTAGATTTTGAGCTTTTAATGAAACTTCTAAAAAAAAACTCAAGCCTAGAACACCCGGTATTCCCAGGCGGTCACCCATCCAAGTACTAACCGGGCTCGACGTTGCTTAACTTCGGTGATCGGACGAGAACCGGTGCATTCAACGTGATATGGTCCTAGGCAAACTTCAACTAATTTTTACTCATATTTTAATTGTTTTAATTTTAAAAACTAAAATTTATAATCTTTTTTATTCAAAATAAAGATGCTGAATCTTGATTTAATATTCTTGAAATTGAATAAAAATATCTTTTTCATTTTATAAAAATTTTATTATAAATAAAAGTTGGCTTGCAATTTTTGAATCACTACTAAAAACAAATTTTTAAGAAGTATGTATTTTCTTAAATTGTTTATCTGGTCACTTCGATGAAGAGGGCATCGGTGTTGAGCTAGTCTTTATTAAGACTGTGCTCTGCTGAAGCTGAGTAGTGGCTTTTTTAAAATAATTAATAACGGAAAAAAACAATTTTTTCATCTTTTTATTTAAAGTTTTTATACTTGGTTCAATTAGAATTTGTTAACTTTTTTAGAAAAAAAGCGAAAATTCTGCTTTTTTGGTTCTGGCCTTTACGACTTACAAAAATGTCATGAATTAGATTACTTAAATTTATTTCAAATCTTTTTTTTTATTAAATTTTAAAGAATCTTATTTTGTCTCTAGTTTTAAATTTAAAAAATAAATTAAATTTAATTAACTTTCTTTTATGACAAGGACACTTTCCTGTCGATTAGCCTTGAAATTGGGTTTTTTTTTAATTTAATACTTTTATAAATCTTAGTTAATAAGAACCCTCATGAATTTATTTTTAAATAATGTTGGTTTTATTTTAAAAAATGAACTGGCCGAGAGTCGAACCCGGGCAGCGCGGCAAGAGAGCATTCTATTACTGAAACACCAGTGCTTATCTTGATTTTTAATTAACTTAGAATTCATAGAATTACGCTTTAAATACTCATAAAATTTAGAATGGGTCTCGAAATTTGTTTTATGAGTAAATTTTATTTGACTGATAAATTATTGCTGATTTTTTTCTTAATTTAAAATAAAATTGTAATCCCTGGCTACCAGATGTGTTTATTTACATCAATGCCGTACTTTAGCTCAAATTATAATTTAAAAAAAAGCTCTTTTTTGATTTTTTTTAAATATTTTGATTTAGTCTTTAACTCTTTGTTTTTGACTTAAACCTGTTTTAGGGAACCCAAAAAATTAAAATTATATTTTTCATTTATTTCCACTCAAAATGATGAGATACTACTATAATTTTTACATTTAAATTTTAACAAGAAAATTTGTTTCTTGATAGATTGTCCTTTCGGGTTTTAATGCAGACGGGGCATTTGCTAGTAATAAAAGTATTCATCATACAACTTAACTTTTTTATCTGTAGAATTTGAATAATTATTTTTATAATTTTATTAATTTAACATGCTAATTTTTACTTTTAAAGATTTTAGTATTCAAAAACATAATTAAAATTTGATTTTGATAAAAATCAAAATATGAAACTGGTTTATTTAGCTAACATCTATTTCATTTATAATCTTAATTTAATATAAAATTTTGCAATAATAAAAGATCAATTAATAACACAAAATAAATTTTGTTAACGAAATCAAAAGAGTTGACATAGATTAAATTTATTATCAACCAATTCAACTCTCAATTTATTTTTTATTAAAATTCAGTAAATTAGTTAAATATCTTTTAAAAATTTCAAAAAAATTTATTGAAATGATTTTTTTAATTTACTCCAGAGTTGTTTAAAAGTCACAAGTCTCAAGTCAAGTCCAAGTCAAAGCTCTTTTTTTTTTTTTCAAAAGTCCGACCAAAGGCTTTTAATTTTTTTTTTCAAAAAAAAAGTCCGAGTCAAGACTTATTTTTTTTTTCAAAAGTCCGGACTAAGACTTTTTTTTTAAAAAAAAATTTTAAAGTCCCAACTTGGACTTTTTTTTGGACTTTTGAACAACTCTGATTTACTCAAAAAAAGAAAAAAGCAATTAAATATCAATAAATAAAAAAACATGTTTAAAATTTCATGATTTATTGATCTCTTTAAGGTGAAAATCTACTTTATTGTAATCTTTTATTTCTGCCAAGGTTAAAAAGAGTAATTCCACAAATTCAACTAGTGTAAGCAGACTAATTCCCAAAAATAAGCCTCCAATGCCTCCAATACTTGAAAATAAATCGACTAGTTCAATAGTTGGATTTTCACTTATTTGTGTATAACTCAAACTTCGATAGTAAATGTTCACTATAGCAATGTCATCAAATGATTCATTTCTATTCAAAAAGATTGCTTCAGTTCCATTGTAATTTTGAAAAAGTTCTTGATATTTTGAAGACGAAAAATGATTGAAAGAAACTGTTCTATCAAACCACATCCCACTGCATTCAAGTGGACACTCTTCAAAGCACTTTTCGTAAATAATCAGGAAATTATTTGAATTATTAAAGTATGTAGAAAAACATTCAATATGGGTAGAATTAAAACAAATATTTAAATTGGAAAAGGTAAAAAGCATTGAATTGACACATTTACATTTATCAATCAAAAAGTTTTGAATGCATTGGTAAATACAAAGTGTTTGTGCATATCCATTAGTCTGATTGTGAACCAGTCTGTAAGCATCTGAATCTAAATAAGTAGGATCACTAGTTTGTTTGTCACAACTACTGTATGGTTTTTCTTTTAGCTCGTAGAATGTCCTCGAAAGTGCAACATTGGTTTCAGTCTTTGGAGCCAAAGTGACACCATCTACCATCAATGGATAAGTTGTGTGATTGTGAATAAAAACAACTCCGCCAATGTTTGGATTAACTAATTTTAAGGTGTCGGGTGTGCTCAAATTTAAAACCAGTCTTAGTCCAACAACATGGTCTAACATTGTCAAGTTTTTTAGATCCATTTTCTTTCCATGACCATCAAATCCTGAATTAAATTGATAGCAATTTCCATAAATTGGATGAGAGAAAAATTTTATTTGGGAACGATTGCATGATACGAGCTCAAATTGACAATCAGCAATTAACTTATTCAATGAGTCTCCATAGATATCTTTATTCCTTTCATGAATCACATTGTTTATGGCTTCATTTCTGATAAAATATTCGGATGCAATTGTGAATGGGTTGTAAACTTTCTTGTCATTAATGAATTTTTTGGAAAAATTTACTGAAAATTCAGAAGTGAAAAAATTCATGTTACAAATTGTAATAGTTGGAAAGGTGGCCTGGTATTGATTGATAATTCGTGTTTTTGTGGTCACTTCATACTTGAAAAAATTCATCACTTTTTCATTGATCATCAAAGCACAAAGACCAGTACTTAAAATGGTGAAAGCAATCCAAATAGTTCTAAGTAAACTTTTGTCTGATTTCAACATGTGGGAAAAGCCATGATTAGTCGAGGAATTGAAGAAATCCCTCAGTCTATTCATTAAAACTTGTTTCAGGCTTGATGAATTTTTTAGATCCATTGAAAATAAATTTAAAAAAAAGAATTTTTAAAAATTTTCTCTTTAAATAGTCAAATAATTAGGAAGTATCGTTTAATGATGTTAGAACGTCAACATTTTTAATTTTCTTTACTTCCTACATAATTCGTGACATCTTAAACACATTACAAAAAAAAACAAAATATTTTCTGCAATTTAAAACTTGATGATCAATATTGATTTATAAATTCCTGCTTTTAAAATTAAATCAATAGATATATTGTTCATACAGTTCAAATGAGATCAACGCTGTAGGAATATTTTTTTTGTTCAAATTATTAAATTAAAATATAAATTTTTTAATGGTTTGGTTTGTAATTCTAAATCTTACAAAGCAAAGTGAAATTAATAATCAAAATATTGAAAAAATAATAAAATAAATAAATAGTTTAATTTTTAATAGCATTTTTAAATAAAAATTTGTAAACTTTGCTTATTCTTAATATTTAATATTACATTTAATATTTACAAATCCATTAATTTTTTAGTTAATTAATTTATTAGGTATAATTAATATGCATTTAAGAACAATTTAAGGCTCAATAAATTCACCTTTATTTATTTATTATAAATATAGTTTTAAATTCTAAATTTTACATTTTTATTTTTTTTACATTGTCTTAAAGGTGTTAATTGAAATAAATAATAATAATCTTTTAATATAATTAAAAAAATAAACAATGAACTTATTTTTAAGTTATTTACCTGAAAATAAAAATGTACTTACGAATTATTATAGGATATTTTTTTTTTAGTTTAAAGTAAATTGACTGATCTATCTTAAATTTGGTTAAAATTTTTTTCTAAATATATAATAGAAAATAAAGTTAGTAGTTTTTACCAAAACTTTTTTTATCAATAGCTGATTTATCAGACAATAGTAGAAATAGTAGCCACATATGTACAAAAATGTGGTTTCTCAAATTTCAAGGAAAGAAAACGCAAAGAAATTTCTCAAAGAATCATAAGCAACCAAAAGTTGGATCCAGTAATCAAGAATTTTCAAGTTAATAAGTTTTTGCGTTTAATTCTCATGAAAAAGTCAATTCAATCATTTGTTTTTAATAATGACTTTTGAAATTAGACATTCTTAAAAAGATTCATTTAATTAACACTTTACAACTAATGGTCTTATATTTAGAAAGTGCTTTAAATTATTTTTTAAAAATTGTTTCAATATTTGTAATTGAAATTGTTTTTGTATATTTTCAGATAATTTTCGTGAAAATAGACGTACTTAAGAAATAATCTATGAATTAAATTAATTTAGAAAAATAAAAAGGAAAAAAATTCGCCCGATAAGGGGCTCGAACCCTTGGCCTTGAGATTAAAAGTCTCACGCTCTACCGACTGAGCTAACCGGGCTTGCTATCTAAATTACTATCTAACACATAAATTCAATGAGTAGATCTAATTGTTTTTAGTTTAGCTTCAATTAATAAATATCAAAAATTAATTAGAATTTTTATAAAAACGACACGGATCCATATAAAAAAAAAAAGAAGAAAAAAATAATAATTAATTTTACATATATAATTAAAATCTTTAGTTAAATTTTTCACTCAGTGATTTGCTCTTTGGACCAATTTAAAATTTTTAAAATTTTCAAAACAATCTTCTTCAAAAATCAGTGTTTTAACGATAAAAAATTATAACAAACATAACAAATTAACACTTTTCATAACAAATTCTAAAAATGTATAAGATTCAAAATTGTGAAATATCCTATTATTTTATTTATTTTTGTAAAACATATTCCAATGCTCAATTTTATATTTTAATCGAGTAGCTATTTATCAAAATTCATCATAAGAATAAAAATTTGAAATTGTTAAAATCAACAAAAGATTAAATACTTTGATAAAAAAACTAATCAAAAATTACAATGATGTAGTAGAGGAAATTTTAATTTTAAAAAATTTTGCTATAAATATTAGTTAAATAGAGAAATTTAAAAAATTTTTTTTTCACGATTTTAATTTTTACATAAATTTACGTAAAATACAGTTATCGTAGTATCACTGTATTTTGCTTAACATGACATACAATTTTTATATTAATTTTTTAGTTAAATAATCCTTTATGTCTAATCAACATTGAATGGCATTTAAAAATATTTTTTATCTTCGAAATAAATTCAAGATTTAATTATTTCTTACAAATGCAGGCTTATAACATTTTTTTTTATATAAATAAAAAAATTAACAGGGAACTTATTTTCAAGTAATTTATCTGAAAATAAAATTTAATATCTTTTTAAGTGTGATATTTTTTTGTTTAGTTTAAGATTTAAAATTCCTATTATTTTATTTTATTTTTGTTAAACATATTCCAATGCCCAATTTTAGAATTTAATCGAGTAGCTTAATTTATCAAAATTCATCATAAGAATAAAAATTTGAAATTTTTAAAATCAACAAAAGATCAAATACTTTGATAAATAAACGGTATTCTTATAAGAGTCAAAATGCCAAAATGTTTTTAATCATGAAGTCTTGAAGTCTAATAAGAGACAATAAAAAAGTCTTTATTTTTATTAAATTTCTCTTTTTTAATAATTTAAAAAATAAATGTTGAAAAATGTATTTTATTAAAAAATTTAATTTCATACTATATTACAAAAAGTTACCCTAGAATCAACATTAAAATTTCCAAGTCAAAATTCAATAATCTTATAGTGAGCTTTGAGGGCCTGGATTCGCTAAATCATGATTAAGCTGAGGTAATAGTTTATTTTGTAAAACTGATCTCAAAATCGCATTTATTGACCCCAGAAACCACAAAATAGGTGTTTCTTTAACTAGAAAAATATTTTTAAAAAAGAAATATTCAGGGTGTTTTGAAAAATCCGGTCTAAATCTGTTTTAGCGGTTTTTTAAGGTTTTCACTAGTGTTATGAGTCGACTCGACCAAAGTCGACTTTTTTTTCGTCTAGTCGACTTTTGGATTGAGGTATAATAAAACATAAAAAAAGAGAGAACATAAGTCAAAAATTTTTTTTATAATGTGAATAAGAGAGAAATACAACATAATTTTTGTTTTTTTAATTTTAGAAAATAAAAAACATAAGGCTGTGTTTTTGGATATTCATATAGAGAATAAAACATAAATTTGCAAATCAAAGTATTTAGACTCAATTGGTTTTTCTGGTATTATTTAAAAAAAAAATCAAAAATAAAAATAGTTCCCAAAAAATAAAAGTAGAACATGGCATGAAGAAATCTAATTACCGGTATGATTTTTATATTCTGACTTCAAATTAAAAGTTTTTTTCTCTGTTTAAAAAATTTAATTTGACTTTTTGTAATTTTATAATTTATTCTCTATTTGAAGTTTTTTTATTAATTAAATCAAAAATAGTTTATGTTTTATTCTCAGTTTAATTACAATTGACTTATGTATTTTTCTCAGTTTGATAAATAAAAATTGTTTTTATGTTGTGAATTCTTTTTTTATGTTTTATTTACCCTTTGTTATGTTTTATTATACCTCATCCACTAATCGACTCCAATTTTCAGAAAATCGACTTCTAGTCGACCAATAGCCTTAAAAATCGTCTAAAGTCGACTAAGTCGAACATTTTTCTCATTAAATATTTTCTTTTATATAGTATGTTGCAAAAGTTTAGAAATTGATTATTTTATTTATCTTAAATTGTTTATTTGTTGTATTTTATGAAAAATTGAGTGCAAAAGATAAAAAATAAAAGCACTAATTTGTAGATTTTTTTTTTCTCTACAATTTGATATATGACACTCTGCATAAAAATATAATCAACTTTTAAATATTTATAATGAAAAAACTTCCTCTAAAAAATAAAAAATAAAAGTCGGTGCAAAAGTTTAGAAATTCGGGTAATTCTAAAGTTTTAGCAACCATTGCTACCTTTTTTCACACTTTTAAGATTAATTCTTAAAATTGCTTCTAATTTTGAGTAAATTGTGCTCTTAAACTCATTAAAATAAATACTCACCAACTACTTAGGTCCTTTCAAAAAAACTTAACCAAAAAATTTTAATTTTGCCAAAAAATTTTAATTTTGCCAAAAAATTACCAAAAAATGGGTAAAAAAAACTTTTCTAGCCCACTAAAATGGCAGATCGTGGGTCTGCTAAAAAGTGGAGATAAAAAGAAAAATGAGATAGCCAACATGTTAGGTGTATCTCCAAAATGTGTCTCTTCAACTAAAAAACGATATGAAGAGACTGGTACTGTGTCTGATCGAAGCCGTTCTGGTAGACCTCGGAGGCTGACTTTTAGGGATGAAAATTAAATTTTTAGAGGGATTAGAAAAGACCCTACATCTAGCTATCAAAAACTCGCCACTGATTTAAATTCTAAGACTCAAGGGGTAAGGATAAGTAAGTCTACTGTAATGAGATTTCTCAAAAAAAAGGTTTAGAGTCCCATACAGCGGTCAGAAAACCCCATAAAAGATAGACAAAAAAGATATAAGTGGTGTAAACAGAGACTTAATTGGACAGTTAATAATTGGTCCAGAGTTATTTTCAGTGACGAGTCCAATTTTGAGGTCTTCAATCGTAAGTCAAGAGTAATCGTAAAAAGGTCTAAAAATCAAAAGTTTCATCCGAAGTTCTGTATACCAAGGTTACAAAACGGTGGAGGGTCAGCTGGTATCTGGGGATGCATTTCCTACAAAGGCACTGACATAAGCAACATTTATACAGGACGAATTAATCAATTTGTCTACATCAACACCTTGGAAAACAACCTTTTACCATCTGTTGAACTGCTATTTGAGCCAGACGACCCTTGGATTTTTCAGCAAGATGGCGCTTCGGCACATACCGCCCACTAAGTAAGGGACTGGTTGAAGGAACAGAACATTGAGGTTCTGCCATGGTGTGCCCGTTCACCAGATCTCAACCCAATCGAGAACTTATGGTCACACATGGATGCATAAATGGTAAACACAAAGGTAACCTCTATCGAGCATTTAGAAGAGGTTTTACACAAATAGTGGTTAAAGATTCCGACTGAGTACGAACAAAAATTGTTTGAATCTATGCCAAAAAGAGTTCTGGCTTGTTATAACGCCAAGGGCGGTCATTTTAAATATTAAATTGCAAAAATTTCTAAACTTTTGAACCGCTTTTTTTTTTTAATTTATTGTATCAATTTTTTTTTTTTGTATTTTTTTTTGGGTATTTTTTTTCACTTAATTTTTTTTTTTTGATATTATGATCTTAGATTGATGACAAATAAAAATTTGAAAAAAAAAAACGCTTTTTTTTATTTTCCCGCCTATTATATATGCAAAAACAATTCTTTTGTAAACGAAAAAAAAAATTTCTAAACTTTTGACATATACTGTACAAAAACTTTTCATTCAATTAAGTTTTAATTATGTATAAATTTGAAAAAAATAAGTCTAAAATTTTCATAGTTCATATAAAGTGGTCAAATATTTAACTAATAATTAACAACCTAATAGTAATAATTTTTTGTTTTGAAGACATTTTAATTTTTTTCAGTTTTTTTTTAAATGAATATCAGAAACTAAAGTGCAAATATTAAAGAAAATGAAACTAAGGACTTTAAATGAATGAATACAAAATAAATTTATCACGTGAATTATTTTTTTTATCAAAGAAAGTGTCTTTTCTTTTTCTTTTGAAGTCGAAATAAAAGTCGACTTTGGTCGACTATAATATTAAATTAGTCGATTTTTAGTCGACTTGGAAAAAAAAATAGTCGACTTTTTTTTTTTTTTAAACGTTTATTAAATTTTTTAAATGGCTCTGAGTAATAAAACTCCTTCTGCCATTGGAATTGAAAGTAAATTAAGAGTAGTTAAAAAAAAAAGCAACAACAAGAATTTTAAAAAAATGCACTGCGTGATTACAGTTTTTTTGTTATAAAGAAAAATTTAAAGTCCACTTTCATTGATCCATGGCTTGTTTTCATCCCAGATACTGCAAAGTGGCGTTTTTTGTTTACAACTCCTTGAACTGTTAACGAATGCACCAACATAGTCCTCAATGAGATTAAGTACTAGTTTGTTTTTAAATGTAACACATTTTCTAATATATTTTGTAAAGAGGTTTTTAAGACGGATTTCTATTTTGTCAAGTTTTATGCCTTCAAAGAATTGATCTAAGAGATTTGTTGGGGTGTCATTAGGAAATTTATAAATTGATTTTATTGAGACATTTTGAATGGTTTGGATACGGGAAAAATTTGTAGCTGAGATTAGGATAGGAGTAAAAAAACTATAATCAATGATTGAACCGATAAGGGACTTGTATATTGTAACTAGAGTATGAGGGTTTAATTTCCATGATTTATGGGACAACACTTTTAAAATATTAATACGATCAGCACATCGAGAACGAACAAAATTTACATGAGCATTAAAGCATAAACTTTCATCAAAAGTTATTCCTAAAAAAACAGGATTTTTATCATAAGGAATGGTTTTTTTAAAAATTTTAATATTTAAAGGTTGATTTTTAGAAGAGTTCCCAGAGAATATAGTATAGCTACATTTTTCAGGGGCCATCTTCATTTTCCATTTTATAAGCCATTCTTCTATATATAATATATATTATAAAATAATTATAATCCAATATATAAATATATCCATATTTCCATATTATATTATAATTCCACATTTTAATATTTCCATATTTTTTAAAGATAAAAAAAGATACAAGGTCATCCGCAAAAAGAAGAGAATAGTTCTTATTTTTTGAATTTACTTTAGGAATGTCGTTTATAAAGATGGTAAAGAGTAATGGACTAATAACAGCACCCTGAGGAACACCTGTAAAAATACAACCCTGATTAGTACAAAAATTATTTACACTTACAAAAAATTTCCTATTTTGTAAAAAATGCTTAATCCACTCAAGGATATAGAGAGGAACTTTAAACAGGGACATTTTATATAGGATACCGTTATGCCAGGTTTTATCAAAAGCTTGGGAGATATCAAAAAAAGAGAACAAACCTTTTTTTTCCTATTAAGAGATTCAGAGATTTTTTGAGTCATAAAAATAAGGTTATCTGTTGTACGTCTTCGAAAAGAGAAAACCAGATTGTTCGGCACAGATCAGGTTATTTTCTTCAAGGAATTTGTAAAGCCTATTCCGAACTATTCGCTCTAAGAGTTTACCAAGACAGCTGGTGACACTAATTGGACGATATTTTAATGGGTCGTTTGAAACTTTCTTTTTTGGAATCATGGTTATTTTTGAGACTTTCCATTCTAAAAATAAGGTCGCTGTTAAAAGACAATAGTTAAAAAATTTTAAAATTTTCGGAGAAAGGAATCTGGGAGGTTTTTTAACATTTTGTAGCTTATCATGTCCGGGCCAGGCGCTGATTCATTTTTTAAGATTTTTAAGGTTTTTTTAATTTCAGCAATCTCTATTTTTAGGAAAGTATTGTTAGATTGAGGATAAAGGGATAAATATTGCTTACTTTGAATAAATAGGGGTGGTCATGTATTTTCTAAAAGGTTAATATGGGTATAATGAGTTATTTTCAAGATTTATTGTGTGAATTTTGGTCCTAATGGGGTGATACCCTATTAACCGAATTGGCCCAAAAATTCACCCCCTTAAAAAGTCCGTCTAAAAAAATTAGCAAATTCGTTAAACATTTTTTCGATTAAATGGCATAAAAGGTGATTTAAATAAAATTAAAATATCTGAGATTTAAACCCTAAACCAGAAAATTTTTTTTCTACATTTATTTTATTTATTTATTTGTAAATCTGTATCGAGCGTTAGCTCCTTCAGAGAAAAATAAAAAATAAAAATAAATAAAAAAAAATGATTAAAATAAAAGTTACTGAATAAAATAAGAATTAAAAAATATAGTTAAATGATTGAAATTTGAAAAGGAAATAAAAGAAAAGAAAAGAAAAAAAAAAAAAAATTTTTGAAAGGCAAAAAATAGATACCAAAGTTACAAAAGTTATATCGGTTTAGTTTTCAGAGAAAAAAGAGTCTATGACAAGGTAGCAATTACACAATGGAATTTTGATAGTTAACAAATCTAGATTTGAAACCTCGTCTATACTCATTTACCAGTCTAAGAAGTAATGGATCAGAATTAATTACAAGCTGTTTTTTTATTTAAATTCTCTGGACACTCAATTACTTATTTTTAGAAAAAAAATCCCAATGCCTTTTGAAAATTGATAATTTTCTAAGCTAATTTAAAAGCTGTCACCCCGTTCACACATAAAATAATTAGGCTGTCATACTAGATCAAAAAAAAAGGTATTTCATAATATTTAATGCGGTTTACACAAGGTGTTGTTTTTTCGCTTTTTTGACGGGTGTTGTTTTTAAAGAATACCAAAAAAAAACTACTCAAAAAATATTTAAAAATTTTATTCTTTCTATGATTAAATATAAAATAATATATATGATAATATAAAAAAAAAAACACATTTTTAATACTGAAAATTTATCGCTTTATATTTAAAAAAAAAAAAAGAAACAAAACATTAAATTTTATAAATTCTGATTTAGTCTTTTATCTGAGGCTTTGATTAATGAACAAGTGTTTTTGTTATTTTTACTGCTAATCAAAATAGCACTTTCTTCGTTGTCAAACTGCAGTGGTGTGTTGGCCGAAGAGTCTGACTTGATTGACTTTGTGGGTGACAACTGCTTGGGCGTTTCGGTAAGACTAATTATATTAGCACTTTGTTGTAGCATCGACTGCAATTCATTCAGTATACTCTCACTGGCCTTGAGCTGTGGAGTATAATAGGCCGGCCTGGTGTATTCAGGAGGAGCTGGCACCGGAGGTTTTTCATTTCGCATTATCAGTGGCGATCTATAACTGCCCGCCATTGAGCTCACATTTTCGCCATCATTTTCATCAAATTCATCATTCCTCTTGTCACTCATTTCCTCATAAAGTATCACAGGTACTCCCTTGCTCATGTAGGCCTTCTTTTCCTTGTATAGTGGATTTGTCCGCTCAAATGTTTTAGTGCTGTAACTTGTTGATTCAGTGGTATTGCTTTTTGATATCAAATGCTTGGTGTCCGACACTGATTGTCTTTTGCACATCTGCAGCATACAAACCACCACTACACTCAGCACTATGATTGATATAATGACAATGCTTGGAACAATTACAGCTAGTAGAAAGTCCTCTTCGGGAACTATTGACCAAAAAATCTCCTTTAAATACTCAAAATAAGACTGAATTTTTGTTGTCAGCTCAAAGTTAGTTCTGTTGGTCATTGACTTGAGATTGGTCAGTATGACAGTTTCGTTGGTCGAATAGTAGTCAAAGTCATCCACCCAATTGATGTCTTGGGTGTTCTGGGCCAGCAAATTTTTGGTCATTAGCTCTTGCTTAGAGGGGTCTTTTTCGGCCAGAGCTAATCTTATCTCAGTCAAATTGCACAATTTTATAAATTGAATTTTTTGAATGTTTAAAAAATTTTCTAAATTTTGGTGTTTTTCGCGCAAATTTTGAAAAAAGGTCTCACACTCGGCCATAAACTTGATGTCCATTTTGCGCTCACTGTTCACATCGAATACATTGAGGTAAATTTTTTGCATATTAAGCAATTGTACATCACTCACAGAGACTAGAATTAGTTCCGAGTCGGCCTCGGATGGCTCTGGATGAGTTGAGTTCGGACTTTGGATCCAATTGAGTCTGAGATTTGTGTAATCAAGAGTAAAGTAGCGGGATATTTCCTTGAGAAGATTGAGGCGAAGTTTGGATGAAAATTCTGATTGTTCATTGAGTAAGAGGCGCGAATTTTGCTTGGCGCTCAAGGTGTACACAAATTGGCTGTAAAGAGGAAGAGAATTCGGCGGAGTCTGTGTGAGAGGCAGCGCTGAAGTTGTGGCTGTGATAAGAGTTAGATTTCGGAAAGTGGTGTAAGTCGAGTGTAATGAAATGCCCTCAAATTTTTTTGTCTCATTGTTATAGTACAAAAATTTGTTTCGGAGCAATGGTCTGCTTTTGAACACTGTTTTGGTCAGTATTGGATTTGTACTTGATCTGAGCAACAAGCTGGTCAGTCCGGGATAATTTATTTTCAGCTTATCAAGTGGAATTTCAGCTATCTAGTTGACAAAAATAAATGTTTTTTTTCAAAAAAAAAAAAAAAAAAATATCAAACCATTCCATTTTCAAATTCTATTTTGTTTTTAAAAAATTTTACGGGTTTAATCTAAAATTTGAGTTCAAATCACATGCAATTAGCAAAGCTGGACAACAAGTTTTAAAGTTTAACTAGTCTTTTAAATTTCAGTGATTCCAATTTTGACCATTTGGCCAATAAACTTTGGTTAAAGTGTGTTTTAAAGCTCTAATTTAAGTCTAAGTTTGATTGTTGTTAATGAGTTAAGATAAACAATTGAAATAAAAATAAATAAAGAGTTACGCAAAATAGCAAAATATTGATGATCTAGAGACGAGTAAGGTTTTAATTTTTTGTAATTTTATAAAAAAAAATTTGATTAAAATAATTTCCATGTAAAATTATGGAAAAATTAATTCGTGATGAAATGATTAGACATCTTTTTCAACTGGATTTAATTGCCAAAGAACAACATGGTTTTGTAAAAAATAAGTCATGCATCACAAATTTATTGGAAACATTGGATGTCATTACGGAGTCATTGAGTCGAGGCTTTGGTACAATTTTAGTTTTTCTAGACTTTGCAAAGGCATTTGACAAAGTTTGACATAGATCACTGTTAGTCAAACTCAAGGCCTATGGATTCGAGGGTAGTATTCTAAGCTGGTTAACTGACTTTTTAAAGGATAGGAGACAAAAAGTGGTACTAGGACAATATGAATCGGATTGGAAACAAGTTTTGAGTGGGGTGCCTCAGGGTTCGGTACTCGGACCTTTACTATTTATAATATTTATTAATGATATGCCGGAGGTTGTTAAGCAGTTATTGAAATTATTTGCTGATGACAGTAAATTAATTGTACAAATAAAGAATTGGATAGACATCAAATGCGTACAAAATGACATTGACTCACTTGTAAGTTTGGCTAGAGAGTGGAAAATGACTTTCAATTATGAGAAGTGTAAAACAATGTTTATATCGAAACGTGAATTCAGTTCAAATCCTATTAATCTAGTAATGACAAAAGATGATGGCTCAACACATAATATTACTAGAACTAAAAGCGAGCGTGACTTAGGTGTTATACTGTCAGACGACTTAAAATGGAACGATCATGTAAGTCAATCTGTTTTGAAAGCAAATTCGGTACTTGGAATGCTTAGAAGAACATTTACATTCTGGAATATTGAAACTTTCAAAATTCTGTTTACAACTTATGTTAGACCACATTTAGAATATGCTGCACCAGTTTGGAATCCTTACAAAAAAAAGGTTCAAAATTACTTGAAAAAGTGCAACGTAGAGCGACAAAATTAGTGCCTAGTCTGCGAAACCTCGACTATCAAAGAAGACTGGAAAAAATTGGACTTACAACACTCGAGAAAAGAATAGAGAGAGGTGATTTAATACAATTCCATGTCCACAATTCAATTCAATTACACAATTAATACAATTCATACAGTTTTGTCCATTGTAGTCTACAATGGACAAAACAATATAAATTGGTTTCAACCGGTCAAGTCGGCTATTTCTATTCACACTGATGGTCCAGCATCAAATGTAAGGGGACATAAGCATCGTTTTGAGAGACAGTTAATAAGAAATTGTGAACAAAGACACAATTTTTTTTCGAACAGGATTGTTTCAAAATGGAATAGATTGTCAGATCGAACTATAAAAGCCAAGTCAATTAATTGTTTCAAAATCTGTTTAGATACGATCGAAAAATAAAGATAGCTGATAAAGTATGGTTCATTGAGCTCATACTAATACAAGTTAAACTTGTTTCAGCTTTTATTACTATTATTATTTTAATTTCAAATGGAAATAATTTTTTATCTGTAATTAAATTAAAGAGGCAATAGATTAGGCTTGAATCGTTTAAATTTAAATTTGACAAAAATAAGAGAATTAATAGAAAATTTTGACAATTTTTTTAAACTTGAATTCAATAAAAATTAAATATATATTTACCGAACTAGGTAGCAAAAATAATAGAAAGATACCGCCATTACAAAAATTTAAAATAGTTTTATTAATTTTTTTGATTTAATAAAGTTTTTTTTTAATTCAACACAGAATTTGTGCATTAACTAATATTTTAAATTTTTTATGGTAATTATTTTCACATCAAGATATTGACCTTATTAACACGTACTAATAAAATAGAGTTCTTGTGTGTTAAAAATATGATTTTAATTTTTTCCAAATTGTCTCATTCCAGAGATATACGCACTTAAAGTAGGAATACTTAAAAAATACATTTTTTTTGAGCAAGAAAATCTCAAGAACTTAACACTTGACAAAATGCATCAAATACAATTATGAAAGAGCATAAAGTCTAGTTTATAGTGCATTATCAAAATTTAATAAAATTTTTATTATGAGTGAGATATTTTAATTTAAAGTTTTTGTTAGTTTTTGTACTTCGACCTTTTTTTTAAGGGTATCCCCAACCGAATTTCAAAAAATTAAGTTCAAATTCGTATTCAGCATCTAAAAATTTACTTAAATACAAATTTTCATGATGCTATGGCAAAAATTGACTGAAAAAATTGAATTAAAATATGAAAAACAAAAAAAAATGTTTTTTTCATAGAAAATTTTAATTTTTATGTATAAACTATACATACATATTCAAAAAAACTGATTAAAATCTTTTTTCCTTTTTAAAATTACAAAAACAGTTGTTAGAAGCCAAGACAACTTCTGAATTTTTTCTTTTTTTTTATTCATTTTACATTGTGAAATTTATATTTTTAAATTTTTTAAATTTTTTTTTATAACATTGCCAGAATCGGCGTTAATTGAATAAAATAATGATAATAATAATTATAAATTTCCATAATTTAATTTTAGAGTTCTCCTCAAAAGCTCGATTTTTTGGCAAGTTTAATGATCATGGTCAAAAATTATTATACAAAAGACTTAATGAAGAAGTTTTTTAAAATTTAATGAACAAACATGTTTTAAAATTTTAAATGCTTGACTTAATTTTTTTATCTCTAAAACTTTGAAAAATATTTTCTTTTTGAATATGTAAATGATGAAATGGTTATGGTAAGATCTGGTTAGCTTAATATTTATCTGCATTAAATTCTAAAATTATAAATTAATTAATAAGTTTTTTAATTAAAATTTTTAATGATGATCAGTGTAACTCGATCATAAACTTCAATTTGCCGATTTTTAAAATCTTCTAGGTAAAAAACCATTGAAGTGTAATTGGGGTCTTTTTTAATATAATAGAAAAAGTGAATGTGAGATAAGATAGATCAGATCTCTTATCAAAATTTTATTCAAGAATTATAGTTATTTTTAAGCTATTGAAACAAGATATAGAAATGTGTTTAATTATTTGGCCTTCGAGTTTAAAGATGGTTTAAACTTTGCTTTTTTCTAAAACTAAACTAAACTAAACTAAGTTCAAAAGGCAACTGCAATGATGAAGAGTTATACAAATAATTTTTAATTCATGCTTCGCGATCTCCTTGACAGAGTTGTCCAAAAGTCATAAAGTCATGTTAAAAATTTTAAAGTCAATTGATTTAAATAATTAATTTTAATAACTCTTATCTCTGATTTTATCACTAATTTTACTTAATAATTTTATTTTTATAAATAAATTATATGTTTAAACATTTTATTCAATTTAATACTATCAATCAACTCTAAAATTTCAGCTCCAGCTCAATTCTCTTTATAAAGAATATCTTTAAAAAAAATTAAAAAGGATAATTGTATTGCATTCTAAGCGATGGTCTTTTTTTCCTATTTAGTCTTGGCTTTTGACCAAAAATAATATTTACCAAAATCAATAAATGGTGAAATTTTAATTTGATTTTATAAATCAATTAAAAAATTTAGATTTCTAGCAAAATAAATTTACTAAACATTAACTAAATTTTTACAGAGCTTCTTCATATTTAATCTAAGCGCATTCGCAAAATAATTTTTGTTCACGATCATCAAATTCATTATTTTGATTTCTAGAAAATAAATTTTTGTTTCGATAACTTTTTATTCCAACTCAAGAAAAATAAACAGAGAGTTGGAAATTTATCACGCAATAGAAAATTAAACGCAAATAAAGTTTGTTAGAAAAATAAAGTAAAATAATATTTTTTAGTGATGCAATCAGAAATTTAGATGAAAAAATGAATAAATCCCCTTAAAAATTTAATAAATTAATAAAATAATTTTGACAATTTTTTTTGTTTTGAAATTCAAAGAGTTAAAAATTCTAAACAAGATTCTAAAAAAGAAAAGATAAAATTATTTTTTCAAATAAAAGTAAAACTCAAATGGCTTTTTTTTACTTTTGCACAGGTTTGCTTCTAAATGAAACTTTTAACTTTAGTAAAACTTGGGCGAGGTAAAAAGGGTTACATATGAAATTTTTCTTTACATCTACCATTTTTCATTTACGAGGCGTTTTTTATTTGATATAATCATTTTTAATTAACTTCAATTTACATTTTTTTCTATAAAAAAGAACTTAAATTAAAAAAATAATAAACAACTTTTTATTCATAGACCAAATAAAAGTCTAGGTTAAACAATAAAATGATTTTTTTTCGCTTATAATTATTTTTATTACCCGATAATAACAACAACAATAATAAAACAAAATGAATAATTTTCATAAATAAATTCTTAGATTGATAAGATTAACTTGTGGCGATAAATGCATCGAATTTAGCTTGCTGAGTACTCTTATAATCAGTTGTGAGAGAATTTTAATAATTTGAGAGAAAAAAAAAATTTCCGAAAATAAAAATAAAAAGACTTCTTTTCTTGCCTCTAAAACTTGTTATCTATCACATAAAACAAGTGAAAACAATTACCTGGTTTGATACGGACTGACCGATGCCGACTAGCATCACAACTACTCCGAGCACGATCTTTTCTCTCATTTTTTTAATTCAAAATTTCAAGCTGAAACATTGTTTATCTAAAAATAAAAAAAAAATATTAAAAAATTCAATTTTACAAATATTGAACTCTTTTTTGGAATTACGTCAGGTTGATTTGATCGAGAATGATACCATTCTAGATATTGTGAAATTCAAATTCAAATTGAACAAAACTTCTTCATTTTTTTGATAAATTAAAATTAAAGTTTATAAAAAATATTTAAAAAAATATACTGCAACATATTAAAAATTTTTTTCTGATGTAAAAAGAGAAAAAAAAATAATTAAATTGATCATTGATTTGATTAACTTAAAAAAAAAAGAAATAAAAATTTATTTTGAAGCAAATAAGATATAACAAAGTATGTGGTTGCATTTTTTTAAATATTTTTTTATAAACTTTAATTTTAATTTATCAAAAAATGAAGAATTTATGTTCAATTTTTTTTTGATATTCACAACACCATCATTCTAAATCAAAAAAATTCTACAAAAGACTAAATATTTTTCTTTTCCAATTGAACTAGAAAATATCTGTAAAAAAAATAAGTCTATAAGAATGTTATTTTATAAACTCGACTTGAAGAGTCGAATATTTGAATGAAAAAAAAAAAAAAAAAAAACATTTTGAAATAGCAAAACTTGAATGCAAACCACCAACTTACTAAAATAATTAGAATGCAAAAATTCAAATCAACTAAGTCTAGTCTATTCTTAGTTTAACTATTTGTAATAAGATATGTTTTATAGAGTTTATCTAATTTTCGAGGAGAAGAATTCAACTTAAGAAAATGATTATTAACAGAATTATTTTCATACAAAAATAATTGACCCTGTTTTTGTATACGCGATGGCTCGCATTCCTCCAAAATCAGACTTTCGGACACTCATCTTCCAAACGATCACCTTTTGATGAATCTGAGAATAAAAAGAATTCTTCATCAAATAAAAGAACCAAAACCAGTGGGACTCATCAAACCTGCACTTTTCATCAAGATTAAATACCTCAGATAATAATTTTTTTTTATTTATTAAAATGACGTAATCAACTTGTGATCCATAATAAACAATATTATTTAGCCTTAATTTTGTTTATCTTAATTAAAAGTTGGATCAAAAAGCATTAAATGCGTAATATGGAAATGCATCACGATTTCATGACCTAAAAATTGGTTCTGTCAGCCTTCAAAGAGATCAGCAAGGCAATTTGAAAAAAATGCTCAACTCTCATAAGTATTTTGCATTTGATATTGATCTTAGCTTGGCTGATACAAGCTCTCTTAAATGCTTTTACCGATCTTAATGGATTTGAAATTAGGAAAATAGCTGCGGGCCTCTTAAGCTTGTACAATTTGTGGCTTAATTGATTTTTTGCTTGATATTTAAAGCATGTTCAAGACACTTGACTCTGACCCGGAGGATTATGGTCCTAAATATCAATCTCTCGGCAACCAGGTCGCCCATTAACTTAATCCACGCGAAAGTTTGCGCCATAAAAACACATTGAGAAAACACCCCGGAAAATTTCTAATCTTGGGATTTGAACCTAGCTCGGAAGAAAAAGAATAAAAAAATTAATTTATCGATCAATCATTTTTTGTGTTTTTTTATGGTAAATAAATCTTTTAATAAAGTATTCTATTCAAATAAATCATTTCTGACTTTTGGCCAAAATTACTCAATAGATATTTAACTTTTGGGCTAAGAAAAGAAATTTTGTTCTAAGCTCGCTTAAATACACTTGTTGCTGCACACACTAATTGGCCTAACTAATAAAATTTAAAATAATTTAACTTGGCCATTGACATCAAATTAATTTTTTTTGAATAATATGGAAAATTTCTCATTTAAAATGGAAAAGGTGATGCTATTGATAAAAAAAAATATATTGACATGTGCAATTGTAGACTAATAATTTAGTCAAATTAAATTAAAATTCAGCTCAAATTTAAATGACTTGGCTATTTGATTTAAAATAATTCTCAATAATTATTGATATATAAACAGATAAAAATTAAAATTAAAAAAATATGCCTTCTACTCATCATGCAAAAAAAATTGTTGATTTATGTGCTCCAACTGTTATTTATTAATAAATTTAATATTTTATGCGGCGTGAAAATGGAAAATTATAAATACATAATAAGTTTAACCAAAAATTTTATTTATTGTGTTTAATCCACAATATCTTTTAATAAGAAAAATTTATATTGTATAAATAAAAGATTAGGTGGTTAATATTTTCCGATTGTAAATTATTAAAAATATTTTCAAATTATTTAAATAAAATTTTATTTTTTTCTTTGAATTTTGGTCAATCTATAATCTCTTTAAAAAAAATTAATTTAATAATTTAAAAATCTTTTTTTTCTCTAACATTTATTAATATAATAAAAATTTTAATTAAGAAAAATTCTATTTAAAAAAAAAATTGGGAAAAGTTAAAACAAAAATATTTTATTCTGATTTTGTCAATCTCTTTAAAAAAGAAAAAATTTAATTTTTTTTCAATTAAATGTTAATTTTTTAAATGGCTTTTATTACTAAAAAAGAAATTAATATGACTATGAATAAATCATTAAATAATATGAATATGAAAAATTATATGGAAAATTAAGTTTAGTTTAAGAATCAAGCCAAAAATTTTTTTTTTTGTTTTAGCCTCATCTTTTTTAAAAAACAAAATATATTTTTTTAAATTTAATTATGAATTTTTTTCTAATGTTTTTCATAAAAAAAATAATTTCTACAGGAAAATTCTATTTTTAAAAAATACAGGAAAAAATTAAACCAAAAATTTTATTGTTTTTGTCCATCTCTTTAAAAAGGAATTTTTTTTCTTTTCAATTAAATTTTAATTTTTTAAATAGCATTTTTTAATAAAAAAGAAACATTTTAAAGAAATATTTTAAACAATATGAATAAGAAAAATCCTATGGAAAAAAATTTTAAGAATCAAACCAAAAAGATTCTTTTTTGTTCTATTCAAACTCTAATAATTTTTTTTTTAATTTGATAATAAATTTTTTGCTATTGTTATAAAAAAATAACATTTTCTAAAGAAAATTTTTTTTAAAAAAAGGTTTAGTGAAAAATTAAACCAAAAATAATTTTTTTTTTAATTTAATAATAAATTTTTTGCTATTGTTATAAAAAAATAACATTTTCTAAAGAAAATTTTTTTTAAAAAAAGGTTTAGTGAAAAATTAAACCAAAAATAATTTTTTTCGTTTTGTCAATCTCTTTTAGAAAGAAAAAAAAATTTAAAAAAATTTTTTTTAAATTAAATGTTAGTTTTCTTTACTATTTTTAGTAAAAAAATAAATATTTTAAACACTATTTATGTGAAAAATCCTAATAAGAAAAACTTAAAAAATTTAAGCCTTAAAATTAATTTTTGTTTCTGCTGTGACCAATCTTTAATCTTTATAAAAAATATTTTAATAATTAACTATGTTTATTTTGAAAGAAGAAGAAAAAAAAACAAAAAAAAATTCAAATAGCCTAAAGCAGATATCAATATGCCAATTTTATTGATTTAATTAAATTTTTTGCTTGCTCAAAGTCGCTTGTCGTAGAAGCCTTTAAAAATTTGAATCGATTTCGATTAAATTTGAAATAGATTAATTTTGAAAAATTTCAAAACACGTCAAATGTGAATTTTTCTAATTAGTAGCTTTAGTCGAACCAAAATTGCATGCTTGCCTGTTTTGTTTTTAACCTAATTTTTATATTAAACGATCTCGGTAAATTTTTGATTTCTAGAATAAATATAATTTATCTTTCAAACCAAGCTTTACTCACTGGGAACACAAATTTAAAATCTGCAGCTATATTTTTTATCTATTCTAGATTTAGCAATTAAGATGGGCAGAAAGTTAATTTAAAGTTGGGTATATGCCGACTAAGACTTGTAAATAACAAATTGCTTTGGTTTAAACAAAATTTGGCAAATTTGTTCTTTATTAAAATGATTAATCTATTTAGGGTCTTCAAAAACAGATACTGCTTGTCGATTATGACTAATCTCTATTCAAGAAAAAGTTCGAGCCAAGTATTTTATTTTTAAATAAAACTCTCATCTATTTTAGCCTATAAATCAACATTTAAAGTCTTAGTGCAGATATTTGATATTTTTGTCCCGACAGCGCCATTTCTTTTCGTTCAAGCATTCGAAATTCTTTTTGTTTGTTTCTATTGAAAGAGAATATTTGGTTTGGATTACAACAAAAAAAATAGATTTAAATTCAATTAAAAAAATAATTTAGAGCAAAAATTCTATTTAAATTTAGCTTTTGGCTAGCAAAGCGGCTTGAAAGTTTTTGAAAAAATATTGACTCACTTCGAATGGTAATCGATAAGGCCGGTGGAATTTACAGTTGGTGTCTTTAGATGAACTAGACCTTAAAAATAATGTTCCCATTTTTACTCTGAATAAATAAATAAATAAATAGAATACTTTAGACTTTTTTTTTATGAATAAAACCATTTATTTTTGTATGAAAGACTTCAAACAAAGATAATTCGGTTTGGTTATTTTATATAAAAGAGAAAAATAAATTATAAAAATTTTATTTGTGGGTAAATTTAAAATTTGTGCACTGAGTGAATTTAGAGTAAATGAGGATTAAAAAACGTCGAACTTTTAAAAAATAACAATAAAATTTATCTTTATCAACCCAAAGCTATAAAAAACTAAGATATTTCATAAAAATTTACGCAATCATTACACAATTTTTTTTCTATTTTTTAAAACAAAAATATTTAATTTTTGAAGAAAATTCGCGCTTTATTCAATAGAAATGGATATTTGTATGATATTGAGAAATTTTCAAGTCCAAAATCTATCAAAAAAAATCACCAAATTTTATATTTTTTTTTGAATAATAATTTTTCTTCAATATTTGGCTCATAACTTTTTAAATATTTGAAAACCTTGGTGTCAAAATATTTTTTTACTACAAAAGAGCTAAAAATTGACACTCTAATATTTTGATTTTATCTTAATATCTTTTATAATCTATCTAACTATTTAGCTTTTTTTCCACACTAGAATTTCTATTATTTAGATTAAAGACTGATCAATTTTCAAAGACCACCCTTCTTCATTTTCTATCACCTTTTTTATCTCAAAATATCAACATATTATGAAAATAAATATCTGATTACTAATATTTAATCTTTTTTGTGGTAAAATATTGAAATTCTTTGATTGCTATTAAGAAATATTCTTCCATTCAGAATTTTATTTTTTTAAAAAGAAAAATTAAAAATTTTATTTTGACTTTTTTAACATTGAATGAGAAAAAGATTGATTCAATTTTAATAGCTACAAATGTCCTTTTTTTAATCATTTTTTCAAAATTAACTTCTTAACATGGTGATTTAAAGGAAATTATGAATTTTCGAAAAAAAAAGCCGAAAAAAATCGCTTTTTTTTCTCAGTCCATAGTTGGTTCTCTAAATTGTTCTGTTGTTATATTTATGCATCACCTAAATTTAGCTTATGCGAAAAAATTCAAAATTAACACTCATAAGAATAACTAATTTATCACCAGCTTGGTGGAAACAAAAATACTTCATAAAATTACTTAATTGAAATAAAAATAAATATTTAGATTAAAAATAAAGTTTGAAGTTTTTAATTTTTAACTAATTAAAAAAAAACAATATTTGCCTTACATTCCAAGGTTTTTTTCTTTCCTTCAGTTTACAATAAAAATAAATCTGAAGGAACATTAGTTCGATACAGGTGAACAAATTAAATATAAAACTTAAAAAAGGCATGTAATTATCAATTATGTTATTAATATTGAAATAAAAAACAAAATTACTGAACTAAGGAACAAATGTATTTTTTTATTTCTATTACAATAAAAAAGGTACATAAATAAAAAAAGTAATACAATTTTTATCAAATTAGAACAAAAATAATTAAATATAGGCAAAAATAATTTTAAATTTACTTTTTTTTTATGTTTGATCCAACTGGTCTACCGCGTTTTTTTTTAACTTGGGGTTGTGGAGTAACGGTTGGGGTCTCTTCAAGACGAATTTTTTTTGATATTGGCTCTTGTACAGGCGGATCGTCCGAATCTGATTCTTCAGATACGCTGATACACAAAACATTAACATTTTGAGTTTCATTTTGTTGACAAGTTAAGGCATTGGTTGTAGCTTTAGGGCGACCTGGACGGCGCTTTCTTTCAAGTGGAATGTCCATTGCTAACTCTTTGATATGACAAAGTTCTTAAAATAAAAGTCATAGCTAGATTTCCTTGAGCTGATTCTAAGTTACGAAAACTACAGAAAGGGAGGTCAACTTTTCCCTTTCCTCTAGTTTTTTTAATTTATTCTGGTTTAATGGACTCATCTTGGCTTAAGTTGTTTTGGATTTCGATAAAAGACATTTTGAGAATAGTGAATATTGTCTATTATTTATTTATTTGTAAATCTGTATCGAGCGTTAGCTCCTTCAGAGAAAAATAAAAAAATAAATAAAAAAAATGATTAAAATAAAAGTTACTAGATAAAATAAGAATTAAAAAATATAGTTAAATAGTTGAAATTTGAAAAGGAAATAAAAGAAAAGAAAAAAAAAATCGTTTTTGAAAGGCAGAAAATAGACACCAAAGTTACAAAAGTTATATGGTCTTTAATTAATTATTGAAATTTATTTATTTGTTAACTGTACCGAGCTTAAGCTCCTTCAGAATAAAAATAAAAATAAAGTAAAGTAAAATTAAAAAAGTTAAATAAAATAAAATCAAAAAATAAAAATAAAAATATAAATAAAGTTTGTAAGAGTTAAATAACCTGGAATAAAAAATAGATATATTGAAGCATGATGAAGTTTGCGACACGTGTTTACAAAATTGAAACTTCAGGAAAGCAAACAAAAAAAAAAAAAAGAAAAAAAAAAGGATTAAAAGTAAAATTGAATAAGACAAAATTAATGCAGTAGAATTTTTCCCTAAAAAAGTTTTTTTAGATATATATTTGTTTCAATTAGATCAAATTAGCTGTCAAAGAAATAAAACAGTTACTAACTTAATCATATTTGACATTATATTATTTAATTGTACTAAAAAAAAATAATTGACACTAACATCAGTATTTTTGTTCTAGAAAATATTACTTTTGTTTTTTAAAAATATTATACGCGCTTAAAAAAATATCCGCCAATTTTTATAATTCAAACTAATTATTCTAAAATTATTTTATTTATTTTGTTTTTTTTTTAATTCAAGAATAATAATAAATAGTCGTACAAAATTTGATTAAATTCATTCAGAAAGAACATATTTTTATTAGATAACACACTTTTGAACATTATTTTTTGAGCACCAGTTATTTTTTATCACCTGACACTTGAATTAAGTTTCTTATTAAAAATTAATACTTTTTATGCTTTATTAATTTTTTTTAAATTAAATTGAAATCATTCAGATCATTCACTGTTTAGTTTTTAAACACAGTTAATTAATTAAATTAATTTTATGCTTTAATTATATATCACATGTTTATGCAATTTTTTTATTGATTTTAACACAAATTTCAAAAATTTTTAAAGTTGTGACGATATTTCAAATAAAACTATGGCGATTTTCTATACTTAAATTTTTAATGAATTGTTTCATTTACTTTAAAAATAAAACATATAAAAATGTTATCGAAATTGTATTTAATCATGTAAAAAAAATTGTTTCTTGATGAAAAAAAATAACTACAATTATCAATCAATCATTTTTATTATTTACATTGATGAAAACGATGCTGACTGCTACCATGAAAATTAAACATTATCATACTGATCTTTCTAATGACAGGCTTTATTGGGTACTAATTTTTTTTTAGTTTTAAATTTTGGCCATTTTTGGCGACGTGTAATAATAAAATACAAAAATGTTAAATAATAAAAGACAAATCAGTTTGAATGGTTATTTTTAGATTTAAAAGGTAAAATTTTTAGAAATTGAAAATAAAATCTTACAGAATTTTTTAGAGTTTAGAATTCAAGTTGTAAAAAATATAAAAATTTAAAATTAAAAAATTTACAATAATTAAGACCCATAATTTTTTTTTTAATTTGACCTTTCAAAAATTTTAAAGAAAAAAATAATCAATATACGATTAATTGCGAAGATTTACAATTTTTTGCATAAAATTTCGCAAGAACTTTTGATCGAGTCCCCACCAGAGTTGTATTAAAGTTAAAATAGTGCAGAGACAAGTAAAAAATTACATTGAATTTTTTTGAAAATATCAAAATGACTAGAAGTCATTTGAAATTTACAGATAATTTAATTCATCGAAGTTTTTTGTCAAAAATTTTACTAAAAATGTCATTTGATATATTTTTTTCTTGCATTTTTCAAATTTTTTGGATCAATTAAAAAGTTTTAGGCCCTTATTATTCAAATATTCTCTCACGACTTTGACTTGAAGTTTTGAAAAATGACTTTAAGTCACACAATTTCATACAATTCTGATCACTACTGTATCCACTGTTACATAATTACACCATAAAAGACAACACCGGAAACTCGAACTGTTGAAGAGTTAATTTTTTTTGTAAATATACAAGATTTTATTTAATAATATATAATAATATTAAAGAAGCTGTTTAAAATATTTCAGATAAAGTTTCTAAACATTTTGAATCAATTTTGTATAATTTTGTACAGAAAATAAGCAATGGCATTTTTGAGTTTTTAAAAGGCGTACAGTTCTTGAATAAAAAGCAGATTTAAAACAAAAAATTCTATCAAACCATATTATATCAATATTTTACGAATTCAATTTTTTCCTAGTAAATAATAGTAAAAAATTAAAAAAAAAAGAAAATTTCAATTTTTACGATCATTTTCTAAAGAACAGTTTTTCTTTTATATTGAAAAATAATGTGCAATTTTACCAAAAAAAAATATTAAATTTTCTAAAATTTTGAAAAAGAATCTACATTTTCAGTAGAATACAAAATTAAGTGACAAGGAAAAAAGTAATTTTAAAAAATTTTTAGAATCAAGCATTAGCAAATATTTAATAAATAATTAATATTTTATTTTAAGTAAAAAATAATTATTAAGTTTTTAATTCACATTATTTCAAAGTAAAATAAAACTTGATTTAAAATCATTTTACACACAATTTTGCAAGATTTAATTTTTGGAATTTTCTGTTTTAAATATTGAAAAAATATATCAATTAAAAAAGTTAAATCATTTAATCTATACAAAATTTGTGTGTAAAATGATTTTAACTTATAGAATAAAAATGAAAGCCTAGAACACCCGGTATTCCCAGGCGGTCACCCATCCAAGTACTAACCGGGCTCGACGTTGCTTAACTTCGGTGATCGGACGAGAACCGGTGTATTCAACGTGATATGGTCCTAGGCAAACTTTGATAATATTTAAGTCTTTTTTGTTATTTTAGTTAAATAAATATTTGATTAATTTGTTTAAATTTTTTTTAGAAATTTTTTGTTTTTTTTTTTTCATTTGAGACATTTAAAAATTTATGTGAAATAAATTTAGTGATTCAAACGAATTTCTACTATTTGTAGAATAGATACACAATTAAAGACATGCAATAATTAATTCTAATTTAAAATATATAATGAAAAACTAAAGTTAAAAAAAAATTGTAATGCAAAAAATTTTAGACCTTGATATTTAACCGTTAATTAAAATTGTTAAAAAATTTTAAAAAAAATTCGCCCGATAAGGGGCTCGAACCCTTGGCCTTGAGATTAAAAGTCTCACGCTCTACCGACTGAGCTAACCGGGCTTGCTTTTCTAATCATTATCTAGTCGTTTAATTAATTATTTTTTTTAAATATCCCGTGATTAAAGAGAATAAATCTTATCATCATCAAATAAAAAAGAATTTTGCATCAAATTTTTATTCAAATTTATCATCAAAAAAAGTTTTTTACAACAAATAAAAAATAACTTAACAAAAAATTTTTTTTTTAAATTTTTTCCGAATCAAATAAAAAATTTTACACCAAAAAAAATGTGTAAAACATTTAAAATTTAATTTCAAAATTTAATTACTTAAAATGAATCTGATTCATTTTTTTGATATATAGTTGGCAACTATGCATTTAAAAGATAATTTGGTAGTTAGGATATTAGAAAAAAATCCTAGCTAGGTTTAGAAGATAATTGTGGCACGCAATTCGAGGTAATTCAAATTAATTAAAAACAAAGTAATTCGAAGATCCTGCATTTGTTTAAATGTCTAAACTATATAAAAATCCTCATAAGAAAATTTTCTGGATAATAAAATTAAAGAACAAAACATCAACTGAGGATATCTAATGATTTATTGATATTAAGTTTAGAATAACTTTATATATTAAGTTAAGATTTTGGATTATTTTACGCTTATTTACTGTAATAGCTTAATAATTCCAAAAATTGATTCGAAATTAGATCCCATCTTGAATGTGAAAAGACATGTTCCAAAAATTGTCCCAAACATATTTAACAAACGCTATGCTTAAACTTTTAAGCTTAACTACCCTTGCAGAACAACGAAAAAGAAAGACCTAATCTAGCTTTTCAAATTGGAAAGTAATCTCAAATTCGCAGAATGGTACTACCATCTTGTTCAAGTTCCCAATTCGACATAAACTGGCCCTTCAAGTTCAAAAAGAACAAGTAAACTTAAGTGTCGATAACTAGTCAAGAACTACAAAACTTTTTAACAAAAAAAAAAGCTAATGAATGGAATGAAGTTTGTGAGGACCTGATGAATTCTTTTTCAATTTGTTTATTTATCTATTTTTTATTTTACTTTCAAAAATATGCTAAGATGTGAAGACATTTGAGAAATGATTCAACTCAAAATATTTTAAAAAACACAAATCATTTAAATTTTATAAAAGTTCGTACTCAGACTTGACTTGAGTCTTGTGACTTTTAAACAACTCTGTCTCAAATAAAATCATTTAGATTTTGAGTTTTTAATAAAACTTAAAGAATAAAAATGAAAGCCTAGAACACCCGGTATTCCCAGGCGGTCACCCATCCAAGTACTAACCGGGCTCGACGTTGCTTAACTTCGGTGATCGGACGAGAACCGGTGCATTCAACGTGATATGGTCCTAGGCAAACTTCAACTAATTTTTACTCATATTTTAATTGTTTTAATTTTAGAAATTTAAATTTATAATTTTTTTTATTCAAAATAAAGATGCTGAATCTTGTTTTAATATTCTTGAAATTGAATAAAAATATCTTTTTCATTTTATAAAAATTTTATTATAAAAAAAAGTTTGTTTGCTTTCTTTGAGTCACTTTAAAAACAAATAATTTACGAAGTATGTTTTTTCTTAAAATGTTTATTTGGTCACTTCAATGAAGAGGGCATCGGTGTTGAGCTAGTCTTTATTAAGACTGTGCTCTGCTGAAGCTGAGTAGTGGCTTTTTAAAAGTAATTAATAAAGAAAAAAAAATTAACTTTTGTTCATTAAAAAAGATAGAGTAAGAATCTTAAAAATAAGGACAGAAGAATTAAAATCTAAAAGGAAAAAGATACATTGAATATTCTCTAATAAAATTTGAGTCTTTGACATCGATATAAATTTGTTGCAAATAAGTTGATGCAATTTTAAAAAATTATTTTACTTTCAAATTTTTTTTTATTATCTTTATGCTTTTTTTTTCATTAAATTGCAATTAACATTCAATACATGTTTTCTTGTTTTCGTGTTTTCCATTTTTTTATTCCATTTTTTTATTTCCATTTTTTTACTTAAATTCCATTAAAAAATCATTTACTTTAGTTACTTTTTTAACTTATTTTTCATAACATACAATAAAAATAAATTTAATTGATTTAATTTGTAAGGTCTAATCAATATTGAAAGGCTTTTGAAAACAATTTTATTACTATAAAACAATTTCTACTTTTAGTTTTACAAATACGTGCCAATAGTAATAGTTGATAACCCCAACCTAAGAGTATCAACATATCGTTTTTAATTTTCTTTAACTTATCTATCTTTTTTTTTTTACCGATTATCTCGGTACAGTTAAAAAATATATAAAAAAATATATAAATAAAAATTCAATTGATTTAGAGAAATAAAAAAAATCCGCCCGATAAGGGGCTCGAACCCTTGGCCTTGAGATTAAAAGTCTCACGCTCTACCGACTGAGCTAACCGGGCTTGTTATTTAAATCACTATCTAACACATAAATTCAATTTTCCAAGTAAATACTTTAAATTTTAATTAATTAAAAAGTTATATTTTTTTCTTAAATATTTTATTTATAAAATTTTTATTCTTTTCATTCAAAAAAATTTATTCAGAATTTTAATTTTCAAAAATTTATCATTTAGATGAGATTATATTAAAAAAAAGTAGTAAGCTTAGTAAATTAGAGTACATTTTGTCAAAATAGCGGTGTTCTTATTAAAATTATTTGCCATTAACAAATGATTTTATGAAGCTAAAGCGAAAAAACAAATAAAAACCACAATAATTTTTCCATTATTTATTTATTTTTTATTTATTTATTTTCTGTACCGAGCTAGAGCTCCTTCAGAATAAGTTAAAAAATAAAAAAAAATAAAATAAAAATAAAATAAAATTTAAGTTAATAAAATGAGATAAAAAAAAGAATCAAAATAAAGTAAATAAGCTAAAAAAATGAAAGTTGAAAAGACATAAATAGGAATAGATTGTTTCATATTAAAAAAAATCTTTCCACTTAGTATGAGAATGGTTCTATTATGATGAACATTTAGACCAAATGTACTTAGAACTAAATTATACAGGAGTGATTTTTTCACCAATGATAATAATTTTAAAGCCGTAAATTTGACAGATTAATTAGAAAAGACAGATATATTAATTAATAATTTAATTTCAGGCTCTAGTCCATTAGAAACGTAGTAGAAGTAGTAATAAATGTCTGGGCGGCTTCTGTCTACTGTTACACTTTACACCCCTGAACTTAATAAATAATAAATAATTATAACCACTTGTCCAATCTTGCTTTAAAAACATTTAAGCTTCGTGATTCAACTGTCATCCTTGGTAGCTGATTCCAAGTTTTAGACACTCTATTCATAAAGAAATGATGTCTATTTGAGTTGCTAGTGATCTCTCACTATCTTTTGACTGTGGCCTTACAAATTCAATGTACTTGACGGTGTGTTGTCAAAGAAGGGTCAATTTATTTGTTCTGCTCCGCTGGACAGCTTAAATTGTTGAATTAAATCACCTCTCGTTCTGCGCGTTACTAGATATTTTTGAAGGTTTTCAAAACTTTCAAAAATTAACATCATACCGAGAATACGGTTTGCTTTTGAAACAATTTTTTCTGAGTGTATATTGAATTTCCCATTTGATTTGACGTAAGAACCTTAATTGTATCAAGCTCATGAGCAGAGAATATTTTTTCAAAATTTAAAGATGTTAATTTTCTGAAAAATTATTACTTGGAATTTTTCATTAATACTTTTTCAAAAAAAAATTACATTTAACTAAACAGATTTATGCTTTTGTAAATTAAATAATTTATTTGAAATTTCACTCAAAGATTTTATGAATATTTTTAAAAGATTCATCAATTAATTTGATTAAAATTTTTTTTCAAATATAAAAATTAACAAGAAAAATTAAATTATTTCCAATAAAAAATAAATTTATTGTTTTTGGTTTAAAAAATATCAGTCTATTTTATGACAGCCTAAATTCAGCCTAAATTTTTATGCCTTTTTTGTTTAATAATCATTACGTACGAAGTGTTCAATGAATAATTTAAAAAATAGTTATTGTTTTGAAATTGAAAAAAATGAAAGCCTAGAACACCCGGTATTCCCAGGCGGTCACCCATCCAAGTACTAACCGGGCTCGACGTTGCTTAACTTCGGTGATCGGACGAGAACCGGTGCATTCAACGTGATATGGTCCTAGGCAAACTTCAACTAATTTTTACTCATATTTTAATTGTTTTAATTTTAAAAATAAAAATTTATAATTTCTTAATTAAATATAGAGATGCTGAATCTTGATTTAATATTCTTGAAATTAAATAAAAATATCGTTTTCATTTTATAAAAATTTTATTATAAATAAAAGTTGGTTTGAAATTTTTGAATCACTATTAAAAACAAATAATTTACGAAGTATGTATTTTCTTAAATTGTTTATTTGGTCACTTCAATGAAGAGGGCATCGGTGTTGAGCTAGTCTTTATTAAGACTGTGCTCTGCTGAAGCTGAGTAGTGGCTTTTTAAAAGTAATTAATAAAGAAAAAAAAATTAACTTTTGTTCATTAAAAAAGATAGAGTAAGAATCTTAAAAATAAGGACAGAAGAATTAAAATCTAAAAGGAAAAAGATACATTGAATATTCTCTAATAAAATTTGAGTCTTTGACATCGATATAAATTTGTTGCAAATAAGTTGATGCAATTTTAAAAAATTATTTTACTTTCAAATTTTTTTAATTATCTTTATGATTTTTTTTTTCATTAAATTGCAATTAACATTCAATTCATGTTTTCGTGTTTTCCATTATTTTTGTTTCATTTTTCCTGTCAAATTGAAAAAAAAATCAACAATATACCATTACTAAAACGTTTTAATTTATTTTGCAAAAAATCTAGGTTCAACATAAATTTTTAAACTTTTTATTTAATTTTTTTTATCTTTTATAAATTAAAAAAAATAAAATAATCGAAAAAAAAATAAAGAGCAAAAAAAAATAATGACAAAAAAAGAAATACTAACAATTTAAATGAAAAAAATATTTAACAAAATTCCTCAACCTCTTTTTTTTCAAATTTATCTTAAAACCAAACTCAAGTAAGACACAAAATTAAGGTTGAGTTTGAGTGCAATAGACAAACAGAGGAAAAAAAAACACACAATGATAAGTAATCAAGCTTATCTGTAGCTATACATGACAACTGTTTTTTTTTATCAATTCGGTCAAATGTTTCTGCAAAGTTCCAACTCTATGAACAATTTACAATTATCGCTTAAAACAAGAATACTATTATGACAAAGAGTCTTTTTTCTTTCGAATTGAACCACCACTTTGACTTGACGAACGTTTATGTCCACTGGATGTGGCTTCGCTGGATACATAATCTAAAAAAAAAGATTAACATTTTTTCTTTTTAAAATTTAAAATAATTTTTTTTTAAATAAAAATTTTAAATAAATTTGGTTTAATTTTATGTGTTTGAATTACAAAATGTATCAAATGTTGAAATAACATTGAAAAAGTGCAATGTTTCAAATATTTTTTTCAGTTTCAAATAAAAAATAATTTTAGTGATAATTGACGTTCGTTTGATGCATTTAAACAAAAACTCAATTTATAAAAAATGAAAGGATCATTGTATCACAAACCCAAAGTCAAATTTTTAAAAATAAAAAAAAAGTTTTTAAACGATTAAATGTAAATTTAAATCTTAATGAATTATTTAAAAGTTAACACTAAAAGCTCTAAAAAATACAAATTAATGGATAAAATCAAATAAAAGTTTTGTATAAATCTAATGGATTAAAGTTCATTATTTAGATAAATCTTTTCAAAATTGATTTTAATTGAAAAAAATTTAAAATAAGTTACAAAAAAAAGTATCTGGCAAAAATTTTATCTTCTAATGAATTCAATTCTTTTTATTATTAGGATTTGAGTAAGTTTTCTAAGAATTTGTATACTTTTTATCAACATTTTATGACTGATCCATTGATTTTCTAGCTAAATTCATAGTTTTTAACAGACTTGTTTTTAAGTCTTAAGTTAAGTCAAGTCAATGACTCAAATTTTTTTTGTTTAAAGTCAAAGTTATGTCCGGACTTTTAAATTTTTTTTTGTTTTTTTCCAAAAGGCCAAACAATTTTTTTTTGCTATATATATAGTTATAAAAATTAACATTTAAATTTAAAATTATCGGATGCTACTCTTTTTTTTGTCTTAAACTTTTTTTTATTTTTCTTATTTTTTTTTACATCGCCTACAAGGGTTATTGCTAAAACACGGACCTCCAGTTTTTAAATAAAACACGGACCCATACTTATCTCCACCATTAATACAATGCCATTTATCCCCCACCATTTTTCTAGTGCTAAATTTTATCAGCTTTTACGCAAGACTAAAATCTAAGCTCTAGCACATTTGGTTCGCCCTTCATTTTGATTTTAAATCAATTTTAATAAGGCGATTATGTGAAATCAATTAATTTTACAAAGGATAATTTGATTACTGTCTGTTTTAAAGACCAACAGTTATTTGATCTTGTACGTTTTGGAAGTTTTGAAAAATATTATTCAGTAATTAACTTTGACACTACCTATAATTTGGGTAAAAATATCATACTCTATGCTTTTTTAAAAAAAGATAGATTCAGAATTGTTTAATTAATTTATTTAAAAGGTGATTTTTATGTGTCGTATTTTACTTATCGAAACTTATCACTTAACATTAATGGTACTGATCAGCATCCAATTTTTATGGGTCCATTGATGGTTCATTTGAAAAAAGACTTTGATTGCTACTACTATTTTACTGAACAAGTGAAATATTATAGTGATTTATTATTTAAAAACGAAACATTTTCTGTTCTGGATATAAAACTTATTATTACTAATGATGATGAAGGACTAAATGGAGCTTTAAGAAAGACATTTAACCAATCTGATTTTGTTCTATGCTGCAACCATTTAAAAAAAAACATTATTAATATTGTAAAGGATTTTGAAATAGATGATGTTGATAAAGAGAAAATTTTGTATTTAATTTTTGGATCAACAAGTGAAAGAGAGAAAAGCCTTATTGCAAGCAACAGCAAAATAGAATATATTGAAAAACTTGACTTGATTTCTAAATATTTTGAAACACTCAAAGGAAAATCAAATATGAAAAGTTTTTCAGATTGGTTCCTGGAACATAAAGCCCGAAAGATTTATGATTTTTTTGTGAAACCAAATTTAAAATACAAAGATAAGCTAAATAGGTATTATACGACCAATGATATAGAGGGATTTAACAATTCAATAAAAGAAAGAATCCCAAAATCAAAAAATAATCTGACTGAGATATTCAGCTTTTTTGAAGAGATGGCAAATGGTCAAATAAACTCATCTAAATTAGCAATGATTCAATCTGGTGACCATGAAGTTTCAAAGTTGTACAAAAAATCCGAAGTTAAAGCAAATGTATGGAGTATGTTAGGACAAACGCAACAAGAAAAAAAGTTAGAGAAATTTTTGAAAAAATGACCTGAAATGGAGAAAAAAAACACAGAAAAAAATGTCACTTCAATTTATAAAATAGAAAATTAAAATATTAATATTTAAAAATTAAAAATTAAAAACAAAATAAATCTTTTAAAACTCTCTTTATGTGATTCAGAATTAAATGAAGGACAAACCGAAAAAGCTAGAGCTTAGATTTTAGTCTTGCGTAAAAGCTGATAAAATTTAGTACTAGAAAAATGGTGGGGGATAAATGGCATAGTATTAATGGGGGAGATAAGTATGGGTCCGTAGATTTGAATTAAGATTTTTTGATTTAAAATCAAAATGAAGGGCGAACCAAATGTGCTAGAGCTTAGATTTTTGTCTTGCGTAAAAGCTGATAAAATTTAGTACTAGAAAAATGGTGGGGGATAAATGGCATAGTATTAATGGTGGAGATAAGTATGGGTCCGTGTTTTATTTAAAAACTGGAGGTCCGTGTTTTAGCAATAACCCCTACAAGGCGTTCATTGAATAAATAAATAAATAAATATTTAAATATATGAATATCATGACTAGAAAATTCTTAAATTGTGTTAAAATAATAATTTTCCGAATCTTGATTCCTCAACATTTCGAGATCTCAGACAGGATATTTTCTCCAGCTTTATAAATTAATCAAATAAATTATCCTGTATTTCCATTTATGTACATTAATTGTTCTAGGAAAATTATATTTAATGGACGGTCACAAAAATTTCTACCTGATTCTTAACTACTGTAAAATATTTTTTTTCAGTCATTTATCATTGCTTAACATGGTCGTGAGATTTTTTTGACATTCAATGAATGAGAAGACTATAAAGCTAAAATTGCAAGAAAAGAAATGAAATATGGAAAATCTAAATGCATTAGATAACCATAGAGTATATTAATTTTATGATATAAAGCCTAATCTAGCAAATTAAAATAAAAATTAAATCTAATTTCTTCATATTTTTTTTTTTTAAATAAAAATTTTAAGTCATTGATTTGACTGTAAAAAAAAATTCAAGTTAAGTCATAACTTTGACTTAAATTTTTGTGATATAGACTTAAAACTGTGACTTAAAAACAAGTCTGGTTTTTAATTGAAAAACTTAGTAAAATTGAAAAATCAAAACGAGTGCTTCTTTTGCCAAGTAGTTTATACTTGATTTTGCAATTTTTTCAAAGTCATTTTTTAGTTAATTAATTTAGAATTTAGTTAATTTAGAAAGTTATTCTTATTTTTATGCTGAAAAAAAATATGCTAATATAGCTAAAATTGACCTCGATTTTAGCGGCCAAAAAAAGAGTCACTTTGACTCGTTGGTGCCTCAAGTGTTATAAAAAAAATTGTTTCAAATTTACAAATAAAAATTAAACTTATTCAATTTCACTAAAAAATTTAACTTCAATTATGAAAATTCTTTCAATATTAAAATTAATTTTTTACTTGAAACATGGCACTTTCTTAATGTTATTTCTACAGTAGATACATTTGTCGTTTAAACACAAAAAATTACAGTGGTGATTTCATAGCAGTATTTTACGAAAAATTACGTAAAATACCGTAAATTAACCAAATTTTACCACATTTTACGTAAATTAACGTAAAATCCGAAAAGTGAAAAAGAGGTATTTTACGAAAAATTACGAAAATTTTCAGGTATTTTGGAAAATTTTGGTAAAATTTGGTAAAATCAATACTGCCAATTCAAAATTCAAAATTTTGAAAAAATGTCTTTTTTTTCCAAAATTGAAAATTAAAGAAATTTTTTTTATCACAACTTAAAAAAAACTATTTTTCTAACCAATTTATGAAAAAAAAAACTTTCTTAAATTCTCAATTTTGGAAAAAAAGGCATTTTTTCAAAAATTTTGAATTTTACCAAAATTATCTCAAAATCCTGAAAATTTTCGTAATTTTTCCTAAAATACCTTTAACCTAATAATTTGAAGTTTATGGTCAATTTTTGATGCTCAAAATGATCAAATCAAACTTAAATTATTAAATAAATTGCTGTTTCATAAAAGAAATAATGCAGAGATACATTTTTGGATTTAACATACTATGATAGATAAAAAGATGAACTCTGCAAAATCAAAATTCACATTGCAGAGTTCACATCATCAAAATGATGCTATTTTAAGTGGACACTTTTTTGCACTTTTTTGCAGATTTTACCTTTTGGATTTAACAAAGTATGTTAAAACCAAAAATTTACCTCTGCACTAATTCTATTACAAAATTAAAATTTATTTAATTTTTTCATTTTGATTTGATCATTTTGAGCATCAGAAATTGATCATAAACAGACTTGTTTTTAAGTCACAGTTTTAAGTCTAAGTCACAAAAATTTAAGTCAAAGTTATGACTTGACTTAAAAAAAAAAAATTTTAAGTCATTGACTTGACTTAAAAAAAAAAAAATTTTTAAGTCATTGACTTGACTTAAAAAAAAAAAAAATTTTTAAGTCATTGACTTGACTTAAAAAAAAAAAAAAATTTTAAGTTATTGACTTGACATAAAAAAAAAAAAAAAAATTTTTAAAACATTGACTTTACTTAAAAAAAAAAAAAAAAATTTTAAGTCATTGACTTGACTTAAAAAAAAAAAAAAAAATTTAAGTTATTGACTTGACATAAAAAAAAAAAAATTTTTAAGTCATTGACTTGACTTAAAAAAAAAAAAAAAAATTTTTAAATCATTGACTTGACTTAAAAAAAAAAAAAAAAATTTAAGTTATTGACTTGACATAAAAAAAAAAAAAAAAAAATTTTAAATCATTGACTTGACATAAAAAAAAAAAAAAAATTTTAAGTTATTGACTTGACTTAAAAAAAAAAAAATAAGTCAAGTCAATGATTTGACTTGACTTAAGACTTGTGACTTAAAAACAACTCTGATCATAAACTTCAACTTGCCGTAAAATTTGGTTAATTCACGGTATTTTACGCAATTTTTCGTAAAATAGTGTTATCAAAACACCACTGTAAACCATTTTTTTTTAATTCTTATTTTTTTAGGAAATTTTTTTTGCACTGAATAAATTACCTTGTTGCAGCCATCTGACTTGGGTAGCGGGACCGTAGCCTTTTTCATTTTTGGCCGCAATGCGGAACAAAATGGCTGGTTTGGCGCTCAGGTCCACATAAGCTTTGGTCAACACTTCGCCACTGACCACACAACTTGGCTCTGAACCGCAATAAATTTGCGTAAAACACAAATCATGATTGGTGTTGGAAGGCGAGGCAGTGTTGCTTTTGGCCTTGGTCTGCAAATAAACTGAGTATTCGGTAATGCTGCTGCCTAGTTCCTGGTCCTCTGGCGGCTCCCAAAATATCTGCGCAGCCTGTCCCATCTTTGTTATCTTTATGTTTGACGGAGCGCCCGGAAAGCCGGGCTGACATGTGAAAAACGCGGCCTGCTCGCTCCACGGCCCCCTCCCGCACGAGTTGATGCCCGCCACCCGAAATTTGTAGGCAGTGTTCGCCTCTAGTTTGCGCTTCATGAAATTATTTTCACCCATGCTAAAATTATTCTTTTCAAATTGATCCATTAGAAATTGTGACGTGCTATTGACAAAATAGTCAGTGACCAAACATGTCAACTCTTTGGTTATGCACACATCGTGCCATTGGCTCTGGTCGCCAGGACTAAGCAAATTTTGTGTGGGACTACTTTTGATGATGTTGGATATGAGATTTGTTTGGTTGTCCGAGATTTGGTCATTGGTGCCATCTAGCTGGTCGCTGGGGTTCAACTTTTTGGCATCTTGTATCTGTATTGAGTTGACCGTGCTGCTCACTTGGCGACTGATGTCGCTCAGATTTACACTCTTTATTGTCGGTATGTTAAAGTTGGAAAAGTTGGCGCTACCATGTGTCATCGATGTGCTCACTGAATTGTTATTGTGAATTATTTGAAATGTTTGATTTGGTTTGTTTGTGGTGACAAAATTGTTGTTTTTGATTATGACAGATGGCTTGTTGGTCATTGATGAGGACGATGTTATCAAGTTGGGTTTGATTATGGTCGAGTTTAGACCAGTGTTTAAGTTGGATCTGTTCATGCCGCTCTGACTCATGTTTATCAGCTGAGGGATTTTGTTTGTTTGAGTCGAGACTAGTTTGACCACTGTGGGATTCGCGTTCGTTTTAATCTTGAATATTGGATTTAGAAAAATTTATTTATTAATTTTAATTTATTAAATTTTTATTTTTTTTAAAATTTTATTTAAAAAAATTTGATTGGGATTGTTAGTGTTGAGATAAAATATTTTTTAGTCCAAACAGAATTTAAATTAATGATCATTTGAACTTGATTAACAATTAAATTTATAAAATTTAAATTTGACTAGATTTTAAAGTATGATTTTGAGTTTGATTGAAAATTAATTTGAATTAAATTTTTATTTTTTTTAATTTTGTTAAAATTTTATTTTGATTTAATTTTACTAAAATTATATTTTTAATTTTATTAAAATTTTATATTTTTTTAATTTTATTTAAAAAATTTGATTGGGATTGTTAGTGTTGAGATAAAATATTTTTTAGTCCAAACAGAATTTAAATTAATGATCATTTGAACTTGATTAAAAATTGGGAATATTTTTTTTGATCTACATAAAAATTTTTTCGATTGATAAATTTTTTTGATTAACATAAAAAATATTTATGATAACCCAAAATAATGTTTTTATATCTTAAAAAATTTCATTGTATTCTATTTAATAAATTAAATGATTTGTTAAAAAAATAAAATTTTTATTATCTATTGAAATTTTGAAAAAAATAAAAAATTTCAAAAATTTCAAAATTAAATTTAAAAATTTCAAATTTCAAAAAATTTCAAATTCAATAAAAAATTTCAAAATTAAAATTTAGACTATTTAAATTAAAATTAAAAATTTCAAAAAATTCAAAATTTGACTAGATTTTAAAACATGATTTTTGAGTTTGATTTAAAATTAATTTGAATTAAAAATTTTCTTTTGGTTCAAACAAAAAAAATTTAAATTTAAATGAATTACTGTCTTTTTTAGGATTATTTTATGGTTGTGATTATTAAACAATATTTCAAAGAAGATATTTATCAAATTAAGATTTTAAATAAATTATTAAAATTCGGTTATTTTATTTTATGCATAAATATTAAGAGATTGTTAAGAATAATAAAAGAATAAGAAGAATAAATTATGTAAATGATAGTATCAGTATGAGGCTTCCTAACCCATTTATTGAGTGTATTATGAAATTTTTACGCAAGTCTTTGGTTTTAAAATGCTTAATTTTGTATAAATTTTTAATATTAAAACACTATTTTCAAAATATTTTGAAAATTGTAGTATATATCATAAATAAGTACAAAGTTAATGTTAATTATTTTTTAATTTCTTAGTACCATTTTATTATCTTTATTTTTTTTTTCTATTAAAATAATAGTTTGGGAAAGACCTCGGGAAGTTTGGAATGGTCGCTAACCTCCCTTTCAGTCGTCGTGATAAATAGATTTTGATAAAATGAAAAAACAAAATTTTTGAAAAACAGAATCTAACAAATGTTCGACAAAATTATTAAGTACCATTTTATTTTCGAATCCAAAAAACCCAAACTGCAATAATCATTACTTTTTGAATCACTTCACGATAAAATCTTGCTTTGAAATAATCTTAATTCAAAAATAATCACAAAAAAAATAATCCTAAAATGACATTGTGTCATATAAATATCTCATTACTTCTTTAGTCTTGTACTAAAAAAATACTTTAACTATACTGAACAATTTCTGATGATATAAATAAGACAACAAATAAAACATAAACATAAATAGATTATTGTTTTGATTTAAAAAAAAAATAGAATAAAATTTTTATGTTAGGTGAATAAGATGCAACAAAGTATGCTGTACTGTATTGCAGTATTTTTTCTAATTTTTTTTTTTTACTTTCATTTTTATTTATCAAAAAATTAACAATTTTTTGTCTAATGTGTTTTCCAAATTCACAAATAATTAATAGATTTAGTTAGAAATACATAGGCAACTTGAAATAAAAATGCAAAATAAAGTTCTATTGTAAATTAAAATATTGAAAAGCAAAAAAAAAAATTTAATTAAAATTATTATTTATGTAATATTAATTATGAAAGAATTAAAAAAAGTATTTAGTAGGTAAAAGGTATTTTTTTGATCTCCGGAAATCGATATTAAATCTTTTCAAATTATTTGCACCTTACTTCTAACCTTCCTTTATAAATTTGCATGTGTCTAATTTAAGATCTTTTCTTAAGATTGTTTTTTCTTTGTATTATTTCAATTGATTTTACTTCAATTTTTTTATTACGTTATTTTTAAATTTTGAACAATACTTTTTAGTCCAAATATTTTCAATAATTTATCAATAAGATTTTTTCTATACAATCAATCTTTGGTTGAATCTTTTTTTATCAATCTGATTGAGCTTTAGATATGCGCCCAAAAACAAAAAAATATAGAAAAAAATCACTCTTTATTTAATATTATCATTAATCTGATCTATTTTTAAACATTATTTAATTTTTTTTATTATTTTTAATAGTTACTTATTATAATAATTAATTTAATTTTAATTTAACTAATTAAATTGAATTAAGATATCAAATTGATATTATTTAATCCAGCAATACGACTAGCTATATTCATCATTAAAAGTAGGATTTTGTCAAGTTTTTCAATATAGAACTTTGACATTTTAGAATCCAGAAAAATTATAACTGAACCAACTAAAGTGGTTATTTAATTTTGAGTAAAGTTTAAAATTTAAAGATGACATTGGGGATTCGAACTCAAGCTCCTTTTTATTTAAAAAAAAGATAAAAAAAAAATACTGTCACAAACAGAGTTGTTTAAAGTTCACAAGTCTTAAATTAAGTCCAAGTCCGTAATTTAAAAAAAAAAAATTGAAAGCCTGGATTTGGACTTGACTTAAGACTGGTGACTTTTACACCACTTCGGTCACAATACTTAGCTTTACCTTAGTATATCGAAAATTATTAAATGTGAAAATTTTTGCATAAATCAAATTAATTTTGTAATCGGATTTATTATAATAATTAAAGTCCATTTTTTTAATTTTTTTAAAAGATTATTTAATTGTCAAGAGGCTTTAAAATTAATAATAATAATGATAGTTTGTCAATATAGAACTTTTGATAAATTAAAATAAAGTAAAAAAAAAATAAAAGAAAAAATACTGCAACATAGTACAGCATACTTTGTTGCATCTTATTCACCTAAAATAAAATTTTCATTCTATTTTTTTTTTAATCAAACAATAATCTATTTATGTTTTATTTATTGCCTTATTTTTTACCTAGAAAAATTATTTAGGTAAACAAGGTGCAACTAAGTACGTTGCAGTATTTTTAATCTAATTTTTTAAATTAACTTTAATTTTAATCTAACAAAATATGAAGAATTTTTGTTCAATTTGTAATTAAATCCAGAAAAACATTCTTTAATTAATTAGAAAAGAATAAATATTTAGTTTTTTCTACTTTTTCGAACCCTGACAATTTCGGCAATGTGATATTTTAATACAAAATTTTCAGTGCAAGAAGTAAAAACGCTTTACTTTATTTTTTAATTTTGCTAAAATTGTTTTCACAAAGAGTAAAATATTGTACAAATTTGGTGTGAATTTTACAAAAGTTGGAATTAGATTGTGCAAATTTGTACAATTTTGTACTCTTTATAGAACCATTTTAGCAAAATTAATTGCTGACAATCCTTTTATTAATTACAAAAAAAAAGTTTTTTTAAACCTTTTGGCCTATGATGCTAAGGAAAAAATAAATTATCAAAAAAAAAATTTTTTTTATTTTTTGAACCATGACAATTTCCAACCAAATCTTTTAATTAATTACAAGTAAAATTATAAATTTAAGTGGCTTATGATGCAAAGTAAATAACAAATTATAAAAAAAAAATTTATTTTTCGAACCTTGACCATTTTCAATCAAATCCTTTTATAATAACAAAAAAAAATTTTTAAACCTTTTTTAAATGGCCTATGAGGCTAAGTAAATAATAAATAATAATGATAATTTTTTTTTGAACCTTGAAAACTTCAAACCAGAATTTAATTTATTCCAATTTTTTTTTAACTTTATTTAAGTCGCCTATAATGCTCAGTAAATAATAAATTATTAAAAAAATTTTTTTTTTTATTTTTCGAACCTTGGCAACTTCAAACCAAAATTTAATTAATTACAATTATTTTTTAAACCTTTTTTAAATGGCCTATGATGCTCAGTAAATAATAAATAATAATGATAATTTTTTTTTGAACCTTGACAACTTCAAACCAAAATTTAATTAATTAAAATTATTTTTTAACTTTATTTAAGTCTTGTATGATGCTCAGTAAATAATAAATTATTTAAAAAATAATTTATTTTTCGAACCTTGACCATTTTCAATCAAATCAATTTATTAATTACAAAAAAAAAGTTTTTTTTAAACCTTTTTTAAATGGCCTATGATGCTAAGTAAATAATAAATTATCAAAAAAAAAATTTTTTTTATATTTTGAACCATGACAATTTCCAACCAAATTCCTTAATTAATTACAAAAAAAAAACCAAAAAAAAAAAAACTCACTTTATTTAATTGAGAAAATGGCGCCTGATTCTTGAGCAAAGTAATAATCTGCGGAGGACCACTACTCTTACTACTCGGTTGATTAGTTGACATCAAACCACCAGACTGATTACTATTATTCACACTTGTTCCACTGTTCGACGCACTCACACCACTATTAACACCAGCCGACAAAACACTGGTGGCAGAGGTGAGCGCCTTGGGCAAATTAATCACTTGCTTGATTCCAGCGGCGGAACAGCCCGCTTGCGCCTGTTGCACAATCGGCGGCGTACACACAGCCACACTTTGTGTCTGCGTCGGACTGGCCGCCACCGGTTCCAGTTCCACTTTGGACACGGGCGACCCACTTCCACTGACTGGCGATCCGGCCTCCATTTTAAAATTCAAATTGTGTCCATTAGCGGCCGCCAACTGAAACATCGAACTCTCACTCGCCGTATTCAACTGATTAATACATCCGATGGCATTGAGCACCGGTATTTGGCTGAGATCGGTCGAGCTATCTTTTTCCTTGACCTTTTCGTCACTTTCCCGCTTCAAAGGCTCACGGCCATTGTTCAAACTGATGAGTATATTAGACTGAGTGTCGCCGAGCGGCTGCACAGTGATGTTATTAAGCGCTTGATTCAACTCGGGTATTTGAAGAAGAGAAGCGGGCAACAGGGTGGTCAGCCCGTTGGAGACCTGGACGGGCAGCAAAGTGGGCCCGTTGACCGGCACCGGGTTCAACATGTTCATCATGGCGCCGTTCATGTCGCTCTTGGCCACATTTTTCAAATAACCGTCCACTTTTTGCACCTGCAGAATGTAAGCGTCCGCAGTGGCACATCCGTTCCAGCTAAGCTCGAGCGAGTTCACGGTCGGCTTGAGCAGCTGTACTTTACTTGGCGGCGCAGGCGCCTCCGTCTCCAAATACCACAGGTCCTTGCAGCACACTTGATTATTCCAGGCCTTGCGATAGCCGTCCCGGCCCGACCACACATACAACCGGTTGTTTATTTGAACGGCCGAGTGACCGGCGCGCGCTCTCGGCGTACTCTCCTCAAAATGATCCACGGCCACACTCTCCCACGTCATCGTGTCCACATTGAACGCGGCCAACGTGTTCGAACACTTCCACTCCTTTTCAAAACTTTGACACACAGACGCCTTCACATTGCTGTCGTGTTCGAGCACGAACGGCACCCAGCCGCCGAATACGAACATGCGATTTTTGATTACGGTGGCCGAGTGAAGACTGCGCGGCAAAGGAGCGGCGCCGGCCACGCTCGGCTTGAGCCAAGTGGCCGTGTCGACGGTGAACAGCCAGAGGTCGCCGAGCCGGCTGCCGCACATGCCGCCGTAGATGAGGAGGCGCGGGTTGGCGTCCGCCGCGTCCTTGTAGGCGACGCACGTGTGGGACTCGCGCGCCGGCGGATTTTTGCCGTAGGTCTGCGGCACCGACCATTCGTAGCGGCCGAGACGCACGTCCAACACGTAAAAGTCGTTCAAGTACTTGGGCACGTTTTCGCGCGGCTCTTTGCTCTCGTTTTCGAGGCCGCCGAACAAGTAGACCCTGTCGTCGAGCAGCGTGAACGAGTGGCCGAGGCGGGCGGACGGGTAGATGGGCGACGACTTCATTTCGTCGTCGGACACTCGGCGCCACTCCCAGTTCGACAGACGCAGCTCGAACAGGTCGTTCGAGTACTTGCCGTACTCGACCATGCCGCCGAAGGTGATGAGACGCGTGCGGTCCGAGACGAGGCCGTAGGCGGCGCAGCCCGGCGGCACCTCGCCCTTCACCTCCGGCACGAACCATTGGTTCGTTGCGGTGTTGAATACGTGGAGTTCGTCGACGATGCCTTCGTTGCCGCCGCCGAACACGATCATGAGGTCGTTGTGGGCGACGGCGCGGTGGCCGTGACGCGGCCTGGGACTCGCGCCAACGCTTGTTGTTACTTTTTTCCATTTTAGAGTGTTGCAAAGCGACATTTTTTTTTGTTCGACGACACCACGATTTTAAAATATCATCGCCTGGGTTGTCAGTAAGGACAGTGAACGCGGTCGGTGGTGATTTTTTTTTTTTTTTTTTCGAAGAAGAAGAATTTTGATTGTTGTTCGAACAAATTAAAATTTACAATCGAGAGAGAATAATTTGTGAATTATTTATTCGCCGCAATATTTTATGCTTTAATTATATTGACGCTCGTTTAATACACAGCTTTGTGTGTGCACTGGGATTGTGTACATGCATAGTCGTGTGGAAGGAGATTTTTAATTTTGCTGGTGGTTGTACATGAATGGGATTTTGTTTTGTTTAGAGATGTTTTGAATGCGGGTATTAGTTTTTTTTTTGGTTGAGGTTTTGTTAAGTTTGTTTTGTGAAGTGAAGTTGTAATGTTTTAGTGTGCAAATATAACTTAACATTTTACCAGAGATCACAGTGATTCAGCCAAGTTGGATCATGTCCAGAATGTGATCATTTTGATCACCAAAATATTAAGTGAACTCTTTTGCACCGGGGACGATTGGGGTAAATTTTATTTGATGTAAAAAACAACATAAATATAAAGTGGATTGTCTGATTTTGTCGATGCTAAAATAACTTTACATATATATTAAATATTTTAAAGCTTATAATTGATTTATTTGAATGAATTAAAAAATTACATTATATTATTACATTACATATATAGTTGTTTTGTTGTTGAAGAGAGGTTATTTGCCAATGTGCCAGCTGTTTGACAAACTATCAAAATAAATTTAGATTTAAAAACTAAAAATCAATTAGTAACAATAAAAATTTAATATCAAATATTAAACAATTCTCTTTTTTATTATGAATTTTTGGCATCAAACTTTACAATTAATTATAAATTTTTTTAATGTTATTTATTTATTTTATTGAAGAAAAGTTAAAAAAAGTCATGTGTAAATCTGACAATTAAATTGACAGTTAATTTTCTAATTTGAATTTGAGCAGATAAAAAGAAACCGCACAAATTATATGCTTTTTTAATATATTTGTTTATTAATTTTTAATGGTTTTTCCTTTAAATCCTGATACGTTCCACTTGATCCGGAATTTAGACACCTAAAATACTGTTTTGTTCACGGATTTTTAGCATCATTTAAAATCCGAATCGGATCTTTTAAATGTACTAAAATACGGATGCGGATTTTTTAAATTAAAAAAGAAATTAAAAATAATAGATGATTTTACATTTTTTAAAACTATATTAAATTTTGATCTATTTTCCCAGTTATTTAGCAATGAAAAAAATTGGAGGCTTTAAAAATTTTGAATAAATTAAAATTTGAATGTGAGAAGATTAAAAGAATCCGCACAAATTATACGCTAAAAAACTTGTAACTTGTTGCTCATGTTTTTTTAATCTTTTAAAAATGATTTATCTTTTTTTAAGACTATATTAAGCTTTAATTTATTTTCCCAGTCATTTAGCAAAAAAAAAATTTGGGGCTTAAAATATTTTGAATAAATCAAAATTTTAGATTGTCAAATCAAATCAATCTAACTCAACATTACTATAAAAAGTTATGAAGAACTCTTAGATCAAACAATTTATTTTTAAAAATAAAAAAATAAATAATTTTAATTGATTTAAAGCTTAATAATAAAATCATACATAAACAATAATAATAAATTTAATTATTCAGTGCTAGCAAAAATATTAACAAAAGAAATTGAGATTAAATAAAAAATGTATTTGAATCAATTAAATTCAAGTCAAAAAAGAATGATTTTTAATTAACTATTTTCTTTTTTCAAATATAAAACAAAAAAAAACAATATTCGAGTATCAATCGAAAGGATAGATAAATTTTATTGAATAAAAATCTTTTTTAACTTTTAACAAAATCTAAATCTAAAATATCTAGGATAATTATTGTAAAAGATAAATTAAAAACTGATATAATTCATAGGAGCTAACAAAAAAATTGAGTTATTTTTTAATAACTCCCGATTTGATTAAACTCTCGGCCATATCTATTACAGTCTTTTCATAGTCAGTTGCTGACACGCCGAGCACTTTTGTCATCCGGGTAGTATCTGATCTATTGTTTGGATTTTCACCTTTTTCGAATTCAGTGATAAATTTATATCCCTGATTGGCATATTTCTTCTTGAGAATTTCGAAAACTTCTTTATTAGAACCCCATTTTGTTTCAATGATGTGTCTGTGACCGGCAGCTTGAGGCAAAAAAGCTGCTTTCAAATGAGCCAAAGCCACGTCTCTAACATCACAATGGCCAATGTAAAATTCATTATCCTTTTCCTTTTTACCCATCATTAAATCAGAAATAAACTTTTCTGATGTTCCAAGAGAAGTGGAATCTCCTAGTGATGGACCAAAAACAAAACATGGATTAATGACAGCCAATTCGAAGCATTTTTCGCATTTCTTTTTTTTCTCTGCTACAAAATCCCAAGCAAATTTTTCGGCTAGAATTTTTGATTTTACATATGGTGGCGATGTTTCAGGATCATTCCAGTCTTTTTCTGTAAAAACTTTATTTTTGCTTGCAAAATTGTAAACTGAAGCACAACTTGAAGTTAATACCACACGGCTTACTTTGGCTGCATGTGCTGCGCTAAGCACATTTTTAGTGCCATCAATGGCTGGCTTAAATAAGTTGTTTTCTGGATCTTCGGGAGTTTCGGCTGGAAATGGACTTGCCAAATGCAAAACAATGCTAAAATTATTTTTAATTTACTTCTTATTAATTGAGTAAAAAAAAAAGTAATTACTCGACTCCTTTGCATGCTTGGGTCCAAGTGTCGGCTTTAAGCAAATCAGCCGATACAATCTCAATCGGATGCTTGCTTCCCTTTGCAGCTCTTTTGACTATTTCAACTTTTTTTTCATCTTTTGAATTTCGCACTGTGGCTCTTACACGATGTGGTAGTTTGGCCAATTGTTCAATTACATTAAGAGCTATGAAACCACTTGCTCCTGTGACTAAAATTAATTTTTCCTTATTGTTCATTTTTATTTTTCTAATTTCTTGAAAATCCTTTTAAATATTTCAACTATTTATACCTAGTTTTTGTCAACTCATTATTGAGTCTGTGTTACATTTAATGTTTTAGAACACAATATGATCGTGCAATTTTTTTCAAATTTAAAATTTATTCGATTATTCACTAAGTCAACAAATTCTTTTTTATTTTACAATGATTTTGCATTTTTTTTAATAATTTTTTGTTTTAAAAGGAGCAAATTTTGATTTTTAATTAATGCACTTATTAAAATTATTTAAAGTTTGACGTAAACAATTTTTTTAAGCTTCAATATTTTTTCTTTTATTCCTAATCATTATCAAAATGAACAAATTTAAAAAAAAAACAAAATATAATTTTTTTTAAATAGAGATTGGTACATTGTCCAATCAATTTATTTTTTAACTTAAATTTCAAAGTTGAAAATTAATTAGTATCGCTTAGTTTTTATCAAAGCTTTTAATTTTTTCAAAAATTTTAATTATTTTACCAATTTTTAAAAGTCGAATTTAATCACCTAAAACCAATAAAATTTTAAATTTTTGAGTTATTAATTGATTTTAATATAAAATAATTTTAAAGAATCTATTTTATTGATTATGAAAAAGTTACATCACAAATTTAATCTAAATAAATTTTTGTATAATTACATTATCAGAAGAAATTAGATTATAATTAAGTTTCAAGATACAATAATTTCTAAATGCAGTTTGAGTTGATTTTCATTCCAGCATGTTAAACGGTTTTTTAGCTTATTTTTCCTCAATAAGTCATGGCAATAAACAGGCTTAAAAGACGCGCTCAATGGTATTTAAAACTGTGTTTTTATCGAGAATAGAACTTTTAAGAAATAAAATAATCATCATTTAAAAAAGGATTAAAATTTATTTTAACAAGGAAGAATTAGAAATTTCTTTTTTAAAATATTTAATTAAGTAAATTTAAATCAAAATCAAAATAAAGAATTTTATTTTTTTATTCATTATTTTTGATGCTAATAAGAAAAAAAAAGGTTTCCTTTAAAAACTTTTGAATGAAGTCTAATTTGAGAATAAAATCATTTTTGAGTCATAAACAACCTAGGACTCATGCACTGTTGATCATGTGTAAATTTTTTACTAGTTACTTTTTGTCTACTGAATATTAAAATTTTCTATTTTTCGTATTAAATATTGGAATCATAGAAAATTTGTGTTTCTGTGAGTGTTAATTTTATCATTATATTGTTTTTATCAAACAAAAAACTAATTTATACTAATAAAAAAACTCGTGCAGAGAAAAGAATCCTGTTTGTGTGGAATAGATTTTTCATTGTGAGCAGTAAATAGATTTTTTGTTTTTAGATTCAATGGCTCTTTGTTCTCTTTAATTTCACGTAATTTATCTGAGATCATATTTAAGACTAAAATAGAATTCTTTGTATCTTAAAAAGAATGGTTATGTCAGAAATTTATTATTTTATTCAATATTTTATTAAAATTTATTATTGGTATATTAATTATTAGATAATATGAACTTTATTTGAAAAGAAAAATAAAATTTAATTTTATAATTTGAAACATCATTGTGAATAAAAATATAGAGAAAATCGAATAAGTGCTTGTTGGCTTAGTAAATAATCGGATATTTACAAGAAAAGAAGTTTTAATTTAGAAAAATATTGCACAATCATATTTAGTTTTAGAACCTCTAAAGGTTTTGGAGCTTTTCAAAAGCTCCAAAACCTTTAGATATTTACATTTGATAATGCATGTGATAATTAAAATGACAAATGAAAAACAAGATAAATTTTATAAAGTATAATATGTAAAAATATAGATGAATATTCAAAGATTTTATTAAGTATAAATTTAGACCATTTTTGGCTTCATTTTAAACTACAAAAAATTAAATTTGATTAAAAATAAGTCAAACAAAAATGGTTCAATACAAACTTTACTATTTTAATGCTAGAGGAAGAGCAGAATTTATCAGATTCATCTTTGCTGCAGCGGGACAAGAATATGAAGAAATTGGTTTTGAAAAAGAACAATGGCCAGAATATAAAGCCAAATCTCCTTTAGGCCAGGCTCCTTTTTTAGAAGTTGTTGAAAATGGCCAGGCTTTTCAACTAGGGCAATCATTAACAATAGCTAGGTATCTTGCTCGAAAATTCGATTTGGCTGGTAAAAGTGCTGAAGAACAAGCCGAAGCTGAGATGTACGCCGACCAAGTTTTTGATTTATTGAATGAAATGGTTAAAATTCATTTTGAAAAAGACAAAATACGAAAAATTGAAGCAGCCAGCAAACTTTTTCCTGAATCTATACCAAATTCTTTAAAAGTTTTTGAGAATCAAATTGCTAAAAATGGCTCAGGATATTTGGTTGCCAGTGGATTAACTTGGGCTGATTTATTCTTGGTTGATTTCCTTCTTGGCTTCGCGAAAAGAAGGACACTTTTCTCTCTAATGCTCCAGCAGTAAAATCATTGTATGGAAAAGTACTTATAAATTCCAAAGTTTCTAAATGGATCACCAAAAGACCTAAAACCGAGAAGTATTTATACCAAAAACCGCAAAATTTTGAATAAAACTGTTTTAAAAAGTCGTATTTATAACATTTTTGGAAAAATTTTAAATTAATTTAAAAGTCACTAAAAACTTACTTAAAATCTTAAATTCTTTGCAATTTGTTTTTTGAATGAACAAAATAAAATACGTAAACAAAAGGCAACTTGAAGTTCATTTATTTATTTATTTATTTAAAATATAGTTCGGCAAAGCCTTGGCCGGTTGGAATGGAAGCTTAGTCCTTCCTTTCAGCCACAAGAAAAACATTTTTGAAACTAAATAATTTTAACCAAAATGTTAAATTAGATTAAAGTTAAATTTTAAATTTTTCAGTGAATGTGTTAAAAAATAGAAAAACGACTTGAATAAATAAACATAAAGTTTTTGAGAATCTCATTATGAGAAAAATTTAAGTAAAAAATAAAAAAATAAACTTGAAGTTCATGATTATGATCAAATGATCAAAATTTAATTGATTAAAATCTTAATAAAAATGATCAAATTAGCTGTTTTATATATTTTTTTAATTAAGCATAAGATGTTTATTATTTTGATTTAAAAAAAAACAAAACTTTTTTATTCTAATTGATATTTAATTGATTTGTCTAAAATAATTATTTGAAAATTTTTAGGAAAAATTTGAAATCCACCATAAGGTACCCAAATTATGGCTTTAATTGGTATTTCAATACTAATTAAAATGTATTACGGCAAAAAAATTTCAAAATATTGATCAAGATTTTAATTTTCTTTAGATGAAATTTCTTATAATTTATCCAATTATACATTAAACAAATTATGTTTAATAAAGTTTATTCATTTATTATTAAAAATTGAAAACAAAGGCGCTACCCGTGTATGTGAACTGAAAAATTACGTGATCTGAAAGATCACAAGTTGTGATCTATTTTGAGATTCAGTTCACCAATTTTTTTTCAGAAAAAAATTTGTGAACTAAATAATGCTTGAATTTTTTTTTGTTTTTTCTAAAATTTTTGCTTTATTATATTTCACTTTTGAATAATTGACTCAAAAAAATCTGAAATATAAAATTAATCTTTTAATTAACACAAATGGATAATGAAAATTACTGGATTACACGTCTTCAGTTGTTAGGTATTCTTAATAATAACAATCAATGTACAGTGGGTATTTCACAAACGACATGCCCCCTAAGGTCGCGACCTAAAACCGAACCAAAAGCGGCGCCGTACCGAACCAAAAGCGGCGCCGTACCGAACCAAAAGCGGCGCCGTACCGAACCAGAAGCGGCCCCGTACCGTACCAAAAGAACAGTACTAACCGAACCAAACGAACCGTACCACCGAACCGAACCGTACCACCGAACCGAACCGTACCACCGAACCGTACCACCGAACCGTACCACCGAACTGAACCGTACCACCGAACCGAACCGTACCACCGAACCGAACCGTACCACCGAACCGAACCGTACCACCGAACCGAACCGTACCACCCAACCGAACCGAACCACTGAACCTTACCGAAAAGTACCACCAAACCGAACCGTACCACCGAACCGGACCACCGAACCGTACCACCGAACCGTACCACCCAACCGAACCGTACCACCAAACCGAACCGTACCGCCGACCGAACCGAACCACCGATCCCAACCGAACTGTACCACTTATTTTTTAATTTTTATTTTTTAAATTTTAAATTTTTTTAGTAAAAAGAGAAAACATTTTAAAATTTTGTTAATTTTGTTTTTTAAATAAAATTTTTTTGAACTTTAATTTAATGTTAAATTTTTTTTTACTTTTTTAAAAATTTTCTTTTAAAAGAAAATTTTTATTTTAGAATATTTTAGAAAAAAGTAAAAAAAAAATTTAACATTAAATTAAAGTTCAAAAAAATTTTATTTAAAAAACAAAATTAACAAAATTTTAAAATGTTTTCTCTTTTTACTAAAAAAATTTAAAATTTAAAAAATAAAAATTAAAAAATAAGTCGTACAGTTCGGTAAGGTTCGGTGGTTCGGTTCGGTTCGGTGGTTCGGTTCGGTTCGGTGGTACGGTTCGGTTCGGTTCGTTGGTTCGGTTCGGTAGTACGGTTCGGTGGTACGGTTCGTTTGGTTCGGTTAGTACTGTTCTTTTGGTACGGTTCGTTTGGTTCGGTTAGTACTGTTCTTTTGGTACGGTACGGGGCCGCTTTTGGTTCGGTACGGCGCCGCTTTTGGTTCGGTACGGCGCCGCTTTTGGTTCGGTTTTAGGTCGCGACCTTAGGGGGCATGTCGTTTGTGAAATACCCACTGTATATGTGGATCAAAAATGGTGATATTTGAACGTAAACGTAACAAACATGGTAAAAAAAATCATATGATACACTAGTATCTTCGAAAGAAGCTGACATTATTTTTGATTTATTGTAAAACTTGGAAAAAAGTCAAGTCAAAGAATTTATATGTCAAGATTGTAAAACAAACGGTGCTTTAAAAAGTTTTGAGACCGAATGGGGTTTGAAAGTACATACAAGCAAAATGCATAAAAGGAAAAAAAAATAATTTGATTTAATTGACTTTATTGATTAATTTAATTGACATTTATTTTAATTAACTTAATTGATTTATTTGAATTTTTTTTGGGATATAAATAGATCACGAAATTTGATTTAATTTTATATTTCTGAGAATTTGTGATCTGAAAATTTTTAGATATTTCAGTTCACAAACTTTGTGTACTTCAGTTCACATACACGGGTAGCGCCAAAACAAATACATTTTTATTTAAATAAAAAAAAATTAGATTTTTGCTAATTTTTGTTAATTTTTCGATTTAAAATAAAAAACAAAAATAAAAGCTTTGTGTGACTATAAAAATATTAAGGTTCTACCTAGGGTAGTCAAACCTTTCGGACAAAGTCACTTCCGATAAGTCATATCCTAAAATTTTAACTAATTTAAATAACAAATTTGTAATAAAAAATTGCTAAATAGCTGAACAAGACTGCTTCAGTATTTTTAAATTTTATAATAATTAAAGCAAATATTTTCCATAATTTTTTATGAATTTAAAACTTTTCTTTGTAATGAATGTTTAGTATTGTTTAAATAATAAAATGAAAAAGTTATAAGTTCATATGTTTTAAATTAAATTTAATGCTTCTCTATTAAAAATGTATTACTTCACAGGCAACTATATTTAATCTAGCAGCTCTTTTAATATTATATATCATCTGTAGTTTTGAGAAAAAAAATTCAAATAGTAGGACTTATCCTGGTTGAGAGTATAAATGATTTTACGGAAAATCTTCGTAAAAATAGTCCTAAAAGCCTTTAAAAAATTTTTTATCTGGTTCCAAAACATTTATTATGGATTTAGATTTGAAGATCTTGATGAAGATCGAATCTTTGATTATTTTCATTTAAAATTAAATTTATTTATGATTTTTCAATTTTCGAATTATTTTTCGACGAGTTATTTAAAGGTCTGTTTGAGTCACTTATTTTAGTTTCATCAACAGATTAGTAAAAAAATTTTTTTTAAACTTAAGGCACCATATCAACCTTTTTAATTTTTATCTACTTCACTCAAATTCGAAGATTTTCTTAGTCATATGTATCTAAATACAATGAAAATTAAAATAATATTTTGAATGGATATTCCTTTCATAAATTAAAGAACATTAATTATAAAAAACAAAATATAAAAAACATTCATTCTTCTTGTATTTCAAGAAAGTTTTTTTTTTTAATTTATTTTTCTGTCATCAGCTTTTTTCATAGGACCCTCAAGACTAGAGGCTTTAATTATAAATTTTTATTTATTCAATTTTTTCTCTTTAATTTTATTGATAAAAAGCCAAAAAAGACAAACTTCGATTTATTTTATAATGCTGGATGTATTCTTATTTTAAATTTTATAATCTGATTGATATTTTGGCTTTGTAAAAGTAAAGGCTTTTTTTTAAGGTTAAGTAAATTATATATAAAATATGCCTGGAGAAAATCAAGACAAAGAATGGTGTAAAAAATTGACGCATTCAATCCGAAAAATCTATCCGTCAAACAAAATACGAAAAGAGCTTTAAAATTTAATCAATAATAATATTTATGAAGCAATTGGTTTTAAATTAAAAATTATTTCAAAAAAATTTAAAACAGCAAAATTTTGAATAGTTTTTTTTTTTAATTCTATCGCTTCAATTGAGAAAAACTTTAAAATGAAGTGATAATGAGTAATGAATTAATTCTGTAAAATGCTCTGTACAAAATGCTTAAATTTGACTTTTGAAATTGGATAGATTTGCGTAGAAAAACTTAAATGTTTTGATAAAACCAGGCATCTAATTAAATTCAAGCTTTAAGACCTAAATAAAAAAAGTTATGACTAGAAAAGTACCAAACTCAATTAAAAAAATTAAAAGTAAAATTTAAAATCAGCAACATCATTGAGAAAAATAAATATAGACAAAGCTGCATAAGAGTTTGTTGGTTTTATAAATAATCGGATATTTGCAAAGAAAAAACTTTTGATTTAAAAAAAAAATTAAAATATAAAATTGCACGATCATATTGTGTTCTAAAACATTAAATGTAACACAAACTCAATAATGAGTTGACAAAAATTAGGTATAAATTGTTGGAATACTTAAAAGGATTTTCAAGAAATTAGAAAAATAAAAATGAACAATAAGGAAAAATTAATTTTAGTCACAGGAGCAAGTGGTTTCATAGCTCTTAATGTAATTGAACAATTGGCCAAACTACCACATCGTGTAAGAGCCACAGTGCGAAATTCAAAAGATGAAAAAAAAGTTGAAATAGTCAAAAGAGCTGCAAAGGGAAGCAAGCATCCGATTGAGATTGTATCGGCTGATTTGCTTAAAGCCGACACTTGGACCCAAGCATGCAAAGGAGTCGAGTAATTACTTTTTTTTTTACTCAATTAATAAGAAGTAAATTAAAAATAATTTTAGCATTGTTTTGCATTTGGCAAGTCCATTTCCAGCCGAAACTCCCGAAGATCCAGAAAACAACTTATTTAAGCCAGCCATTGATGGCACTAAAAATGTGCTTAGCGCAGCACATGCAGCCAAAGTAAGCCGTGTGGTATTAACTTCAAGTTGTGCTTCAGTTTACAATTTTGCAAGCAAAAATAAAGTTTTTACAGAAAAAGACTGGAATGATCCTGAAACATCGCCACCATATGTAAAATCAAAAATTCTAGCCGAAAAATTTGCTTGGGATTTTGTAGCAGAGAAAAAAAAGAAATGCGAAAAATGCTTCGAATTGGCTGTCATTAATCCATGTTTTGTTTTTGGTCCATCACTAGGAGATTCCACTTCTCTTGGAACATCAGAAAAGTTTATTTCTGATTTAATGCTGGGTAAAAAGGAAAAGGATAATGAATTTTACATTGGCCATTGTGATGTTAGAGACGTGGCTTTGGCTCATTTGAAAGCAGCTTTTTTGCCTCAAGCTGCCGGTCACAGACACATCATTGAAACAAAATGGGGTTCTAATAAAGAAGTTTTCGAAATTCTCAAGAAGAAATATGCCAATCAGGGATATAAATTTATCACTGAATTCGAAAAAGGTGAAAATCCAAACAATAGATCAGATACTACCCGGATGACAAAAGTGCTCGGCGTGTCAGCAACTGACTATGAAAAGACTGTAATAGATATGGCCGAGAGTTTAATCAAATCGGGAGTTATTAAAAAATAACTCAATTTTTTTGTTAGCTCCTATGAATTATATCAGTTTTTAATTTATCTTTTACAATAATTATCCTAGATATTTTAGATTTAGATTTTGTTAAAAGTTAAAAAAGATTTTTATTCAATAAAATTTATCTATCCTTTCGATTGATACTCGAATATTGTTTTTTTTTGTTTTATATTTGAAAAAAGAAAATAGTTAATTAAAAATCATTCTTTTTTGACTTGAATTTAATTGATTCAAATACATTTTTTATTTAATCTCAATTTCTTTTGTTAATATTTTTGCTAGCACTGAATAATTAAATTTATTATTATTGTTTATGTATGATTTTATTATTAAGCTTTAAATCAATTAAAATTATTTATTTTTTTATTTTTAAAAATAAATTGTTTGATCTAAGAGTTCTTCATAACTTTTTATAGTAATGTTGAGTTAGATTGATTTGATTTGACAATCTAAAATTTTGATTTATTCAAAATTTTTAAGGCCTCCAATTTTTTTCATTGCTAAATAACTGGGAAAATAGATCAAAATTTAATATAGTTTTAAAAAATGTAAAATCATCTATTATTTTTAATTTCTTTTTTAATTTAAAAAATCCGCATCCGTATTTTAGTACATTTAAAAGATCCGATTCGGATTTTAAATGATGCTAAAAATCCGTGAACAAAACAGTATTTTAGGTGTCTAAATTCCGGATCAAGTGGAACGTATCAGGATTTAAAGGAAAAACCATTAAAAATTAATAAACAAATATATTAAAAAAGCATATAATTTGTGCGGTTTCTTTTTATCTGCTCAAATTCAAATTAGAAAATTAACTGTCAATTTAATTGTCAGATTTACACATGACTTTTTTTAACTTTTCTTCAATAAAATAAATAAATAACATTAAAAAAATTTATAATTAATTGTAAAGTTTGATGCCAAAAATTCATAATAAAAAAGAGAATTGTTTAATATTTAATATTAAATTTTTATTGTTACTAATTGATTTTTAGTTTTTAAATTTAAATTTTTTTTGATAGTTTGTCAAACACTTTGATTATCACTTTTTCATTTTAATATTAATTACACATCGATCTTATTTCAATCAAATTAAAATTTTTAAAAGTAATTTTTTTCAAATTTATGCTTTGATAGATTGTAAGCTTTCCATTTATTTAATTTTTAGTTTCAAAGCTTGTCTTGACTTCAATATTATTTTTTTGGAATTATAATTGTATAATTAAGCTTATTTTAAACACAATCATTTAAAAGAATTTAATAATTTGCCTATTTTCAAATATCAATTTTTTTAGCTTTTTATTTTTAGCGTAATATTCAAAATATTTATAAATTTTGATGAAGTTTTATATATCAATTTTCAAACTTTTTAAAATTAAATTTCGAGCATTTCCAAAATAAAAATTGAAAGTAAATGATCAATAAATATTTTCAAGACTAAAAATCTCATTGATATATCTATACCATATCATAACCAACTTGACATTACTCAAATAATTAGATCGTAAAATTGGCTCTTGTTAATACTCAAGCGAAAACAAAGAAAAAAATACTAATTTGCATTTTGCTCTAAATAATCAATGGGGAATAAAACGCTTAGTGAATTTTAATTGAATTAATTATGGTTCATCTAATTTATTAAATCGTTATAAATCAGACAAATTTCAAGCATTTTAACTCATTTTCAAATAAAGCAATTTATTTATTAATTTTTATTAATTTCAAACATTTTGAATTAGAATTTCAGCAGAAAAAAATGACAAGTTCAGTTTGTTCGAACAGCACAGAAGAATTGAAAGTATTCAATGGTGGTCTGAATGAAGAGCAGACTCAAACTAATCACAGCGAACAAGTTTCTAATGAAAATGAACCAACATCGGATGAAAAATCAAAGCAAACTGACAACGATCACGACGAGTCCAACAATCCGATTGAAATTTTAAAAAAACTTGAAATTCTCAAAGAAATAAAGTAATTTTTTTCACCATTTCTTTTTATTTATTAATCATTTAGGACATTAATATTAAAAAAAATTTATATTTTTTTATAAAAATTATCTATCATTTTTTTGCAGATTAAAAACTAATGAATTAGAAAAATTGAAAACCAAATTGGTTGATGAAGTTGACACAATAGAAACAGAGAATAAAAGTATCACCAGTTACCAGTCTGAATTGGACGCTTTGGTCAAAGAAAAAATCGAACAAATGGAAATATTGCAGCAAATTCAAGAGGACATAAATGTGGTATAGAAAAAAAAATAAATTTTTTTTTATATTTTTTTATCTAATAAAAAATTAAAAAATTAAATTCTTTAAAAAAAAAACTAGATGGAAAGTACCATTAAGCAAGCAGACGAAGATAAAACGCGCTCAATCCAGAATGCTCTTCAACTTCACGTTGACTATGAACCTCTAAAAGACCAAGTCAACCATCTAAGGGTATCAATTGGACTTGAAAAGTTGAATGACAACATTGACATATCTGTACTCGAAAATTATTTAGAGTAATTAATTTTTAATTTTTGGTAGAAAAAAAATTATATTTTTATAAAGTAAATTTAACCCGTTTGGATCAAAACAAGAAAAGCCCAAAAATGAATCTACACCAAGCTTCAAGAGCCATGAGGAAACAAGATTTTATGAAAGGAATCATCACCAAAATTCGGTTTCAATTCACCAGCCAATTCCGATGCCAGCATTCAACTCTTTCACTAATTTCAACCATAACATTTCCAAGAGGGTCCAAGAGTACCAGATGTCTCCGAATATTAAAGTGGCCAAAAGTCCCCCGCGAATGGCCGTGCCTGCTCAAATATCTTCCGAGGAGTTCAACAAACATTTCAATAAATTTATCATGAACCAAAATAAAGCTGGTGTTGCCAATGTGCCAGCCGTTCAAGCGAACCCGATGCCGCATTCCTTCAGACAGCAGCCTCCTCCCATGAAGTCGTGTCTCTCGTGCAATCAGCAGATTCACAGAAATGCTCCCATTTGCCCGCTGTGCAAGGCCAAGAGCAGGTCCAGAAATCCAAAAAAGCCCAAAAAAAAAATGGAACAGTCATCGTCAATTTCGCCTAGTTAAAATTTTCTATTTTTCTCACACAATAATTTTGTTAAGTTTAAATCTTGTGACTTTAATAATTTTTATGAATAAAATTTTTTTAATAAAATTTTCTAAATAAAAAAAAATAAAATTTTCAATTTAAATGAATGGACTGAAATCCAAAAAAGTCCAAAAAAAAATTCTTTTTTCCATTTTTCTCACACAATAATTTTGTTAAGTTTGAATCTTGTGACTTAAATAATTTTTATGAATAAAATTTTTTTAATAAAACTTTCAAATTAAAAAAAAATGAAATTTTTAAATTAAATGAATGGACTAAAATCCAATAAAATCCAAAAAAAAAATTCTTTTTTCCATTTTTCTCACACAATAATTTTGTTAAGTTTGAATCTTGTGACTTAAATAATTTTTATGAATAAAATTTTATTAATAAAACTTTCAAATTAAAAAAAAATGAAATTTTTAAATTAAATGAATGGACTAAAATCCAATAAAATCCAAAAAAAAAATTCTTTTTTCCATTTTTCTCACACAATAATTTTGTTAAGTTTGAATCTTGTGACTTAAATAATTTTTATGAATAAAATTTTATTAATAAAACTTTCAAATTAAAAAAAAATTAAATTTTTAAATTAAATGAATGGACTGAAATCCAATAAAATCCAAAAAAAAAATTCTTTTTTCCATTTTTCTCACACAATAATTTTGTTAAGTTTGAATCTTGTGACTTAAATAATTTTTATGAATAAAATTTTTTTAATAAAACTTTCAAATTAAAAAAAAATTAAATTTTTAAATTAAATGAATGGACTGAAATCCAATAAAATCCAAAAAAAAAATTCTTTTTTCCATTTTTCTCACACAATAATTTTGTTAAGTTTGAATCTTGTGACTTAAATAATTTTTATGAATAAAATTTTTTTAATAAAACTTTCAAATTAAAAAAAAATTAAATTTTTAAATTAAATGAATGGACTGAAATCCAATAAAATCCAAAAAAAATTCTTTTTTCCATTTTTCTCACACAATAATTTTGTTAAGTTTGAATCTTGTGACTTGTTTAAAAGTCACAAGTGTCAAGTCAAGACCGAGTCGTGACTTGTTTTTTATTTTTTTTTAAAGTTAAGTCAAAACTTTGACTCTGACTTTCACCATTTTGACTTATACTTTGACTTTTGACCAACTCTGCTACTTACACTTACATGAAAAAAATCCGAACTTTTTTTAGAATCAGACTTGTTCATAAGTGACAAGTTTAATTTAAAGTCATGACTTAAATTTATTTTTTAAGTAAAGATTAATATTTTAGTTCTGTATTTTCGTGCCAATTGATAATTATGGAGGGCAAGCAAGTGTTGGACTTTTTTTATTTTTATACTTTTTATATATTTATATTTTAAAATATTTAAAAGTCTGGAATTTTACTTTCAAAAAAATTTTTAAGTCAGGACTTGGACTTTTTTTTGGGAATTTTAAAAAACTCTGGTTTAAATCTTGAGACACTAATAATTTTTTTAATAATATTTTCAAAATAAAAAAAATAAAATTTTTAAATTAAATGAATGGAGTGAAATCCAAAAAAGCCCAAAAAAAATGGAACAGTCATCGTCAATTTCACCTAGTTAAAATTTTCTATTTTTCTCACACTTTAATTTTGTTAAGTTTAAATCTTGTGACTAATAATTTTTTAGAATAAAATTTTTTTAATAAAATTTTCAAAATATAAACAAATAAAATTTTGAAATTAAATGAATGGGCTAAAATTAGTTCCGAATTAAACAAAATTTTGAATTAACTTAACTAATTTTAAAGCATACATTAGAAAATTATTAAGCTATAAATAGTTGTTAATATTTGTATAAAACAAACGAGTGGAGCACAACAGACAACTAAAATGCTTGGCAATTGCATTACCATTAAAAGTAATCAAGATGAAAAAAAGACTTCCCTTTGTGAAAAAATTGATGTTATTCTAAATTTTGACCAAGATGAATTGGAAAAAGGAAGCGATTTGTCATCAAATGTAAATAAAAAAAATAAAAGCAAAAATAATTTATTAATTTTAAGGACAAATTTTCACTTATTGACTTTGAGTTTAAAAGGACTATTGGCACTGGTTCATTTAGCCGGGTCATGCTTGTCCGAAACCTAAAATCAAACAAGTTCTATGCCATGAAAATTTTGGACAAACAAAAAGTAATTTTAAAATTTTTATTAAAAATAAAAATTTTAAAATTAAAAAAAAAAATTTAATTTTTTTTTATTAAAAATAAAAATTTAAAAATTAAAAAAAAAAAATTTAATTTTTTTTTATTAAAAATAAAAATTTAAAAATTAAAAAAAAAAAATTTAATTTTTTTTTATTAAAAATAAAAATTTAAAAAATTTAAAAAAAAAATTTTTTTTTAATTTTTCTAAATCAAGGTAATAAAATTAAAACAAGTGGAGCACACTTTGAACGAGAAAAAAATTCTCCAAGCAATCAGCTTTCCATTTTTAGTCAATCTAGCCTATTCGTTCAAAGACAACCTGTACTTGTTCATGGTACTTGAGTTTGTGCCAGGAGGAGAGATGTTCTCGCATTTGAGGCGAATGGGCCGCTTCTCAGAGACCCATGCCCGCTTCTATGCCTCACAAATCGTGCTCACATTCGAGTACTTGCACTACTTGGAAATTTTGTACCGGGACTTGAAGCCAGAAAATTTGCTAATCGACTCGGATGGCTACATTAAAGTGACCGATTTCGGCTTTGTCAAAAGAGTCAAGGGTCGCACTTGGACACTGTGTGGTACGCCAGAGTACCTGGCTCCAGTGATTATTTTGTCCAAAGGCTACAACAAGGCCGTGGACTGGTGGGCCCTGGGAGTTCTCATTTATGAAATGGCAGCTGGCTATCCACCTTTTTTTGCCGACCAGCCAATTCAGATATACGAAAAAATAGTGAGCGGAAAAGTGCGATTTCCCTCTCACTTCAGCTCGGACCTAGTGGATTTGATTGCAAACCTGCTACAACTGGACTTGACAAGAAGATATGGAAATTTAAAAAATGGTGTTCATGATGTAAAGGATCATAGATGGTTCCAGGAAATAAAATGGAAAGACATATTTGACAAAAAAGTAGCTGCACCTTTGATTCCATTGTGTAAAGAAGGCGATGCTTCCAATTTTGAGCAATACGATGAGGAAATTTTAAAAAAATCCTCATTTTGTATTTTTCAAAAAGAGTTCATTGATTTTTAAAATTTAAATTTTTGAATACAAAATAAAAAAATTTAATTAAAAATTTTTATTTTAATTACATTTTAAAGCAATAAGAGTGAAAAAAGCTTTTTTAAAAATTGAGGCATATAAAGCAAAAATAAAAGCAAAATTAATCGCTATTTTTCATCTGTAATAAATTCATTTTAGCTTGAAGAAGCTCTGACTTCAAGGCCTTTGTTTCGCTTTCGGCTTGAATGCGAAGCTTAAATTAAAAAATTTTCTCTAATCTACAAATTGTGTAGCGCAAAATAAAAAAAAATTACTTTAATATCAGTAGCTAGTTTTAATTTGGCATGATTAATTTGTCTTCTTAAATTGAAAATTTCTTCCTCCAACTTGAGTAATTCTAACCGTCCAGCCTTAATAAGAAATAATTAATTGTAAATTTAACAAAACATAAAATCACACAGAGAAGACTGATTGCGGGAAAAAGCGTGCAATAAAACAAAAGGTAAAAGATAAATTCAAACTAAAACCAAAAAATGAATGTAACAGGTTAATTTTATTTTTTTTGAAGCCTTTTTTTTACCTTTAATAGTTAATTTTGATTAAATAAGGTAAAAAATAGTTAAAAAGTGTCACAAAAAGTTATTTTAATCTAGAAAACAATGTAAAACACATCAGAGTTATGTTTGGTAGCCAAATTTTTTATATTCTATAAAATTTCATAAAGTGTGTAAAGATTAACTTTATTTAATCATTGAAATTTACCATTTTTACGTAAATAAACGAAGAATTGATAAAATATTTACTGTTGCATGATTAATTTGTCTTCTATGTTGAAATTTTTGTTATGTAAAGATACGTAAAAATGGTAAAATATAAAAAGCTCAAAAGAGAACGATTTTTTGGAATTTTTCTATAACAAATTGATTTTTATAGATTCTTCTTTTTACTTTAATAAAAAAAAATGATGATAAAATTTTTTACTGAATTTTACATAAAAAAAGAACAAATTTTGGTCAAAAATGTAAAAAAAATTAAACAAAATTGGAATTTTAGTGGAAAAAAAATGGATCTAAAAATAAAAATTTTTATAGATTCTTCTTTTTACTTTAATAAAAAAAAAATGATGATAAAATTTTTTACTGAATTTTACATAAAAAAAGAACAAATTTTGGTCAAAAATGTAAAAAAATTAAACAAAATTGGAATTTTAGTGGAAAAAAAATGGATCTAAAAATAAAAATTTTTATAGATTCTTCTTTTTACTTTAATAAAAAAAAATGATGATAAAATTTTTTACTGAATTTTACATAAAAAAAGAACAAATTTTGGTCAAAAATGTAAAAAAAATTAAACAAAATTGGAATTTTAGTGGAAAAAAAATGGATCTAAAAATAAAAATTTTTATAGATTCTTCTTTTTACTTTAATAAAAAAAAAATGATGATAAAATTTTTTACTGAATTTTACATAAAAAAAGAACAAATTTTGGTCAAAAATGTAAAAAAATTAAACAAAATTGGAATTTTAGTGGAACAAAAATGGATCTAAAAATAAAAAAAAACCTTAACTTTATAAAATTTTTCAAAATTTTTTATTTTTTCAGAAAAGCGCAATAAAACAAAAGGTTAAAAAAATAAAGAAATATTACACTAGTAGTTTGACCACCAGCCAACTCTTGCAATCAAAATTTGTATTATTATTCTTAATTATTTGTTTCGACTATTTTTTTAAATGATTTTACAGTTTTAAATGAGTGGTGGTGATTATGGTAATATTTGGAAATTTTCCAAAGCTACTTGTGAATTTTGAAACAGCTTGATTTGTTCCAAATTCACTGTTTATGTTTCTTTTCCTCATAAATACTGCTGCTGTTGAAATTAGAAAAAATTTAATCAAATTGATTAATAAAATTTTATTTTGTTTTATTTTAAATTTCTCTAATTGTTTTAAAATTTGCAATTTTTGCTTATAAGTAAAATTTAGTAAAAAAATGCAAAATCATTTTTTTCATAATTAAAGAAAAAAGAATTTCATTTATTGTGATTAATTGTTTTAAATGGTCTGAAATTTTACACTCAATTTAAATAGAATGCAGGCTTTTAAATGAATTGCTATAGAAAAATTAAATCAGATTTTTAATTTTTAATCTTTGAGCGCTTTTTTCCTTTTTTTGCTCACATAGGAGTAAACTTGTTTTCCTAGATTAATATTTAACAATTTTTTTTATTATCAATCGCTTAAACTAAGGAAAAAAATATTTAATAAATTATTTGATATGGTCCATAGATTTCAATTAGATTGATTGATTTTGAATTTAAGTTCGAGATTCACAGCTTGGTAAAACTCAGTTAAATATGAGTTAAGAAATATTAAGTATCAAATGCAGCAAGGTATAAATTATTTCTTTCTATTAAAAATTTTAAATGATTTGCTAAAAGTGGACTGTATGATGATAAAAAAATTTTCATAACATAAAAGAATAATTGTAACAAACCTTTGTAATTTTCTCAAATTTTGCTTATCTGTTAACATTTTTTTTATTCCTGTCTACAATGTAGCTTCAATTAATAAATATTAAAAATAATAATTTATTTCATTCAAAAGCTACAAGCTTAAGCTTAAGAATAAAATACAATATTTAAGAGTTGTATAGCGGTTAAATGAAAAAAATTTAATTTAAATTCTACCAAAAGTAAGAGAAGTTGAAGAATCTAAAAGTGCTTATTTCTCAAATAATATTGAAAATATTTGAAAAAAAAATTTTGTTTTTTTTGCCAGATTCTTTTTTTATTTATTTTCATAATTAAATTTATTTCTTGAATTTATTTTTTTCATTCGAAAATTTTCATAAATTTTTTTGTAAGGTCCAAAACTGTTAATGTAAATGTTCAGCAAATTCATTCATTTTATCACCTAAATTTAGCCTCTGAAAAAATTTCTTTTAAACTAGAATTACTTCGTAGAGGTGATACTCTAAATGCATCAGCTGAAAAAATTCACAGTGCCACATACCAGATAATTTCAATTTTATTAAATCTCTATTTTTTTAATTAAAATTTAAAAATGTATTTTTGAGAACCCATCTGTAATTATTCAAAGAATACAGCCTGGAAACTGAATCAAGAAGTGAGTTGAAAATTTTTGAAAGAAAAGATGTTGATTTATTTCAGTGAAAAATGGTGAATTTCTAGAGCAGAAATTCAAGCATTCAAAAGTTATATAGGTAAAAATGTGCTTCAAAAAATACGATCAGCTCGTATCTACAGCTTACTAATGTTAGTCAAAGATAACTACATCAAAAGCATTAATAAAACACAAAGTAAAATTAAATTTTTTTATACATTTAATTCAAATATATTTTATTAAAATTTCAACTTGTTAAAAGAATTAATAGGGTAAGATACGCTATTTAGATATGGTAATTAAATGTAGCCAAATATTACCTTTATTTCTGAATTTTTCATATTAACAGTCGAATTTCTGAAGCTATTTACATAATTATCTGACTCGTAAGATGCGAAAAATTTACTGTTTATGGTCTCGATTTCACCGAGCAAAGAGTTAACTTTTTCCTCGATCGCCGGTGTTTTCTTTTTTTCCGAAAAGTATTTTTTTTTCCAAAGATCGCGTGCTAAAAACACATTTTTTTATCAGGTTGATTTGTTGATTTTTTGACGCCCATTTTATTTTATCTCTGCAAAATTTAGACTTTTCTTAGCTTGGAATTAATTAAAAAAAGCTCAAAGCCGTATTTTTTTTTCTAATAAAATTTTATTTATTTAGTTAACTTTTTATAAGTATTCATTAAGTTTTGTGTTATTTTTTTCTTCGACTATTGTTTATTTGAATTAATTAATTTTTAAATAATTGAATAAAAGAGTTTTTTGTCTAAGCTTAAGCTGATTTAAAAAAAAATCTCTAATGAAGCCAAATGTAAATTAAAATTCAAATAAGATGAAATCGTGTCGCTATTTTTAACTCAATTATTTACAACAAAAAGGCTTATTAAAATAAAAATTAAGATCAATTCTTTAATTCATGCTTGTTAAAATGTGAATTGTATGTTGAGATTTTTTAATTGAAAAAATAATTTCCTTTAATTTTCTTTTTTTTTTAACGATCAATTAGACTTAAAATTGTAAGAAAATACGCAATTATAGCTAGCTAATTAATTTTTAAAAATTTTTTAAAAAATAACTTTTTGAATGTTTTTTTAAATGAATTTTTTATGGTTTTTAGATTTTATTTTATTTCAAAGATAAAGAATAACACATTCTTTCTACATCAATGTTAGCTTCTGGGAATCCCACAAGAAGAACCGGTAAATCTTTTCCAGAGCTGTTTAAAAGTCAAATTAAAGTCAAGTCTTTTTTATAAAAGAAAAAGTGTTTTGAATTGACTTAAAATAAAAAAAAAGTAATTTCAAAGACTTGAAATAATAATGTACCCATTAATAACTAAATGGAAAAGTAAATAATTCATGTGATCGCCAAATACATGATTTTTAAGTCATGGTCAATTTTAAGTCAAGTCTAGTGACTTGATCTTGAAAAAAAAAATTCAAGTCACTTGATTGATTTTTAAAAGGCTTTAAAATGACTTTTTTATGACTTTGTGGCAAGTCTGATCTTTTCTTTTTTTCAAAGAACTCATTTAAATATTTTTTCATTTTCTAAATTAATGTTTTTCTAAACGATAATTTAAAAAAAATTTTTTGATAAAAATCAACACCAGGATTTTTGTTTCTGTAAAATTTAGTTTATTTTGTATTTTTGTTCTGCTAAATTTATTTGGTTTTGTGAAGTTCAGTACAGAAGAACAGACCAGAATTATAAAAATAGAATAACTTTTTTTTCTAAAAGTTTAAAATTATTTTTGTGAATGCAACATGCTGCAACATTCAAAGTTACAACAAATGTCAAAGTCTGCTAATGATGTGCAAAACCTTTGCAAAATGTACCACACTTGAATAAACTGAAATCTAATTTCTGCTAAATTTGCAGAATTTTGCAGCCTTAGATAGCTGATGTAATTTTGAAAGTTGCACAATGTCGCAACCCCGATACTTATTTTCAAGTTAAAGAAAAAAAAATTATTCAATTTTTATTATTTGTTTCTGTTCTTTTTATAATTTTGTAATGAAATTCACAAAACCATTTGTTTATAATTAAATTAAAAAATATGGATACTAAATGGTATCATCTAGAATTCGAAAAAGAAGCTATTTTAATTTGATTCCTACTTTTAAATAAATTCGACAAACTTTAAAATTTTTGTAAATTTAGAACCATTTTGAAAAAATAGAATTTTAATGAGGCAAAGTAAAATTTTTGATCAAAATTTCATTTTTTAAATTCAAAATTTCTGATCAAATTTAAAATAAAATTTTGTCAAAATTTTTAATTTGTCTTTCTATGATCAGTCTCTGTATGCTTTCAAAATTAATTTTACCATATTTTCGTAAAGTTAAATTTTTTATTCAATAATTTTTCAAAACTATTTTAAAATTGAAAAATATTCTAAGGTTCAATCTAAAACGATAATTTACAAAAAAGTCGAAATGTCAAATTACATGATACAAATTAATTTTGATAGGTATTTTGTTTAAAAAACAGTAGGCTTAAATATTTTAAAATTTTGCTAAATGAACAATTAAAATAAGATGGAATATCGTTAAGTTCTCCAAAATACTTTTGATAAGTATATTTTTAACTCTTTATCTTTCTTTTTTCTTTCTATTTAAGATAAATATTTTTTTTTTATAACTTTTTACTTTTACTTCTCCTTAAAGGAGGCTAATTCAATTAAATAAATAAATAAATTAATTTTGATAGAATTTACTGAAAATTTTTGAAGCTTCAGATCAAATTTTGTGACAATTTTAATTTTTGATTTGTATTCTTTAGCTTTATTTTCGTGATACACTGAATGTATCATCAGATACATTTTTCAGAATCAATTTTAAGCTTTTTTGTTTCTGCTTCGAAGATCTCGATGCTTTTTTTCATGGAAAAATGTTAACCTTCTCTAAACACTATTATTAACTTTTGGGACTCAAAAAGAGGCGCTAAATTAATTAAGTTAATAAAACTATTATGTTTATATAGAAAAAATTCAAACAAATTAATATGAAAAAAGACCTTAAAAGAGTAAGTTAATTTTAATTATACAATTATTTTATTTTAAAAAGTATAATATCTGTTAAAGATTTGATGAAGTTTATACAATTTCAAAAAAAATTATTGTAAAATTGAAATTTTGAAAGATCATTTTTACTTCAAATTAATGCTGTTGTAATGAATTAAAATTTTGTACAAAAAATACTGATTCGCAAAAGATATACCAAAGGAACTTAAGTTTTTGTGTTGATTTTTTTCTCGGAGACTTTTTGCTTTCTTTTTACAGGATCTATTTATCATGTAGTTCATTTGGTCTTAGAAGAATTTATTTTTTCGAAATTAACTCATTCTTATTAGATGTAAATTAAAAAAATTTAGCAGACAATAAAAAAATAAAAAAAATTACTCTTTATTTCTGGAAAAATAATCCTTTATCATAAATCCTTGAATTTTAAAAAACTTGTTTAAAATTATCTGTCAGATTTTTTTACATGTTTTAAGAAATCTTTTAGTTTTTTCCCTAAAAATAGATCTTCCCTATCTGAGAGAAACCTGATTTTTTTATAAATTGATTATAATTTCAAAAAATCTTTTTCATAAGATTTCATAAGAGTTATATTTATGAGAAGTTCTTGTTATACTAAATTTATAAACAAAGGTTTAAATGCGAGGTTAAGAATGAAGTAAAAACCTGGTAAAAAAATTAGACAATCAATTAGAATCAATTTAAATAAGAATTTGCTTAAATTTCATCAAAATTAGAAGTAAAAAATGCTTTGTAATTTGAATAAATTTAACAAAGCAGTAAAACATAAGTTATTTTACAAAAATATGGAAAACAGCTAACAAATGTCTTATCAATATCAGTTTTTGTTGAGTTAAAGTAAAAAGCTTTAAAAAAATTTCCCTTTTTTTAAAAGAAAACTCTTAAAATAAAAATGCAAGGCTTTGTGAAATTTAGTAAAGATTTTAGCAAAAATATTTCCGTTTTTTTATTATATTAGATAAATTTTTGATATTTTTTTTCTCTAATTTTAATTTATAAAAAAAGAAATATTTTTTTTTTTAAATTTTCATCTTGAACTCAATTTCACCACGCCAAATTTTAATTTAAGAATAAAATTGTTCCAGAATCTAAGATGATGGATTTCAATGCAAAAAAAAAATGAGAATAAAAAATTAATTATTCTTAAATTTGAAAAGAAATAAAATTAAAATTTTTTTTTTTCAGTCAGAGAAATTATTGACGTAAAGAAACCAAACACTTTTAAAAAGCAATCAAGTTAAAACATAAAAAGTAGAAAAAGTAGCTAAAATAAGATTTTAGACAGTTAAATCGGATATTAAAATGCAAATACTTTATTTGCACTATTTGGAAATTATTTAAAATTATAGTCGGATTAATGACATAAACAAAATTTTAAAATAACTTGTCCTTTAATTCTAACCTTAAAGTCTAAATATCATTCTAATCTTATTTCTTTTTTAATTAAATGGCGTCAAAAAATTAACCACCTATGAGCCCAACAAAAAAACAACAAAAAAAACCTTCTTTTCGACGAATTGAAATTCTATTATGAACACTTTTAATATGTTTTAACAAATCTTTTCTTAAATTCTCGACCTCTATTCTTCTCTGTCTAGTTTTTTTAATCTTTTCGCGTAAGTTTTCCTCTTTATTAAGCAAAATTAAACAATTAAACAATTTTTGTCCACAATAATACCTGAATTTTCAACTTCCAGAATATCTACATCACCATTTTGGGCTGCTTCCTCAAATTTATCTCTTGAAAAATAAAAAAATCAATTTTGATCATTCACAACCAAACAATTTAGAACCAAAATAGTTTACTCAATGATTGGCAAGGCTTTTTCTCGCCGCATTCTTTTTATTTTTTGTCTATCTTTGTATCCGCGATAGGCATTTTGAATAATCAAGGCAGATTTATCTTTATCCTCATCATCATCATCACCATCATCACTATTGTAATTCTGCCGCGATGCCAAATAGTCGTCATCAGCCGGAAAATTGTCATCAACATTCACTTGACCATTTTGGTTGCCCAATTTTTCCATTTGTCTCTTGCGCAATTGTTCCAAATAAATTTGTCTATTCCTCAATCTCTCCTGTTCTTCTTTCATTTTGTCCAAGTCCTTAAGCCGGTCATAGTTAGATATGCTACTGGTGGACTCTTTGGCACTTGTGTCCGGATAAAATTGAGAATTGCGGCTTAGCTCATTGTCTCTGCGAGTCTTCAATGTTGGCAAATTGTTGGACTCGGCAGGAGTAAAAAAATCCACACCGGGACGGTCAAATTTCTGCAACAAACTACCTGATATTTCTTCATCGACTTCTAATAAAAAAATTTCGGGCCCCAAGGCCTAGTTAAATAAAATTTAGAAAAATTTTTTTTTTTTTAATTTTTTAAAAAATTTACTTGAGGTGGCAGGAAGTATTTTACTTTTAGCTCTTGTTCCTGGTACGGCTTGACGCGGGTCAGCGCTCTGCCCACACTTCTAAGAAACACGTAGTCCTTTGGCACTTCCTCATCTGTGCACTGTTGCCGTATTTCTGTACGAAGATCTCGGAGCAAAATGTTTGGCGTTACTCTTTGGGAAAAAATGAGCAGAGATTTAAGGCGTCTTTTTGGCGTTTACCTGATAAATCCAGCAGATATGGATTCAATGATTGTTTCATTGTAGGCCAGGTTTTGTTTTGTCCTCCAAAAATCCCGCGGTAAAATGTACACATGTAGATCAACTAGCTTTATTAAATTTTTAATTTTAGTTTTTTAATTAGAATTTTTAATTAGAATAAAATCTAGGCAAATTAAATAAATTAATTAAATCTATCACAAAAGAGGCATGAATGGAAAAAAAATAATTGAATTTTTATCTTATGTTGACATGATATTTAGAAGAACGTGATAAGAGGCCCAAGCATGTTTAGTGTGGTCCGGTGTGCGGAATTTACCTTTGAGGAATCGGGCCGACTTGTTTCTTGTTTGTTAAAAGGCCCAAAGCTCTGGTTGTATTGGGGTCTATTTGTATACATTTATCTAAAAAGCAAATCGTAAAATTTATCTTGGTTTAGATAAGATTGGAACGAGCCGCTTTTATAGCCTTTGTTCTCAAATATTTAATTGTTGTTAATTATTTTTAGATGAGTAGAACGATAGGATATGAAGAAAAGAATTTAAAAAAAACGATTCAAAATTTTTTTTTTTTTATTTTTTAAAAATTGAGTATCTAAATATTCTTGGTTGCCATGGATACTTACTTCTGAGCAAAGTTTTATTCAAACAAGGATAATAATTATTAATTAATAAATATTTTGTTTTTAGCTAGAGCTTGTTGTTTTACTCTATAAATTTTCAAAGTCAAGTGCTTATATTTCTACCATTTTTGTTTTCGGCGTGCCATGTTCCGGCAGAGCTCAATACGTGACAAAATTTAGTAAGAGCAAATATTTTTCTTTGATTTTCCACAAAATTGCTCGCTTGTTTATAAACTTTTAAGAAAATACTTGAAAAATATTTACAAAAAAATTTTCCAGCCATGTTTTTAGTATAATTTACTAGGAATTCTCTTAAGAAAATATTGATTTTATTATTTTGAAGTCATTATGAGACATAGCCATAGATCACATTGGCAAACATTTAGCAATTTTGTTAATGTCCGTAAATTTAACTCTAAAAATATTTTTTAGCTCATTATTAATTTATCAATTCAATTATTAATCAAAATCTTTTTTTAAATGTTTTTTAATTAAAGCTGAGATTTTTAAATTATTTAATTATTATACAAGGACATTTTTTAACAATTATTCAAATAGAAATAAAAAAAAGGCTATATTTGACACTGAAATTTTTATGTTAGTTTATGCTCTCAAATAATTTTATTAAAAATTAAATAAATTAAAAAAAAAACATTTTTTGAAAATTAAATAAATAATTAAGAATTTTTCTATCTATTTAATAATATTAGTATAGATATAATTACAATGTTTGATGATATTTAACTCGGAGAATTTTTGGATTTATTTTTTTTAATTAACTATGAAATTTTTCAAAATTTAATTATTAAAATATATAGAAATAAATAAATATCAAACCATATTTACTTTGGCGAATTTTAAAGCTTATTTTTTTGGCTGTCAAATATTAATTTTTTAAATAAAAGAAATTATAAAATACCAATTTTCTTAATAAGTTATTAAGAAAATCGGTATTTTAAAATCAATGATTAAATAATTAATTATGAAATTCTATAAATATTTAATTATTAAAAACAAGTTCATTAATTTATTTAACAATTTAAATAAAAAAAATTATATTCAATGAATAATAGCTTGGTAGTTTAATAAATCTATTTTTTTCTATTCCAATATTTAATCTGGTATGAAATATCAAAATTTTTTTAGTAGAAAAAAAATATTTTATAAAAAACCAACAACAACAACAACAAAAGTTGTGCAGAATTACACAAATTATTTTCTTAGAGCCTTTTTTTTGATTGAACAAATATTTACGGTTAAAATAGTCTGAGAGAAAGCCGAGTGAATTTCATATCTGAACAAAACAAAGGAAGAGGGTATTAGACCTGGATTATTCAAATTTATGTTTCTATAATTCAAAACAGCATTTTTTCAGGATGTTAAATAGTCTTATAAATTTGAAGCTGAATTATTTTAATTAAATAAATTCTACTTAACAACTAAATAAACTTCTTGAATTTGCTAATTTTAAATTGTGCTGAAAAATTAAAACCCGGCCTGAACTGGTACAAAGAGCCTGATTGAAAGCTCAAATTGGGCCCGAAAATCTAAACAATTGTACTAAATCAATCAAAAAAAAGTAATTATTTAAGTAAAATAAAGCAAATTTTTTCAGATAATGGTTTTTGATGGCTGCTAAGTTGTCGGTACGTGATGGGAATTGTTTAGATGTGCCTGCTAGCGTAAACACCAAGATTACGTAGGAAGATGTTTTATGCATGCATAATTTTCCCAATTTTGACGATTTAGCAAGCAATTTTTCGTTTAGTTTTCCATAAAAAAAAAATACATAGAAAAAGAAAAGAGATTATTTTAAAATAGAATTGAAATTCGATCCCGACCAATTTATCTTAAATATATCTTAGGAAAAAAAAATAATTTATATTATTTCCAGGTTTGGTTAGAGCGCTAAAATATGGTTTTAACTTTTAATTACATTTTGTAAGGCTTTTTGGTATAAAAAGAATTATTTAAAAAATTTTATTCTACCCCCCTTCTCTCCGAATTTCTTTATTGCCTCAAATTTTTTTATTTAATTATCATTATTTTATTGATTTTTTTAGAAAAAAAATATATATTTTTTCTTGATAATGTTTTATGACGATTTTATGATCCTAATTTTATGCTCTTGTAAATTTTAGCAAAATTTTTTATCATTCTTGCCAAAATAGGCGCCAGGTGCAGCCAACACAACAAAATCTAATCCAATTTCCGGCTTTGAGCGACAATTCCAGCCAAATTCAATTATTTTCAGCTAACAGCACTCGAAATAAAGCCTTACTCACATCAAGAGACTTTATAGGGCTTTTTTGAGAAAATAAAATTTATTAATTTTCTAAGTTTTCCGGTTATCTTTGCCGGCTTTTTTCCCAGCTCAATGGATTAGTGGCTGCAAAATGTTCCAGCACCTGCAACAAATTCACTACTTGGGGCTAGTAGCTTGGATTCAAATTTTTTTTTTTTTAATTTCAAAATTGTTTAAATTCACCGCGAGCTACTCAGCAAAAAGTTATGCAAAAAGCTTTTTTTTTGTTCCATTTTTGTTTGTTAATAATGTCATTGTTTAGTTTCATGCCAAATAAATTAATCAGTGTTGAAATTGAGTGCCGAGCTAATTAATAAATTAATATTTAGAAAAAAAATCGCTTTTCAGCAGATTTTTGTGCACCATTAGGTGCCATTTAAAATTTAGAAATAAATTATTTTTGTACGATCCGACTCATTTGTGATATGTCAGACCGAGTCTGATTGATTAGATCAGTTTTATGCCAGATAATCAAAGAAAAAAAGAGAATATCAAATAAATTTTATTTTTAATATGATAATTTAATATTTGTCAAAGAATTATGAATTTTAGTTTGAGCAAGGGGGACGAGTTTACACTTTTTGCTAGATAGGAGTCATGTGGCTGGCGATAAGGCCAATGTTTTGCCAATTTAAGAGCGCCAAATGATGCTAGGACCCATCATGGATCATGGTTCCCAAGGAATACACTCAACGCCACCAAATTGAAATAAATTATTTTCTTTTTTTTTGTTGTCGACTTCTTGGTGCCTGCTTTACGGCAAAATAGAGTTTTTTTTCTCCTCTCACTTTTTCCACTCTTTTCGTGGAGCTCGCTTTGTGTGCGCCCCTCTTTGCTAGTTTTCTCTCTGCGCCTGGCATAATTTAAATTTTTTCTTTTTTTCTTTTTCTTTTCTGGATTTATTTATGTTTCGAATGAGAGAAGAATATAAAAATAAAACTAGAAACATAAATTTTTATTATTGCTTAAAAAAAGAAAAAATTTATGGTTTTTATGTTGTCTTGAAAATAGTGAGTGAGGAAAAGGCAACGAATGCACACGGAGAGAAGAGCGAATTTGAAATTGTAGTAGACAACAAAATTGCAACCAAATTTAGAAAGTTTCTATTTCAAATTTTGAGCAAAAATTTTAAATGTTTCTCTCATTTAGAGACTAATTAAAATTCATATAAAGAAATAGTTATTTTGAAAGAGAAAAAAAGTTATTTTTTGTTTGTTTTTTCTACATTTGTGAGTCTGAGTCCAAAGCGAGGAAACAACTGCCAAGCAAAAGAAACAAAATGGGAAATAACCCGCAAAGTTCCAAAAAAGGCGACCAATCCGAACATGGTAGGCGGCAATCAATTTATCTTTTTTTTTTAAATAAAATTTTTTTGTTTCCTCTCAAGTCAAACAATTCTTGCTGAAAGCAAAAGAAGAATTTGTCCAAAGATGGGAATCACCGATTACAGTGAGTCACTTTTTACCTAGAAGTTGATCCAATTTTTGGAACAAAATTAAAGCAAAAAAAATTAGAAAAACACTTGAGAAAAAATAAATTTTCAAGTGATCCAAATTTGGAAACAAAATTAAAACCACTTTTTTTTGTTACTTCAAGGACAATTCGTCTCTAGAAGACTTTGAACGCAAGCGAACTCTGGGCACCGGCTCTTTTGGCCGGGTCATGCTTGTCCGAAACCTAAAATCAAACAAGTACTATGCCATGAAAATTTTGGACAAACAAAAAGTAATTTTAAAATTTTTATTAAAAATAAAAATTCATAAAATTAAAAAAAAAAAAATTTTAAATTTTTTTTTATTAAAAATTAAAATTCATAAAATTAAAAAAAAAAAAATTTTAAATTTTTTTTTATTAAAAATAAAAATTTAAAAATTAAAAAAAAAAAATTTAATTTTTTTTTATTAAAAATAAAAATTTAAAAAATTTAAAAAAAAAATTTTTTTTTAATTTTTCTAAATCAAGGTAATAAAATTAAAACAAGTGGAGCACACTTTGAACGAGAAAAAAATTCTCCAAGCAATCAGCTTTCCATTTTTAGTCAATCTAGCCTATTCGTTCAAAGACAACCTGTACTTGTTCATGGTACTTGAGTTTGTGCCAGGAGGAGAGATGTTCTCGCATTTGAGGCGAATGGGCCGCTTCTCAGAGACCCATGCCCGCTTCTATGCCTCACAAATCGTGCTCACATTCGAGTACTTGCACTACTTGGAAATTTTGTACCGAGACTTGAAGCCAGAAAATTTGCTAATCGACTCGGATGGCTACATTAAAGTGACCGATTTCGGCTTTGCCAAAAGAGTCAAGGGTCGCACTTGGACACTGTGTGGTACGCCAGAGTACCTGGCTCCAGAGATTATTTTGTCCAAAGGCTACAACAAGGCCGTGGACTGGTGGGCCCTGGGAGTTCTCATTTATGAAATGGCAGCTGGCTATCCACCGTTTTTTGCCGACCAGCCAATTCAAATATACGAAAAAATAGTGAGCGGAAAAGTGCGATTTCCCTCTCACTTCAGCTCGGACCTGAAAGACCTGCTGCGCAACCTGCTCCAGGTAGATTTGACCAAGAGATTCGGCAACCTGAAAAATGGAGTCGATGACATTAAGAGCCACAAGTGGTTTTCTCCCACGGACTGGATTGCCATCTATGAGAAAAAAGTGGAGGCTCCGTTCATACCCAGATGCAAGGACGGCGATGCGAGCAACTTTGACGAGTATGATGAAGAACCTCTTAGGACATCGCCCACATGCAAATTCGAAAAAGAGTTCGCTGAATTTTAATGCTATTCTTATTTTGTATTCTTATCATAAAAAATGAAAAAATTAAAAAAAAAAAAATTGTAAAATTTTCGTTCTAAATATTTATTATTTTATTATCTAGCTTTAGGAATATTCATGACAATATTATACGCCTTTTTTTTCTTTTTTTTTTTTCTAGCCCAAAATCATCCCGAATCAGTTTTTAATCTTTATTAGAGGCGTTTTAAATTGAATATTTGCTCATTTAAGTTTTTTTTTTTTGAGTTGTTTTTTAGCTATTATTTACCAACAGATTGGACAGCTGATGGACTTTGGACCGACTGGGAAAGCGTACCATTCCATAGCTTTAAATGAGAGGGTCAAGTTTTGCGGTTGTCTTTGTTCATGTGCACAACACTAGCGGCATCAAGAGAAATTTTATTCATTGTTATTAAATTAAATTTTTTTTTTTTTCCATTTTTTTTTCAATTACAGATATTTCATAAATCATAAGCATACAAATCTGAAATAATTTAAATCATTAATTTAATTTAATTTTTTTTCTTCTTTTCATGTAATTTCGCTCTTTTTTAATAAAGTCCTTTTATTTTAATTTTTTTTTAACTCTAAATAATTTTAAATAAATTTTCTTTTAATTAATTTTATTTTTTCATTTGGCAAGATTTTTATTTCATGAATACATTTTTTACCTTAGATTTATAAAGTATTTTTAAAGAAAATTTTATATATTTTTTTGACATATCAATAATGCTTTTAATATTTTAATTCACTTAATTTTTTTTTCAATTTTTTAATCATTATCCATTTATTAATTGTCTTTTAATAATCAAAATGCAAAGTTTGAATATATTTTTAAATATTTAGATTTATTTTTTCAATGAAAAATTAATAATAAAAATAATTTTTAGTAAAAAAAAAAAAATAAATGAATGAAAATTTTAAAAGTATTATTGATACGTCAAAAAAATATATAATTTTTACTTTAAAAAATACTATATAAATCTTAGGTAAAAAATGTATTCATGAAACAAAAATCTTGCCATTTATTTGATCGTGAATTCTAAAATTCACATTTTAAAATTTTAATTTATTTGGGCTTAGATTTTTTCTTATCATAAAAAAGAAATGGAGAAAACTCAGATATAAAAATAAATTGTCTTTAAAAAATTTATTTAAAGTAAACTGAAATTTAATATCAAGAAATTTAAGATTTAAAAAAGAAACCAGAATCCAAAATAGTTTTTGTTATTTTTGTAATAGAAACTATTTGTTCACCTTTTTGTTTTTTAAGCAAAAAAACAAATCATGGCTTGATTAATAGATAAAATTTTCATGATCCAACTAAAGATTGATATCATTTTCCGGACACATCATAAACATATATTTACTCCAGGTTATTAAACAATTCATCCTATAATTAAAAAAAAAGCTGATGTTTAATTTGTTTCCGATTGATTTCAAGATAAACTATAATTTATTTTAAAGGAAATTTATTTAGGAAATAGTTTTTTTTGTTAAATAACTAATCTGTAAAATCTAATCAATTTAATAATTGAAATAATTATCATCAATCAAATTCTTTAAACCAAATTATTAAAAAACCAAGTCTAAAAAAAATTAAAAAAAATATAATCATGGTTACAAATTTGTTAAAAAATTTTTAAAACCATAACAAAAAAAATCATTTTGTTTGAAAAAAAAATGATTTCTAATGACCAATGTCTAGAATCCATAACCAATGAGACCATACAAAAATGTGCCTTTTGCCACGAAGAATTCAGCACCGAGCCATTCAGACTTGAGTGCGGGAGCATAATTTGTAAAATTCACTTTGATTGTGTCGATAATGGTGAGCTGTATTCCTGTTGTATTTGCGGAAATGACCATGTCTTTGAAGAGACAACAGATTTGTCCTACAAAAAAGAAATCTTGATCCCTAAGCTTAAAAAAATGGTTTCAGAAATGAAACAACGTCTTGAATTCTATCAATCTGTGTCCCAGGATCCGGTGAAATTTCTAAACTCGAGTCTTTTGGAACTGAAAGAAAAAACACTAGAGCGCAAAGATCAACTAAAGCAGATTGTCAAGGACCATTATGAAGAGAGTCAGACAAAATCGACCCCAGAACTGGTAGAGACCAGTTGTTTGAGAGAACAATCAATTAAATTGAACAATTTTTCCACTGAACTGGAAAAATTTACTCAATACTTAAAGACAAATCAGAATTTTTATGTCTATCATGTTTATGGCCACAAACTGAGGTTAGTAAACAAAATTTTGGAGAGAAAAATTCAAAAAATGAAAGATGATATGCTATCTAAAATTTTGGAATCGATTTCAATTGAAAAAACAAACATACCAGATCTACTAGTGGAAACTTTAGGCAATATAGGCATAAAATCGGTAAATAAACAACAAAAAAAAAATTTTTTTTAATAATTTTCTCTACCAAAGACAAAAGAAAATATGCTGTTGAGCAAGGATATAAATGGTCAAGTTAAAGTATGGGATTTGAATAAAGAAAATTGCCTTTACACAATAAATTTGCGTCAATCTTTTGAATTCTATTTGAATCTTTTCTCTAAAAATGAATATCTCGAGCTAGTATTCAATGAAGAAAAAAAGCCTAATATTTTATTAAACATTTACAGTCATTTGATAAATGAGGCTAAAATTGACTTAAAAAATCAGACCATTTCATGCTCTAAAGTCCTCAAGATAAATACAATTAAAGAAAAAAGTGTCAATTGTCTGCTGGTTGTCACCGAAAAAGCCAAAGTTGTGTTTTATGACTTGAGAAAAAATGAGCGCGAAATGCTGGCTTATGATCTTGTCGAGGACAGCTCTGAAGTGAAAGAAGCATGTTGCTTGGATTATTTTAACCAAGATTTATGTTTACCAATGGCCTGTGGCTTTACCAATGGCGAGGTAGCCTTATTGAGCATTTCAAAAGAAAGTCAGTATTTTGATAAGCCTTGCGGAGAAATTCCGCAATTTTTTAAATTTTGGCTGCAGCCTCATTCGGCACCTATAGTTTATGTTAAATTCAAAACATTTGCTTCTGTTTCAGAATCTGTTGAAAAATTGATGCTTGTTTCGGCATCAAGTGATGGTCTGGTGCGAAAATGGATTCAGATATGTGACAAAAATTTTGAGTTTGAATTGAGCAAGGAGCTTAGCTGTGACCAATTTAGTTCCTGTGAGTTATTGAATGAAAATGAAATGGCCTTTGGCTTGATGAATGGACTAGTTAAAATAAAAAATTTTGATGGAGTGGAAATAAAGGAAATTAGGGCTCATACGGAAAGAGTAAAGTGTATTGTTTGGAAGAGTTCCGAAGAGCTTATTACTTGTTCAGAAGACAAATTTATCAAAGTTTGGAACCTTAAAACTGGAGCATGTGTATCTAGTTTTGCTTCGCATTTTGATGTCATTGAATCAATCGAGCTTATTGAGCTCAATGATTTTAGAAAATTTGTTAATGATAAAAAAATTGAGGCCAAAATTAGTCAGGTATCATTGCAATTGTCTAGATAGAAAGACAATTTAAGAAAAGTGATTATTTAATTTTAAAAATTAATTAATTATTTAATAATAAAGGTTTAATTAGAGAAATTGTCTCGGAATTGTAATAAAATTAGAAATTCTTTTTTTTTTTGGATTTTTAATAATTTAGATTTTCAGCAATTAATGTTTTGATTTTAACTCAAATTAAATAATTTTGATGATTTGGTAATTATTTACGAAAAAAATTTAAAAATCAGGATTTATTTAAATTATAATAAAGCAGTGTTAGTATCGTTATCTAGTTTTAATTTATTCTTTTCGTTTCAAATACGCTATTGTAAAAAAAAACTTGAATTTTTCAAATTTAATTTAGTTTTGAATTAATTTTGGTATTTTAAATCACTTGAATAGAAAAGCAAAATGGTTAAAGGATAAGGTGCCCCAAATGATAAACCGTAGTTAGTCTAAAAGCTTTAGATATTAAAAAAAACTCATTTTAAGGTTTTTCATGATGAAAAATTTGAATTTTTCAAAAAAAAAACGATGGGTAAGCTTATATTTTTGAGCTGAAGGGGGTCCTTTTTTCAAGGATTTTCAAAATTTTTCGGATCGACATGTACCATAATTTTTTTTTTTAGCTTTTTCTGAAAATTTACATCAAATTACACTAGAAAAATAATTTTCTTTAATAGAAATAAGTTTTTTGAGTAATTGATTGATGAAAAAACAAAAAAAATCGAAATTTTGCAATTTTGGTCTTTAAAATCTATTCCGACTAGGCGACACTTATGTTAAGCCGAAATTTTTTTTAATTTTATTCTTTGACCAATTTGAAACAAAAGTTAGCTTTTTTTTTTTTGTTTGTTTAAAATTTCAGTTATAAAACGCGCTAAACAAAACCATATTTTTAACGTTTAAAATTTTTATTAAGTATTTTTGACATTTTTCATAGAAAATAATTAAAATACATCAAAACTAAGTTTCTCTATTTAATTTTGTATTAAAATCTTTATTTTTTTTATGGGTTTGAGGGCAACTGCTAGATTTAGCCCCGAATAATTTCGTTAAAACTTCTTGATATTTTGAGTCATTATTATACATATCCAATGCGACCCAAAATCTATTCCAAAGTTTTACATTTAACTTTTTATCTTTAAAAAGTCTTAATCCATCTTTAATAAGATCTAAAAACTTACTAACTCTTCCCATTTTTTTTAATAAAAAAGTTGGTAGTTTTTCTTAAATCTGGATAAAAAAATAAAATTTTTAATCGAAAAAAGGAAAGCTAACATTTGAAGAGAAAAGTTTAAACTTTCTAATATCAATTTATATTTTTCATTTTAAAAAGAATCAAGCGAGAAATAGGATTTATAAAAGTGTGTTTTTTCTGTTTTTAATCAAAGTTTGACGTAAAATTACGAGTCAATTAGAAAAACTCAGTTGAAAAGACATTTCAATTTTATAAAATTAATTCAAATATGATTTTAAAAATAATTTTTGTAAGTTTTTCAAATTATTTTTTGGTTTTCAAATTCTTACCAAAAATAATAAGAATATTAGCAAATTTATGTTGTCTTTTGCAAAAGAACTAAAAGTTCTATATAAAAACTAACTAGAAATTTGAATTCAGCATAAAAAATTACTCTATGTTTCAAATTTAAAATAATTCTTAAAATTTATTTGGCTAAACTACGGTTTATCATTTGGGGCACCTTAAAAATAAAAGATAAATTAAGTTTTTTAATTTAATTTTAATTGAAAAAATTAAGCCCGCTGTCAATAACTTTCATTTTGTTAGGAATCTTTTCAATGAACTTACCATAAAAGAATTATCCGATAAACTATTCCATGTAGAACTTCTTTTTTATTTTATTTTCTGAATTTTACAATGAATTGTTCAAAAAAAATGAAAAAAAAAATAAAAATTAGAAAAAAATAAACAATATAATTAATGTTTTGAATTACTGTATATTTTGCCAAAAATTATAACCCAGTCAAAAAAATCTTTTAGTGAATGTACTTCATCAGTGGCCAAAAAAAAAGGTCTTTGATATGAAAATTGTAAAAATTGACTGTTTTTCCAAAATTTTGATATATTTTTTTTAATAAAATAAAAAAAGCTCAATATTGCATATCGTTTAAAACAAAATTTTTTTTTTTTTTGAAAGCAGTCGGACCCAATCGTTTAACATGGTGTGAAAAAGTTAGCTAAATATAAGAAAAGAATAATTCCCACGGTAAATTAACTGACGGTAAATGATAACTTGAAAACAAAATTCGACACATCTTTTGACATAAAAAGATATTAATTGTTTATTTGTCTGCATTTTACTTATTTTACTATTGTATATTAAAAACATGGAACAAAATATTATTATTGTAAATTAAAAAAATTAAAAAACTTTTTTTTCTTTTTTTTAATATTTTATTCTGAAATAGCTTTATCTCGGTAAGAAAACAAATAAATAAATAATTTGGAGAATATCTTAAATGAATTTAAAAAAGCTTAAAAGTTAATATTAAAGGGAATATTTATTTTTGAAAATTGACCGCAAAATAGTTGAGTAAATAAGTTAATATATATTATTAAATTTTTGTATATTAATAAATTTAACTCTGGTTAATATCAATATTATTTATTTGATTAAGTAGGCTTTCCTAAATAAATCGTTAATTTTATATTTGGATTTTAGTATTCTGTTTTCAAAAATTATACAAATTTAAAAAAAAAAGAAAAACATTTTAATTCACATGATATTCTATAAAAAGATAAGTCACCCTCCTATTTTTTCATCCGGGCTTGGGACCGGCAAACGGCATAGTTATGACGCCACCTTCCCCTAAGAAGCACGTGGGACGTTCATCATAAACAGCGCCACTCATCCGAGTCATAAAAGACTGCGAACTCGACAACTATTTAGACTAGCTTGGAACCACAAACCAAGCGACATTCTCAATTTTTAAAGAGAGAATGCCTTAACTTTAGCGCTTCCAAAGTTACGGCTATCCAAAGAGGGTCAGCTGTAAAACAAGTTCGTGCTCTGCTAAGATTCTATACTGGATGTTGGTCAAAGCCAGCGGCACCCTCATACGACAAGACTAGGACAAAGACCCGTAGATCTATGTACCCGTAATACAGCTCTTCTCGGACTCGTAGAAGACCACATTGTGTGGCTGCCACCACCCTCCTCTTTTCTCATCCTGGGCTTGGGACCGGCTTACGGCAGAGTTATGGTGCGTTTAAATCTTATTTTTATCTTTGCTTCTTTGAATTTATGTTGGATTAAAATTTGTTAATCTTAACAACTGATTGTAAAAGTTAAAGTTAAGTGAGTTGAGTTAAATGCCACATCTTACACCAAAAAAAAAACCTATTTATTTATTACAATTTTTCAATTTGAAAATGTATTCTTCTTTACAAAATTCCCGATGTGAGTATACTTATTGCTTGCCATGTTTCTTCGAAAATAATCCCATTTTTAAATGAAAAACGGCTCCAAATTTGAGCACTTTTATTTCAAAAACTTTTTTCGAAGATTTTTTATATTTAATAAAAATCAGTCATTTAATAAAAGCTAATATTTTTTAAGTATTGAGAATGGGTGTCAGTACAAACTCAAACTCACACGTGAGCTAAAATCTTGATTATATAAAGAATGAAACTCATACTAAATCATTACCAAGTATTTATTTATTTTATAATCTGTACCGAGCTGATACTCCTTCAGAATAAAAATATAAAAATATTAAAAAAAAAATTTAAAAATAATGTTTCAGTACTGCTATGATAAAATGTTTTTACACAATCGAAATTTTACGTGATTATACGTAAATTTACGTAAAATTACTAAAGTAAAAAAAAGTAAATTTCCGAAATATTACATAAAATTTCGTAATTTTACGTAAATTTTAGTAAATATAAAAAGGGCCAAAAAAAAACTGAAAAAATGGCGATTTTTAGGAATTTTTCTCTTTTTTTAGAAAATTAAAAAGAAAATTGAAAAAAAAAATTACGCCATTTAAATGTAAAAGATATATTGATCACTTAAAAAAGGTATTATTTAATAAAAAAAAGATATTCATTTTAATTTCCTTTAAATGTTATTAATTCTTAGGTAATTAAAATAGTCATTGAGAAAAACGGTGACTGGTCGGATCATTAATAATTGCATTGAAATTGTGTTTTTTTTTAACGATTTTTTTTCTCGTTTTTTTTAAATAAAAATGTGCGTAAAATTACTTAAAATTTTTTTATCTGGTGGGGGTTTTTTATATCCAATTAATTTATCTGACTTTTAATTTATTTTTTCCCAGCAAAAATATTTTTTTACAAAAAAATTTATTCACTTATAATCTACAGTAAACTCGAAGATACAACTGTGGGGTTAGAAAACTAAAATTCAGTTTAAATGCAGTCATTTATCATGTGTTTCACTTTATTTTCAAAAATATTTTAAAGGAAGGACTAAAACTGAATTTTCTCTTGTAATATCTCATTAAATGAACAAAAAATTTTTTTTTTTCTCCAAAAAAAAAGTCCAAATTTTTATTCAAAAAATTACTCCTTGGATTTAATGCCTTAAATTTGAATTTTCGAATTTAAAAGCGTCATTTACATCTTATTCTGAAGGAGCTCTAGCTCGGTACAGAAAACAAATAAATAAATAATCTTAAACTTTACATTTTTTTTTACAAAATTTATTTGGATTATTTTTAAATTTTTTTAAATATGAAATCAACTCCGACAACTAATAACCAAATTAAGGTTCTAGGCGCCGGTTTTCAAATTATTTTAGAAAAATAATGACTAATGTGATTAATTTAAACCAAAAAAAAACCCAATTGTAGCTCAAAAAATCTCAAATTTTGCTAAACCCCACCATTAACCTCTGAAACACTGTCTACGTCAAATATTAGACAAACTCAAAAAGCCAAGACACGAATTGAAATTCCTTTAAATAAAACTTGAGAGTTAGAATAAGAAGACAAACGAAAGATAGGCAGCTATGAAGTTGGAAAGAATTTTTTCTATTTTTTTCTTTGAATCGTTTGAATTTGTTAATCAATTTTTCAGTTTTAATCCACGCATTCAAACCAGAAATCTATTTTTCCAATAGAAATAAAACTCTATATCTTTTTTTAAGCTATTTTTAAAAAAATTCGAAACACATGGTAAATGACTGCATTTAAACTAAATTTTCGTTTTTTAACCCCACAGTTGTATCTTCGAGTTTACGGTAGAATATATGTAAAGATACAGCAACTTAGGATTGAAATATCACAGAATTTGAATTTTTTTTACTTATTTAATAAATTAAACGACTTTTCAAAAGTAGATTTTTTTACTTAATTTTTCTTAGGTTTTGTACATATCTAACAACTTAATTAAATTTTTCTAATCCCTTTTTTTTTGTGTCTATGAGGCTTAATTCATTCAAATAAATAATTAAATAAATAAATAAGTGAATAAATTTTCTGGTAAAAAAAATATTTTTGCTGGGAAAAAATAAATTAAAAGTCAGATAAATCAAATAGATTATAGATGAATAAATCTAAATATTGAAAATTAAGGGATTTTAATTGGAAGTCTTGAACACCCATTCATGAGCAATTTGAAAAATTATTCAAATTTGAAAATTTTTTTTTTCAACTATGGGTCAATTTTTATTTAATAATTTTCTCAATTATTTCAACTATTCAACTATTCCAAATGTACAACTTTCTTCAACTTTTTTAATTCTTATCCATAAAACTCTTTCAATTAATTCAATTATTCAACTATTACAGTTATTCAACTTTCCTTAATTTTCTTCAACTTCTTCAATTTTTATCAATATAAAAACGCCTTCAATTATTTCAATTATTCAACTATTGCGAAAATTGGCAGTCATGGACAAAATTCTATATTTACCAATTATTCAATAATTCGATTATTTGACTACTCAAATATATGATTGTTGGATTTATTGACTATTGACTTTATCGTTTTATTTAATGAAGTGAAAACAAAAATTTTCATCAGGAAAATAAATGATTGTTTAATTTTCAAATGATTTCCAATATAATTTTAGTTAAAGAAAATTTTCCCTAAAATTAACGATAGTTTGACTAAGCGAAAGACGACTAGCGTCGTCTTTCGCTTTTCATATTAGGGCTAATTTTAGGGGTTTGGGCGGGGTCTGGGGCGCAGCCCCAGTTCAGGGTTTCGGCTTATTAAATTAAAAGGGTTAGATTTTAGTTTAATTTCGTATCAAATTTATTCGATATAAATATCAATTCAAACTAAAAACTTTCGAATAATCGAATAATTCTAGAGTTGAATCGAATAAAAATTAGTTGAAATTAATAATATATGAATTCTTGAATAATTGTATTTATTAAAATATTGTCCATACCTCATTAATTGAATTAATTGAAGGCGTTTTTATATTGATTCAACCCAAAGAAATTGCCACAATTCCTTCTGAAATTATAAACGAGCAATCTAGTGTTCTTTTATCAAATACTGATGAGCAATTTTTTATTTATCGTACAAATGAATGCAATGAAAATAAAGATCCGGATAGTGATAAATCTGATGATGATAATGATCTGGCTGACAATCAGGAGAATGATACATCTGACGAAGATGATCTGAGTGTTGACGATACTAGTGAATCTGACAGTGATGAAGATGGAGAATTTTACATTGTCTTGACTGAAGAGATAAATAAACTTTGTATTACAACTAAAGATTTTTATTTGTCAAAAACCATTCGTAATGGCCAAAAATTGTGTTCATTTGGATATTACTATACCAAAGAGAGGACTACAAAAAAAGGCTTTATTCATTGGAAATGTGAAGATCCTTTGACATGCAGTGGTCGGGCACATTCTAAGGGCGAAGATGCTGAAATTACAATTGCTCATTCACATAAACCTGATATCGCTAGAAAGTACAAATTAATCAATGATGAAAAAATAAAAGAATTGGCTATTAAATCTAAAGACAACCCTAGAGATATCCTAATCGAGACTCAAAAATGTGATGATGAAGACGTAGTGCTCAAATCAAGTTATAACAATGTAAGACAGGTTATTTCTAGAGTAAGACAAAATAAAGCAGGCTATGGTAAGAACGCAAAAGGCTTGTCACACATTGTTATACCGGATAATTTACGATTTACATATAGAAATCAATTATTTGTTTACTCAGATACAGGTCCGTCTGATGAAAATCGTATTCTTTTATTTACAACAGAAGACAACTTGCGTTTACTTGAAAAGTATCGTGATTGGTACTGCGATGGAACTTTTGATATAAGTCCTGTGCTGTTTAAACAATTATATTCAATTCATGTTGTTGTTAATAACAAAGACTTGCCTTTAGTTTATGCATTGCTACCAAATAAGAAGCAGTCGAGTTATACTAAATTATTTCGTCTTATCAAGTCATTTACAACCAAAGAGCCTAAATCAATTAATGTAGATTTTGAAAAAGCTGTTTTCAATTCAGTAAAAACTGTTTTCAAAGGTATTCATGTATATGGTTGTTTTTTTCATTTTACTCAAAACTTTTGGCGTAAAATGATTAAGATTCCAGGATTTTTGGATAATTATTATAAGAAAGAGAGCAAATTTAAAGAAGCTTTTATGATGCACAAAGCTTTATGCTATGTACCTGAATCTGACGTTGTATATGTGTTTAAACAACTCAAGTCTCAATTAGATAAATCTTTCGATCCGTTCTTTAAATACATTGAAAAGTATTACATAGGCAAGAAAAAAAAAGTAGCTCGTTATCAAATTCCCACTTGGAATTTGTACAATCGTGTTTTAGAAGAGTTGCCAAGAACAAATAATAGTGTCGAATCTTGGCACAATGCTTTTACAACTAATGAAAAAAAACATCTAAATATCAATGCTCTGGTAGAGAAGATGAGACTTGAGCAATCAAATACCGAAAATAACTATACGCGAATTAGAAGTGGACATTTATTTGATAGAGATGTTGATCAAATAAAAACCGACAAGCGTATATTCAATGTTGTATCTAATTATTCAAAAGTCGATTGCTTGGAATATTTAAAGAATATTAGTTTAAACACAATTAACTAATTTTTTATTTTTTAATTAATGTTAATTGACATGTATCTCACTTTCATATGAACTATATTTGAATAAATAAATTTTTTTGTGCTATGTATAATATGCTATGAATTTTAATGCTATGATAATTTGCCTGTATGCTATGAAAGAAAATAAAGTGCTATGAAAATTTACCTGTATGCTATGAAAAAAAATAATGCTATGAATTAATACATGCTATGAAATAAGCCAGTCCCGGCTGAACACCTAAGTAGCGAGACATTCTGAAATTATCATTCCTATTTTTTCTAAGACAACAAAATATGCTAAAGAGTGAGCTATATATTTTCAAAAAAAAAATAACATTCTTTGACAGAAAAGTGAAAAAATTTGAAAATTTGAAACTTTTAATCACGTGACTCATTTTATTTGAAAATTCAAAAATGATGAATCACTCAAATGGACCTGGACAAGTCCATTACTTCACTCAATCACTTTCAGGGTTCCCACAAGGACTCAGAAGCAAAAAAAAAACGTGAATTCACCAATACAATCAAGATAAGAGTCCCAAAAAATGTCGTACCAACTCGTCTCGACATTTTCAATGGTCTTTAAAAACCTTTGAACGCTTCAGATCTTGACTCAATCAATTCAATTAGCCCCTACCGCTCAAATTCAACTTGGCTAGTTACTTTTAGCGGAGAATTTGACGCCAAAAAACTTTTCAACCAAGAAATCGACATCAAATCAGTTTCAGTCAGAATTTTAGACCCTAATGTTTTAACTGACACTTGTCTTTTTAAAGTTCTTCATCTTCCACCAAATGTAGAAGACAAATGTATCGAATCACACTTCCTAAAATCTGGTCTAAAATTAGACGATATTATTCGTATAACTCGTGTTAAATGCAAAGAACCTGAAATGAGTCATATCGATTCTGGAATTGTCCATGTCATTGTCAAAGAGACTGCCATTTCAAATGAAACAAAGCAAAAAATAATTGGTATCAAAACAATCGATGGGGAAGAGGCATTTGTCTTTAAAGTCGGTGATCCAATTTTATGCAAATGCTGCAATCAGTTTGGCCATGTTAAGGCTGATTGTCCTACTTATAGAGAACGCTCTTCACTGGTTTGCCGAATTTGTCAAAAAAAAGGACACTCAACCGAAGAACACACTACAGCAAACATGATCCGTGACGGTGATTTTGACAAAATGAACACAGAAGATGACCTTGATCGTGAAGGAGCTGAAGTAATCTTCCAAAAAACAAACGAAAATCCTCAATCTGGTTTCTTCTCTAACGAGGAAATCGAGAAGTCGTTTGCTGAAGTGAACAAAATGATAACTTGTGATAATACAAGTTACAAGCGTAACATTGATGCACTTGATAAATCGGTAACTGACGATACCAACTCGAAAAATGGCCGCCTGAGTATCGGACATGGTTTTGAGAATTTGCAATATAATGTTAATATCCAAAACAATGGTAACTCAGGTATTCCAAATACAACTAAGCAAACAGAACATAAAAATGAAATCACAAAAATTCCAATTTCAAAGACAAAAACTGATCAAAAACAAGTCAATACACAACTCTCACTACAAAACGAACATCCTAAACAAAACCCGACAAAAACTCAAATACAGCAGTCAAAAATAGATGAAAAAAGCAAAAGCAGGAGATTTTCTTTCGCAGTCAAACCTACGTAGAAAGTCACTCATTCAATCCATAGATCTACGGCTCAATCAGCATCACAAAATAAAAATGAACAAAAAAAAATCGACAACTTTATCAAAAAAAAGGTTAGTAATTACACATTGGAACTGTTCTCATCTTCCCAGTAGAGTGTTACTATTGCAAAATTTTTTGTCTCAGAATTCCCCAGATATTATGTTGCTAAATGAAATAAAAATAGATGCAAATGAAGAAAATATTTTTTTGAACTACAAAAATTACCTAACAATAATCAAACCTAGAAATAAATATGGAGGCGGTGTAGCAATTTTAGTTAAGGAGGGACTCGATTTTGCTCAAGACTTATCATTTGAAAACTTCTCAGCAGAGCTACTTTGCATCAAAATAAAAATAAAAAATGACTACTTGTTTATCTTTAGCCTATACAACCCACCTAATAAGATTCTAAATTTTGAGCTTTTTGAAAAAATCAGTAAAAACTGTAAAAACTTTATTCTTGGCGGTGATTTAAACGCTTAGTCCAAGCAAATAGGATGTTTTGGTCAAAACGAAAATGGAAATATTTTAGAAAATATAATAAATAAGTTAAATATGTCAACTATAAATGACAAGTCACCCACTTTTAGCATATTTAATAGAGAATACTATGAATTACTTGATATATTTTTAGTCTCATCCGATCTCTTAGACAAAATCAGTGATTTTAGGGTTTTGTCAAAACATGATATGACAAGTGATCATTTCCCTATTGAAGCTTGCATATCAATTGAGCATATTATGACTTCAGAATTGATTTCAAGAAGGTTAAATTTCAAAAAAGCAAATTGGTCATATTTTCAAGAAATTCTTAGTGTTCCGATTTTAAATCCAGATAGTGTTGACGACTATAATAATATAATCTCAAAAAAAATAATAAGTGCTGCCCATAAAAGCATCCCATTACAGTCAGGGAAAATATATAAAACTACCCTACCGCATGAAATTGTAAACTTAATAAAAGAACGCAGGAAAACCAGGAGGTATTTTCAAAGAACTCGTTCCCAATTAGCAAAGCAAAAATTCAACTTTCTAACCTCTCAGTTAAAAATCTCTTTAAAAAAATTTTGGGACAAAAATTGGTCTGACTTTATCGATAAAATGGGCAAGAATCCCTTATCCAGCAGGCCTTTCTGGAAAAAAATAAATAAATTCAGATCAAAAAAAAGTTCAAAACTAATCCCAACCTTACTGGCAAATAATCAGGAACTAAGCACTGATAGTGAAAAAGGAAAATTCTTTGGAGAACTCTTGTCCTTAACTTTTAGTCCCAATTCTGATTTAATTAATAATAAAACAGACAGCGAGATAACTGATTTTAACTCGAATTTCTTTAAAAGCCACAAATCATTCATAATTAATGAACTTATAAGTCTAAAAGAGATCAATGTAGCTATCAGGAAATTAAAAGGAGAAGGGGCACCAGGACCTGACAAAATTCAAAATATCATGTTAAAAAATTTACCACGAACTTGTCTTCTTGATATTAAGGAACTCTTTAACCGAAGTATTCTTCAGGCTAGAATTCCCAAAGAATGGAAAACAGCTTTCATAACCATGATTCCTAAAAAATCTTCACCATTAAATTACCCAACTAACTATAGACCAATAAGCATGACAAGCTGTCTTGGTAAGCTCCTAGAGCGGATTATCTACATTAGAATATATAATCACCTAGAAAAGAATTCATTGTTAATTCAAGAGCAATCAGGCTTCAGAAAATATAGACGAACCGCCGACAATCTTATTTTCTTGATTCAAAAAATTTCTGAATCATTCAATAGAAAGAAAAAAGTCAATGCCTTATTTTTTGATATCTCAAAAGCTTTTGATAGGGTGTGGCATGACGGATTAATTTATAAACTAATTAAAATGAACTTGCCTGACTATCTTATCCACTGGATAAAATCATTTCTTGATTCCAGATCATTCAAAGTAAATGTAAATGGTCATATAAGTGATGAATATTTAATAACTGCAGGTGTCCCCCAAGGTTCAGTAATTAGTCCTCTTCTGTTCAGTATATTCATTAATGATATTCCAAAGAGAAATAAAACTAATAGTGAATACTCTCTCTTATTTGCAGATGATCTAGTGACTTTTTTTATTTATAAAAAAAAGGGTAATCTAGAAAATAAGATAAACAAATATCTAAAAGAACTAGAAAAATGGCTCTGCAAGTGGAAAATGAAATTATCATTAGAGAAGTCTTGCTATATGGTATTTTCCAAGTATAGTAAGGAAAATTCAAATCTTAACTTAGAGATATATGGGAATAAACTGGAAAGTCAAAAAAATGTAAAATTTCTTGGCATTAAGTTTGACCCAAAATTAACCTTTAACACTATGGTTGAAGATATAAAAAAACGCTGCAACTCAAGATTAAATTTAATTAAAATATTATCAAACAAAAAATGGGGCTTAAAAACTTATACATTAAGTAATCTCTACAAATCATTAATAGGCTCGATATTAGACTATTCATTTCCCTGTCTAAACTTATTTTCAGAATCAAACATAAAAAGAATTCAGGCTATTCAAAACTCAGCAGTTCGATTCATTCTTAAACTAAAATATGATACACCCTCCGACATATTACATAATGAGGCCTTTGATAAACTAAAACTGTTAAAAGTCTCTAATCGACTTTTTGAGTTGGCTGAGAGATATGTTGGAGTAGGACTGAGCCATTCTGTTCCATTAGTAACCAGACTGGTCGAGGAGTACACGAAGGGTTTCGAATCAAGATTCATCGAATACCCGACTCCATTGTGTAATTGCTACCTTACTATTTCTTCTTTTTTTCCTGAAACTTGAACTATTTAACAAACTACTTGAACTAAACATGAGCCACATGTAACAATCTTTTTCAATTTTATATATTCTTAACTTTCATTTATTTAGCTTATTTACTTTTTTTTTTTTTTTTTTTTATCTCATTTTATTAACTTTGATTTTATTTTTATTTTATTTTTTTAACTTTTAACTTATTCTGAAGGAGCTCTAGCTCGGTACAGAAAACAAATAAATAAATAATAATAACATTCTTTGACAGATGATGGAAATTGATTTACTTTGCCACTCCGAAAATCAATCTAGATGAATTTACAAAACATTAGTACAAAAATTATTATGAGATCATGCCCAATTTATCTTGGTCTTCATTTGAATCTTATTTAAAAGGGGGAACAACAGCTTGGAGAATTGAAATTGATGAAAACGAGTGGCTTAAAAGTATTTGTACTTGTAAATTCTGGCTACAAAACTTCTTCCGTACTTATATCATAGCGGTGTCCAGTAGACTAAATATCTGGCAAGTACCTCTTCAAGCAAATTTTTTTCCAATTTGTCAAAAACGTAAATAAAGAATAATCTTCGGTAAATAAATTAGCTAAAAAAAAAATAGTTGTAAAAAAAAATAGCTGCAAAAAAAATTATTTAGCATGTTTTTTTTTATTTGCTAATAAAAAAAATTAGCTGAAAAAATAACGTTTAGCTGATGAAAAGAAATACGTCTCACATATGTTGCTTTGACTGCTTTAAATCGGTTAATGAGTCTCAATCAATCAATTTTAATTTTTAATTTGAAGAAAAATTCAAGATTTTAATAAATATTTTAGTTTGGTAATTTTAAATTAAAAAAAAAATATGTTTATTTTTCTATTTTAGATTCAATTTTTTGACAGATTTTCTGAAGAAATATTTTAGTTTTTTTGAAAAAAATTTTCCAGATACAAATATTTACGAGTAAGGTTTTATCAAATTTGGTGTTTTCCGAAATTAAACAAAACAATAAGTTACAATTTTTTTTATAACAAAAAATTTACAATTTTAAAAAGAATTCTAAAAAATCAGATAAATTTGATTTGAATAGTTCCACGGCTAAAAGTATAGAAAACTTTAGTAGACCATTTAGATTAAAAATAGGAAACATTTAAAAAAACTCAACAATTTGGCTAAAAATAAAAACTATTGAAACAATGAAGGATCATTGAAACCACCATAGTTCAAATCATTCATTTGATTAGCAACATTATGCTCCTCATTTGGGTGACGATTTACTTGAATGTTTTGCATCGGTGAGTGTTTAATCGAGTCAATCATTTCATCTAAAAATTAAACTAAATAAAATTCTAGCTAAAACATATCTAATTATTACTGTTCATATTCATTTCTTGATTCATCGGAACCATATGACCCATGTTTTGTTCTTGGAACTTAGTAAAATGTTTAAAAAAAAATTTTTTATTTTTAATTTTATTTACTTGATTTGGTACATTTTTCATTAAATTATTGAAATCATTATTAGTATCTTGGGGACTAGGCATCAAGTTGGGAGTGCCTGGTCCGCCATGGTGACCACCCATTTGAACATTTTGATAATTAAGCGGTGAAGAGCCTGGAGGATAATTCATCTTAAATAAAATTTTTCACTTTTTTTTTCTATTTTTAAATAATTTTTGCCTACGGGTGGAGGTGGAGGCTGTAAACCTTGACCAGGCTGCTGCGGTGGTCCAACTTGGTTACCATTAGGGTTCCATCTCTGCTGTTGTTGCATTGACATTGACATTGGAGACATCGGTCCATTGGTCATTTGTTGTGAGTTGGGTATACCAGGAGTTGGTGCTTGACCTGGTGGGCCTCTCATTTGGGCATTTGGAGCACCGTTGAAATTACCCTGCATTGACATACCGGGCTGCATTCTATTACCAGGAGGAGTCAATCTACTTATCGGACTCATACCTGGCTGCACACGATTCGGATCCTGACCCATCGGATTACCGTTTGGCTTATTAAATAAATATTAAATAAAAATTAATTTTAGACTTTTTAAGATTTTTTTTACATTAAATTCCATCGGCATTCGAATGGGCCGCTGACCTCCTGAATTAAATCGTTGATGCTAAATTAAAAGTAATTATTTAAGAAAAAATTTTTAAATTTTTTCAGCTCACTTGTGCAGGATTCATCATTGGGTTGCCTTGGCCTTGGGGCATCTAAAATCAAATTTTTTTTCAGCAACTTTATAATTTTTATTTATTTAATAAAATAACAAAAATAAGCTTTAATTTAAGTGAAAAGTTTATAATTTGATTTTAAGCTTTAGCGACATGCTTCTTCAAAAGTCTTTGGCTAAAAATCGAATTTAACCATTAGCAGGGACAACTAAAAGTTGCAATTGCTATTTTTTTCAAAATTTGCAATTTTTCGCAAATATTATTCTTAAATTGTCTTTTTTTTTTTTTAAATGAAATTGACATATATTCTTATTAAAATTTAATTTATGAATAAAATAATTTAAAAAAAAAAAGACTAGAATTAGATAAATTTTCAAAAGAAATTTGCTTTTTTATGTATTTAATTAATAAATAAATGTAAAAATAGCCATCTAAAATATTAAAATTATTGATTATATATTAAATCTCGTAGAATAATTACATATTTTGCAATTTTTATCGCAAATTTTTCAATTTTTATCACTAAATTTAGCGCAAAATTTGCAAAAAAACTTTCATTTTTTGATCAAGTAATATCAAAAAATTTAAAGGATAGATCGGATGTATTGTTTTAAAAATAAAATAAATATTTTGTGCCCATTGTCATTTAAATTTTATTTGTAAATTAAAAAAAATAGGAATTAAAATTAAAAATTAAATTTTAACAAACTTTTCAAAAAGTTTAAGTTCTCTAAAAATTTGATACTCATTAAAATTTTGAAAAAAACTAAATCAAACTTTTTTAAATTTTCAAAGTTCCTGGAGAACATCTTATTCTATTAAAAAATTTAGAGAAAATTTAATGATTAAAACAAAGAATAATTAAAAAAATCTAATTTTTAAACTATTAAAATGAAAATTCAAAAATTTTTTTTTAATTAAAATAAATAGAATTTATAATTAAAAATTAAATATTTAAATTTCAAAAAGTCTAAGTTCTCAAAGAATTTGATACTAATTAAAATTTTGAAAAAAAAACGTCAAAAAAAGAGCCTTAAAAGTTTATTTTCATTTAAATTTAGATTTTTTTAATTAAATCATATTTTTTGATTTTTAGAAACTAAATTTTAATAAATTTTCTATTGATTTTTTTTCCATTTGTTATTTTAGTGCTAAAAATATTTTTATTTATTAAAAAGGTTATAGAATAAATTTTAGTTCGGGTCTGGTCGATTAGGTTAACCATAGATCACCTTTTATGTGAACAATTTTTCTAAATTGTCCTATCTAAAAATTGTTCATCTAATTTGAATAAATTAAAAGGTAATAGTAAAAAATAAATAAAAAATGGAACGAAATTTGACAGATGAAGGAGGAATATCAATTTGAGTAAAGGAAAGAATTGAGTAAAAACAAGATAATTCATTCGAAAAATACTATGATAATCTTCTTTGTATTATTAATAGATTTAATAACTTCCAATTTTTTGTTTTCATTTTTTAAAATCCACCAAAAAGCGCAATTCCTTTCAAAATTTTACTAGATGTTTCAAAGAGTTGTGAATAATTTATTCTAGGGGATGATCTTAATGCAATGGCATAAAATTTAGGTTGTTTTTAAGAAAAAAAAATTTGTCAATCTCATCATGTCCTTTTTTTGATACCATCTTCATTTTCGGATAAGGTTCTGGGCTTCAAAGTGCTGATAGATCACGATATGTTAAGTTATCAGTAACATTTAAGTGTTCGAATTTACTTTGGTTTTTAAACCAAGAATTAATTTATTTTACAAATATTGATATCCTTTAAAAAAAGTATGTAATGATGCTGAAATAAGTGTTCCTCTGCATTCTCGGAAATTTATTGTTCAGCTTTTCGTAAACAAAAATATTTAGTTCACTAAACCTGAAAACATGAATTGTTTCCATAATAGACTAGACCCAAAATATCAATTATTAGTTTTTTTATGCCTCGTAAACAAAGGGCTAAAATTTTTAAACATTAAAATTTTGGCAAAAAGTTTTATTTCATTTTCTTAAATTTCAATTGTTTATTAAAGTTTTAAATTAACTCGTAATATCAATAAATGAATTAAAATATGAATATAAATTTAATCGACATATGGATAATTTAATTAAATATTCTAGTTTAATGAGGTATAGACAATGAAAATATTTAAAAGTAAATCCTTTTTTTACTTTTTGTACTTTTTCTAATTTTTTTATTTGGCCCTGTTACTTTCTGGACTTTTTGTACTTTTTGTACTTTTTGTACTTTTTCTAATTTATTTATTTGGCCCTGTTACTTTCTGTACTTTCTGTACTTTTTGTACTTTTTCTAATTATTTTATTTGGCCCTGGTACTTTTTGTACTTTTTCTAATTTATTTATTTGGTCCTGGTCCTTTTTGTACTTTTTGTTCTTTTTCTAATTTATTTTATTTGGCCCTGTTACTTTTTGTACTTTCTGTACTTTTTGTACTTTTTCTAATTATTTTATTTGACCCCGGTCCTTTTTGTACTTTTTCTAATTTTTTTATTTTGCCCTGTTACTTTCTGTACTTTTTGAACTTTTTGTACTTTTTCTAATTTATTTATTTGGTCCTGGTCCTTTTTGTTCTTTTTGTACTTTTTCTAATTTATTTTATTTGGCCCTGTTACTTTTTGTACTTTCTGTACTTTTTGTACTTTTTCTAATTTATTTATTTGGTCCTGGTCCTTTTTGTACTTTCTGTACTTTTTGTACTTTTTGTACTTTTTCTAATTTATTTATTTGGTCCTGGTCCTTTTTGTTCTTTTTGTACTTTTTCTAATTTATTTTATTTGGCCCTGTTACTTTTTGTACTTTCTGTACTTTTTGTACTTTTTCTAATTTATTTATTTGGCCCTGGTCCTTTTTGTACTTTTTGTACTTTTTGTACTTTTTGTACTTTTTCTAATTTATTTATTTGGTCCTGGTCCTTTTTGTTCTTTTTGTACTTTTTCTAATTTATTTTATTTGGCCCTGTTACTTTTTGTTCTTTCTGTACTTTATCCGATTAAAAATAAACATTAAAAAAAATTAAAATTTTAATTATTAATTTTATTTTAACTAAAATTTCTCTTATCTTTTACATACCTGAATCCCTAAACCAGGGCTCCGCCCCGGACCCCGTTAAATTTATTTTGATAATTAAAATACTGATAAATAAATAAATTAGAAAAAGAACGAAAAGTACAGAAAGTACAAAAAGTAACAGGGCCAAATAAAATAAATTAGAAAAAGTACAAAAAGTACAAAAAGGACCAGAACCAAATAAATAAATTAGAAAAAGTACAAAAAGTAAAGAAAGTACAAAAAGGACCAGGGCCAAATAAAATAAATTAGAAAAAGTACAAAAAGTACAGAAAGTACAAAAAGTAACAGGGCCAAATAAATAAATTAGAAAAAGTACAAAAAGTACAAAAAGTACAGAAAGTAACAGGGCCAAATAAATAAATTAGAAAAAGTACAAAAAGTACAGAAAGTACAAAAAGGACCGGGGTCAAATAAAATAATTAGAAAAAGTACAAAAAGTACAGAAAGGAAAACGTTTTTTTAATTATTTAAATCTCATTGTCTATCCATGAGTTTAATTATAAATTTTAATTTCAACTAACCTCGTTTAATTTTTATAAGACAATCAATTTTTTTATACAGTATGTGTCAAAAGTTTAGAAATTGATTATTTTATTTATCTTAAATTGTTTATTTGTTGTATTTTATGAAAAATTGATTGCAAAAGAAAAAAAATAAAAGCACTAATTTGTAGATTTTTTTTTTCTCTACAATTTGATATATGACACTCGGCATAAAAATATAATTAACTTTTAAATATTTATAATGAAAAAACTTCCTCTAAAAAATAAAAAATAAAAGTCGGTGCAAAAGTTTAGAAATTCGGGTAATACAAAGGTTTTAGCAACCATTGTTACCATTTTTCACACCTTTAAGATTAATTCTTAAATAACTTTTAATCTTGAGTAAATTTAGCTATTTAACTGTTTAATTTAAAAACTCTCCAACTCCTCACTTGGTCTCTAAATTTATTTATTTAATTAAAAAATAGTTTAGGCAAGGCCTTGGCCGGTTGGAATGGAAGCTTAGTCCTTCCTTTCAGCCACTTGATAAAATTTTTGAAATAAAAAAATTACTTTTGAAAAATAGGAAAAAGTTAGATTAATTTGAGGTTAACTTAAAAAATAAAAAATTGTGAATGTCGATAAACTAGTTTGAATAATTAAACATAAAAAAACATTATGCAAAAAAGATTTTGAGATATAAATAAAATAGGATTCTGATTTTTTTCTTTTTTTGTTAGAAATTTTTTTTTTTTTTTTTTTCTTTTTTTTTTATTTTATTAGAAATAAAAAATAAAAAATAAAAGTCGGTGCAAAAGTTTAGAAATTCGGGTAATCCAAAGGTTTTAGCAACCATTGTTACCTTTTTTCACACCTTTAAGATTAATTCTTAAATAACTTTTAATCTTGAGTAAATTTAGCTATTTTAACTGTTTAATTTAAAAACTCTCCAACTCCTCACTTGGTCTCTAAATAACATTACCAAAAAATCTTTAATTTGGCAAAAAATGGGTGAAAAAAATGTGTCTAGCCCCCAAAAATGGTAGAGAAAAAAAAATCTACAAATTAGTGCTTTTATTTTTTTTCTTTTGCACTCAATTTTTCGTAAAATACAACAAATAAACAATTTAAGATAAATAAAATAATCAATTTCTAAACTCTTGCAACATATTGTATTGCGATTTAATTATTGACATGACTGAGTTAATATGAATGCCTAATAAAATATTGAAATTTTATGTAATATTTTATTTTTTTTAAAGCAAAAAATTCGCTGAGAAATCAGAAAAATTAATTAAAAATCTAATTTAACCTCTTTAGCTTAAATTAGCTGTTAAAAACCCGGAAATGCAAAAACTAATTATAAAAAATTTCAAATATATAAAAAAATCTAATTGATTTTAGCCATTTTACACTTCATATTTTTGATATTTTTTAGCAAATTTTTAGCATTGCCAAAAATTCGAAAAAAATTTTATTTTAAATATCTAAAAAGACAATTTAATTGGCACCATCTAATTAAAAAAAAAGACAATTTTTGGCCAAAGACCACCAGAAAGCAATATATCGCGTTGTGGTGCAAATAAAATTTTCAGTCAAGTGTCTAAACTTAGAGAACACATAATAAAAAAGGTTGAGATCAAGTGGTTTTACACATAAAAGTCTTATGGCGAAGCAATAAAACATATTTACATTAAAATAATTCATCATTTGTAAATTAGGATTCATCATTATGCTATCATGACCTTGCTGTTCTTAATTATGGTCAAATAAAAAAATAAAAAAATTGCCTTACATATTCGTGAAACAATTTGGCTTCATTAGATGGTTCAAATGAATCGCGCCGTTCCGGCGTCGCTGCACAGTACAGATCCCAGAAAACACTTGCATACAAAAATAAAGTCACTGTTGTCAAAAATTTAGAGCTTACTTCCACCATGAATACAAAAAGCCCGGCGCGTCTCCGATTGGCACCGGCTTCTCCAGTCTCACCTCGTTAAATAAGGTGTTCGCTGAGTTCTTGGCACCAATATGCACCAAGAATTCGTACACATATCCAGTGAGCCTAGATGAAAATTTAATTTTACTAAGCCTAAACTCAAATAGCCAAAATAAATACTTTTCTTTGGCCTGTGTTTCTATGGGCAATAGCTGTTGTGGTGGTGGTGGTTGCTGCATTGGCTTTCCTTTGGCGAACATTGTGGGCACAAAAATTGTCTAAAAACTTTAGATTAAATTAAGTAGCATGTCTCCATATTTGAAAGTCGAAAAATAGAAATCCATTAGCAAACTAAAATGAATATAGGTTTTTTTAATATGATTTTTTTTGTTGAGTTTTTATTTGGTTAATACAAATACTCGTTAGAAAATTTTTGAATTTTTTATGTTAATAGGAAGAAAATTATTATTTTTTTTTCTTGCTAATTAATCTTTTAAGAACGCCTATTAATCAGTGGTGAATAAAAAAAAGCTCTTTTTTTTATTTGTAAATTAGAGAAATTGTCAATTGAATTGATATTTAGTTTTTTTTTTATTATCGAAATTTTTTCGATTTTTTTGGAATGATTTCGCCGAGAATATTGAATTTATTTTTTTTTTCACCATTCCAAAAGTTTTTATTTTTTTTCAGAAGAAAGATTGGAATTATTGAAATATGTTGACATTTGCGCTCGGTCATTCTTTTTTAAAAGTAGTGTTGGGCGGCGGCCAAGCCTGGCCGGTCCAGACGCGGCCAAAATTAGGCGGCCAATTTGGCAGCCAGGCCGGCGGCCAAAAATTTGGACCGCAGAGTTGGCCGGCCAAATGTACGGCCAATTTTTATACGGGCGGCTACTTTGGCGGCCAGACCGGCGGCCAAAAAATTTGGACCGCGGAGTTGGCCGGCCAAATCGTTGACGGCCGGCCAAATGTACGGCCAATTTTTATACGGGCGGCCACTTTGGCGGCCAGACCGGCGGCCAAAAAATTTGGACCGCGGAGTTGGCCGGCCAAAACATAGACGGACGGCCAAATGTACGGCCAACCCTTAAACGGGCGGCCACTCTGGCGGCCAGGCCGGCGGCCAAAAATTTGGACCGCGAAGTTGGCCGGCCAAATTATAGACGGACGGCCAAATGTACGGCCAACCCTTAAACGGGCGGCCACTTTGGCGGTCAGAAAAAATCAGCGGCAAAAAATTTCATTGAGAAAGATTTTGATGTTCTTTTATGTTTCTAATCTGGAGAAACAAGAAATTTTCAAATATTACATTTAAATCTCTAATATTTTTTCATAATATCTTAAACAAAAAAATTTCAAAAATTTGGCCTTTTCTAGAAAAATTATTTTTTTTTTAAATTTAGCATTTTCTTATAAAATAAAACTTTTGGCAAATCTTTAACATTTTTCAGATTATGGTCTGATCGCAAATTTCAACGTCTATGATTTGGCCGGCCAACTTCGCGGCCATAAATTTGGACCGCCAAAGTGGCCGTCCGTTTTGAGTTTGGCCGTACATTTGGTCGTCCGTCTTCAATTTGGCCGGCCAACATCGCGGTCCAAAAATTTTGGCCGCCGCCCTGGCCGCCAGAGTGGCCGCCCGTTTAAGGGTTGGCCGTACATTTGGCCGTCCGTCTAAGATTTGGCCGGCCAACTTCGCGGTCCAAATTTTTGGCCGCCGGCCTGGCCGCCAGAGTGGCCGTCCGTTTTGAGTTTGGCCGTACATTTGGCCGTCCGTCTAAGATTTGGCCGGCCAACTTCGCGGTCCAAATTTTTGGCCGCCGGCCTGGCCGCCAGAGTGGCCGTCCGTTTTGAGTTTGGCCGTACATTTGGCCGTCCGTCTAAGATTTGGCCGGCCAACTTCGCGGTCCAAATTTTTGGCCGCCGGCCTGGCCGCCAAAGTGGCAGTCCGCCATTTTAACCGTCCGTCTAGGCGGTCTTGTTCACGGTCAAAAAAAATTTTGGCCGCATCAATGGCCGTTTGTACGGTTACCAACACTATTTAAAAGCACTGCAGTATTTTGAGACATTATTAAAATACTTTTTTTTTTTTAAATTTAATTTTAAACCAATAAAAAAAAATTTGATATAAATTATTTAATTAAATCCAGAGTTGTTTAAAAGTCCCAAGAAAAAGTCCAAGTCCAGACTTTTTTTTCTAATGAATTGGACTTTTTTATGGGACTTTTAAACATTTCTGGATTTTATTAAATAATTTATATCTAATTTTTTTTTAATGGTTTAAAATTTTTTTAACAAAAAAAAGTCCAAGTCCAGACTTTTTTTTTAAATTTGCTAGATCAGGCTTAATATCAAAAAATTTATATACTTTTGGGTTGTCTAATGCAATAGATTTGCCATTCACAGAATTTTCTTGCAATTTTAGCAAAAATTTCTTCTTCAGTATTCAAAATTTTATAGCCTGGACTTTTGAATGAAAATTTAAAAAAAATTCTAAAGTCTTTGCTTGGACTTTTTTAAAAAAAAATTTTAAAGTCTTTGGTCGGACTTGTGACTTTTAAACAGTTCAGATAAAATCTTAAAAATAAATTCACTTAGGGTTATATTCAGTGAAAATTGGACCTGATTTCGACATATTTTTTTCTTCTTTATTATTATGTATTTTTGTATGAGGTTTTCATTTTTGTCAAAATAAACTTTTTATCTTATTCCTTTTCATAATTATACCATTTTTGTTATTTTTGGCTAAAAATAGAAATTTAAAAAATATCGAAAATTTCTAACTATTTGAATTTATTTTTTTTAATGATTTAAATTAAAAAAAGAAGAATCTTAAATTAAAAAACAGACTTGTTTAAAATTCACAAGTCACAAGTCAAGTCTTTGACTGGTTTCACAAATTAAAAAAAAACAAGTCGGCCCTACCGTGTTATGTGAGCTGAGTTCACGAAAATGTGTGAACTTGACTAATTTTTTTGGTTTCGTGATCTCAGCTCACCTGGAGAGAATATAAAAAATTATGTGATCTTCAGATCACGTATTAAAATTTATGTGATCTTAAACTAATTTAATAATTGAATAACATAGTTTATTTTATTGATTATGATACAAATAAAAATCAAAAATAGTAATTAAGCAAAAATATAAAATAATTTATTTGTTTTTATGTGCTTTTGACTTATGGAGCCGCAGACCCCATTCACCTTTAAATTTTTTCTCCACACCTTTTCCCAAACAAGTCAAGATTTTTACTTATTTTAAGAATAGAATTAAAATATATAAAAAAATTTTAAGTCTCGAATTTTTTATTCAGGAAAAAATAAAATTATTTGTTTAAATTTCTTTTTCAATGTAAATATTTAAACATAATTTTTTAAACAATTCACATAATTGTCATATTCTTTTAAAGTGAATTTAAATATATGTTTAAGTCATTTTTTTCCTTACTTTTATAAGGTGCCCCAAGTCATAAACACTAGTTAGCTAGGATTATCAAAAATTCACCCCAAAAACTTTTTTAGGTTAATTATGACGTAGAATTCGATTTTATTAGTGAAAAAGTTGGGTTCTTATATCTTATACCCGAGTTTCAGGGGGGTTCAAAAAAACGTTTTGTTTCATAAAATGTGAAGCATATAGAAATCTACTTTTTTTTTTTTTTATGAAAATTTACCCTAAATTTACTCGGATATGTCGTTTTTTATCATCCATTAGTTTATTTTCCCTTTTATTTGGCGATTTTTAGAAAAAAATGTTTTTTTTTTAAAAATATGCCTTTAAATTTTATTTCATATATAAGACTTTTTTCAAGTAGGGTGATTTTGGGCTTAAATTAAAACTAATTTATTAAGAAAAATGAATAGGTGGGCTTTTTGGATAATATTGTCTATTTAGTAAAATACAAGCATTTAAAGATACCTATGTAATAAATATAAAGTTTTTAGATAGATTCATATAGAAAATTTATTGTTCTGAATATATTAATGTATTAAAATCTTTGCTTTTTTTATGAGAAATAACTTTACTACTCGATTTTGCTCCAAATAGCTCTTCTAAGACATTTTGATAGCTTGCACCACTTTGATACATTTCCAAAGCTCTCCAGAATCTATTCCATAGCTTAATATTCAAATCTATATTTTTATATTCATTTATGGCCTCTAAAATTAAGTCTAAGAACTTGTTGAAATCTTGATCATTTTTTTTTAATATTTTACTGATTTTAAATCTAAATAGAATGCTTTTAAGACAAGATATCAACAAACCCCCATCTATTTCTATAGAGGAGACTTAGTTCTCTTAAATAAAAAAAATTGTCTATTTTGAAATAATTTTACGGGAGAAATAAAACGCCAAAAATGCTAAATCATCGAATTTTTTCAAAATTTTGCGTTTAAATTGTTAGGGATTATTATTGAATGGGTGAAAAAAAATACACAAGATTAGAAAGTAAATTTCCTCTACTATCTGAAGAAAAAAAAATTAAGTTTCCAAGTCAGTTTAATTTTTCGAAAAAATCAGTTCAAACTTATGCCGCATAAGTTTGAACTGATTTTTCACTAAATATGTATTTTTATTTCATGCAATTCAGAAAAAATAAGATGACATATGAAAAAAATGATTTCAGATTCGAGTTCTACGCACAAAATTACATTAGATTTCAAATTTTTGGAAAAGCTAAAAGTTTTAAATTCAAAACTAGTGTTTATGACTTGGGGCACCTTACAAGTCTGTTAAAAAAATAAAAAATTAAAAAAAGTTAATTTTTAAATAATATTGAATTTTTTGATACAAAAAATGGATAAGTTACAAAAAATTTTAAAATTGAAAAATCATGACTTATTTTGGCTGTTTTTTTTTTCTTTTTTTTTAAAAATAAATAAAATTTAATTAAGTTATAAATCCGAATGACAATAAAATCGGATGCATTTTTTAACAAAAGTAAACTTATTCCTTTTTTAGGTCATGTCATAAAACATCTCTCTTTTTAAAATCAGTGTTCATTTGTTACTGACATGTCATTAAATTCGGATAGTTACATTACTAATGAGATCGAGGTGGCGATACATGATTTTGTAAAACAATGAATTGGCTACAAGCTGAACATATTTTATTATTAGCTTAGTAAATTGTCTTTCCTGAAAAAGGCTTAAATTTTAAAATCAAAGGTTTTTGTATTTTTTTATATTTTTCTTTAACCCTTTGGGAGACACTCATGAACCACGATAGCTTAGCTACTTATAATTCAAAGATACTACATATTTAAGTTATTTTTTACGAGGAATTCAAATTTTTTATCAGTTTTTTTCTGATTTTTGCAGTTTTTGACCCAAAGTTGAAAAATATCATGAAAAAAATTAAATTCAACTAGTTATGAATTTTCGATATTTTTTGAATTTCAATTTTTAGCAAAAAATAACAAAAATGGTATAATTATGAAAAGGAATAAGATAAAAAGTTTATTTTGACAAAAATAAAAACCTCATACAAAAATACATAATAATATAGAAGAATAAAATAAGTCGAAATCAGGTCCAATTTTCACTGAGATGAACTTTACCATTAAATGAGGTTTTAAATTTTTTTCAAAAAAAAAATAGATGCAATTCCTTTTGATTGAATAATCAAGTATTTAAAATAATTTTGGAAAATTAACGTAGTTTTACATTATTTAAATTAAGTTTTGCAAAAATAAAAACTTTTGAAAAAATACAGATTAATACAGTTTAAAGTTCTGAAGTAATGTGAAATCAAGTAGAAAATATCATATCTAAAATATTTTAATTTTGCAAAACTAAATTTAAATAATGTAAAACTACGTTAATTTTCCAAAATTATTTTAAATATTGAAAATGCCAAAGCTTAAGTTCTGACGGACCAAAACATGTTCTGTAAATTGAAGCAACTGATGCATCCTTTGTCCCACCAATATACTGATTCGGCAGAATTCTGCAAAATTCAGAACATTGTGAATTTTAGTACAAAAAAAAAATATAAAAATCGCCAGAACTTTAATCTGGATCGACTAAAACATGTTCTGTAAATTGTAGCAACTGATACATCTTCTGTTACACCACTTAAATTTGAGTTAGATTTTTAATATAATAAAATTAATGAATTCCAAAACTCTTAACGAAAGAAAAATGTATGAAATACATAAATCAGCTAAAACAGGTTAGGGTAATTAAGATTGTAATAAAAAATGATGGAGGCATGTCAAACTCTTAAATTTGAAATTAAAATCTTTTATCAAAAAAATTTTTCAAAATAAAAGTAAAAAAATAAAATTCTATTTTTAATTTTTTATTTATTAGGTTTTTTGTTTCAATAGGTTTTTCTTTTCGAATCATTTTAAAAAAAATTATTCAAAATTCATTTTTTTGCGAATACTAATATTTACATTAATTTAGAAAATATGATAAAAAATTACATATTATTTCATTAAATTGTGTAATTTTACGTAAAAAGACGTAAAAAATGTAATAAAATGAAGTGTTTTTTTTTCAAAAATTGTTTTATAAAATTCAAATATTTTTATTTATTTTCCACTTTTTCCTCTAAAATCCGGCTTTTTTGTCCGTAAGCGTTTTCGGCCAAACTAACTTAAACTAGTGTAATCTTGCGTAAAATTACGTAATGTTATGTAAGCTTACATTTTCTGACGTAAAATTACGTAAAATAACGTAATCTTACCCATTGTACAATTTAACTTTAAACACTGTAAAAAAAACAAAAAATATATAATATTTAAATACTTCATCTATTTTCAATGAAACCACAAAAGTTTAGTATGTTACTTTATTTTATAAAAAAATTCTTATATGTATACTTTATTGAAACTAATAGAATAATAAAAAATCTGCCGCTAAACTTTTATGTAATTTATTTGGTCACTAATTCACGGACCCGGGCTTCAAAAAAAAATCTTGTTCCTAAAACACGGACTCCGGATTTTTTCAATCAGACTAAAATACGGACTCCGGAACCAATTTTTTCATCCAAAAAATTGAAATTTTTAAATTTATAAACTTGAATTTGCTTAATAGTTATATGATGATGAAAATTTGAAAAAAAATTTATAAAATTTTATAGATTTGAAGATTGATTGAATTTAGATAAAAAAGATTAATTAGATAAAATTTAGATAAAATTTCATGTTTTAGGCTCGAAAAGTCCTGGTTCGTGAGTCAGTTTTTCAGTGTCAAGTGCATTAGGGAAAACCAATTTGTTTATTTTTCTGATTGAAAAAAATAAAAAATTAAGAAATAGACGAATCTATCTATTTCGATCGCTATCGGTTGATATATAATATTACTTAAAATATTTACTTCAACTCAGCGGCATTCTTTTGTATATTTTTTTAATGAAAAAATGAATGAAATTATACGAAAAGTTTATAAATGATAGAAAGATTACTTCAAAATTTTTTTGAAATAACTTAAAATCAAAAAATATTTAAAAGAAAATTAAATTTTTTTAACCATACAATGATCAAATATTTCATTACAAAATTTAATAAAAAAATGTGTAATTTTGCATAAGAAAAGGTTAAATATAATGGTAGTATGTAATTTTTTTTTCAAATAAAAATAAATTCAAAATTTTGTATTTGTTCTTGCCCCTAAGCATTTTGGAACGATTTTATTAAGAAAATAGACATTGTCAAATTTCATACAGAACTTATTATACAGCAAAATAAAAAAATTTATAATTTTTTCTAGTAGTCAAGACTTTTTCTGTAAATGCACAAAGAGTAAAAATTTTTGTTTTACCTCCTGAAAAGCCTGTAAAAACTCTGCCAATTCAATTGCGTATTTAATTTCAATACTTTAAAATAGCATGCAATTTTCTAGAAATCGGCAGTTTTTTTGCACTAGAACAAAAGTTATAATATTTTTTATTTTTTTATTGGAATTTCTGTATAAAAATTTTACAATGCTTTAAAAAAACCTAATTTAATGTAAAAATACGCAATTTTTCAATTATTGGCTTTTATAAAAGCACTTTATCAAAAAAAATTTATTTAGCTAAAAAGATACTGAAATTTCTAAATAAATCTCTAATTAGTCTTTTTTTAGCATTCAAAAATTTTTCATTGTTTTTGATTTACATTATTTATTTTGAAATAAGGAATTATCTGTTTTTAGAATATTTTCAAAATTTAAATTAAAAACTTCAATTCAGAATTATCATATCTTTCAATTATAAAAGTAAATTAAAATCAAAATATTTTTTAGATTTATTTTTCTTACAAAAAATGTAAGATTCTGAATGATTTATTATTTAAAAAAATATTATTTAGTTTTATTTTATTCTCAAACACTGGGTTAATTTAAAACTGAATCTTAAAATTAAACAAAATAGAAAAATAAACTAATTTAATTTAAAAAAATTCATTTAAGATACTAAAGATTTGATTGTTGGATAGTTTATCTTAATTATTCATTTAACTACATCGAGCTAAAGCTTTATCAGATTAATAATAAAAACCATAAGTGTAAAAATTAAATCAGAAAATGAAAAATAATAAAAAGTAAAATAAAATAAAATAAAATGCAAGTAATTCAAAGTTATAAATTATTAATATTTAATAATTTTTCGAAAAACTATAGCCTTAGTTTAAACCCTCTTGTCACGATACAATTTAAAAATAAATGAAGTAAAATTTAGGAGAAAATAATTAATAAAAAAAGAAATGAAGTTAAAATAAAAAACTAAGTTAACTTAGTTTTCAGAAAATTTAAATCGATTATCATAAAATTTCAATTAAACAAATTGATAATTACAGTTAAATATTAAAATGCATAAAATTTTAGACTTTTCAAAATTTGCATTTCTTTTAATTAAATTAATTAACATTAAATTAATAAACGTTCAACTCGAAACTAGACAAGTTTATCTATAATAAAAAATAAATTTTTAATTGATCATTTTCCTAAAAATTAAACTTAGTCATTCAGCATCAACAAAAAAATCATCCAGAAAAAAATACTATAATAAAATAATCATATTAGTAAAAAGTGGTTATAAATAATTAAAATCAGCAAGTCTAATTTTTTTTTATTCATTTCATCAAGTTTCACAGTGAAACTTTTGGTTCTCGCTCTAAAGGCTAAACCATGTTGCAGCTAATTAATTTAATGATTTAAACTCATGTAACACGACTATGAGATAAAGAATTGCATTTCTGGAAATGTTCTATAATTTAAAAATTATATTCATTTCACAATTAATTTCAATTTCAAATACTTTTTTTTTCAAAATAGTTAAGTTTTTTTTTTAATTAAGAAGGTAGTTTAAAAATCTGGTTAAAAATACCAGATAAAAAAAATTAATTCATTTTACTTCATGTTTGCAGGAAATTTTAAGATTTTAATTTTTGAATTGAACTGCTAGATAAATTCTGATTCAGCAGTTTTTTGAATGAAAAAACATTATTAGTGCAAATCATTCTAAAAGTAACTCAACAAATTTCGATCTTATTTGTATTATAAATGCCTATTTTATTGTAAAAGGCTTTTTGAATAAAAGTTTATAAAATGATGTTAAGTTGATGACCAATGTTTGAATTTTGTGTTAATATTAGAATCTCTGAAATGCAAACTATATATGTATTTTTTTAATTTCTTTTTATCATATTTTATTTTGTTCTATAAAAGAAATTTATTCAGATATTTTAAAAGGTGTAATTAAAATTTTTTAACTTGCTGTTTTCTATTTTAAATTTAATCTGGATGGAATTTTAATTAAATGAAATGATTGATTAATTTTTGAGAGATAAATTGAAAATTGTCATTCATTTTTTAATTTGACACGAAAAAGAAAGCAATTCACAGCCCTTATAGTTACCATGGATTAATTAAATAAAATTATGTTAAGTAAAATTAAGACTTATAAGTTTAATTTCATCATTTTTCAAAATTTTTATTCACGTTTTTTTTTCATAAAAATCTATTTTAAAAAATTTACTGTCTAAGCTCGGATTATTTAAAAAATATTAGGAGAAATTTAACAAAAATTCTTGTAAAAAAAAGTAAAATCTTGGACAAAAAAATTTATAAAATGAAATACTAATCGATCATTTTGGGTTCATTTATAATTTATTTTGATTTTTTTTTCAATCTAAATTATAAACAACCTTATCAAGGATCCTTTTTTTTGAGATAGAGTCAGTAAAATGTTTAACTTAAATTTTAAAAGCTTAAAAAAACAAATGTTTTTAGATTTATTAAGCTTTAAAGTTGAATATATCCACAATCACGATGAAAAAGCATTTATTAACTGCACCATTTATCGCGAAAAATTCAAAAAAAGAAAACTTTTTTTTTTTTTAAATCATCTTAATTAAAAATCAAAATTTTACTAGAAAATTAAAATGCACTCGATCATCTAATTGGAAAAAAAAGTCTAGAAATTTCTTCGAAAAATGATCGCTCCTCTCCAATACTTTCAAAGTTGACTTAGATGAGATTTTCCTTTCAAATTAAGTAAGTAAAGTCTAATTCAAATTTGATCTAAAAAAAAATTGTTGGATCAAATTCTTATTTTGGCAAGTTGATGTCAAGAAGCGCGCAATTGTTTTACCCATCTCTTTCCACAGTTTATTAATTCAAATAATTTTAATGCTAAAACAAAAAATAAACAAGAAAAAAAATCAAATTGACTTTATATGCATATTTATTTAAAAATTTGAATAAAAAATTAAAATAATTTTACATTATAAAAAAGGCTGAATGGAAAAACGAGAGAGAGAGAGAGAGAGAGAGAAAGAGCGAAAAATGCATCGTAATTGTTACTTTTGTTTTTTTTTCTTCTAAACATATTTGGCTGTGATGATAGAGGCTTGAATAACATAAACTCACGTTGATGTTATATATAATTTAGAAATTATTTAATAAAAAAAAAATTTTAATTGAAGTATTTTTGACTAAAAAGCAAAAAAAATTAAAGAGAACAAACATATTTTTAAATAGAGAGTTTTTTAATTTAATTTTTATATGTCACGAAAAATCGACTTGAACAATCTGAGCAATTTGTTATCTGAAGATGAAATAAATGGTCTTGAGTACGACAATTTGTCTGCGGAAGGCTCATTCACATGTCTACAATTTCGCTCGTCCAGGCCCAAATTGGACTCTTTTTTTGCCAATTTAAAAGAATTCCTCGACGACGAAAAGTTCTGCGATGTCATCCTAAAGACCGAGACCATGCCGTCCAACTTCTCGTCTTCCTACAGCACACTCAACCCACTAAACCGAAATTTCAAGACCATCAAAGCTCACAAGATAATTCTGTCATCAGCAAGCTCCTACTTTAAGGCGATGTTTGCCGGCGGATTCCGCGAAAACCGCTTTTGTGACGATGTATTCATCGATCACATTTCGCACAGCGTCCTCAAGTCAATCATTGACTTCATTTACACAAATAGGATCATTATCAAAGAGACCAATGTGCAGAGTTTGCTGGTGGCGTCCAAGATGCTGCACGTAGAAGAAATAGTCAATGCATGCTGTGTGTACATGTACTTGAACATGGACGCCAACAACTGCATTGGTATCGAGGACTTTGCCAAGACATACGGCTGTGTCACTCTTTCCAAGTAAGTTGAGATTTTTTTATCATGATTTAGCTTTAAATCTAGTTCAAAATTTGCTTCATATTTTTTCTTGTTTATAATTTTGTTACATAATAATTTATGTTTTAAAATCATGCTCTCTAAGAAAATTTAGCTGTGATTAATTTATTCAAAATTAGTTTTGAAAAAAATTATTTTTGTTTTAAACAAAAAATTTAGACTTTGGACACTTTTGCTTTTGAAATTATTTTTATCCAAATGTTTTCTTGGCGGCATGTAAATTTAGTTTTAGTAAAATTTAAATTCATTTTTGTCATTATTTGATATATTTTAAAATTTAGTCTAAGTTATCTTTTGGTCAAATTTGCCTTTTTTTGTACTGTGCAAACTCTAAGACATTTTTTCTACCATCTAAGCATGTCTATTTTGGTAAAATTTTTGAAAGCTGTTTTTTCTCGAATTTATTAAAAAATATCAAAATATGTTAAAAATTTTTTTTATTTTTTTGTAAAATTTGCTTCATAAAAAATTTAGCACAACTTTCATGTCCCATAAAAAAATTTCAAAATCATATGTTTTCTAAATGATTTCAGGTAGTTGATACAAAATTTAAATGTTGTTGGAATTTTATATTAAAATAATTTGTTGACATGGTTCGTATTTAATAATTAATTAACAGCTTATATTATTAAGGAGTACTGTATTTTAATGCATTCCATTTTGTGATCTTCAATAATCACTAGCGTTTGTGATCATTTAATTTAATTTTTGATCAATTAATATAAAAAATTTATAAAAGCGATCTCATGTAAATTTTTTCAGCTTTTTTTTTTAAATTAAATTGTGTTAAATTTTCAATAATTCATAAATTTTAAAAATTATTTCCATGTGTTTGAAAGTGTTCAGCTTACATAAGAAAAAAAATACTCTTTTTACTTTTTATGCTTGCTTTTTAGTTTTAAAGCTTATTACGAAACACTTTTTTTTTCATAATCAATTTTACTTGTACTGCTAAATAAAAAAGAAAAAAAAATTTTTTTTTCATTAAGCCAACAAAATGGAGAGTGAAGACTTAAAACATTTTGATGATTTAAAAATTTCGTGAAAATTTGAAAGAGTAATGTGTACAAAGTGTGGTTCTGAGTTTGATTTAAAATTATTAAATAATAAAAAAGTTATTTTTTTATTTATTTGTAAATCTGTATCGAGCGTTAGCTCCTTTAGAGAAAAATAAAAAATAAAAATAAATAAAAAAAATGATTAAAATAAAAGTTACTGAATAAAATAAGAATTTAAAAAATATAGTTAAATAATTGAAATAATTGAAGTAACTTTGGTGTCTATTTTCTACCTTACAAAAAAGATTTTTTTTTTCTTTTCATCTTTATTTATTTGTTTTCTGTACCGAGCTAGAGCTCCTTCAGAATGAGTTAAAAAATAAAATTAAAATAAAATTAAAGTTAATAAAATGAGATAAAAAAAAGAATCAAAATAAAGTAAATAAGCTAAAAAAATGAAAGTTGAAAAATGAAGTGTTCTTTCTTCTTTTCTTTTCTTTTATTTCCTTTTCAAATTTCAATAAAAAAGTTTTTTTACCATTAAGATAACTTATAAATTAAATACTGTAAATGAATTCACAACACCTTTTAGGATATATTAAAACTTAAATTTGGATAACTAAAGTAATTAAAAAAATTAATAAAATGAACATCCACTTTTAAAAAAATAGATAAAAAGGTGTCTGCTATTTAATAAAAGTTGTTAAATAATAAATGAAAATTTTATTTACACAAAAACGTTGGCTTATGATAAAAAGGTTAATTAGTCATAAAAAAATTAAATTTATCATCATAAAAAATTTTTTTAAATATTAGATTATCTGCAAAAATTTTTATCATCAATGAATTAAATTTAATTTAACTAAAAAGTTAATGTTAAGTTTTATCTATGTAATTTAAATATATTCCCTTATTACTAAGAGATGCAGCTTTGAACTATAAATTTGACTTTTATTATTTATTTCAAGTATTTATGAATAATATTTGAAAAAATTTTATTTTGTATGATAGTTCAAATGTTCGAATGCAATTTTTTTAAGATAAGAATAAAAACTTGGAGATAATTTTAATTTTTTATCGAGATTTTTTTAATAATTTTGGAGTAGACTCCAGGGAAATTTGGGATGATTCTAGAATTACCTTTCAGCCTCATTATTGAGACCGATTAAGATTTTTTTTACTGCAATTTATATTTTTCTACTGACGAAAGAAAAAAATTGCTGCAAAATTTAATCTCGATTTAAAAGAAATTACTCATAAATGAAAGATATTTATCAAAATGTATAAAAAGAAGTATTTAAAAAATCAAAAAGCACACGCTAAATAAAACAAAGAGAATTTCAGGTTTAAATCAAAAATTTAAAAATCTTTAAGTTAAAATTTGAACTTTTAATTTTAAATATAGCTTTTCAAATTATTTGCATTCTTTTAAAAATTGCTTTTTAAAAGAATGATTTAAGAGACTTTAAATTAAGTCAAAGTTTTCAAAATCTCTATTGCTGTTCATTTGATTTAGTTGAATGATAAGCTTTTAATATTTGACCAAAAGAAAATAAATTATGAATGAAGTTAGAGAGTTTAATTTTTTCTATAAAAAATCTTATAAGTTTAAATGCATTTTTGAAGAAAAAAATAAAGAGAATTATTAAAATATTCTTGAAATTGTACAGTTTTGATTAAAGCTTATTTTAAAGACTATTTTTAGATGGATTTTGTGAATGTAAATAAAAATTGAACAAAAATTCTCCATTTTCTGATAAACTAAAATTTAAGTTAATCAAATATATTTAACAAAAAAATACTGCAACATACTTTGTTACATCTTTTCTACTAAAAATAATTTTTCTCAATTAAAAAAGATTAAAAATAAAGAATTAATCAGATTTAAATAGATAATTGATTTTATTTACTAAAATAGAAAAAAAAATTTTCTTAGGTAAAAAAGGTCCAACAAAGTATGCACTATGTTTGAGTATTTTTTATTAACTTAAATCTTAATAATCAAAAAATTAAGAAATTTTGTACAATTTGTATTTGAAATTCAGAACACCATTTAGGTGCACGGTTATCAAAAATTGAAACATTTGAAATTTTACAATAAAATTGTAATAAGATACTTTAAATTTTTGGTTTATTACCATAACAAAATTTTCAAGATACCTTTATTCACACAGCTCCTTAAATTAGTTTCCTGATTTTATAATTTAAAGAAAATCTCTTTCCTTTTATTTTCTGAAAGAACCAATGCTTAAAATAATTTTTTTTTATATTTCAAGATAAATTAACTTTGCTTGTGGCCCTATCTAAATGACGGGGTTAACATTTCATTTATTCAAATACAATCAAAAAGCCCTAATATAAAATTTTTAATTTCTAAATTATTTGACAAAATTTTACAACAAAATACTCAAGTTAATTTAATATTATACCGCTCAAAAGAATTTTTTGATTATTAAATTAATAATTTAATAATTTCAGTTTCTCTTTTAAAGTTAGAGGTGAGTTTTAATACAAAAAAAAATTAATTCAAACTTCTTTCAAAAAGAAATTAAATTTTATACTACAAAAATTTATTTAATTTGACACAACTGATGTCCAAAAATGTGAAAAAATAAATTTAAATTAAAAAAAAAAATTTTTTTTCTCTCTTTTAAAGTTAGAGGTGAGTTTTAATACAAAAAAAAATTAATTCAAACTTCTTTCAAAAAGAAATTAAATTTTACACTAAAAAAATTTATTTAACTTGACACAACTGATGTCCAAAAAATATGAAAAAATAAATTAAAAAAAAAAAGAAAAAAATTTAATTTTTTTCCATCAGAAAAGCCGAAAAGTTCATGATGGAACACTTTTGTGAAATAATAAACAGCGATGAATTTTTGCACCTGAACGAAAAACAACTGTGTAAATTGTTGAGCAAAGACGAACTAAGTGTAAGATGCGAGTCCATAGTGTTCAAGGCAGTGGTCGACTGGGTGAAATTCGAGCCAGAAAAGCGGCGCAGCCATTTGGACCATTTGTTCCAGTGTGTGCGCTTTCACTTTTTGCCTCCCACTTTTCTCAAAGACCAAATGAAAAACAACGAAATTTTCAAATTCGAAGAAAGCATCAAAAGCCGCCAGTATTTGCAGAAAGTGTGCGAGGACCTGATATCGCACATGCCCTGCAAGACCTGGAATCCAAGACGGCCATGCACATTCGCTCTTTTTGTCCTAGGCGGATATCAGCGCCAGTCAATCAGCATTGTCGAGTGCCTCAAAAAATCCACTCTCACCTGGGAAAAGTGCCAGGACATGAGCGTGCCGCGCAGCGGAGTAGCCTGCGTCTCTCTGGCACTCTATATCTATGTGATAGGAGGGCGAAACAACAGTCTGCAAGGCAATACGGACTGTGCTGATGTCGAGTGCTATGACCCGTTTGTGAACCAGTGGCGCAAGTGTATGCCAATGAGTGTGCCAAGGAGTAGGTCCGGTGCGGGAGTTCTTGACAGCTTGATATATGCAGTTGGTGGTGCGAATGCGTGTGTGTGCCACAAGTCAGTTGAGCGGTACCATTGGCAAGAGAACCGGTGGGAACCAGTGAGCCCCATGAACATAGCGCGGATAGGACTGGGCTGCGCCGTAGTCAACCGGTTGTTGTACGCAGTCGGTGGCTACGACGGCTGCAGTCGCCTCAACCAGGTGGAGTGCTTCAATCCGGACAACAACACGTGGAGTGTGGTGGCGCCAATGAACATGGCCAGAAGTGGTGCCGGAGTGTGTGCTTGGGAAAATTATATATACGCTGTTGGAGGCTATACCACCAATCTTCAGCTGAACTCAGTGGAAAGATACGACACCATGACAAACCAATGGACCTATGTGACATCCATGTCCGTGCCGAGGTCGGCCCTGGCCTGTGTGGTCTGGAATGCGAAGATAATTGCGCTGGGCGGCTACAATGGAAGTGAGTTTTTGTCTTCTATCGAAATATACGACCCGGCCGAGGATGCTTGGAAAGAGGGGCCGGCCATGTCAAGTGAACGGTCCGGTCATGGAGCTGTGGTCACTGTTGAAGCCAAGTTTCCATAAGTGTGCCAACAACATGTTTTATTTTAAATTTTAGTTGTACATAAATGTCTTCTCATTTAAATTTCGGTATATTTATTAATTTATTTTTTTGTTGCCGATTGTTTTATTTTTTTTGTGTAATCATATAGTTTGGGCTTAGTATTTTTTTTTGCATTAAAAAAAAAAAGGTGAGATTGATAATTGAGGCTCAGGTGACTATACTACAGATAACAAAAATTCCTTTTTTTTGACAATAAAAGTTGTTAAATTTATTAATTTGTGTGTTTTTTGTTTAAAAGATAGCTTGATCAAAAGCCAAGGCAAAAAATGGTGGATTTTTAATTAATCAAAAGATTTGACCTCTGTTTTTTTTACGTAAATTTACGTAATTTTACGATAATTAAGGAAATTTATTTTCTCTCAAGATCCAAAAGATTAAGAAGATGTAATTAATGTCATTTTCAAATTTAATAATATCTAAGTTGAGGAGAAATGCATGAATTACATCAAGCACCTTAAAAAGGAGAAAAATAGAAACCTAATTGATAGAATAATTTTATAACGGAATAAATATTTTCATCATCAAATAAATCAAAATTTGGCATCAAATTTTTACTCAAATTTATCATTAAAATAAAATTTTTTCCATCAAAATTAAATTTTTGTCATCAAAAATATTGTTTAACAACAAATAAAAAATAACTTGACAAAATATTTTTTTGCATTAATTTTTTTTTCTCTGAATCAAATAAAATAAATTACGCTTCAAAAAAAATAAATAAAGCATTATTTTAAAATTTTACTTCAAAATTAAATTACTTTGAAATGAATCAGCAATACGTTATTTTTTGTAAAAATTATGGAATTTTACAAATGATTTATAAATACTTATACCAGTAGTTTTGTAAGCAAATAATTGTATTTTTTATTTTCAATCGACATCTTTCAATTCACAAATCAAATTAAACAATAGTTATAGTTCAAAAAAGCCCAAAATTTGAATATGAAAAAAAATTAGAAAAAATTACGATGATTTTGTAAATAATGAAAGTATACCTTCCAGATACCAGCTGATGTAAATGAAAATAATTAGTTATAATATAAGAGAATTTTATGTGATTGTCCAAGATTTTAAAATTGTTATAAATGCAAACATTTCATTTTATATTGTTGTTCAGAATAATTTACTAAAATTCTGACAATGATAGAACACTTGATGTTAGTGAAAAAAGAACTCGTGGTTGACCTAACTTAAACTAGTCAAAAAAGCTTAATTGAGATGGTTATTTTTTTATATTTTATATTCCAATTGATTATGGTTAAAATAATTATTTTGATGATAAAAAAATTTTTTTGATGCATACTATCTATTTAATTAATCTAAATTTTCGTGTTTTTTGATTATTAATTTATTTTAATTGATTCATTTATATATTTTTTGATGAAATTTTAATATATTTGGTGATGAAAATAAAAAAATTTTGGCGATAAATTTTATTTTTTTGATTTTAAAATTTTGATGTTATTTACTCAATTTTTTGATGATAAATTTTAGAAATTTGATGATATAATAAGTACCACCCATTTTATATAGGCTAATTTTTTGATAAAGGTATTACCTATAGTGACCGAGAAAAACGGAGATTGGTCAAATCATTAATTTTTTTAATTTAAATTTTATCAAATAAAAAATTTTTACTATTATTTACTATTTCAGAAAAAGGTTTTTACGTAACTTATTTTTTTATTAAAATTACAATGGTTATTTTTAATTTTTCAAATTTTTTGGAAAAATTATCAAAAATTGGTCAATTTTTTGGCATTTTTGTTTTTACGTAATTTTACATAAATTTACGTAAAAACAAAAATGTCAAATCACTACTGTATATGAATTAAAAAAGCTCAATAATTCAATAAGTTAATCAATAATTTATACAATTGAAGATAACATTTGAATGCCAAGACTGATTATTGAAATTTGTAAATTTTTTAAACTAAGAATTGTAGATTTAAAATGAAATAAATTTTTTAAATTTTTTTGTTTATTTTTAAAAATGTTTCCAAAACGATTTTTGAACTATAATTTTTTAAAAATGTTATTGAATCACAGAAAATTTCCAAATATACCTTTTTTAAATGCTAAAACAAAAAAAATTATGATTGACTTTTGTTTTTTTTTACAATACTGTAACTATCAAAATTTTATTAAATTGATTTAAAAAACAACAAAAAGTTCTTTTCTTCTTCTTTTGGCCGAAAGCTGAGTTAAGTCATACGTCTAAGTTTTTCAGAATAGAAATTTAAATTAGTTGATAAATTTGTGAAATATTTGAAGAAAAAAATTCCTCAATATTTAATTATATTTTCTTGAACGAATAAAATAAAAATTGATTGATATAAGTTAAATTTAATAAAAATAATAATAATAATAAGCTGCAACAGAGTAACTGTATAGCAAGCTATTGCTTGCTTTAGTAGCAATTATGCACGTAATAACAAAGAAATCTTAAACCAACAAAAAAAATTAAGTTTTTTATATGAACAGGTTACTAATTATTTATGCTTCAATATCATTTTTTACAAACCATTCATAAACTAGATCACCATTGCATTTTGAATTCGAAAATTTGAATTTCAAATTAATCTTTTTCTATTTTTTTTCTTCTCGTTAGATTTTCAAACTAATCCAATCCAGCAAATGAACCCGATTAAACATCTAATTCAAGCTTCATCTCGACCCCAATTAAAATAATCATTGAATTCTTAATAAAATTTTTTCCAAGGAAAAATGAAAATTTCTATTTATATTATAATATTTCTGGAAGATGAATTAATTTCTTAAAGAATATATTTGCCTTGGCATCAATTTAAATGAAGTTTTAAAATAAATCTACCGCTTTTTACAATGTTTTCATTTTATTTCCGAAATTAATTATCTAAACGAAAAAAAATAAATCTGTCAATGTTATTAACTTGAAATTATCATTATAATTTTTTTTAAAAATTCTATATTTTAAAACTTCTCAATAATTTTGAATTATAAATATTTAATTATCTTAATTACATTATAGATGTTCTTGTCATTTATAGAAATATTTTAAAGCTTTTTTATTGTAAAATCTAAAAATTTTTTCATAAGCAATTTTCACATAAATTTTAAGTTAACTCAATTGTAAATTTTTGTTGAGAAATTTTTAAGCTTTATTACACAAGTCTCGTTTTAATGAGCGTGAAAAGCTTTTTTTTTAAACTTGATTTCTTTTAAATATAGAATCATTTACAAGCACGTTTAAGTGCATGCTGAACATCGCATTCTTCAAAAGACTCGAAATCAGAATTCAAATTTAATTTAAATAAAAAGCTTTATTTTCATTATATTAAACATAAATAAAATTTACAATTTCTTGTCTAATTTATTAAGCTTTTTGAATAGAAAATAAAAGTCAGCTACAGCTGCAACCAATGCTAAAATAAATCCACCGATCAATTGCTTAAAATAAAATAATAAAAAAAAAATATTTTTAAACAAATAAATTTACTCTTGGTACATTCTGTTCCTCAGACATGAACTCCACTGCTTTGTAGCCGAACAAAAACGAGCCGCCAATGACCGCAAGCACATTAACTATAGAAGTCAATTGACCACTTTGAGTTCTAACTTTAATTAAAGTTAAAATTCGGCTTTTGGATAAATTTTTAAATTTACAATCAGCTGATAGACCAGATGATGCAGCAATTTTTCTATTTGAATTCATGTCTACATTTCTTACCATGGATTGATATGCCTCTTCTTCTAATCTAGCCCTAAGACACCTCATATTTTCTTCATATTCCGGGTTCTGTTTATAAAAATTAGTGTTTTTTTCAGCTTAAATGTCAGGACAAACTTTTTGGGCAGGCTCTATTTTTGGTGCAAAAAGATCAGCGCCCATAATCCAATCGTTAATAAAAAATTTATTCTCATTATGGGCTTTTTGATTAGATAATTTTTTAATTTTCATCAATAAACCAATGCTAATGAAGTCTTCATTAATTTCATGCTTTAAATCATCGATAGAAGATTTGTCAAAAGAATCTTCTATCAATTCTATCAGCTTTTTTTTCTTATTCTCTTCGAGCTTGATTATTTTTGATATTTCTTGAGACATCTAAAATAATAAAATTATAATTTATTTTTACTTGCTGCGACGATTTTTTTATTCATTTAATTATTAATAAAATAAAATAAATAAAATTAAAATTAAACTTTTTGAAAATTTAGATTTTTTTTTCATGGCTTTAGTAAATTAATTTTACTATTTGGAAAAATAAAAGAAGAATAAAAGATTCTAGAATATTATTAAAAGGTTTTTTTTAATGATGCGGAAATCAAAAGAAAAAAAAATTATTTAAACTCGTTTTTAAAAACCAAAACCTAAGTTGAAAATATTTTTGGATATTTGATTATGACACTTCATTTGAACATGATTTTCTTAAATTTTTTTATCAATTTCTACTTAAAATTACATATAAAAATTACTTTTTACTTTATTTGCTTTATTTGAATTATGACTGCATCCATTAAAGATATGAGCAGTATTTTTTTAATTATAAATCATAAATTTTAATCTTTTTCATTTTCATAAATATTTTTTTGATCCAAAATTTGTGTATAAAATTAAAAAATTTCTCATTTAATTTTGGTAAAATTAAAACAATTTTGCTTTACTAATTCTAAAAAATATTTTATATTTTTCGATATTATAAAATTTAATAAGTCAAACCATGAAAAGTATTTAGCCTATGATTTCATGATTTTTTCGATCAAATTATATTTTAAAATATTTTTTTAATTAATTTTTATTAATTAATTAAAATAATTATCTTATATTAATTAAATCTCAATTATCTTATATTTTTTTATTTAAAATTTCACATATGTAATTCTCTTTTTGTAAGTGATATTATTTATAATAAGTCGAAGTGAAATTTTAGTACATAAATTACAGTTCAAAAAGTAAAAACGCTTTAATTTATTTTCTAATTGCGCAAAAATGGTTCTATAAAAAGTACAATATTGTCCAATTTGTACAGCCGAATTCCAAGCTCTGCAAAAACTCTGCAATTTTCTGTAAAATGCACACCATCAAAAAATATTTGATTATAAAATGCACTAAATTGCAGAGTTTTTGCAGAGCTTGGAATTCGGTTGTACAAATTCGTACAATTCTGTATTTTTTATAGAACCATTTTTGTACATTTCGAAAATAAATTATAGCGTTTTTAATTTTTGTACTAAAATTTCACATTGCCCAAAATAAAAGGATAAAAGAACTCTAAATATTTTTTAGCAACATTTGTAGTAGTAAAAAAAAGAAGTTTTAAATATTTTTTTCTAATATTATAATTTAAATAAAAAGCAAAATGATTTACGAACTTTTGATATTGACAAACAAAAACGAATTTTGATTTTTTTAAATTTTCATTTTTTATGGCATATTATTTAAAACCTTTTTTCTAAATAAATTGTTCACGATTCTTAAAAAAATTTGAGCCTATATCTAACAACTAAAATTTTCAAATTGTTATAAATTATTTAATAAGCGTTGTTTTTTTTTTCAAATAGAAGCCGAATAGAATAGCGCATTTTGTAATAATTCTTTTAAAAAAATATATTAGAATGTTACTTCTAAATTTTAAAATAATTTTTTTTTTAGTATAAATATTTTTTTAATAGAAATAATATTTTTACATAAAATAAAATGAACACCAATTTACATCAAAACTAGCAATCAAGCTTGTTCTTGTTCCATGGAAATGGGATTTTTTTCACTTGGCTCTTCGGAACAATTTTCATTTTTTTTTACTATTTCGCGACAAGATATATTCTCAGAAGCCATAATTTTATTCAAAACACTTTTTTTCGAAATAACTTTCTCTTCCACTTGATTCAATTGATCCTTCAGACTCGAGTACAGTCTTTGTAGTTCTAAATTTTGAGCCATAATCGGAAGTATTTCCTTTAGGATGTCTCTTTTTTTTAAATTCAAAACTTTGTCGCACCAATTAGCCGAATAGACCGGTCCTAATAGAGAAGTGCACAAGCTGGCTAATTTTTCTTCATAATTGTTCTCGACCAAATATCGAACCAGAGTAAGCAACCAAAATTTGTACTCTTTGGCAGACTTTAGGCCTAAAGCGGCATTTATTTGCGACTCCAGCTGAACCAAAGTCAAATCTTTTTTGTTAATGAGATCATTCGAGTAGTCCGAATTTTGATAAATTAAATTAATTGATCTAGAAAGACTTTAGAAAAACAAATAAAATATATTTTTTTTTAATAAAATTTTATAAATACTTAGTGCTTTTTTCATATGACTGAATGTAATCAAGAGGTCTATCATTCATCTGGTCATTTTCACTCGACTGAGTAAATATGCTATTTGATTTTATTATTAGTTTTAGGCTATCTTTCAAAACAGAACCATTTAATGGAACTTGTTGCCAGCACCGCAAATCCAGAGAGTAAAAATATGATTTATTTTCAGATAGATGTATGACCGGTGTTCCATTCTCAGTCACAAATGACTTTATCAAAGATTTTCCTTAATTCTAAATTTAGATAAATTGATTTTTTACAGTGGTGCTACGATACCTTGAATTCACCATATTTTACGTAAATTATGGTAAATTCACAATATTTTACCATATTTTCCGTAAAATATGGTAATCTAAAAAAGGTTATTTTTCGTAAATTAACGATATTTATCGTAAATTACCGATAATTATTGTAAGATTCAGTGAAAAAAAAATTCTAAAATTTTTCGAAAAAAAAACGATTTTCATGAAAAAAATTTTTATGTTGAATTTTTGTAAAAGGAACAAAATTAAAATTTGAATGGATTTTTTGGGTCTACCTTTTCAAAACAAAAAAATAACCATTCAACACAATTTCAAAACGCTCAGCATAGAATGATTTCTTCTCAACACAAAAATTAAAATTTGAAAAAAATACTTTTTGCACAAAAACTAAAAATGAAATAAATGCATTCAACACAGAAAATTATTTTGAAAAAAAACATTAAACACAAAAATGCTATTTAATTAGCTTCCAAATTTTTAAAAATTAATTTCAATTTTTTTTCTTTTTTTTCAATTTTTTTATTTCGAAATTTCCTTTATTTCCTTAATTTCCACTTATAAATATCATTAAATAAAATTTAATATTAATAAAAAATTTATTTTATTTGAAATATTTTTGTGTTGAAAAAAAAATTTCCTTTATGAATTATTTTCAAACATAATTTTTTTGTGTTAAATGTTTTTTTGTTTTATATAAAATTTTTGTGCTGAGAAGAAATCGAATTGTGTTGAATGTTTTTTTCATTGTGTTAATCAGAAATTGATTGTGCTGAAATAATATTCCCGAATTTTTTGACGAAAATTGACGAAAATTTTGGTAAATTTTGGTAAATTTTGTAAAAAAGGAGAAAAATGGTAAAATTCAACAAAAAAGGAAAAATGGATTTTTAATTATTATATTCTATTTTTTTTAACAAATTATGAAAATTAATATTTTAAAATGGCTCATATAAATTTATTCTCAAATTTAATAAAAATAAGGAAAAAATCAATTCAAACACACATTAATATGATAAAAACAATAACATTTTTATTTTCTAGTAACAAATTTATTGAGAACAAGTTTGATGCTAATTGAACTTTTAAGCTTATATTGTAATAAATTGATTTAAATATAACAAATTGATAAGTATTGAAATTAATTTAATAGTCAATAGTTTATTTTAGACCTATGTTTTTTTTATCATATAATTTTACTTCTTCTGTATTTACTTAAAATTATAAAAATTTAATTACTACGAGCATATTAAATTTATTTATTAAATACAAAAATTATTAAAAATCATATATTAAGAGATGTATTAAAAAAAGTTATTCAATCAGAATTTAGTGATCTAAGATATGTTTAATCAATAAAAAATTAAAATTTTTTAATATTTTTTTTTACTTTTTTAAGATGATTAATATTAGAGTTGTTTAAAAGTCACAAGTCTTAAGTCAAGTCCAATTCAGGCTTTAAAATTTTGAAAACAGACATTTATGCTAAAATTGCAAGAAAATTCTGATATATGGCAAATCAATTGCATTAGACAGCCCAAAAGTATATAAATTTTTTGATATGAAGCCTGATCTAGCAAATTTAAAAATAAAGTCCGGAATTGGCAGCAAACAGCTTAAAAGCAAAAAACTCTAGAGATAAAATCGGTTTTGTAAACAATATTAAAATATGGCTAGTATTTAAACGGGTATTTATTAATATAATTGGGTATTTAGCAAAAAATCAATTTGGATATTAGATAAATAATTTGAGTGCTTAAAATATTGAATGAGTGTTAATTAAAATAATGAAGTATTTAAATGCTTATTTGAGGTCTAAAAAAATCAAATGAGTGTTAAAAAATTCATTTGGAGTATTAAATTAACTTAGTGGTTACTTGTTTTAATAAAAACAACACAAATATTCATATTAATGATTAGGAATTTAAAATTATTGCATAACAAGGAAAAGAATAACTATTAAATAAATAAATTAATAAACTTATTACACAAAAAAAGCTTGTGCCAGAATATTACAGCAGTCAGGAGGATACCGATGTTGAGACGGAGATGCAGAAAAAAGTATAGTAAAAGAAGGGTCAATATGCACCAAATATGATACAGCTATAACAATGCTAAATTTTCTTTTTTTCTCTTATCAAATAGATTATTAAATAATAATTCAGTTTATTTTAGAACCAACTATTTCCCTTAATTTGTGGACCAATTCTTTTCAATGGGCTAAAGAATCGAAAGAAATTAAGATACTTGATGATAAGTTTTATATTCTTCCAGATGATTTTAATAAGATTACTGATTCTGAATTTAAGCGTTATCGATCTGGAAAATTCACGACTTTTGATCATTTTGTGAAGTTATTTAATATATGGTGTCTTGATAGAGACAATTGTCAATATTGGAAACAGGCTAAATGCACTTGTCCTAGTTTTCTTAAGAGTATATATGCAAGCATGCTGTTGGTATGGCTATTAGATTAAAAGAAGTCAGTCCTCCATTAATAGCTAAATCAGTACCAATCGGACAAAAAATAAAGAGAGACCTTAGCAAAAAAAGCATTTATTAGAGAATAATTTTTTAATAATTTTTATAATATTCAATAATAATTTTTATAATACTCAATAATAATCTTTACAATACCCAAAAATAATTTTTATAATACTCGACAATAAATTTTGTACCCAGTATTTATTTCTTTTTCGATAATTTTGACAAAAAATAAATACCCAAAAAATATTTATTTTTACACTCAAATAATTAATATAAATACCCATTTAATAATAATCCTTAAAATATTAATTTTCATAATTTGCTAAAAAAATAGAATATAATAATAAAAAATCAATTTTTCCTTTTTTTGTTGAATTTTTACCATTTTTCACCTTCTTTTACAAAAATTTACCAAAATTTACGTCAATTTTCGTCAAAAAATTCAATCTAATTTTAATTTTTTTCCTTTTACCAAAAATTCAAAAAAAATATTTTATTCATAAAAATCGTTTTTTTTTCGAGAATTTTTGGATTTTTTTTCACTGAATTCTACAATAATCATCGGTAATTTACGATAATTATCGTTATTTTACGAAAAATACCCTTTTTTAGACTACCATATTTTACGGTAAACTTTTCCGTAAAATTATGGTAAATTCAAGGTATCGTAGCAGCACTGTATGAACAAAAAAAATTACCTTCTACTATGTATTGGCAAGACTGATGGTAAACAAGAGTAGTTAAAGTGTCAAAAGAGTTTGTCACCGAAGCCTCTGATAGAGTGTCATTTTTGCTCGGGTCCACTGTCAATAGCCAAAGGTACAAAAACCCTTTTTCGGTAACTACCATTATGTAATTTAGATTGGAATAATTCGATATGGACAAAACAGCTGCTTTTGAATCCAAAACAATTGGTGAAGATATCAAAGAACCATTCAGTAATTTTAACAAGTACAAACAAGCATCTTGGCACACACAAGCCACTAGTGATCTATTCAGTTTAACTTCACAAACAGGCTCATTAAAATAATACATCCATTTAAGTTCTTGTCTATTTTCTTTATTATTTAAAATATATTTTATAGAATTTAACTTTGGTGTGTTGGCATCGGACTCGGTGGCAAAATAGACTGAACGTTGGTTTTGTTTTAAAGCTATTTGGTTGTGGATTGATATTAAATCGTTTGATTTGCCCATTTTTGTCAACTTGTCCGAGAATTTCAAAGGTTCCAGATATTTTTCCCCAATGGTCAAATTAGGCTTGAATTTTGGCGCTTGTTGCTGATTTCCAGAAAATATTATTTGGGTGCCAGCTTGTTCAATAGGTCTTTTGTCGGCAAAAATTGTTTCCGGCTTGTTTGAGATGTCTCTCACAGCTAAAACTTTTTTTTGTAATTTTGCTATATCGGTGTCAGGTTTTTTGACAGGTACTGGAACTGGACTCGCCTGAGCCGAAACTTCCTTTATTGCTTCAGTTGGCTTGACCAAATCAACAAATTGACTTGAAGACTGGCTTGGTTGACCAAATCCAATTGAACTGGTAAAATTTTCATTCGACAAATGAGCAGAACTAGCTCCGAATGGCTTTGGTGCATTGTATTCGCCTGGTTTGGCCACGCATATTGGTGTTATGCGGCGTCTACCATCTGGCATTCGTCTTTCGATTTGTTTAAAATTCTAAAATAAAAAATTTAAAAAAAAAGCCTCAATTAAAAAAAATTTTATTTAAAAAATTTTAATTTACTTCAGCAGGTTCGGAATTTGAATTGGTGGACACAAAGGGATTTGAGTATCCTTTGAAAGAAAAATTCGATTGAGAATTTTCTGAGAAGACTACTTTTTTTACATCATTTGCTTGGGCGAGCAAAATTTCGGGATTTTCAATAAATTTTAAATTTTGAGAATTTTTTTTTTCACTTTTGTCCGAATTAAATTGATTATTTTTGGCTATTTGCTCACTTAAACTGAGGCCATACTTAGATTTGTAGATTTCATCGGTTTCATTGCTAGTCAATGGTGTGCCAACATCGGCATGCGGAAATTCCAAGTATAAAACAGTGCCATCCATGGAACAGGCCAATAGGCCGGGTTGTCCTTCTTTTCGCCAAGATAAATCCATGACAGGGTTGTCGAACACGTCACCAACGACACATAAAGGCCTGCTGAAGCTGGTCAACCAAATTGAAACAGATCTGTCACGGCTGCCAACAGCGCACAAACAGTGGGTCTTTTCTGAGTCGGTGCTTTTTAAAATTTTTGGATAAAATCTCTTCAAAAAATTAAATTTATTTTTTTTCAAGGAATTTTTTGTACACCAAAAATACTCACAACAGTGGTAACAGCTTTTCGATGACCAACAAAGTCAAGTTTAGTATTCCATTTATTTATCCGGTCGATTACTTGAGCCGTGGGTGCACTGTTGTTAATGGCATGTGCACTTAAAATTATTTGGCCATCGGGAGACCAGCCCAAGCGCAGAACATGAGTGGTACCAGTGCAATGCTTAAATGGCTCATCAATTGTTTTTTCCAAGCTCCAATCTGAGGTTTTCCAAATTTTTAGGGTTTTGTCATCGGACTTGAAATGAAAATTAAATTAATTAAAATTTAATATTAATTAAAATTTTAAAATGAAATTAAAATTTAAAATTAATCAAAATTTAAAATTAATCAAAATTTAAAATTAATCAAAATTTAAAATTAATCAAAATTAAAAATTAATTAAAATTTAAAATTATTTAAAATTAAAAATGAAATTAATATTTAAAATTATTTAAAATGAAATTAAAATTTAAAATTATTTAAAATTTAATATTAATTAAAAATTTAAAATGAAATTAATATTTTAAATTATTTAAAATTTAAAATGAAATTAAAATTTAAAATGAGATTAAAATTTAAAATTATTTAAAATTAAAAATGAAATTAATATTTAAAATTATTTAAAATGAAATTAAAATATAAAATTATTTAAAATTTAATATTAATTAAAAATTTTAAATTAATTGAAATTTAAAATTATTTAAAATTTAAAATTATTTAAAATTTAAAATTATTTAAAATTTAAAATTATTTAAAATTTAAAATTATTTAAAATTTAATATTAATTTAAAATTTAAAATTATTTAAAATTTAAAATTATTTTGAATTTTATTTAATTAATTTTTTTAATTTAATTGTGATTGCTAACACAAATACTTTTGAATTAAAAAATCTCAAATAAACTTTACAAAAAATCAGTTAATACATTTAAATATTAAAATCGATTATCAATGGACTGAGAAAAAGTTTTTCAATTTTTTTTTATTTTCTAAATCTACATTGCATGTAAAGCATGTTACATTACAATTATTTAAATTAAATCAAAGATTACGTTTAATATCTAAGGATAAACTTTTTGAATTGAAATGATCATTTAGAATTAATTAGTATTTAAGATTAATTAAAATTTTAAAATAAATTAAAATTTTTGACTACTTGTGAAGCAAAATATTCCCCGATAGGGTCCCAAGCCACCCCTTTGACAAGACCACTATGAGCACTAATTCTTTTTATTATATCAGGAAATTTTAAAGCATTCCAAATTATGATTGTGTTATCGACGCTACAGCTTGCTAGAAAAGCGTCAGTCGATGACCATGCCAAGTCCAGAATATCTAAATTTTAAACTTGAAATTTAATTTTAAATTTTTGGTTTATAATTACCGCCTGAATGGCCGCGAAGAGTAAAACCACATTTCCAGTTTTCAATATTTTTAAAACCCTGTCTAACAACAATCAAATAATTAAAAGTCTAATTAGGTAAATATCTAAGTACCCTGATGCAAAGTGCCAAATCATTATTAGCTTGTCATCACTTCCGCTGGCCAAAAAAAGGCCATTATTTGACCATCTTACACAATTGACACAAGCTGAGTTGAATTTTATTTTGATTCAATTAAATTTTTAGAATTATTAAAGGCTCGTTAAGTACCTATGTGGTGATCCATGCTGCATAGAATTTTTGGAACGTTTTCATCTATTTCCTTAGACTTGTCCAAAATAGGACCCATATTCCAAATTGCCACTTTTCCGCTATCATTTCCTGTTTTTTGTGTAAATCGGTAAAAATATTGTAGTTTATCTAAATTTTGAGTGTACCTTGACCACCAGTGGCAAATCTGGAGCCATCCGGGTGAACATCAATTGAAAATATTGCATTTCCTTAATAAAATGATAAAATTTAGGAGAAATTTTATTGTCATTTCTTGATACCATTGTGGTTAACCCAGTAGGGTTTAAAAAGCTTCATTGCCAAATTAAATTTCACACTGGGTTTATTATTATTATTTGAAGTTTTTTTTTTATTTAAATTTAATTTATTCGACAATGTTTTGAATTATATAAATTTTAAAAACTAATGAAATTTAATTAATGTCATAAAAAACAAAACAAAAAGCTTTAGATTGCTCAGTTTGAATTGGACCATTTTTTAATCAAAAAATGAGGTAAAAACAATCAATCGATGTTTCCTGATAAAACTATAAATAAATAAAAAGTAAAAATAAAATTATGATAAATAAAAAATTTAAAGTAAAATGAATCTTGGTTTGAGAGAATTTTTTATAATTTATTTTTATTTAAACTCAATTAAAAAGACCAAATGATAAAGCTTAAAAGTCATGATTGAGATCATTTATTCAAAAGAAATAAAAATAGAGTAAAAAAAAATTTAAAAAATTTATTTTTTGAAATTAACATCAAAATCACAAAATATTAAACACCACCTGCTTTCTCATTGTTATCAGTGAATTTAAGAAAACTTTGATTTTCTTTTTATTTTAAATTCATTACTTTCAACAAGAATGGTAGTTTTAAGAGAATTTTCAAAAGTTCATCATGAATCTTATCCAACATTTGATGTTGTGAAACTCAAATGTCAATTGAACAAAAATTCTTCAATTTTTGATAAATTAAAATTTAAGTTAATAAAAAACATTAAAAAAATGACGAACATAGTGCAACATTCTTTGATTTGTTGCACCTTTTAGAACTAAAAAAAATTTTCCAAGGTTTGAAATAAAATAAAAGATAAAAAAGATTTAAATTGATTATTCATTTTATTTAATATAAATAAAAAATAAAAATTTTATTTTAGGTTAAAAAGGTGCAACAAAGTAAATTGCACTATGTTGGAGTATTTTTTCAAATATTGCTAAAAACTTTAATTTTAATTAATCAAAAAATGAAGAATTTTTGTTAAATTTGTATTTGAAATTCACATCGCCCAAATTTGAATAATCAAATTTAAAAATTAGTTTTTTAAAAAAAAATTATTTTTTTTTACATTTTAAAAAAATTTATTTATAAACTTTGTTGAGTCCTAGAAATTAACGAGCATTCCAAAAATGTGTCGTCCAGAGAAAAGAGTTTTTCAGATATTTAAAACACTTATGAAATAATTTAAAAAATTTAATTTTGAATGTAATTTCCTATTTGATAATTTTTGTTTTATTTATTAAAAAATTAGAGACGATATCTTAAATATTTAGATAAGTAAAAATATAATAAATTCAAATGAGGCGAAAGTTTTTATTTTGATTTTTGCTATCTTTGGCTTCTTTATTTGTCATCTACGAAACATATTCTTTCAGATATGAACATTTTCTCTCTCGATAAAAACTAGACACATTTTTGGAAAGCTTTTGAAAATCTCAACAAGAATAATAGGGGTCAGGTTTTTTAAAAAAAGTATAAAATTTAAAATGTTCATAACAAAAAAAATTAATTTAATTTTTTAAAAAAGTTCAAAAAATTCCAAACTGAATGACTTGTTAAAACTTAAAAAAATATCTTTGCTCTTTAAAATAAGTGGGAGTCAGGGAATTTCAAAATTATGGGGTCAGTGCTTTAGAATGACGCCTTCTTTTCAATACCATTGTTTTAGATTTATTAAATTAAAAAAATGTAAACGATTTACAAAAATAATAATGATCATTTAATTAGTCTAGGAAAAAATTCAAATTTTCAGTCCATGAATTATTTACAAAAATATTAATTATTAAATATATTTCAGAAAACTAAAGAAAATAAATTTAAAAATCGAAGCTGATACAGGCTTATTAATTTTTAATAAAAAAAAATCATTAGAAATTTTTTTTATTTAAGATTTTAATGAGGAAATTTGAAAAAAATTTTACGTTTTCAAAAATTACCAAAATGAATCAACCTAATATGAAGCAAACAAAAATTGATCCCTTAAAGGATAAATTAAAGAAAATTGTACACGAATGTTTACTTTTATCCACCACCCACGGATTTCCCAATATTCTAAAATCAAAAAACTTTTTTATTAAAACGATTTGGATAATATTTTCAATTTTATCAACAGAATTATGTGCGTACATGATAACTAACAATGTCATCAATTATATGAAAAGTGAAGTTTTCACGAAAACAAGGATTATTAATCATTACTCAGCCGAGTTTCCTACTGTAACCATCTGTAATATGAACTTTTTTACTTCAGATTTTTCAGTCAATTTTTCCAAAAGTTTTGAAAACCAAACTTTAGAAACAAGTCCATTGTCAGGTCTTTTTGAGTATTATTACAGAAATCAAGCAAAAAATTCTGAGCAATATGAAAAACAGAAATATTTATATGGTGGTTCAATTGATGAAGTTATGGTCGAATGCTATTTTGGTTTTGAACTCTGCAATCGCTCACAATTTAAATTATTTTCTCATCTAAACAATGGAAATTGTTACCAATTCAATTCTGGAAAGGATAACCAAGGAGATTTAAAAACTATTAAAAATATTGATAGAATTGGTGGTTTGAGACTTATTTTGAATCTGAGTGTACCAGAGAGTTTAAAATATCTCAATCCAAACTTAGGAGGCTTGATTTACATTCATAATCACACAACATATCCGACCTTGGTAGATCCAGTCACAGTACCTCTGAAAACAGAAACAAACATTGCACTTTCAAGAACATTTTATGAACTAGAAGAAAAACCCTACAGCAATTGTGAAAAAAATAGCAATTATCCAAGCTTCTTTTCATCTAAAGATTATAAACTCGAAAACAACTATGAAAATGAGTACACTCAAATACTTTGTGCTAATAATTGCTTTCAAGATGTGTTACTCGAAAATTGTGGATGCCAAGATTCATTTTTTGCTACATTTTTAGGATTACCTTTATGCTCCAACCAAACTCAGATTGGCTGTGTAATTGGACAATTTTTAAATGAAGAAAATTACAGAAAATGTTTTGAAGAGTGTCCACTACGTTCTCTGCGTCAAAATACCAAGAGCTGTTTTGGAAATATAATAAAAAAGAAGAAATTTATTTGAATAAAAATGATTCTTTTGATACCATTGCAATAGTAAACATTTATTATAAAAGTCTAAGCTATACTCAAACAATCGAATATCCAACAATTGAATTCGTTGATTTATTATCAAGTATTGGTGGCATTGGAGGCTTATTTTTGGGAATAAGTGTTCTTTCTTTAGTTGAATTCTTAGAATTAATCACTTTAATTTTTTTAGAAATTAAGAATCACAAAAAAGTACACTTAGAAAAATAATTTTATTTTAAAATTAAATTTTCAGCAATAGAATTTTTTAAGTATTATTTAATAAATGAGTTAAAAAAATAATTTTCATTTTTTTCTTATGTTTCATATAATAATAATGAGTATGGCTGCGTAAAGATAAAATATCTTTACGTAGAATTGTCTTACTACAGATAATTATCTTAACAAAAAAATTAATCTGGAGGGAGATAAAATATCGTAGAAGGGATTAAATGGCTATAAAGAGATAATTAAGTGCAAAATTTTTTTTTTAAATAATTAAAAAACAAATGAAAAAAGTCGTTGTTTTATGACAACACCTAAAATGTGGTCGGAAACGGCCTCTGCCTGAGCTCTTAACACTAGAAGCACCAAAATTTTAAACTACTAGAAGCACCAAAACGAGTCAAAATGACTCGTTTTAATGGAATCTAATGGATAAAAATTTATTATTTGGATAAATCTATTCAATACTTAATTTTAATTGAGCGAAAATTCAAATTTGGCTAAAAAAAGTATCTGGCAACAATTTTATCTTCTAATGAATTCATTTCTTTTTGAGCCAATTCTTCGTCTTTCATGTAAAATACGCAAACTATAATTTTTGCATTTTTTAAATTTGCTTATCTTCGTTCAAGTATTAGGATTTGAGTCAGTTTTTTAAAGATTTGTATACTTTGTATTAGTATTTTATGACTCATCCATTGATTTTGTAGATTAAGTCAAAATTTTAATTAAAAAACGAGTCAAAATGACTCGTTTTGGTGCTTCTAGTAGTATATACTTGATTTTGTACAAAGGATTTTTTTTTTATTTGAATTTAGTTAATTTAGAAAGTTATTCTTATTTTTATGCTGAAAAAAAAAAATTTGCTCAAATAGCAAAAATTGACTTAGATTTTAGCGGCCAAAAATCGAAAAAGAGTCATTTTGACTCGTTGGTGCTTCTAGTGTTAAATAAATAAATGAATTTTATTTATTTATTTAATATATAATTTAGAGGGAAAAGTTCCTCTTGGCAGCTCTGAACGGCGTAGTGCTTTCTTTTTAGCCAGCCTGTAAAGAATATTTTGTAATTAATTATTATTATTATTATTAATGTCAGCCTCATAGGCATATTAAAATTGATTAAAAAAAATAAAAAAAATAAAAAAATAAAATATAATTTAAGTTAAGAGTTAGGGTTAGGTTGGTTAGTTTGGCTTTGCAAAACATGTAAATCTTGCTTTAAATCTTAATCACTATTTAATCTATATCACTTTTTTCATTTATGAAAATGAAAAAAAGTGAAATAAATGAAAAAAGTGATATAGATTAAATAGTGATTAAGATTTAAAGCCAGATTTACATGTTTTGCAAAGCCAAGATTTTTTCAAAGGAATGTATCCTTTTATAGGTCTGGGTTACTTTTGTTACTCCACGAAAATTCTTAACGTAACAAAATTATCTTTTGTTTGTGTCCAAAATTATAACGAAAAAAGCAATCGTAATAAAAGTATATTTTATTTATTCAATATGTGTAATAAAAATAATTAAATATCTGATAATAGTTTTCTAAATAAACTTAAATAAAAATCTACAAATAATAATCTACTCATCATCTGAACTTGATAATTCATCGCTATCTGATTCATCACTTGAATCCTCGTCAATTTCTTTGTCCTTTAATTTTTTTTATAGCTTTGAGAAGTCAAGTACTTGAATCGTATACTTAACATATGTATCGATCGAAATGTCCTTATCGAGTAGCATTTTCTTTTGATTTAACAAAAGAGCGTCGTTTATTATGTAAAGTTTCTTTCTCGGTGGTGGTCGCTTATTATTGAGTGCTCTAATATATTTCAAACTTGAGTCTACTTCTTCAGCTTTGAACTTAGCTACAACTTTGTAAATGTCAGGTCTAGCAATACTAAGATGAGAATTTAGTTTATAGTTGTACCCCTCTAAATTGTTATTCGTTTTGGGTGTATCTTTTGTATTAAAATGGTTCCACATTGCTAAATCAAACGAGCCTTCAAAATAAGTCCCAACAAAATAATCCATAAACTTCTCAGTCTTCTCAGTGTGAATATCTGGTCTCAGCGAAAGTACTTTCTCAAAATACTCATTAACTTCATCAGTTGGGATTAATGCTAAGCTACATACCGTTGATACTTTTCTTATTGACTCTTTGACGTTTGAATAGATATCCATTTAAACACAAATCGTGAGTATCATGATTAGGATTTTCTTTTTCCATTACAGCTTTATTAAACCAATTGTTTGGGATATATTCGATTTTATTATCCATCATTTTTTTCTAAGTGTTAGGGTTATTTACCAAAAATAACGAAAATTAAAGTTATTAAAGGTAGTAAAATCCTGATATTTTACGCAATTTTTCGTAAAATACCTCTTTTTCACTTTTTGGATTTTACGCTAATTTACGTAAAATTTGGTTAATTTAGGGTATTTTACGTAATTTGGGGTAAAATACTGTTTTCAAATGTATAAATTGTATAACAAACTCAATAATAATGTCTTTTAGACTCCATAATCTTATCAGTTTATCTTATTTCTGTAATTTTCCTTTGTAACGTTATTATTATTATTATTATTATTATTATTATTATTATTATTATTATTATTATTATTATTATTATTATTATTATTATTATTATTATTAAATCACCAAATTTTTTTAATGTAAATGAGCCAAAAAATAAAAAATAATTAATTTATTAATTTATTTGAAAAAAAAGCCATAAAGAATACAGATATTTACATTGATGACAAGTAATGAGAATTTATTTTGAATCGGGCTGATCGAGTTTGCTTCCTGGCGCATCATCTTTTCAATATTGTAGTCATAATCAAAGTAGACTTCGCTGCGGAAATCAAAGTTGTGGTCATAAAGCAAAGCAGGACAGTCCAAAGACTGTGCCTCTGACTGGCATCGACTGTAAATATAATCATAATGTCTTTGGGAGCACACACGTGTAAAAGATAGAGTATTGTTCAAGCACTCGACACCTTGATAGTTTATTGAATAGGGCGGATTGTAGACCGTGAAAAAGAACTCACAATTGTTGGTGCAATTCAAAGGATTGTGCATTATTTGCACGAATCTCAGGTGTTTGAAAGCCAAGGTGAACGCGCACGTATTCAGCCGCGATATCTGGTTCCAATTGAGAAATAGTCTGCGTATGGTGTTCTGCAAGCCATAGAATGCACATGTGGTGATGTATTTGATGTTGTTGGCGGACAGGTCCAGAAAATTGAGCGACTTCAGGTGCATGAACTGGCCCGGTCTCAAAAACTCAATTTGGTTATTTGCCAAGCGCAAGTGGCGCAGCTCAGAAAAATTTCTACTTGTCAAAAATGTCAAGTTTTCGAGCTTGTTTAGCCTTAGATCTAAAGAGATCAAATAATTGACTCCTTGAAACATTGCAGCATCTATGTGCCTCAATCTATTGTGACTAATTATCAAATATCTTAAATTTGTAAGATAGGAAAAAATGGATTCATTTAAATGAACCAATTTGTTGAAGCTTAGGTCAAGTTTTTCAATCAGACCGGGTCCATAGTACGAACGCTTATCAATTGAAAAAGCGTCCACTTCTATTGATTCTATTTGATTATGTGACAAATAAAGTTCTATTAGATTGAACATAAAACCAAATGAATAATTTCTCAATACTTTTATTTGATTGTGGCACAGGTGTAAATACTTTAGATGGCCCAAAAACTTGAATGACTCTTGTGGAACTTGGCTCAGACTGTTTCGATTTAAGTTTAAAGCTTGCAAAATTTCCTTCTGCTCCTTGAACATGCCAGCTGGTATTTGGTAGACCCGATTGTCACTTAGGTCCAAATAGTGCAGGCTTTTTAGACCACTTAGGGATTTGTTGAAGACCTGTACAATCAAGTTGCGGCTCAAATCGAGCCGCTCTAGCCGGCCCATGCTTGAAAATTCATAGTTTCTTATTTCTCTGAGTCGATTTTGAGACAGATTTAGGAAAATTAAGTCCGAATATTGAGTGTCCAGAATTTTGAATGGAAGATTTGAGAGATAGTTGATGGACACGTCCAGATTAATGAGTGACGAGTGCAAAGTGGTGGAGTTTGCAAAGTGGCAGCTTTTGGCATGGTAGAGGCGAAATTCTTGGCTGTTGTAAAAGTCGACTAGAATTGAAGTCAAATGGTTTTGGCTCAGGTTGAGCCGTGTCAAAAAAATAAGAAAGCCGATCTCAATGCGCTTTAGTTGGTTATTTGACACATCCAGACTTTCCAGCTCTAGGTAGCACAAGTCCAAGTGGGTCTTTATGTCCAAGGATTCCAGTGAATTGTGAGATAGTTTAAGAGAATTTATTTTCAGCTCATAGCTGGTGTTATTTATTAAATTAATTGATTTTAAACCGTTGTTTTCCAAATTTATATCCTGAATTTTGAGACTTTTTTTATTTGTATTTGTCACTTGGTGGCCCAGTCTAGAGAGCTTTGGCAAAGATGAATTTTCAGCATTTTTGCACTCGGTACTTGGGTCGAGACTTGAGGACAAATCGAGCACATTGATTTTATCTAATGGTAAAAATGGCCGAAAATTTGACAAAATGGAGAAATTTTTGCATTTTAAGTTAACATTCCAGTTGATTGCTGTCTCGGTTTGGTAAAATGTTGGAATTGTGTCAAGTCTGTCCGAATAAATGCATTCGATGGTGCTTGTGTTGAAGTTGCATCTGCATCCGGTTTGTAAACTGCTTGAGCCGAATTCCAGTGGGCATCGTTGGTCAAGCTGGTCAGCATGGATCGCTTTTTTTGTGGTTGGCGTTGTGTCGAACACTATTTCGTAGGGTTTTTTTATTAAAATGTCTTTGAAGTTAAACGCCAAGACTGTATTTATTACGACTAAAAGTGTCAAGGGAAAAAACATTTTTTGGTCTTTTAGAATTAAGTCATTTTCATCTAGATTTAATAAAAGCTTTTTTTTTTGCTTGACAGATGAACACGGAAATTGTTTGAATATAATTGATTAAAAATTTTATTTCTAGTGAAAATATTTTTAAAAAGTTCATTTGAAAAATAATTTTTTTCTAAATTGTTAAGACCCAAGTCTTGACATGTCTCTGTGACTTTCAATTTAAAAAATATGTCATTTTGTAAAATGACTTGGCAAATGATATAATTCCAGAAAAAATAAATTGTAAATTCACATTAGGCAGTTCGAAGGCTTTCTTTTAGGCATAGCTAGGGATTTTTTAAAGCGCTTTTTGCTGTCGAGAGTGCACTATGAGATTCTCGTTTCGAAAAGCTAAATTCAAGTTTGGCTTGAAATGTCATGGGAAAATTTTTCAAAAAAAAATTGACAAATTAAATCTTTAAAGAAGTATCTTATTTAATTTTTGTAAAGTTTAAATTAATTTTTTTTTAAATGAAAACAAATCTTTGCTAATTAATTTTTGGGAAAAACATTAAAAAATTAGTTATACGATTTTTTTTTTGAAATTTTTAAATACCTGGTCAAAAAAAAAGGTAAATCTTATTATTTGCCAAGTTATTTTAGAAATTGACAAATTTTACAAATTGACAGTGATATCTCTACTTATTATTTAATCTTGAGCTAGCTGCAGCTGAAGTACATGTTACGTTCTAGTTACTATATAAACCACTACCTCTTTTGTTATAACTTTGGATTCCATTTAATAAACTTTTAACTAAATTAAATTGTTTTGTTTAATTCTTGGCTTAAATCCCTTAAGTCCAAAACCAAGACTTTACATTTGGTGCCCAGTGGGAGGATTCCGCTATATATTTATAAAAAATTATGTTTTTTCAAAAATTAGTTTTAAACTCATTTAATTCAATTTTATTTTGGCTTTAAAAATCAATAAATAAAAAAAGTGGTCCCAACATTTTGTTCAGAACTTTCTCTAGTTTCAGAATCTGTATAAAAAAGTAGGGGTCGGGGGTATACCGTCCCAATCAAGCAAAAAACGATGACTTCATGTATGTTTCATCTATGAATCATCTCATTTTTTATAGATGAAAGATGTTTTTGGATTAAAACCAGAAAATTTTCATTGCATTCTCTTCAAAACATTTAGAAATGACCCAATCATGAAAAACTTAACATTTTCATCTTTTGTTCATTCTTGAATTCTCTCACCCGTCGTGAATGATTTTTTTGGATTGAAACCAAGAAAAAGTTTATGAACTAATTGAATTTATCATGATATATTATTGGTTCTTTGTAAAATTTTTTGCTAAATAGATGTATCTATTTTTACCTAACTTTTTCTTTAATTGGCTTGTATCAACGACAGGCCATTCCTTCTTCTCTTGTTATTTAAATTTGATCATGAGAAAACAACTATCCACTCTTATCAGTCCAAAATTAAAAAAATACGTTAACGACCAGGAAGGGTCATTTTTGACCCAAACAAAAAAATCAAAATTAAAAAAATTATAGTTTATTTTTTTTCATTTTATTTTAAAAATAAATAATTGTTTATTTCATTTTAAGTTTCAAAATCAAAAAACTAATTTTTAATTTTTTTAGATAAACCTTAAAAAAAATCAATTTTGATTTTTAAGAGAATAAATCGTAAAATACTGTACGAAAACAGCAAGAAAATTATAAATTCAGTCAATTTAGAGGAATAAATACTCTCCTAGCCGAAAGATATGAAGCTTAAATATCTAATACTTCTGAAAATTTAACTGCACATACTGCCGATAATTAGTGTAAATTCTTAATCAATTGTGTATCTAGTGGATCTCCTCTTAACAAAAGATATAAAATCCCTTGTTAAGTTTGATTGCTAGCAATGTTCTTTGATTCAAAAATTTAGTCAAGCTGACAATAAAGCAATTCTTCATCTATTAATTTACTTAAACGTATAAAATTAAATTTTTTTTATTGATAAAAAGTGAATTGATGTTTTTCATGAATCAAAAGTGTTGATTAATTTAAAAAAAAAATTGGAAAAAAAATGCTTTTAAAATTTCTGCTTACTATTATGCTTATTCTTAAAAATAATAAAAAATTTAAAAAAAATTGTATTTAAAAATTAAATAAATTACAATGTATCAGAATATTTTTTCATCAATTATTTTAGATGAAATGGTTCCTAACTCATTAATGATTAATCATCTATCAATTTTCATCGATTAATCATCGTTTTTTTTGTGACTGGGGTGGACTTGATACAAAAATAGTGAAAAAGTATCATTTTTATATCATTTTTTGTCAAAATATCAATCTATTGGTAAAATAATTACACCGTTTTGTAGATGAGACTGTGTGCTTTCAGAATATATACACATTAATAAGCTTATGTCTATTAGAACATGATATATTTTAGCTCAAAGGTAACTAAATTTTGTATTTTTTTTATCTTTGAAGGGGTGGGGAAAAAATTATTTTTGTTTTGACACCACCTAAAAAACCAAGGTTTACAAGTATGCAGATTAATATTTTAAAGTCGGTTTGCCGAAATTCAGATAGTGCTGTTGTTTTGCTACGCGCGAACCTTACACAAAAATGAAAGGAATGACTACGGTCATCGGTATCACATTAGTAGTGCCATTAATGGTTTGTGTTTTTCGCAAATGGTCACAATACGCTAGATTAACGAAAATAGTCACACCTTACACACTGTCTACAGAAATACAAACCCAATACCTATCGTTAAATAAAAACAGACCATCATACACACCAACAAGATTTACCCAGCAGAAGCGTTTTAAGAGAAACGCAATCAAGCTCCATGATAAAATGCAATTAGTCCTCACACAATTAAAACAGAAAAAAAAAGTTTAAGGAGAGTTTACTCAGAAGAACCTTAAAGTAAAGGAGGATATAATTATCCAGAAGAGCCTTTGAAATGTTTATAAATTAGTTACCTTTTTTTTATTTCATGGTAAAATAGTTGTTCAATCATTGCTTCAGAGGTTAATTGCTTCTTCATTATTAAGGGGAAGGTATGTTAAGACTCAAGCCTTGACATGTCTCTTCTTATTATTTAATCTTGAATTAACCACAGCTGAAGCACATGTTCGAGCTACTATATAAACTACTACCTCTTTTGTTATAACTTTGGATTCCATTTAATAAACTATTAACTAAATTAAATTGTTTTGTTTAATTCTTAGCTTAAATCCCTTAAGTCCAAAACCAAGACTTTACAAAATTAAAAAATTTCACATCTTCAATAGATTATCTTGAAAAAATTGAGCTAAAATCATTTTCCATTTTTTAAATAATTGGAAATTTTTTGAATTAAGCAACTTAATATTTTTTTTTTCATCAAATTAATTAACTTTTAAAAATTCAAAATCATTTGCAAAAAGCTTTTTAAAAAACAAGGGAGGGTTAAATGATTAATGATTAAGAGAAAAACTATGATGGCATAATTGCCAGATCAATATAAAGGAAGAGATAGAAAAATTAACGTGTTCGGAATTTAAATGAAAAAATAGTCAATTGGGAAATTTAACTTTTTGTTTTGAGAAATAAGAAAAAAATTGCGGGTCTCATTTTATTTGAAAATTATTTCTTAATTTAAATAAATTCTAGACACTAATTAAAGAGCTGTTATAATTATATTTTTATTAAAAGCTTAAAAAAATAAAAAAATTAAAAAAAAAATTAATTTTAACTATTTGATCCGGTCGTTTCTAATATCGATGCACTTACCGGATAACAAATGTTGACAAATTGTTTTTTAACTAATATATTAACTTTATTTGACATGAAATTAAATTTACTAAGATAATCATTTAAAAATTATGTTTAATTACTTAGAAATGTAATTTTAAAGTAAAGTGTTTGATGAAATAAAAAAAGTCCAAAAGATAGTGAATTAAATGAATTGTTATTTTGCTTTTTAGAATTTTTATAATGCAGTACATTATCTTTCGAATAAAAAAATATAAATCATAAATTTAATCAATCTTGATTATTGTTTATTTATTTAATAATCTACAACGAGTAAAAGCTCCTTGGAAATAATGAATTCAGATTTTTTGATGCTTTTCTTAGACATTTAAATTTATAAATATTTTACGGCTTTTTTATTCAATTTATTGATTAAAATTTTATTTTCTAATCTAAAGGCTTAAATTAACAAAAATCTAACCCTGATTTTTTTTTCTAAATTTATTAAAATTTTCAACTCTTTGATTTTAAGATGAAAAATTAAGAAATTAAAAAATTTTCATTTAGTAAAATCTTTTTTACTAATTAATGAATTTAAATTGGTATGACTGAACCAAATTCAAATAACAACCTTGTATTGTAAAACAAAATGTTTAATTAAGCAGCTGAATAGTTGTCATTATAGAAAATTTTCTCTTTTAAAATATAAAGATGATATAAATCCTGACTTTGGGATTTATTTTTCTAATTAACTTTAGATTTTTTTTAGTGTATTTGAATCAATAATTCAAACATCAGTAATTAATGATCGAACTAAAATAAATAAATCAGCACCTAGTCTAAAAAAATGATATTTAATCTATGGTATCTATAATTTTATTCAAACTTATCAAGCATCAGGTTATGTAATCAAAATTTTTAAATATTTTGAATTCAATTAATTTTGAACGTTCTAGAACATTTTAATAATATAAACTGCTCTCTTTCTCCTTGACGTTTATCATCTAATAAACAGTTTCTTAGGATTTTTTATTTTTGGGCTCCGATTTGCCTCTAGTAACACAAATAATGATTTGAAATCATAATCACGCTAATTATGCCATTTATGTTCAATATTTACCATAGAAATTCTATTCCAAACTTTTAAGGAATCAAACAGTTTCTTCCTAGCTAGGTCATTAAACATATCTAATCATTTCTCTGCTCCAAGTCAAATAACCATACTCACACTATTTTATACTATTGACTTTTATTTTTTTTAATTAACTGTTAATTGCTTGACTGAATCTTTTTTTCTTTCATTTGGAATTAAACCAATTAATTTTGTTTATTAAATATAAAATTTTTTTAAATTCATATTAAAAAAATATATCTAAACTGTGAGAGCTCTGGGGAGGTTTAGGGTAAAACAAAATTAAATTATGATAAAATGTAACTGGGAATAATTTTTTACCAAAATGTTTTATTTTGCTTAGACTTTCTAAATTGGAGAACACAATTCAGTGATTCTTTTTTTATTTTTTGGAAAAAAACAAAAGTTTGCTTTGGTCTTAAATTAAGATAAAGGATGGAAATGAATTTTGTAAAAACCGGAAAATTAAAATTAAATCCTTAAAATTTGTCTAAAATGTGTTTTTAATTCAAAAATTATTCTAATCTCTAAAAATTTAATATAAATTTTTTTTTAAATTAACAGATTCTATCTGATTAAAAAAAAATTAAAACCGAAATAATCCTAAAAGATTTTTTTCAAATAATATTAGAAATTTAAATGCTATAATAAAATTTTGATAATGATAAAAACAATATTTAAATTTGAAAAAAACTAAAAAATAATTATTCATAAAAATTTTTAAAGACCAATATCAACATATTGGTAAAATGAACTTCCAGAATAAAGGCTTAACATCTAATAAGAAATCTTTAAAATTCAAAATTTAAAAAATAATTATAAATTACCAACCGTTTTGGCTTTTCATTTGAATATAAATTTTTAATAACATAGTTTCTAATCCACAAGAGCAATAAGCATTTGAATAAATTTCTTTTCAAAACTCTCTTTGAAACTCTTTTAATATTTGTTTTTAACTTCTAAATAAATTAAAAATTAAAAAAAATTATTGATTATTTTGGAACTTTTTTTATAAAAATAGGACAACCCTTAATTAGAAATTTTCTTTTCTTTTTCAACGCTTCCTTTAAAATAATTTTTTTTAATTTTTGATTTATAATAGTCAAGATAAAGTTACAAAGTAGAAACTGGAAAAAAATGATACTCGATCACATAAAATCATTATTATTTTTAATTATTATTAAGTGAAATTTAGAGTTGTTATTGATCATAGTTCAAAATTTTCGGTATATTTTTATGGTAAAATGGCAGAAGCTAGGTAAAGTCAGACTTTCAAATGCTGAATTAGAGCGGTTTGCTTGTGAGTTTCTATGAGTCTTTAAATTTATCATCAAATTGACTATTCTGTAATTCTAATCATGAAATAAAGCTCTTCAAATACAACCATCATTTAAAAGTAACAAATTTTGTATGCCCTTTCCATAGGGCCGAATTTTCAAAATAATTTAGCTGGTCTACCTTTCTGGATCTTTTTTGATTTTATCAAAAGAATTTTATATAAAAATCTTTTAAAAAATCAAATTTAGGGCTGGTTCATGTACTTATTTTCCTGTTATTTCTAAAGTAAAATCTTAACCTTTAATATTTATTTTTTATTTATTTTATTTATTTGTGTTCTGTACCGAGATAGATATTTCAACTAGTCCTTCAGAATAAATTACAAAATAAAACCAAATTAAAGTAAAATAAGCTAAAATAAAATGAAAAAAAAAAATTTAATGCATGTTTTTAAGATAAATGGAAGTTTGAGAGTGCATTTTTTGGAAGTGTGTGTATAATAAAAATAATTTGAAGCGTTTTATCCAAGTTAAATTAAATTTTCAAGTGCTAAGTTGACAATGGTGACACTTTTAGCTGAATTTTCAATTGACTATTTTCTGATATAAATTACTAAGCCTAAAATTTGAACGAAAATGCAAATTTATTCAAATAGAGAACACATCCGAATCTCAAGATAGTGATTAAGAGAGTTTTGACAGCGTTTTTTTCAAATTATTTCAACTAGTCCTAATTGTTTTCAATTGATAGTTTATTCAACACTTTTTATTAATATTCGATTTAAATTTATTTTAAAAAGAGCAATACTTTCAATTTTTTCTTAAGAAAAAATAAGAAAAAATTGAAAATATTGCTCTTTTTAAAATAAATTTAAATCGAATATAAATAAAAAGTGTTGTATAAACTATTTAAAATGTCATTGAAGCATCAAAAAAATAGTTCTGAACTAAAGACTATTTTTGGTATAAAAGATAGGTAAAAAATGCATTTTAATCAGATAATTGTTCAATTAAAAACAAAGCTAAAATGACTTGTGAATCAGCTGCTTCATTTATCACCCTATTGACCACTGATGGGAATTCTCCGCTCCATTGTCATTGCCAGCTCCTCAATTGCCACTGATTACTGGTTTAGAATTTAGCAGTGCTCTACCAGCCACTTCTTCATGTGGTGCTGGTTTATTCAGTGTTTTTTTTTATTTAATTCAAAATTTTTAATATAAGTTTTAATTTTTTCTATTTAAATATTACAAAAATCTGAGAATAAAAAAATTTGTCAAGTTTGAGTTTTGCATCGAGTCTTTTTTTTTTATAATTTTTTCTTAACAATAAGTGAAAAACCCTTGATTTAAGCTATCAAAAACTCAGCATTACTATCAAAATAAATCGTTTATATCTATTCTTAATATGATTTTGAAAAAATTAAAAAAATATATATATAATCATTTTGGGTGTATTTTCTCAAAAGTTAGAAACGAAAACCTTGGATTTATGGTAAGAATAACAATATGATTTTAATTATAATATCATAAAAAATTTCTTTTTTTCTCTGGATCGAATTGCTGTATTTAAATTATTAAATAAAAAAATTTTATGCTTTGGCTAAAGATTATAAAAAATGCTTGAAAATAAATCAAACAAAACATTTTATTTGACAATAAACAAGCTAAAAAAATTGTTTTTTGTATACAAAAACATTTAATATCTTAATAATTAAAATATTAAATTACAGATGATTTCTAATTTATATTTGTTAATTCACTCTTTTCTTAATTTCCAAAGCCATTTCTCATCAATTAAATTTCAGCTGTTTTTTGAATATACAAAATAATTGATTTTCTCAGTCTTAAGTTTCTTTAGTTATAAAATTAAAGGTGGATTAAAGAATTTAAGGTATGGATATTATTTGATAAATTAAAATTTTTTAATTATTCATAGACTATTAATTTTTGCTTTTTTTTTTTAAAATCACAATTTGATTATTCAATTTTTCAAAGGGAAATACAATTCAAGATAAAAATTAAATTAGCTGAATTTTATTAAAAAAATTTTTTAAAAATTAGTTATTAAATATGTAAAATTTAATATAAATAATATAAATAATTTTTTTAGTTTAATTTATTTAAAATTTAACAAAAGTTTGACTTACCCAAAGATAGCGAATAATCAAATAGTTGAATAATTTTTCTTTTTTTGGGGCTGTGAAGTTCATTTCATTTCGATCGTTTCAATTCAGAAAAATTTGAATAACTTTTTTACTATAAGGAATAATTTAGTTCTATAAAATGCTCAATGTTTAAGCAATTTTGCTTAATCCGAAAATATATGTCTGCAAAAACTCTGCAATGTACTTGCACGCTTGATTAGAATACTTTTACATGGCGTGCAAAATGCAGAAATTTGCAGGATATTTTGCAAACCTATTTTACTGCATTAAGCAAATTTGCTTATAATTAAGCATTTTTTAGAACTTAATTATCTCTTTTAGTAAAAAAGTTATTCAAGTTTTTCTGAATTGAAAAGATCGAACTGAAACGAACTTCACAACCCCTCTTTTTTTAATTTTGTCAATAAACACACAAAACATTTTTTTCAAAAAAATCAAGTCCAAAAATCCAAGATACAAAATTAGAAAAAAATTGAAGTCGAAATAGTTTATTTAGAAAATATGGTTTAAAACTGCAGAAATTTTTTTAAATAAAATAAAAAAAAATCTTCTAGCTCTTTCATCAAGAGAATTTATTAAATTTTAATTAAAATAAAGTTTAAGTTTGTTTTAGAAATAAAAATATAATATTTAATTATATCTATTAAGATTTATCTTAATTCAACATTTATTCTATAAAGATTCTACGGAATTAAGTACATTTTTAAATATTTTGTATTAAAATCATATCTAGTGTATTGATTATGTGATCCATATTTCAAAAAGTATCCTCCGAAATTGTAAGTAGTTGCCGCGGTTCCATCAGTGTTTATTACATTTTCACAACTAAAACAAAAATAATTGGTACTACCAGTAAACCAGAATCCACCATTTGAACTAATAGCCTGACTTGAATACCTTCCGAAATTATAAGCCGAAAACTCGTGATTATTGTGATGAGAAAATCCATTGCAATTGTAAATAACTGGATCAGAAACATTTAATTTATAATTTAAATCTTTGTTTCCTACTCTAAATGTTCTGTATTCTTCTACGAACTTTCCATATTCAGTCTCAATTCTCAATTTGTAATTGTATTTGTTGGTCACCTTGTTGAGAATGTCCAAACCAATCCAAAAATTTGACTGTCCATCAGAAAAGCCTTCAATATAATCATTGATGGGTCTGTAGAAGAATCTTGGCTTTGCATTTATTCTTGAAGCAATCAGGATCTTATGAACAGGACTCATTAAATAGGCATAATTAAATCTGTCCAAGGAACCAAATTGCTCAATTAATTGAATTTGAACTTGGTTTGGCAAAAATATATTTGTGTAGCTGTTTCCGGAATCAATGTGTTGCACACTTGATTGAAGATGCTGAACAGGAATACATTCAGTATTATTTCCACTAATAATATTAATTAGATTATTAGTTGTACAAAAAGAAAGCATTAATTGTGCAGATCCACCATTGCCCACATGATGCACTCGTGATGTCTCTATTTGAAGTCTTTGGTTAAATAAACCAATTGACCAAAGTCCAACATAATGCTGGTTGTATGGACAATTTAAGTAAATTTCAATGCCACTTACTGTAAACAATAGATAAAAGCTATTTGTTATTTGCTGGGTCACTTGAATATTGAAAATTTGACCATTGTTACCAATCACCTGAAAATTTCCATTTATAAAACTAAATGAATAAATAATATCCACAATTTCATTTGTGACAGTAAAAGAAAATATCAAAGTTCCAACGTTGCTCAGTTGTCCAGTAAAGTGGATGACTGTGCCGGGCAAGACAGTGATCAAATCTCTGCACTTGAATGTAGATAAAGCTGTTTCCAAATTCAGAAAGCCGTGAGCATTTTTGAACAATCGGATGAGGGTCATTTTAGAGACATATGGTGACAGCCATTCCAGTTTTACTCGATTAGATTTTGGACAATCTACAAAAATGTGAATTTTTTCTTCATTTGAAAAGAGGAAAAATAATGTGTTTAGTTGATCTACTTTTAGATCTAAAATTGTCTTATTTAAAATTTGATCATTATTAAGAACTGTTTCAATTATTAAACTGTTGATAGATGGGTTAAATAAAACTATCAGTTTTTCTCTATTGCCAATATCTGATTCAAATATTGTGGTTATTTCTGAGCGGGCCTCAACACCACAAAGCTCCCAAACAAGAACAACAGATTTGTTGTAATGAATTGTGTCGAATTCTGACAGATGAGTTTTTGATAGACTCTGAATTGGCGAAATTTTGGTGGTATTTCTTTTTGCCAATGCCAAGCTGGACAGAACCAAAACGCCGAATAAAATTAAACTAAATTGCATTTTCAATATACCTGAATAAATTTTATTCAATTATTAAATATTTTTAAAATGTATTTTTTTCTTTTTTATATTCATACATTGAGAAAAAAACAATTTGAAAAATTTGATACAGAGATAAAAATTGGAAAAATTCTAAAGAAAAGATCGTTCTATGTTTAATTTAGAACCAAATCAAATGTTTAAAAAAAAATATTATACACTAGCTGTTTTGTTCACATAAAGCATTTTTTAATTAAATAATAAATATTGAATGTAATTGTAAGAAAATGATAAAAAAAGAGAACTATATTGTTGTTGTTCCCAAGCTAAATTTCAAGGAGCAATAGCTTATAAATACTCAGAATTAAAAAAATTATTTAATAATTATAACAAAATGAATACTAAAAAAATTATATTTATCGCAATTATCTCTATATTGAATATAGCACGATCACTTTATGCAAATAATGCCCAAAGACAACGAAGAGAAGCTTTGATAAAAGATTTTTTTGGAGAGGATTTAAATTGGCTACCAAACGAATTGGACATTCATGACAAAAAGGAATTAAAGCAAGTTCAAGAAATCTTTGATTTGAAAAATGAAGAAATCAATTCAAAAGAAATTGTTGAAACAACCCAAGAAGATTTACTGACCACTAAAGAATCTTTTATCGTTGATACAACTGAATCAACTAAGGAACCAGAAATTGTTGAAACAACCCAAGAAGATTTACTGACCACTAAAGAATCTTTTATCCTTGATACAACTGAATCAACTAAGGAACCAGAAATTGCTGAAACAACCCAAGAAGATTTACTGACCACTAAAGAATCTTTTATCCTTGATACAACTGAATCAACTAAGGAACCAGAAATTGCTGAAACAACCCAAGAAGATTTACTGACCACTAAAGAATCTTTTATCCTTGATACAACTGAATCAACTAAGGAACCAGAAATTGCTGAAACAACCCAAGAAGATTTACTGACCACTAAAGAATCTTTTATCCTTGATACAACTGAATCAACTAAGGAACCAGAAATTGCTGAAACAACCCAAGAAGATTTACTGACCACTAAAGAATCTTTGATCTTTGATACAACTGAATCAACTAAGGAACCAGAAGTTGCTGAAACAACCCAAGAAGATTTACTGACCACTGAAGAGTCTTTGATCCTTGATACAACTGAATCAACTAAGGAACCAGAAATTGTTGAAACAACCCAAGAAGATTTACTGACCACTAAAGAATCTTTGATCCTTGATACAACTCAATCAACTAAGGAACCAGAAATTGTTGAAACAACCCAAGAAGATTTATTGACCACTAAAGAATCAACCAAAGAACAGGAGATTTCAACAATTGTTGAAGCAATGAGCAGTACAAAATTATCAACTTCAACTCTTCCTTCTCTTCCTTCAACTTCTACCATTTTTAGCACGACTCCTGCCTCTATTTTTCAAAGTATCTATTTTAACCGTGACATTGTTATTGTATGGGAACTTTGTGGTGTTGAGGCTAAAACTGAGACTTCAATAATATTCCAAAGTTACTTAACAAATGGCTATTCGCTTTCTGTTTGGTATAATCCATCTTTAAATAGTTTAATATTTGAATCCAACTCGGCTAAAGAGGTCCTAAATCTTCAAATAAATACCATTAATACGCTGTTTTTTATATTTAACGATGAAGGCCAAGTTGATATTTATGTTGATTGTCCAAAATCGAACCAATTTAAAATAACATGGAAATCAAATTTGCTTTCTCAAATGACAACAATAAATTTGTACAAAAATGCTCATGGTTTTTTGAATTTGGAAGCTGCCCTCTCTACATTTAAGTGTAGAGATGTTTTAAGTGTGATTCCTGGAACAGTAATTCACTTTACTGGACAACTAAATCTTGTCGGTTCTTTAATTTTTTCATTTTCCATCAGCAATCCACATCAGGACATAATTTATTCTTTTAATTTTATAAGTGGTCATTTCCAAGTTATTTCCAATATTGGTGAAATTTTTATCATAAATTTGAATCAAACAGTAACAAATGGATTCTATATTTATTTTACTACTACCAGTGTTCAGATTTTTACAAATTGTCCATATAAACAAACTTATATTGGTGTTTGGGCAACCAATTTATTCAATACAAAAATTCAGTTAGAAACATCAAGAATTCATCATGTTGGCAATGGTGGTTCCAATCTAATAATGCAGTCGTTTTGTACTACCAACAATCTTATCAATATAATTGAATCAAATAGTACTACTTGTTATAGCATTGAAGCTTTACAAACACACATAGCCATTATAGATAAAGGAAATTCGTACACAAGCATATTTTTGCCAAATAAAGAGGAAACAGAAAAAATTGAATATTTCAATTCTTTGGACAGATTTAGCTATGCCTATTTAATGAGTCCGGTTCATCAGATCCTGATTGCTTCAAGAATAAATGCAAAGCCAAGATTCTTCTACAGACCCATCAATGATTATATTGAAGGCTTTTCTGATGGACAGTCAAATTTTTGGATTGGTTTGGACATTCTCAACAAGGTGACCAACAATAACAATTACAAATTGAGAATTGAGACTGAAAATGGAAGGTTCGTAGAAGAATACAGAACATTTAGAGTAGGAAACAAAGAGTCAAATTATAGATTATCTGTTTCAGATCCAGTTATTTTTAACTGTAATGGCTTTTTTCAGCACCATAATCAGGAATTTTCGGCTTATAATTTCGGAAAGTATCCATCAATGGCATTTAAGTTTAATGGGGCATTTTGGCACATACCAGAACCGAATAGATTTTGCTTTAGTTGTGAAACAGGAATTCAAAATAATATCATTTATTTCAATAATTATCAATTTGGTGGAACATCAGGATATCAGAATACAAAAATATTTAGAATGTATTTAATTCCATAGATTAAAAAAATCATTTAGTTTTTTTTTATTCTAAATCAAAATTTTAGTTTATATTTTTAGACGGATAATATTGTTATTTTGAAACCTTTTGAATAAAATTTAAAAAAAAATAAAAAGAACACTCAGTCGCTAATTTAATATTTTATCTAGCATTTTAGTATAAAATTACTAAACTGGTGGATGATTACCAAGCAGGTTTCGATTCAGGATATATCGAAGACCCGACTCTCTTGTGTAATTGGTACCTAACCATTTCTTATTTCTTTCCTGAACCGTCTAGCAACTTGAAGTTAATGATCATGATCGAATGATCAAAATTTAATAAATTATAATCTTAATAAAAATGATCAAATTAGCTGTTTTACATATTTTTTTTAATTAAGTGTAAGATGTTGGAATTGTGAATTTTGGTACAAAAATCAAAAACAAAATATTAAAAGTGAATAAACTTAAGTTCTGAAGGACTAAAACATGTTCTGTAAATTGTAGCATCTGATATACCCTTTGTACCACCAACATATTAATTCTGCAAAACTCTGCAATTTATCTGCAAAACTCAGAAATTGTAAATTTGGGACATCATATTATATTAAAAATCCAGCTCAACTTTAAGTGGTGGTACAGAAGATGTATCAGTTGTTACAATTTAAAGAACATGTCGGTCCAGATTAAAAATCTGTCGTTTTATATATTTTGTTTTGGTTTTTTGTACTAAAATTCACAATTTTCTGAATTTTGCAGAGTTTTGCAGAATCAGTATATTGGTGGTACAAAGAATGTATCAGTTGCTACAATTTACAGAACATGTTTTGGTCCTTTAGAACTTAAGCTTTGGCATTTTTAATATTTTGTTTTTTGATTTTTGTACCAAAATTCACAATGCTTAAGATGTTTATTATTTTAATTGAAAAAAAATAAATCTTTTTTTATGATTGATTTTTAATTGATTTTTCTAAAATCTTTATTTGAAAAGTTTAAAGAAAATTTTAAAATCCATATCTAGGTGTCCAAATTATGGATTTAAATGATATTTTAATACTAATAAAAATATATTAAGATTTTTATTTACTTTAGATAAAAATTCATATAATTTTCTATCTAAGCATAGATTAAACAAATCATGCTTAATAAAGTTTAGTAAATTTTTATTTAAAAAATTGAAAAAAAAACCTTTTTATTTGGCAAATTGAAGTTTCAGATCAAATTTTAAGATCAAAACGATCATTAAAAATTTTAAAACTTAATTAATCTAATGATTTTGATAATTTTTAAGAAATAAATACAAAACATAACCAGATATGTTATGTTTTTATAATAGTTCATTACCAAATTAACATCAAAATGATGGATCTCTAATTTATTTAACAAAAACAATCAATAATTTAAATAACTCAGGTTAAGGTCTCAACTTTAAATTTATAAATTTTATATTCATTCATCCAAGCAGAAATAATTTTATTTTTTCACCTTAACAAATTATAAATTTTAAAACAGTTAATTTTTTTGTCTTTTAAAGTAAGTTTTCACTATAAACAATTAAAATATAAATCTATAAGAGTTTAATTTAAAGGAATATTTTAAAATTTTGTATTTGAAAATAAGCTTGACATAACATATCAAGTTCAAGTTAAAATTCAAATTGCTTAAAAAAATCGAATTTAATCGAAAAGTATCTATAAAGAAATTATATCCGATGCCAATTTGCCAAATTCAGTACAAAATGATAAAAATAACAGAAAAAAATGCAAAGTAACAGAAAATTTGCAGAGTTTAGCAGAAATTAAATTTCATTACAATCGATCGTGGTGCATTTTGCAGAGATTTTGCATATCATTAGCAGACTTTTAGAGTTGATATAACTTTGAACGTTGCACCATGCTGTATTCACAGAATTAATTTATAATTTTTTTAAAAAAAGTTGTTCAATTTGTTTACACTTTGTTCTGTTCTTTTGCATTGAACTTCACAAAATCTCCAAAATTCACAATGCCAAAAATAAAACATGATTGATAAACAATAAAAATAATTTTTCATTGAAACATTGTTTACATCATTGAAGTTTTGAGAATCAAATTTGAATTTAAACAGCTTTAATATTGAAAATTAATAAAATAGCAAAGCTATTTAATAACGATTGAAGAGTCGTTTATTTCGTTATTATTTTTTATTTTTATATTTAATAAATGATTTAAAAAATAAAATTTAAGAATAAATTTTTAAATTTAAGATAAACCCTAGTAGTAATTTTAATTAAAAATAACAAAAAGAGTTTTATTTTAAAGAATCTATTCCATTTTATTTATTTAATAATTTTTATAGCTAAAAAATTAAAAATAAAACCTAGCGAACAATACTCAAAATTTTAATTAAATTATTGACTTTTAAAAAAAAAAATAGAACGCAATTCAAATCTTTTTTTTAACTCAATAACAGAGTTGTTTAAAAGTCCCTAATTAAAGTCTATTTTTAAGTCCGGTCACGTAAATTAAAAATCTAAAATTAAAATTTTAGTTCAAGATTAAAAGATAAAAATATAAGATATTTTTTTAACGAGTGAATAAACTTTTTTTCAATTAGTCTAAATATTGTTCTGCAAAATGTATCAGCTGATACAAACTTTAACCACTCAAAAAAAATCTATTCAATAACTCTTCAATTTAATTTTAATGATTTTCTAAAACATTTGCTTTTTGCAGACTTGCAGAATTCTTGCAGAGAGGAATTTTTAGTGGTGCAGAGTTCTTATCAGCTGATCAATATTGCAGAACAATTTTTAGACTCGATTGTTAAAAAATTATTGAGGCTTAAGGTTTTTGTTCTTTGTTTCAAAATTGGTTTTGTGAAATTCAGTACAAAATGATAAAAATAACAGAAAATAATGTAGAAAAAAATTGAAAAACTTTTTTCTAAAGGTTTAAACTTAATTCTGTAAATGCAACATAGTGCAACATTTAAAGTTGCATCAAATATCAAGAGTCTGCTAAATTTGCAGAGTTTGAGAGAAATTAAATTTCAATTCAATCGAGCGTAGTGCATTTTGCAGAGATTTTACACATCATTAGCAGACTTTTACAGTTGATGCAACTTTGAATGTTGCACCATACTGCATTCACAGAATTAATTTTTAATTTTTTTTATAAAAAAATTCAATTTTCTTTTGCACTAAACTCCACAAAATCACCAAAATTCACAAAAATAAACCATCATTGATAAACAATAAAAATAATTGTTCTAAAATTCTTAAAATAGATTAAAATTTTATTTGAATTTAATAAAAAGAAAAAAAAAATATTCCAACAAGTTACAAAGATGTAAAAAAAATTCATTCAATTTTTCTATAAAACTTTTTCCTAATTTTAATAATAATAATAATAATGATAAAAAATAATCATGACCGGTTATTCAATTAATAGTCTGTACCAAGAGAACAATCCTCAAAATTTTAATTAAATTATTGACTATTAAAAAAAAAAATAGAACGCAATTCAAATCTTTTTTTTAACTCAATAACAGAGTTGTTTAAAAGTCCCTAATTAAAGTCTATTTTTAAGTCCGGTCACGTAAATTAAAAATCTAAAATTAAAATTTTAGTTCAAGATTAAAAGATAAAAATATAAGATATTTTTTTAACGAGTGAATAAACTTTTTTTCAATTAGTCTAAATATTGTTCTGCAAAATGTATCAGCTGATACAAACTTTAACCACTCAAAAAAAATCTATTCAATAACTCTTCAATTTAATTTTAATGATTTTCTAAAACATTTGCTTTTTGCAGACTTGCAGAATTCTTGCAGAGAGGAATTTTTAGTGGTGCTGAGTTCTTATCAGCTGATACATTTTGCAGAACAATTATTAGACTTATGGTTAAAAATTTATTTAATTTTAAGATTTTTGTTATTGTTCCAAAATTCACAATGACTAAAATAAACCATCATTGATAAACAATAAAAATAATTGTTCTAAAATTCTTAAAATAGATTAAAATTTTATTTGAATTTAATAAAAAGAAAAAAAAAATATTCCAACAAGTTACAAAGATGTAAAAAAAATTCATTCAATTTTTCTATAAAACTTTTTCCTAATTTTAATAATAATAATAATGATAAAAAATAAAAAATAATCATGACCGGTTATTCAATTATTAGTCTATTTCGATTGCCAATTATTAATAGAAGCCAAAACCTGACTAGTCTTTTTTAACCCATGCATCTGACCAGAACTACTTGTTTTACATGTTGCCTTGGCCAAATTCGCGCACACACTCTTACCACTCTTTTTGTCTTCAACTTTGCTTGTCTTTTTAAACTGAGCAGCGCCAAAACCTTTACTCTGACACTGTGCATTCATTTCTCTGAGCTTGTTAGCTCTCAACATGGCAGTCTTGGTCATTTGAACGACAGGCGCCGTTCTCTTTACCTTGACCTTTTCCACAAAGCTCTCATTTTCATTTTCTTCCTCGACAATCTTGGGCAATCTATCCTCCATCTGCTCCTCTTCGCACTCATCACCCACATTTCTTTTTCCATTAAAACACTCATCGATAAACTCGAACAAAATTTTCTGATCATCCTCTTCCTCCACGTGACTACTCTCGTCCACTTGACTTCTCTCCAGCACCGAACTGTCCTTGGTCGAGTTCAACCTCTCATACAGCATGTTCAAGTGGACTCTATTGACCAAATTGTTGTCCATGTCATTGCGCACAAGACTGGGAACACTTGCTTTGCTAGTGCAGCTGTCACGGTCCTCTTCGTCATTGTAGCACTTGATGCTGTCTTGGTCAGTGTCGTCAAAAAAATCATTCCGAAAGTCGGGAAAGAGCGTTTTGGACACTTGACTCTCCACGCTCATTTTGACATTGGGCTCCAGTTTGACCGGCGGAGTGTACACATTTGACCATGCTGCTTTTTCTCGGTTGCCGAGAAGATTTCTCAAAAAATTGAGATCAGCCGTCGGCTCAGTGCCAAAGGTCAATTGGGACACGTTGGATTTGACCGATCTGCAGTCGCTGATCGACCCCTCCATGTCGTAGTTGACCGCTTGTTCGTCGTCATCGTCGTCCAGCGGCTCCACAGTGTTTTTTGAGCAGTTGGCAAGCACTGTCTTTTCGACTATGGTGATGTCATTGGACCGTGACGGGTTCGAGTCGACGGTCATGACCGAAAAGTTGACTTTGGTGTAGACGTAGTGGGTTGGCGAGTTGGGCAAGTCGGTGTAGCAGGCGGAGTTTGCCTGGGAGCTGTAGTCGCTCTGGGCGGACGAGTGAGTGGACTTGGTGTCGAAGCTGCTGAGCGATGTGTACGATGATGATCTTGAGTATGAGGTGACGTTGCTTGAGATGGGACGTGAGGACTCGGTCGAGGTGGTCGCGGGGGTCACGTGCAGCAGCTCGGTTTTGTGCACGAGCGATGGCGAGGACTCGGTGGAGGTGGCGATTAGGGACGAGATGGGGGTGGTGGGGGGGTTGGTTTTTGGCATGGAGGAGAGAGAGGTGTCGGACTCTGAGTCGTCGCAGTGTTGGTAGTTGAAGAGAGTGGTGGTGTTGGTGGCGAGGCGGTCGGCGGCGTTGTGGACATGGACGGCTGAGTAGTAGGGAGATGATTGGTTGCGCATTTTGTTGTGGTTCATTTGTTTGAAAGTGGTGGACTTGAGGCGATGCGAGCTGCTTTGCGCCAGGACTGGAGTGGATGTGGACGAGTGGAGGAAGCTGTAGGGAGCGTGAGTGAGGCTGGGCGAGTGAGACATGTTCAGTTGTGTGTCATTTATTTGATGTGGATTAATTGTGAATTTGTTAGGTTTGATCTCAAAGTTTGGTTTGGTTTGGCCGGGCGAACTTTTTTCTTGTTTGATTCAAAGAGTGTGTCGGGTTTGTGTGGCAATTGGTGTCTGGTTTTTTGTCTTGGTGTTAAGATAGTTGTGATTGAAAAATTTTTATTTTTTTTGGCTAATTTTTGATCAGATTTTTCGGGTCCTACTAAAATACTGACCCCCAATTTTTTAAATCATTTTTTCGAGCAAAAAACATCTTTTATTTAGGAAAAATTATAATTTTTGAGAAAAAAAAAGATCTTTTTTCAAGCAAAAATTGTTATTTTCAAGCACAAATGATCGTTATTTGAGCAAAAATCATCTTATATTTAGTAAAAATTATTATTTTAGAGAAAAAATTATCTTTTTTTGAGCAAAAATCATCTTATATTTAGCAAAAATTATTATTTTTGAGAAAAAAAGATCTTTTTTAATCAAAAATAATAATTTTTGCAAAATAAAAGATGTTATTTTGATTCAATTATTTTGATTATGTTTTTACTTTAATTTTATATTTTTCTAAAGAAACAATACAGCGTTTAGCTAATTGCTTCTATTTGTGTATTTATAAACTACTTAGATAAAATTTGAATTAATCGAATTTTAATGAATTAAATAATTTGTTAGAAAAATATGATCTATTTGCTTTTCAGCAAAGAGCCTTGGAAAGAATGTTAACATTTTCCTTTAAAATAATTAATTTTGCAAATGCACCACCACTTTTAAGAGAACAGCTAGTCAAAAATGATACTTGGAATTTGAAATATGATTTATGAAATAAAGATCAAATAATCGAATGTGGATCAAGATCAAAAAGTGGTGAAAAAATTTTTGAATATGTTAATTCAAGATCATCTAACAAATTCGTTGTTGAAAAATTGGTATAAAAGTTTAGTACATTTAAACTGTCAATGATTAATAATATTAACTTGATTTATGACAAATCAATTAAGTCTTTTGATAATTTAAATTTGAATTTTAAAAGTTTTTTTTTTGAATACTTTTTTTTTTATTTTAAACATTTTGATATATTGCATTTTAATTAATTTATATTTTAATTGAAATAAATGAAGAGTTAATCAGTCTATTCAATAGATAAGGGCGCTTGCCTGTTGATTAACTTTGAAACTTAAAACTTAAAATTTCGAATCCTAACAAAATAAGCACTCTGAAAACTCGGGTCCTACTAAAAAACTGCCCCCCAATTTTTTTAAATTTTCTTATCCCCATTTATTTTGCAAAGAAAAAATATTTTTAAAAGTTTTAAAATATCATTTAGTTTGAATTTTTCTCTTTTTTTGAAAATTAAACTAGTTTTTCTCCAAAATTTTTATATTTTGTGAAAATTGAATATTTTTATATTTTAAAAACCTGACCCCATACTGACCCCAAATTAAATTTTTCTCAATTATTATGAAATCATTTGAAACTCTCGAAAACTATACTTCATGGAGAAAAACTAGGCACATATTTAGAAAGCTCGTTAAATTTTCTTCTAGACAATAGGGGTCAGTCGTATAAAATTGGGTGTCAGTAGACATTCAGGTTTTTAAAAATATAAAAATATTCAATTTTCACAAAATATAAAAAATTTGAAGAAAATGCCTAAAAAATCAAAATAAAATCAATCTTGTGTTAGTAACCTAGAAGTTATCGGCCAAAAAAAATTTATTGAAAAGGAAGAAGATGAAGATTATCATATGGAAATGGACGTTGAACCCGATATAAATAATAATTACCATGATTTTTTTACTTCATCCGAATCTGAATTTAATGAATCGGAAAATGAAGACTTTTTCCCAGAAAAAGAGATGGTGACTATAGATATTTCACTTATTACTCAAATAGTCGATTTTATTCAAACAAATAAGCCAACTAAAAGTTGGATTAGTGTCTTGATCTATAATGATCTAAGTTAAAATCTTAGTTAATTTCTGAGTTAAATTAGAAAAAATATTATTATTTTTATTTAACGACAGTTCAGTATATAGTTTGGTGAAAAAGGTCTCTTTCTTTCACAGTTGAGCTTACTACCTTATTTTGGTGGAAAACTCCTAGGTTACTAGCACAAGATTGATTTTAATTTGATTTTTTAGGCATTTTTCACGAAATTTTATTTATACTTAGGTAAGTTTTTAGTAAAATTTAGAAAAAAAACATCAATAGAATATTAATATACAAATTTGTTAAAAATCACACGATTTAAAGAGATTTTTTAAGAAAAATAAAGTAATAAAGTAAAAAAGTAAAACCATAGATTTGTTCAGAATTTTGTCTAGATTTAAAAAAAAAAAAGTGGGAACATAATTGATCCCTCGGAGGAGATACGATTTAAACCAGAAAAAACACATTTTTTTCCTTTTTTAGCCAGCAAAAACCGCCACACTATTTTTTTATTTTTCTTAATTTCATTAGCATGTAGAGTATTTTATGCTCTTTCAGACTATATATACTTTTATAGTATATTTAAGTTTTATCTTTGAGATTTTGAGTCTTAAAGAACAACAACTTTTTAAATTACTTTCTAATTTTGGAACCCTGGGTATAAAATTTTTTTTTTAGTCTTGAATAAACATATTCAAAAATTTTTTCACCACTTTTTGATCTTGATCCACATTCGATTATTTGATCTTTATTTCTTAAATCATATTTCAAATTTCTAGTATCATTTTTGACTAGCTGTTCTCTTAAAAGTGGTGGTGCATTTGTAAAATTAACTATTTTAAAGGAAAATGTTAACATTCTTTCCAAGGCTCTATGCTGAAAAGCAAATAGACCAAATTTTTCTAACAAATTATTTAATTCATTAAAATTCGATGAATTCAAATTTAATCTAAGTAGTTTATGAATACACAAATAGAAGCAATTAGCTAAACGCTGTATTGCTTTTTTAGAAAAATATAAGATTAAAGTAAAAACATAATCAAAATAAGGTAAAATAAATGATTTAAAAAATTGAATTTTAACAGAAGTACACAAATAAAATAGTCTTTTTTATCGAAAAAAGTTTTTTATTCACATTAAGACAAACTTCTGAAACTAATTTCATAAAATTTAATTTATCATCAATGGTAAAACCCAAAAGTTCAAACTCACTTACAACATCGATTGTAGCGCCTTTAATTTCGATTTTTTTAGGAAATTCTATTTTATTTTTGTAAAAATCATAATAAAAGTTTTATTCCAGTTTATGTCGATTTTATTAAAATAACATCACTCATTTAAATCCTCAATTATTTGTTCAAAATCTTTCAAGATCATTTCTAATTTTTCCACAGACCTAGTTAAGATAGTTGTGATTGAAAATTTTTTTTTTAATTTTTGGGCTAATTTTTGATCAGATTTTTCAAAGTGCTTATTTTGTTAGGATTCGAAATTTTGTCAATAAAAATTTGAAAAATATGAAAATATTTATTTTTAATTTTTAAACTATACAGTTGTGATTTGATAATAGTATTTTACGAAAAATTACGTAAATGATTCGGATTTTACGATAATTTTGATAAAATTCAAATTTTGAAAAAATGTTTTTTTTTTCAAAAATCAAAAATTTGAGATTTTTTTTGTTAACGATCTTAAAAATAACTATTTTTAACCAAAAATAACGTTAATTTAGGTTATTTTTGGTAAAAGCTAGTAAATAAAAGTAAAATTTAGAAAAACTTAATTTTTTTATATTAAATTAGGTTTTAAAAATACGTAACTATTTAAATTATACTAGTCGATTAATCGGGACTTGTCACGTCTACGGACTATAGTCCATTAATTTTTGTTCAGGTAAAAGCCATCAATTTATTTTTTGTCCGTCAATTATAATTAATTTGCCGTCAAATAAAAATACAGTCTGTGAATTTTTATTTTACAATGTTTTTGTTGAAATTTGTTTTAATTTTAATTTTAATTCTTGTCATTTTTCGAATTGATTTTTCAAAAAAAGTCAAGTTAAAAAATTAAAAAATTCTTTTCACAAGAGGCTTCCAAGCAACCATGGCGATATTATAAAACATAACACACAAAAAAAATCTATAGTCAAATAATTTGCCAAAACTAATGCTAAATAAATTATCTAATCCTATTAATTTATCAAAATGAGCAAGGCTCAGGCTAGAGGAAAAGGCAAACCATCAAATCCATCCAACAAAAAGCCAGTGGAATCAAAACCAGCAACTTTGCTTGAAATAGTGCCCGGAAAGTTCAACGAAAATGACTGGTACCTTCTTTTCCAAACACTAGCGCTCATTTTGACTAAATCTCTTACTTTCTTGAAGGAACAGCATGCTCGAAGCAGAAGACTCTCAAGAATTCGTTTGGGAGTTAATTGACGAAATATTCGACAACACTCTCAAGACAATAAACAAAAATTATCTTGACAATCAAACCATACCATATACCATAAACGAAGCCAGAAAAGCTATGCTTCATATTTTAGACGTAAGAATATAAAAAAAAGTACCCAAAATTAATCAATTGAATTTTAGTGGCAATTTTTGAGCAAAGACAAAGATGATGACTTGACCGAGATATGGGTCGAAGACACCGAACCAGAAGCCTGTGTTATTGACAGCTGGGCTCAAGGCTTTGTTGACACGGTTCAAAAACGCGATCCAACTCCCGTACAATCTAAGCATCAAACACCTCAAGAGGAAACTAGACCGAATTTCCTCGAGGAATTGAACAGAATGTTGACAAAACCATCAACACCGAGAGTCAAGAGTGCCAAGAAAGAAAAAACTCCTGATCCAGATGACCAAAAGGCCAAAAAAATACATGAACACAAATCAAAAAAGAAAAAACTAGACTCCATTTCTAGGAGAGTATTGGAGGCTCCTGTGGAAAGTGAAGTCAAAAAAACAATTCCGAGAGAAAAAAATTTTATTACTGAAATAAAAAAATTGGAAGAACCAATTTCACGGGCTCCTGTTGCCTGTCAATCAATACTTAAAACATTGCTTAGTAGACCGCTAACAATGCGCGAAATAGAGATAGACTCGGATGGCAATGTTCAATCTATAGCGAAATTAGACTTTGACAAAGCTCCTGTTAACAAGTATTTTATTTTTAGACTAAAAAATTTTCTTTTTTTTAATTTTTAAATTGACTAATAATTTAAGTAAGAGCTGTTAACTATTTTTTTTCGTACCAAAATTATCAATAATAAATACTTAAAAAATACAAAAAATAATTAAAAATATACCTCAATTAATTGTTGTAGTACATAATCACAAAAACAAATAAGAAAGTAAAAAAAAATAAATTAATTTTGTTTGTTAAATTGAAGTTCGGGATCAAGATCAAAAGATAAAAACACAAAATCTAATATTTTTTTAAAAAAAATAGATAAAATTTTTTTTTTTCCTAAGCAATTACTTGACATGTTATATAAAGTTTATTTTCATATATATTAAATTTTAAAATATTCCTTTTTATTGAACCTTAATAGATGTAAATTTTTAATAGATTTAAATAAAAACTTTTAAAATCAAAAAAATTAATGTTTTAGAATTTATAATTTGTTTAAGTGGTAGAATAAGATTTTTTAGGTTTTAATAAATGAATATTAGAGTTATGAATTTGAATTTCTGAATTATTTAAATTATTGATAGTTTTTGTTAATAAAATGAGTGGTCAAACATTTTGATGTTAATTTTCTAAATAACCATTATTAAAAATAGTATGTCTAGTAATTTTTAGTGTTTATTGTTTAAAAATTGTCAAAATCATTAGATTATTAAGTTTTCAAAAATTTTAAATGATCGTTTTGATCTTAAAATTTGATCTTAAACTTCATTTTTCAATTTTGATCAACTTGATTTTTGTCTGGACGACCTCTTTATCATTATTAGCAGAGTTGTTTAAAAGTCACAAGTCTCAAGTCAAGTTCAAGTCCGGACTTTTTTTTTATTTTATTTTTTTCAAGTTAAGTCAAAACTTTGACTTTTGACCAACTCTTCTACTTAAACTTACATAAAAATAAAAATCCGAACTTTTTTTTGAATCAGACTTGTTTTTAAGTAACAATTTTAATTCAAAGCTATGACTTAATTTTTTTTTCATAAGTCAAAATTAATATTTTACATCTGGATTTTTTCAGTTCCAAGTGGTAATTATGGAGGCCAAGCAAGTGTTGGACTTTTTTTGAAAAAAAAATTTTTAAAGTCCGGACTTGGACTTTTTTTTGGGACTTTTAAGCAACTCTGATTTTTAGTTACTGATTTATATTCAACTCTGATTTATATTCGATTTATCAATTATTGTTTTTTGATAAAATAAAAAAGTTAAAATAATTTTTTTTCTGAAAATAAACAATACTGTTTTACAGAGTTTTTTTGTAGTATATTATACTTAGCAGTTGGTCAATTAAATCCACTAAATCCAATATATTATAGAATTTATTATTTATTAATTTAGATTAAATCAGACTTGTTCGTAAGTCAAAAATTAAAGTCATTTTTAAGTAATTTTTTGATAAGTCAAAGATTTGACTTGACTAAAGAATTTTTTTTTCAAAGTTAAGTCATTTGACTTGGGTTGATTTAGAATGACTTGAATTTCAAAAAAATTAATTTGTGTTTTCGAAGGAATTCGATAAAAAAAATCATCTAATTAATTTTCTAATATTATATCATTAAAATTTAAAGAATCTTAATTAGGATTGGATGCTTGTTACCCGTTTTTTATTGACTTTCCCAAAAAAAATTCAAGTCATTCTAAGTCAAGTCAAGTCAAATGACTTAACTTTAAAAAAAAAATCTTAAGTCAAGACCCTGACTTGACTTTGACTTTGACTTACTGACTTACGCACAAGTCTGCATTAAATTTACTTTTATTAAAGTTTACAATCAGTAAAAGCTAATTATTAATTGTATTATATTTAGAAAAATAATTAAATAGTTAAGATGTGCTGACATCTAATAAGTAAAATTTTAAAATTTTGGTATAATCAAATTTATTAATTAGATTTTATCAAAATACAATTAGGTATAAAAAATATCTATCAATAGTAATTTTAGCTCCTTCATAAATTAAAGTCTTTTTAAATTAAATAATTTTTTTTTGAATTTTTTTTTAAGTGTCAAAGCTAGATTTAGCGTTTTGTCTGAGACAAAAGCGCCCAGTAACTCAAATCAGCCTAAACAAAAGAAAAAATTGTCGAACAATTCAAGTATTTTAATTGAAGAAGAAAGTAAGAAGAAAATATTTGAATAAATGTGTGTGATTTTTTATTTGATTTCGATTTAAAAGAAAATTTGAGTGAAAAAATATTTCCTTTACGTTCACATAAATTTTTGCCACCTAAAATAAGTATGCTACACTATGAGCTTAAGCAAACTGCTTTTAATTGATGTCACATTAGCTTTGAGGAAAATTTAAGATTGGAAAAAGATTTAATAAAATTATGTTTAGAGACAAAATCACAATTTGCCGAAGATGAGAGCGATTATGTGCTTAGTCCCGCACCAGGAGTAGTATTCACTGTTTTTAACACGACTAGAACTGGACCGAAGCGACCTGCTGCATCGAACAAGCAGAGTTTGGTACTGGAACGATCAGAGCATAATCTTAGACCTGTGAAACAAATTGACGAGAACAGTGTAACCAGATCTTCTATTGATGAAATTTTAAACAATTCAAACAAAAGTGTAAGAGCACCAGTAAAACTTAAGCCAATTCCTCCAATTAGCCCATCTACTTTTGTTAACTAGAATTTTTAAGCCAAAAACTAAATTTGTTTTTTTTTTAAATAAAATATTTTTAAAATTTAATTGCTAAAAGAAGTATTTTATTGATAAATTTTTTAATTTTTTTAAAATATTTAAACAGCTCAAAATAATTTTAAAAAAGTTAGTTTAAAAAAAAATGTTCATCTGAATACTAAAAGATTAAGGAAAAAAATAAAATCATTTTTACAAAAATAAGCCGACAATCTATTTAAAAATAAAATTTAATTTATAAAATTTACAGTATTCAGTTAAAAATTAAATTCAAATATAAATAAATTAGTATTGTAAATTTTGGAGCAAAAGAACAAAACAAAAATTTAAACTTGGATTAATTTTTTTTTAGTCTTAAAAATCTTTCTGCTCTCATAAAATCTTTGTATCAACCAAATTCAGTCTCTGCAATAGCTCTAGAATTTAATTTTAATGTTTTCCTATTTTTATATATTGCTTTGCTGACTTGTACGGTTTTGCAGAGACTTAATTTGGGTAATCCAAAGTTTGCATCAATTGGTACAATAATGAGATTTTTTAAATTTAAATTTTTTTTTAAATTCCTAAATTTTCAATTTCCTTGAGATTTTTGACATCAGTGAACAGTCTAAATTTTTCAGGAAATTCTTGTCTTCAGAACTGTTTAAAAAGGTATTCAATAATCTAGTACTAAATGAATTTAATACTATGATTTTAGTGCTAAGGAATTAAATACTAAATTCTTAAATTAGAAATTAGTACTCAATGCTTATTTTCTAATTTATTAATAGGGTGAGGATTAAAATACCATAAAAAAGGATTAAAAAGCATAAATAATGTGAACGACACATAAACTTATATTTATTTATCAAAAAAGATTACAACCACATAAAATGATTCTAATAAAATCGCGTATAATATATTTTAATAACTAAAATATGTAATCAAATAACTAAAATACTGAATTTGGAACTAAATAAAAACATTTTATTTTATTTTTGTAATTAATGTCAATTACGTTCTAATTTGTTAATACATAATTGATTGAAATGAAACTTGTATACAACAAAAAAAAACAAAAATTAAATATTAATTAATCTGATAATGTTCAATAAAAATTTTCGCTTTTTATCTTTCTTGCTTTTTTTATCAAATTAACTCTTCACCAATTATATACAAATGTAACCTTATCCCATAAATCCAAAATTAAAAAAAATGTCCTTAATCGAAGAAATCCCCAATAACATTTCTCAAGATCAGGTTTTTGAACCTAATTCAAAGAGAAAAACTAGAGGAAAAGGTAAAACTTATTTTCCTTTCTGTAGTTTTCTTTCTTTGGAGAATGCTAAAGAATGCCTAGATCGAGAATTTGAAGGAAATAACTGGACTATAAAAAGAGCGACCGAAACATTGCAAGCAGATGTAATATGGTATCAATGTACAAAATGTACTATTCGACTTAAAATTGTCCCCTATTTGGAAAGCAACGACGCAGTCATGATAGAAATGACTAAAGAGAATCATGAGCACAGTGATTGGGAGTCACGTAAAACATACTCAGTAATTAGAGAACCAGCAAGAAGCAAGATTATAGAATACGAGAAAATGAGTAAGTATTTTTGTAAAAACAAGTTTTTTTAAATTTTCATTAATGATTGCTTTTAAGATATAAAGCCAGCTACAATCATCAATAATAATTATATGCCTAATAAAATGTTACAAACACATAAAATAAATTTATAAAAAAAAAAATTAAGTCTTTTATTTGATATAAGTGTTAGTAACACATAAGTTATTCTAAATTTCATTCAAATAAAAAGTTAAAAACACATAAAAATATTTCTCTATTTCTTTTTTAGCTGCTAGTTTTAACGTATATGTAGCCTTAGCACAGTTTGAAATAACACAATCTAAAGACTCCCTAGGCTCTAGCATAACTACTTTTTCAAAAATTTCAAATAATGGGAGTAATTTAAATTTTTTCCTATCTGTAAAATGAGTTTTAATTTTATTATTGTAAGATTCTATTGGGCTATTTGACATCGAAAAACCAGCTGGATATTGCAAAGTTGAAAAAAAAAATTTAATTTTTTAAAATTGATTTAACAATTATGTGTTTTTAACAGATAAATAAAAATTAAATTTTTTATTGATTTAAAAATTATGTGTTGGTAACAGAAAAAAAAAATTAAATTTAGTTTTAATGGTTTTTAATCTTTTTCAATTGTTATACAAAAAATTTATGTGTTGGTTAATCTTTTTAGAATTTTGATTAGCATTTTTTATTTTTATGTGTTCTATTTTTTGATTCACTCTTTATATGGTATTTTAATCCTTACCCTTTATTAATAGGTGAGTTTAATACGAAAATTAACTTACTAATTTTACTTTATTTTTATATTTTTTTCTTCTTTTTATATCACTATATTGGTAGCAATTGTGTAAATAATAATAATAATACAAGAAAATAATACTAGGACAAATTAATACAACTATATAATACTAATTAATTAATACTAATTAGTACTAATCGAAATTGGAATTTTTTGCGTATTGTAAATTTTAGACAACTTTAATCCAAAGCAATTTTTGTTTTGATTAAAGTTGGAAAAACACTAACAAGGACCATCTTAGAAATCATAAAAAGTGTACCACCACAATTAAATTAGTCAGTGAAGTAGTGGTCGGAACAACAGGGCTTTATTTCCACGATCAGCTTAAATTCAAGCGAAAATAATTTATTTTTCAATCAAATAATTATTCTTATTTTCTTTGTTTACTTTTCCTTAATTAAATTAACGCTAATGTCAATAATTTCTTATCTTAAATTCTTATTTAGAGAAAAAAAAAATATTAAACTCGAATAATTTAAAAAAAAATCGAGTATTAAGCTTGAATAATATAAAAATCAATTAATATTATGTTCATTAAGTACTAAATTCCTTATTTATAATTAAGAATTAAATTGGTTTAGTTCAATTGCGATTACAATTAATAGTTTATATGTCTTCAATCAAAGTCCATCCTTAAAAAAAAGTCTGCCTTTTTAAACAACTCTGCAACTCTCAAAAAAAATTATCATGAATAAAAAATTTTTGTCAATGTTAAAATTTTTTTTATTGGTAATAAAATCAAAAAAAAGTCACAAATTTTTATTAAATTAAAATTTTTAACAAGAAATTTACTTAGAATATAATGCAGGAATATAACAATTATTTTTATAATTTTTTTTATACGTTCTTTTTTTTTAAATGGATCCTTAGATTAGGTTTAATGTAAAAAAAATAAATAATATATACATATTTACAACTAGATTGATTCCGTTTTGGTTAATTTATTAGATAAAAAATCAATCAAAAAAATTAATAACTTAAAAATTTTGCTACAATAATATGAATACATTTTGTTCTTTTCTATTGTTTAGATTAATTTAAATCGAGTAAATTTAAGATTTTTACTCATAATTAAATTTAATTTTTCATTCGCTTTTTTAAAATAATAATTTCCAAAAAGTAAAAATATAAATTTTAAATATTTTTTTATCAAATTTTTATTCAAAACTTTTTAATCTAAATTAAAATATTTATTTTAGTTTTCAAATTAGTCCAAATTCTACTAGGAAAAAGCCACTTAAAAAAATATAAACTAACTATAAATTTTAAACATTAAAATTTCTCTCTTTCTATGGATTTTTCACAGTCAAATTAGTCGCCTTGTTTGTTTTTTTGCGTCCAAATTTTAATTCATACGTGGCGCCCCATCTTGAATTTGACAATTTGTTCGACATCAACAAAAAATACTTTCTAATGTTATAAATTGGTCTTTTTTTTGTTTTCTTGATATGCCACATGTATCCCGGTTGAAAAAACCTGGCAAAACATTTTTCTAAATTCAAAAAATTCAAGAAATAAAATATTTTTATCATATAATCGATTCTAATCTTGGTCAAATGCAATTGACCCTTCTTCAAAAGATCTGAAACTTCTTCTACTGCAATACCAATAAAAAGATTGAAAAAAATAACAGGCATCAAATAAAGCATGATGTTGATGAGCAAAAAATTGGTAAAAGTTTCACTAGTGGCACCATCACTGCCCAGTCCAAATTGATCTCTCTCAAGATTTCCGAATAGCACCTCTGACAATTTGATTAGGCTTATGGAAAATAAGCCGTCAGTAAAAGAAATTTCTTTTTTGTCATGCTCTTGGTCAAGCTCTGTCACGTACCGTGATCGCGTTCTGAGTGAAAAGTAAAAGCCACAATACATCACAAAAACTATCGGAAATACTTTGAACGATTTCAAAAGAATCTTTCTTAGGGTGTAAACATAGGTTCCGAAAAGGACAATTTTTTCAATTCTAAAAATTAGACAAAAATATGTTGACAAAAGAGAAACTGAATAGAAATTTGACTTTTGGGCCAGATTATCATCACTGATAGAAATGGCAGTGATTACCAGAGCAAAATTTATAATTTCAAAAAGTTTCGAAAATAAATAGAAATAGTAAATTTTCAGCAATACTAATTCACCGATTTCAATAAAAATAAGAACTATCAAAATTGATAAACTAACCCATTTGAATTCATATGGATAAGAGTACTCTTTAGAAAGTCTAAAGCTATTTAAGGAATAAAATATCACAAATGTAATGTAAAGAAGAATTTCAAGATTGAAGAAAAAATTTCCCAAAATGTACCATTGATTGTGCAGAAAATTATAGACAAGATCATGAGAGAGCAAATTGTCTTGATCTATTTTTCTTAGTTTAGCCAGAGGAACGCTATTTTCATAAAAGTGGGAAAAAAAGCACCGATTGTCTGGCTCCAAAGATTGAGAGGAATTTTCAATTTTTTTATTTCTGCAGTATCCTTTTATTTTGGTTTCCAACGGGTAAAAAATAAATAAATTTGTGCCATTGTCCAGTTTTATGGTACATAAATCTAGCATACTTTCAATTAATTTCAATAGTTTGAAGTCTATAAATTTTTCAGCTGAAATTTTAAAAAAATTTTTCATTTCATATTCGCAGTTTTTGAAAATCGATTCCAATTTATTAATGTATTCATGGTTTTCAAAAAATTCTTTTCCTCTTCTGAATCTTCTATCATCATAATCCTTAATTGGACTTTCGGATTTAATCTTGTAATTTTGATAGAATTCTTTCAAGTCGCCATGAAATCGTTGTTTAAAAATTTCAATCAAAATACTCAGCGTTTTTTCGTGATCATAATAATTTTTTTTGCTCTGATCATTTTTGAAATACTTCTTATCTTCCAAGTCAACTAGAATTTTCTGCACCACTTTGGCAAAAAAACTTCCATAAAATTTGCATTCAACACAAAATTCAAATAAATATTCGGTTAATTGTGTATGATTAAATAACTCTCTAAAACTATCAAACGTTTCATCGTCTGATTCATTATCAAAAAATTTTTTTACACTTTTCTTAAACAACTCAATATTTTCTATTAAATCTTTTTCAGTAAATTTTTTAAAATTTTGATTCGAGCTCAGTCCGGCAGCTGCATACCCTTGAACACTTTCACAGCTCAGTCCGGCAGCTGCAGACCCTTGAACACTTTCACATTCTTCCAACTCTTCGACTTTCATAACAACAAGCTTGCTGTTAATTTTTAAATCATCTATTATTTGTAATTGTCTCAGTTCATTATCTGTAAATGCCCAAAATTTTTCCGAATTTTTGTTCATATTATTCTCTCAATCCACTGGTAAAATACTAAAATTTCTAATAAAAAATTTAATTAGAAAAAATATTTTTATTTTTACAAGAGAAGAAAAAGAAGTTAGTAAAAATACTCTGCAGTGTAATATTGAGACATTATAAAATGTGGACATGTTTTAAAGATTTTTTGAAATCGTATTCATTTGATTAAAAAAAATTCTCAGGTAAATTTTTTGCTATTTCGATAATGCTATTTATAACGCTGCTTTTTTAATTATAAATTTTTAAATTAAACTGAAAATTTTGGTTAACAATTAATTAAATAACCAAAATATCACATTATTAAAAGAAAATAAATTTTAATAAGTAAACTTTATTATTTGCTAGATTTAAAATTTTTTAAAAATAAATTTTAACTTTTTAACAGGGCTTTTTAATAAAATAAAAGTGATTAATTTGATTACCGAGAATCAATTAAATTGCATATATTGAAAATATATCCTAACAATTTTCATTATTCTACATTCAAGGCAACTTGAAGTTCATTTTCATGATCAAATGATCGAAATTCAATTGATTGTAATCCTAATAAAAATGATCAAATAATTAATTTATTTATTTTTAAATTAAAAATAAGATTTTTACTATTTTAATTTAAAAAAAAAAAAACGAAACTTTTTTTTCTAATTTATGTAAAATTGATTCTTAAAAAATCTTTATTTGAAAACTTTAAAGAAAAATTTAAAATCCACATTAAAGTATTCAAAATGTGTCTTTAAATTATATTTTAATATTAATAAATTTTTTATATTTAGACGAAACAAAAATAATATTGAATTGAAAAATTTCAAAATAAAGATTGATATTTTAATTTTACTTCAGTAAAAAATTCATATAATTTTCTATAGAATTAAAGATTAAACTAGTCATGTTTAATAAAGTTTAGCCATTTTTTATTAAAAAATTATAAAAAAATACCTCTTTGTTTAAATTAAAAATTTTAATTTGCCTGCATACAAATTCTTAAAAAATAATAACCATCGTTAAAATACTTCTTTAAACTAATGAGGAATGCTTTTAAATCATTTTCTTAATACAACATCATTCAACGAAAGAATGACTTATTTCAATGTAAAAATGTTATTGATTTTAAACCTTCAATTATAAATAATTAGTAAGCTTGAACGATAAGTTAAATTTGGCCACAAAATTTTGAGACTAAATTAAAAAAAACTTTAAAAATGATTTAAATCTCATTCTAGAAATTTGATTATTTATGATGCTAAGCAACTAGCATCAAAGAAAATTCTTTTTCTTTTTGTTTAAAAAAAAAGTACGCAAAATTAGTTTTTAACACTAAACTAAAATTTAACTCTGTAAAACTCTACGATAAAACAAATGTATGAATTTATTATCGAATGTTTTTTCTTAATTATATTTTTTTATTTACTTAATTTTAAAATAAACCTCTACTTTAGGTAAAAATAGAAAGTAGGTTTTCTATTTTTCTAAAATCATTAGAGAAGAATCTTTTTTATTTTAGGAAATTTTAAGAAAAATAAACTAAAAGACATTAGCTCTCAATTTTAAGTCACAAAAAATTGTTGTTGCTAAAGAACTTATAAAAGCATTTTAAATGCGCAATAAATTTCAATGTATTTTTTAAATATTTTGATCAAACTTTTAAGATTAAATTTGAAAAAAAAGTACGAATTTCAAGTTTTTTTAATTCAAAAAACTTGAAATTCGTACTTTCTCCAGCGAAAAGCTAGCACAGTAAAAATATTGGTCAAATTTCATTTAAAAGTTTGATCAAAATATTTAAAAAATGCATTGAAATTTATTTATTTATTTATTACATTTAAAATGCTTTTATAAGTTCTTTAGCAACAACAATTTTTTGTGACTTAAAATTGAGAGCTAATGTCTTTTAATTTATTTTTCTTAAAATTTCCTAAAATAAAAAAGATTCTTCTCTAATGATTTTAGAAAAATAGAAAACCTACTTTCTATTTTTACCTAAAGTAGAGGTTTATTTTAAAATTAAGTAAATAAAAAAATATAATTAAGAAAAAACATTCGATAATAAATTCATACATTTGTTTTTTGCGAACTTTTTTTTAACAAAAAGAAAAGGAATTTTCTTTGATGCTAGTTGCTTAGCATCATAAATAATCGAATTTCTAGAATGAAATTTAATGCAAATGAATGTAGAATATAATGCAAATTATTGCCAAACTTGATGTGTTGCAGACAAAATCTGAAGAGGAAAAAGATAAAAGGAAGAAATACTGCACATTCTTACGGTGCATGAATTAAAGGTTAAAAATCAAATTTTGATATGCGCATCGTTTCTAATAATTTATGATATTAAAGTGGTAATATCAACTTAAAACACAGCGCTAATTCTTAAAAATCAGATTAAAATGCAGGATTTAGAAAATATTTTGAATGTTATATCTCTCTGCAAAATGCTAAATATTATGAGAGACACTCTGCAAAAACTCTGCACGTAAAATGCACGTCATTAAAAATTATTAAATTCAATTGCGCAATTTAATTACAGAGTTCTTGCAGAGCCTCATCTAATATTTAGCGTGTTTGTTACATTATTTAACACGAATAAAACAATTTAAATTTTATTTTAAAATTTAATATAAAAAACAATTTTGTAGAAAACGATGCGTTTCGACCGATAGGCCTTCTTCAGGATCTAGATGACCGAGAATTACAATTTTTTAACAATTTATTAATTATGAAAAAAAGAAAAAAGAAAATTTTATTTTGAATTTTAGAAAAAACTTTTTATACTTCATTTTTAAGAATAAAAATTATAAAATTTTTTCATTATTTGAAATATTAACTAAATTTAATTTGCAATTATTCAATGAATTTAAGAAAAGGTTAAGGTTCTAATTTTATCCAACTTATAGATTTTTTTATTTAAAATTGGAATTTGAAATTTAATGAATGAATTAATTAAATCGGCTTCAGTTGATTTTCTTATGAAATCCTCATCTAATATTTAGCGTGTTTGTTACATTATTTAACACTTTGCAGCGTAATTTAATTATATACCATTCCAAAGTTATAAACAAAAAAATATTTGATCTGATTTTTTTGATCCTAAACTCCAAGATGCCATCTATTTTCTTCTTTTCTACATTAGTATTTCATAAAAATTTAAATTTCTATTTATTAAAAAATTTAGAATTTTCGTTCCATTTGTATTTGAAATTCACTTTACTAACTTTGCTGAACATTTGCTTCTTTCAATTGCCTTAACCAGGCCTGCAATGCAAGTCTCTAAAACTGAACCAAGTATCTTTCAATGACTTCAGAGGTGCTTTGTGACTATTGTTTAGACCATAACGATATCAAGCAAAAAATTCACTGACTTTTTGTTTATCTCCCGACTTCCCACAATGATTTTGTGGAACATTATTTGTTGATTACCCCATTTGAGACGTTTGCTCTATTCGTTCTGTGTTTCCGAATGGTGTCATTTTCATCTTATTTTTTCTAGAATAACAGGCTGCTATCAAATGTCCTGACTTAAGATTTTATATAAATAATTTTCTGCTTTCGTGAAAGGCGCTGGAACAGCTTGTTCTCGTTTTCTGGAAATTGTAACATTCATTTGATTTTTTCTCAAGAAACACTGCGACCCAGAATGATCATATTTTCAGCAGAATAGAAACAATTACACAGTCTGCTGGTCAATTTGTTCTTGCCATCTAAATTGCTTGTGAATCTCTTGATAATTTTCTTCTTTTTCTTTTTTATTATTGTAGCTGTCAAATACTCTCGTATTTCTTAGAGGGTAATTAGAGTATTCCAATTCAAATCTTGCCCCTTATTTCTTTTTTTAAAAATTGAAATATCTTTAATTCACTTTTTTAAAAACAATAAAATTATTTGGAACTTTATTTGGTTAAAAAATCAGAAAAATCTGTTAGGTAATTCTCTTTAAATTTGTTTCCAAAATTTCGAAAAAAATAAATAATTTTTTTAAAGATATTTTAATTAAAAAAAAAAGATAACCGGAAAAACTCGATTCTTTTATTATTTTGTTGTCATTTAACTATTGTTTATAATTTTTAGATCATTCAAATTGAACCAAATTTAAGGTCATGAATTTTGATTAATTTAATTCAAATTAACTAGTTAAGCATCTACTAAACCTGTTTCCCTAATCGGGAACTTTGTCTCGGAACCGTTATTTTCCCTTATATTTGTTACTATGATCTACGATCCTCAAATTCAATAACTTATCAAGTTATTTATCTTGATGTTTTAATTTCAAAGTTATAAGTTTGTTAAATTAATATCATCGTTATTAATTAACTTAACCTTATCCGAGGGTTAACATATTTTTTGAATAACTGAAAATCAAAAATACATCCAACCAATTCACGGACTGAGGAAGATTAAGAAAACATATAAAATATTAATCTATAAAACAACAATATCAGCAAAAAAATTTAATTTTGAATATTTAAAAAAGTGAACTAAAATAAAAATTTTAATTTTTTTATTTCAAAAAGAAAAACAAAACATAAATACAAAAAAATGATTAATTATTTTTGCCAACTGTTGTTGAAGCATAAAAATTAGTGTTGACAAGCAGAGTGACGGTGTCATTGGCGAAGTCGAATCTTATTTATTTTACTAAATACTTTCAAAATTAATAAAATCAATAAAAATTATTTTTGTGAACTTTTTTTATTTGGTGAAGTTGATTTAATCACCTTGAAGAAGACACCGTCAATACCACTACTGCTCCGTTTACCAACACTGGCAAAAATAACAATTTAGTTTAGTAATCATTGAATAAACATAAGTAGCAAAAAAAAAGTAAACCAGGTCCATGATATGAATGACAGTGGCGTATCTATATGAGGCGAACTACGGCAGACCGCCGTACATGAAAATTTGAGGTGAGGCGTCGCCTCATACAACAAATTTAACATTTGTTCTAAAAATTTCAATTTACAATAAATTTGATTGTTTGTTTCGCTTCTTTTTAAATTCAATAATAAATCTGAACAAAAAAGTCCATTGTTCTTTTTTTCTTGTTTTTTAATAATTCAAAAATTCCTAACCGCTTAATCATGAGAAATTTTTTAACAACTGAATCATCAAATTCTAAAACTCCCTTAACACCAAATGATAAAACCTCCTCAACTAATTCAACACAGACTTCATATATTCCCGTTAATAACAATCCTTCTTCGTCAATATCTTCCTCCGTCGTCACTTCAAAAGATTTTTCAAATTCGAAATTGAGTAAACTTGAGCCGTCACGACCTTTCATTGATTTCCCGATTGACTCAGACAAAAGGAAATTTTTAACTACTTGGTACTCTGTATATCCTTGGCTCGAGTACGACAGCTCTTGTAATAAGGCATTTTGTTTTCCATGTAAAAATTTCCCTTCAAAGAATTCGAAAACATCGTTTATTAATGTAATTTAATTGTTTTGCTGATATACCAAGAATATTAATGATTTAAATCAGAGTTGTTTAAAAGTTTCTAGTCTCAAGTTAAGTCAAAGTCCGGATTTTTTTTTAATTTTTTTAAAGTTAAGTCAAAACTATGACTCTGACTTTTCACCATTTTGACTTTCTACCTTGACTTTTGACCAACTCTGCTACTTAAACTTAAAAATAATAAAAATCCAAATTTTTTTTAGAATCAGACTTAATTTTATTAGGTAACAAGTTTAATTAAAACTCATGACTTAAATTTATTTTTTAAGTCAAAATTAATATTTTAGTTCTGGATTTTTTTCGTTTCAAGTGGTAATTATGGAGGCCAAGAAAGTGTTGGACTTTTTTTTAATGTCTTGGAATTCTTTTTAGACTTATAAAAAACTCTGATTTAAATGTTTCCATCCAGAGTAAAATTTGAGATAAAATTTGATCAGAATCGAATTTGACCAGAAAATTTATTAATTCGTAGTTAAATTTCATCGCACATTTTTATATTTTTTTACATTTCAAAGCTTCAAAGCTATTTTAAAATTGTTTTTCTATAATAACAAATTCACTGTTAAGTTTAATTAAAAGCATATTTTAACCTTAGATTCCAAAGACATTATCTTGTGAACCAGTGATTCCCATCAATTTTACCCAGAGGCGTATCCAGACATTTACAAATGGGAGGACTCCAAGTGGAAAGATATTTTAAATTTTTAAATATGACTCTTTTTTTTTATAATGTTTTTAAAAATTACTCATATTACATTTTACATTTGGTCTACCCGGTTATGTGAACATTTGGTCACATAATATGTGAACAAAAATTAGGTGAACAAAATGTTCACCTAATTTTAACAAATTATTTTTGTTCACATAAAGTGATTTTTTAACCTTTTTGGTGAACACCAAGTGATTATGTGAACAGAACTGATATTAGGTGAACAACATAAAATTTACGTGAACAGAAAGAGAATACGTGAACAAAAAAAATTTATTAATTATAATCATGAATAAGCTCGTTTAGTAAAGTAAATAATAATATTTTAGTCTTTTTTACTTTAATGGTCAATATATTTAATGACTTTTTGATTTGTGTAAATTTAGTCCACGTTCACCTTCAAAATATTTACCGCATAAAACGCATTTCACTGGATTACGCTTGTTACTAAGTACTTTTTCTACATTTTCAACCGTGGACTCTGGTATTTGTGAATTTTCTTTGGCCAAAGATTCAAAAAAAGCTGCCTTTTTTTAGTTTCACTTAAAGAACTTTGCTTTAGACGTCTTTGAATATTGTTTATTTCATCACTTTCAAAATCATCAGCATAAGCGTAACTATTATTACAGTCATCATCATTTTTAAAAAAATATTTATGAAATTTTTTATTTTTTTATTCTTTTAATTTTTTAGCATTGAATGTTAGGTGAACAAGAGCATTTTTATGTGAACAGTCGAGGTTTATGTGAACATTAGTATTTATGTGAACAAAAATAATTTATTAAAATTAGGTGAACATTTTGTTCACCTAAGCCGTGAACAATTTTTGTTCACATATTATGTGACCAAATGTTCACATAACCGGGTAGACCCTTTACATTTTTGCATTAAATGCAATAAAAATTTAATTGAATTTATTTTTTTTAAAACTGAGTTACATTTGACCTTTATTCTTGTGAAATGAAGCCTCTAATAAATATACCAAATAACAAAAATTTTGTTTTGAATTTCGTCTTTTATCTTACAGGATGTAAATATACTTGATTTTGAAAAATGGGCGTTTTGGGTTATTCGTGAGAGTAGAATCAAAAATACCTAAAAAAAAGCCAAAAAATTCCTTTATATCACCATAAAGTATGGCTTAAAGGTACCTATTCAACATAAAATATACCCAAATAGGTACAAAATTGTTTTCCTTTTCAGAATTTGTATAAATTTATAAATTTTTGTTTGAAAATTGTTGTGAAAAACCTTTAAAACTTGATGATTCTTTATTGAAGGCTCCCTTGCCCAAATATTTTTTTTGTTGTTTCATCTAATAAAATAAGTTTTCCTATAAAAATTACAAACATGATATCAGGAATGGTTGATTAAGATAAAGCTGTCATTTTTCATTTTCAAATTTTACCAAATTCATTCAAATTGAGATTATTTTTGGTATATGTTTTATTAATATTAATGTCAGTGAATCGATTTGACGTTGTTTAAACGAGCTTGGAAAATATTTTTTGATTAAGTTTCTAACAAAAATAGTTATGGCATTCAGTGGAATGAAGATTTGGCCAAAGTCTGGGGTTTATTTTTCAATTATGAAGCTGTTTCAAAAAGAAAAAATAATAAAATTTTTTTAACTTAGTAATTTGTATTTAAAAAATTTAAATTATATTTATTTTTATTAATTCAATGTTAAAAGATAAAATTAAAATAACAAAAAAATAACCTCTGACAAATTTTTAGTTTTAAAATATTTTCAAATTCCATCAAAACAAAATCCTTTGAATTTCTTTATAACAATATTTTACTCTCATGATTTAAAGGCCTTAAAATTAGGGTTTTAAGCTATAAAATTTCATTTATGTTTATCTATGAATATTCAATCCGAGTAAGACCACAACAAAAAAATTATTAGGTTTTATTAGCTAAAAGTTGTAAGATATTAGATAAGATAACGTGATTGTATTAATTATTTGAATAATTAAGACTTGAAATTCAAAGCCGAATTCTTAACTGAAAAGAAAAATAAAAAATATTTTTCGAAGTAGTTTCACATAAGACTAAAAAATATTTAAGTTAAGTTATTTTAATAAGTTAAGTTTAGTTTGCCTTTTTTAATCCTTTATCTGTAATCTTTTTCTCAAATCATTTAAAATAAACCAGACTGGACTTTAAGAATAAAAGAAAAGCGATTTATAAAGGTTGCAGTGAGATATTTTTCTGCGAAATATAAATTTGCATGATTTTTGTTAAATAATTTCTAAAATTATGATAACTTTTGAAAGAAATAAACATAGAGAAAAAACAAATAAATTTATACATTGCATATTTATAATTTGTGACTCATTTGCATTTTTAATTTAAATTTTATTTTTAAATAGAATTTGATTATATAAACAATAATTTAAATTTTCTCCATATTTTTTTTAAAACCAAAATGACCGCCAGAACACTTTTTTCCAATAACTCATCCAATCCATTGCATACTCAAATCGGACAATTAATAGGTAGAATATCTTTTAAAATTTTAAAGTCATAATTAAATAAATTTCAACAGCAAGATCTCTTAGTTTGTCCGAATCGGAACCCAGGATTGGACTTTTTTTTGAAATTTGCGATCAAATAAACATCCAAGAAGAAAAGTAATCAAACTAATTTTTCATTTTAATTACGCCATTATTTTTTTTACTTTAGTGCCAAAGATGCATTCAAGGCTATCAGAAAAGAGCTTTCTTTGTATAAAGGTAGAGATTGGGCTATGGTCAGCAAAATTTTATTGGTATTTAGCATTTTAGATCTAAATGTTTTTTTAAATTAAAATTTTACTCAGCTTTTAGAAACATGTTCGCAAAATTGTGGCAGAAAATTCCAAGTAAATTTGGCTAACAAAGAATTCTTGCATGAATTGAAGTCCATGATCGGACCCAAGCTCCAACCACCACTTGAAATTCAAGAAAAAGTTTTGTATCTTATCCAAGTAAGTTTTTTTTAATTATTGATCAATTAAGTGAAAATTTTAAAATCATTTACCATAGAAAAATTTTTATTAATTTATTTGAAAAGAAAAATTTTGATTAAAATAATAATTCGGTCAGAAAATTTAACCTAAAAAAATTAAAATTAGATAAGTCGGATAAAGATTTTTCATTCTAATTAATCTTTTTAAAATATAAAGATAATAATTTGGCAAACTGAATTATATGATTAAGTGTAAATTTCAAAGCAAAATTTTAAAATAAAGATTAAATAATAAGGTCCTTCTTATCAATTTTTTAATAAAACATGACTAAAATTTATTAAACTCAATATGTTTAATATTTAACAAGAAAAAAAATAATATATTTGTATCTGAAGTAAAAATTACATATTAATCAAAGTTTTTAAGTTTTTCTAATGTAAATTTAGCTTTGTTTAACTGTATTTTAAGTGTATTTCAATTTAAATTTTAATAGTCCAAAAATTTAACTTGGTTTAAAACACCACCCCGTAACTTAAAGTCATTTTTTTTTGGCAGTAAATTTTAATATAATTGAAATTTAAAATAAAGATAAATGAAATGTTAAATTTTAAATTGAAGAAAAATAATTGTGTAAAAAATTTGCTTTAATTTTTGAGCAATATTTAGTGAAAAAAAAAGCTTTTAAAACCGGCGGGTCTTCTAGTGTTAAAATTTTCAAATAAAGATTTTGGAAGATTGGATTAAAGATCGATTAGAAAAAAAATATTTCTTTTTATTTCTAAGATATTTAAAATTTGATGTTTTTTCAAAAAAATAAACAAGTGTTTTTCATCATATTTATTTAGATTGTATTTAATTAATAATAATAAGTTGCCTATTATTTTAATATTCTTGAATTAAAAATATTATAGAATGAGTTTATTTTTATTCAAACTCATAATTTAATTAAATTCAAATTAAATTTTAATTTTTAAATAATTTAATATTTTTTTGTCAAAAATATTTCTCTTCTAAAAAAGGCTTATATTTTTTGTAGTAGAAGAAATATTTTTCTTATAGAATTTTTATTTTCGTAAAGTAGAAAAAAAAATTAGAAAAAATATTTTTTTTTATAGAAAAAATATTTTTAAAAGAAATAATACTTGAGAAAATAGAAATAAAAATGTTAGTTTTTTCCAGGTCTTCCGCGTTTATATATATAAACGATTGTCACATTTTATTCATTTGAAGAAACGTTTTTCGCCAATATTCGTCATATATTTTTCTTTTGTACTCCACTTGACATCATCGATAAGTTCATTTTTGGTTTCATCAAGACTCTTTTGTAAATTGTTATTTTTTTGCAATAACAATACACGTTAGCTTCGCCCCTGGCTTTTTTGTTGGAATAATGTCCTCGCTTTCATTGTCCGTGTCGTCTAGATTGTTGACAGCTGATCTTTGAATAATTGAAGTTGATGACGAGTCAGATTCTGAATCTTGAGACATTTTTTTTTTAAATATTTAATGATACTAATTTTTTTACTTAATGCTTTTTTATACTCATTTTACATTTAATTAAAGTTATTAAGTAAGTATTAATAAGTTATTTGTCATTAATTATTTTTTTCTATTAGGAAAATTGTTTTTTTTTTTATCTAAAATATTTTTTCTACTAAAAAAAATATTTTTAATAAATTGATTTTCTCTACTACGAAAAATACTTTTTCTATAAAAAAAAATATTTTTAATAAATTCATTTTTTCTACTACGAAAAATACCTTTTCTATAAAAAAAAATATTTTTTCTACTACAAAAAATATAAGCCTCCAAAAAAATACATAAGTTTTAGGTAAATTAAAAAAAAATTAACTGCAGATCGAGATATCAAATGGCATCTAAATTAATTTAAAAGATTTTTTTTCTTCAAAATAAAAGAGTGCTACGATTGAAATTATATTTTCAATAATTTAAAAAAATTTTTATCATTAAAATTTGTATTTTTTTAATTTCTTCAAGTTATGGAATAACATGTTTAAATTTGATCATGAGTTTAAAAACATCGAGTCGTTTTACCGAGACTTGCGCGAACGAGGAGTTGATTTTCCTGTAAATACACCGAGTTTGGAAAAATTGATGGAAGATTCGCTAAGTAAAAAGCTAGACCAATCTGTCAAGATATCGGAAACGAGCCCCATGAGCCACATAGCGCCACCAACAAATTATGCACCCCCTAAGCGGCATTCTGGTGCCATCAAACTGAGTGATGATCAGTGGAAGAAGTTAAATGGTGAATTGGGAATAGTTGAATCAAATATCCAAATTTTGAACGAAATTATAAATGAACTCAATTCTCGTGGGAATAAAGAATTTGATGAAAATGACCAAGATTTAGTACTGATGAAAGAGATCTATGACACTTGCAAAGAAATGCAAAAAAGAATTACTCAATTGATTGGAAATGTATCTAATGAAGGAGTTATCAGTAAGAATAAATTTTTAAATTTAAAAAAAGAGCTTATTGTTTTCCCAAAAGATGAACTATTAAGAATAAATGACGACTTGAACAGTGTGTTCTTAAGGTATGAACGGTTTGAGAGATCTTTCATCCTTAAACCTGAATCAAGTGAGCAAGTGCCAGTTCAGGCGAAGAAACAAGAGGAAAAGCCGCTTATAAATTTTGATGATGACCAAATAGACTCAAAAATGACTCCCATGAACACAAATAATAACAATATTTCTAAAGAGCCTGATTCATTATCGGTAAAATTTAAATAGATGATCTACAATGAATAATCATTAATAATTTTTATCAAGTTTTTGGAAGATGAGAGTGAAATTAAAGAAATGGAAAATTGGTTAAAAACCCAAGAATTTGGTGACAAAAAATAATTTTCCTATTGCGTATTGAATTAAAATATTAGAATTTATTTTCGTATCCTTTTTTTAAAAATAATTTTTGTAACTTTTATTTTTTTTAAAGTTTTTAATTTAATTCTCAATTGACCCTGTAATAAAAATTCAAGACAATTCATTTTAATTTTAATTTTTCAAAAAGTTTTAGCCGTAAATGGATTCAAAAATATCAATTTAAAAAATAAAAAAAATTCAACAATCTATAAAAGTTTAATTTGTTCAAATAATCTAATTGCTGTTCATTTTAATAAAAATTTAAAAATCTTATTTGTGAATATTTTATTTTAATTTTATTAATTAAATAAATTAAGTTTTAATCGGTCATATTGACAAGGACTCTAGACTAATTATTAAATTTGGAATTTGAAAAAAAAGTTTTTTATAATTGCTAATTTTTAAAGATTCTTAAATCATTTACCATATTAAAATTTATTAATTAATTTATTTATTTGAACAGACAAAAATATTGATTAAAATAATAATTAAGTCAGAAAATTAAAAAAAAAAAGTTTCCAGTCAAATTACGGATTTTTCTTTCTAATTAATTGGTTAAATGAATCTTTAAAAAATAAAGATAATAATTTTGATTTATTCTTGAATTAGAACAAATAAAATAAGTTTATTATCATTCAAATAATCATTTTAATTTTATTCAAATTAAATTTTTATTTTAAAATATTTTATTGGATCAAAAAAATTTCTGATTTTATAAAATTTTAAAGAGAAATATTTAGAGAATTCATAAAATCTTACAATATATAATAGTTCATATTTAAATAAGATTTATTGGAAATTGATAAAAGAATCATTTTATAGAAGTTGAATAAAAATATTTGATTATTTATTTTAATTTCAATTTATTAAAGGTCTATAAAAAGATTTTTTCCTGGCCTTTTATTAAGGTTTTCAAACAAAATGTTTTTAAATAATCTTTAAAGATATTTCACGAATGATTCAATTCAAATCTGTTCTTTTCGTTACTCGTGCATCAAATTAGCTGAAATTAAATTATAGTCAAGAGTATTTCTCCATTTCACCGCATTCATCAAATGAGAATTTCAAATCTTTTCTGAAATAGCTTAAAGATGATGAAGTTTGATAAGATTTTAAAACCATTGTGTATAGCATTCTTAATTGAAGCGTTAAGTTATCATCACTAGAAAATTATTCCCCAAGACTTATGCAATAAAAAATTATTTTGAACATTTTAAGTCATGCTAAAACAACTTTTGCAAGAGATATTGATATTTTATTCAAAACATTTTTAGGGGTAATGGAATTTAAATAAGATTCAGCATTTTTAGAGCTTTTTATTTAACATTTTTGAGAAAGTAAGGGTAAATTTTTGTTAAATATCTTATCAAAAAAATATTCAAAATTTTATCTTGAATTTTTAATTTTTACAATTTTACTAGCGAATATCGAATTCTGATTCTGAAAAATTTGATAATCAAGCTGATATACACAATGGAGAAATGAATTGGAAAATTCAATTTCATTTAGAACTAAACAAAATCATTCCTTTATTTGAAAAAAAAAATTCAACAAAAAAGTATTATTCTTAATAAAAATATTTTATTTTATATTTTAAAAATTTAAATTAAAATTTATACTAGTAATTCTTGAAAAATACCGAAAAAATGTTGACATGATTAATCCACAATCGAGCCTCTTTAAATGAAATGGTCATAAATTATTTTGGATCTAATCTTATAATTATTATCTTCGTTGTCCGAATATAAGTGTTTTACTCTATAATAATTTCAGATCATTTATAAATAACGAATTTATAAAATAAAATTTCTTAATTTTGAATAAAAAAAGGGTCTCCCTTTTCCGCACAAACTAAAATCTTTTTAGCGCAAAAAAAATCTTCTCAGCACAAAAAATTTAAATCATCTTAAAAAGCTTTTTAGCACAAAAATTTTGTGTTTAAACAATAATTTCATTTTGCATGAATTTTTTGTATTTGAAATTAAAAAAGAAAAATTTCAAAATTTGCTTTATCAACAAATGAGTTAACAAAAAATACATTCCAAAATATCGCATTTTATTTGTTCTTAATTGCAACTTTAACATATAAATGATTTTAAGAAATCAAAAGAAAACATCAGATTACTTAGGCAAAAATAATAAGAAAATACATGTAGCTGCAAATACTTTGTGAAATATGCCTATTGTTCTCATTTAATGGCATTAAAAGAATTGCTTGATAATGATGAGCTTGCGAACAAGCCGAAAAGAGGAAGGAACAAATTGGCTAAAAGGTGGCATTCCAGGCATTAAATTTGACTTCATTTAAAAAATTAAATAAATATTTTGCATTTTTTTTTAATTTAAATAAGATTTTGGTTTAAACACAAAATTTTTGTGCTAAAAAGCTTTTTTAGACTTATTAGATTTTTTGTGCTGAGGAGAGAGGTCTTTGTGCTGAACAGATTTTTTTTGTGTTGAAAAGATTTTTCTTTGTGCGGAAACAATATTCTCTAAAAAAATATTTCAGTTTTTTATTTTTAATGAAAATAATGCTTTTCACTTTTTGATTAGATTTTTGTATTTTTATTTATTTCCGATTGAAAATTGAATTTATTCTATATCTTGCCATTTCAACAATAAATTGGAGAGTACCATCAACAAATAATTCGGATTCATCCTTAATTTAAACTATTGAATAAAGCTTGATTTTTAAATTCTAAATAATTATTTTTCAAAATAAAAATAATTGCTTTAATTACATATTAATTTTTCAAGATTTTTCTTTTATAAAATCTAAAAGGCTTCGAATGAATGTAAAATCTCTCTAGTCTGCAGCGCAATTAAATTGAATGCTTAATTTAAAAAAGAATAATTAGAAAATTGAAACTTGACTTCACAAAATTAAATTATAATTTATGAAAATTTTTTACTTTATTTTACTTATGTGAAATTTTATTTTTCAAATTTTCAAAATTAGGTGACAAGAAAACTAAATTGTGCCCGAAAAAAAATTTGATATTTAATAAAAATTAATTGATGTTTAATCTTAAAAAAAAAAGACAAATTGAATTAAAATTTAGTTTTAGCATAATCTTATCATTCCAAATGAGATTTTTATCAAACAATGTGAACCAAACATTTGTTTAAATAAAAAAATTTGAAAATAAAAACACATTTAAAGGTATCTAGTTCTATGCATCAGAGCATTTGATTTAGAGGAAAACTTTTTAATAATGTCGAAAAAGTTTCATAATAAATTCAAATTTTACAATTTAATATTAATTAAAATTTGATATGACTAAATAATTAAGTTTAAGACTAGTTTTTTTTTAATAAAACTTAAATTAAAACTATCTATGAAAAAGAGAAGAGAAATTTAAATATTTGATATTGACTTAGCTAACGAATAAGCAGAAATTATAATAAAACTTAGTCAAAACTAAAAAAAAAAATTGATGAATCATTTTTTCAAAGATATTCAACATATTTGATGAATAAATTTTTTTAGTTCTACAAAACATGTCTTCGAATCATCAGATTACCAATCAACTAGAAGACCACGAACAAAAAGCTTTAATACTAAAGGCTGACCAAAACGAGGCACTAGTAAATTGGAATAATAATTGTTTCTTCTGTTGGAATTAATGACGAACTATTTAGATTGTTGCATCAGCCATTGTAGAAATATGGCTTTCAAAAAAATCTGACCATTCTGAATGGTCCAAATTGGCTTGTGGAATTTTGTGCATTGTAAAAAAAAAAATTCCCAAATCTGACTTTTTCCAGCTTTTTGATTTAGAAGTAATTACACTTATATTATAAATAATTTATTTTTTTTTGTTCAAAAGGCAAATGTTCTTTGGGAAGAAGAAATTTATGAGCCATTTTTATATAAAGCTGTTACCAAAAATTTCCACTATTTTCCAGCTAAAGTAAAAAAAAAATAAAAAAAAATATTTATTTAAATTAAAATTTAATCAAGGAGCAAAATGCAGGTCTTAATTTTGCTTTGGCGGCCGAAGCAGACAATGTCATTCAGCATGTTGAAAAAAACATTGGAACACAAATAAATGATTCAAAGCCAGTACAAATAAGAAAAACGCACTCGTTCAGAGAAACTAGAAATCCATCCAAAATTTTTGATAAGCAAGTTTTAGATAATGAAAAATTTGATAGCAAAAAAGTATCCGATGCTGCTCGATTACAAAAACAAAAAGAAAATAAATTAAATACAATTTTTAATAGTCAAAAAGAAAAGGCCAGACGCTTTTTCAGCTTTAGAAAGCCTCAGCAGGTAAAAAATGATAGACCCAAATTGGAAATTAGTGGTCCAAATGATTTCAGAGTTGTTCAACAAGTTCGAATAACAGGAGATTCAATTAAAGTAAAAATCAACTAGATAAAATTTTTATTTTTTTTTTGAATTTTTTTTTCCTAGATTGATACTAAAGACGAACAAACAAAACAAAAGATAAACGAAATTTTGTCAAAATTAAATGTAAAGTCAAATCGAAGGACTGAGCAATTTGTTGGAGATTTTTTAAAGAAAATCGAAGTTGATTCAGACATTAGGGAAACAATTCCAGAGCAAGAAGATAAAAATAATTATGAGACAAAAAAAAATATTGATAATCGAACTACTGAGGTAAATATATCCAAGAGAGCATCCAGACAAAGTCTGTCAATAAAACCTCTAGTCATTCAAAGCCAACAAAGTTTAGAAGTATCTGAGAAAGTTGAGCAACTGCCTGAGCCTACACAAGCAACTGCCAAATGTGGCTATGATGAACCGAATATGCTCGATGTGCTAAAAACTGAGCTTGAAAAAAGAGCTCAGTATTTGAATCAAAGTGACTCAGATACTTATTTTTCTAATGAAGAATCAGAATCGGAATGGATTTAAAATTGAATTTTTAATTTTTTCAATAAAGCAATAAAAATTCAAGGTGATAAATAAATAGAATATCATGAAAATTAAAGAATAAAGAAGCCTGATTAAAATTTAAAATAAATACAGAACAAATTTTGTTTATTTATTTGAAAAAATTTGAATTTAAAGCCCCTAAGTTATATTTCATGAATTTTTAAATAAAAAAGAATCATAAAAAAAAAATAAAAAATCATTCTTGGCAATTTAAGATGATTTAGAAAAGACAAAAAGGGGACTCACATTAAGATTTTATTTGATTGCGCAACATTTTGGTTCATTTTTTATTTACAATTTAAAGTTTGGTCTAAAAGTTGATTCTTTAGAACTTAATTCCTTTGATCAAAATTCAAAATTAATTCAGCAAAGAAAATTTTTTATCAAATTTCAAGCGCTCAATGATGCTCAAAAATTTTTAGATGCGCAAATAAATTTAATCGCAGATTTTTAATTTTTTTAACATTTTAAAATTTTGTAAAATGTTAAAAAAATTAAAATCTGCGATGAAATTTAATTACAATCCTTTTTCAAAAGGCTTTTGAAAAAGGACTGTAATTTCTAAAAATGCAAGGAAATTTAATTATGCATTTAAAAATGTTTGAGCAAGATTGAGCGCTTGAAATTTGATCAAAAATTTTACTTTGCTTTTGATTCGGAGAATTAATTTTTTTTTCCTAATCTAGAAGAATTTGGTTGACTCGAAAACATTTAATTGAATAAATATTTGAATCAAAAATAAATGCAAAAAAATTTCCTTTTTTTGATCAAAAAAATTTTTAAAAGAAAAATTAGCATTTTGAAAAAATTTTCAGTAATTTTCTCCTCAAATCTAATTTTGATTAACTTGGTGAAATCAGGACGATCCAAACGACTTTATGATTTAAAATTTCAATTTAAAATCAAAATATTTTAAGATTAAATAAATAATTAATATAATCTTATTTGAGTCAGCTAAATTTTGCTTCAAAACCAAAGTTTCTTAGAAAATCTAATCGAGAGACATGAACTTTTTTATACTTTTTTGATTTTTACATATTTTAGATCTTAAAAATGATCCCATTGATCTTTAGTATCCTAACAAAGCTTAAATAAATGATTTGAAAACACAGAATTTTTATTGACAATAAAATATTTTTCAAAAAACTTCCGTTAATCTTCAGCTTATTTTGTTTAATGAGCGCATCGATGCCAAGCTGAGATTTTCAAGAGAATTTTTCTAGAATAGTTTTGACCACTTATGAATTATTATTAGATAAAAAAAAATCTAATTTAAATTTATTTTTAAGGGTTTTATTTGCAATTTTAAACAAAACGATTTTTTAGTTAATAAAATAAAAATTGTATATTTTCTTAATATTTGAATTAGACAACTTTTTAAATTATTTCGCTAAGAAAGTTTGTGACTCTGTAAAACATAATTTCTTTTGTCTTTTAACAAAAGTAGGTTTAAAATAAAAATTAAAAATAATAATTAAAAGTTACAATAAGCATTTCTAGCGGATAAGTCTTAAAGGGAAAACTTATATGGTAACTAAATGCACATAAATTTAGAGACATGCCAGGCCTTAAATTGTTAATTTTTATCTTGTTACCATCTTCTTAAATTGTTTTATTTTTATATGATAAAATTAATAGACTTTAAGTCCAAAACGATATTCTATAACATTTTGATTCAATAAAAAAAATTAAAATTTTGTTTGAGAATAAATATTTAAAAATTGAATTTAATATTCAATTCAAATAATTAAATATGGTAACCTAGTCTAACCGGGTGACCATATTATTTTTATTGTTTATTTCGCACTCATTTAGTTCAAAAAATTCAGAAATAGTCACCCAATTTTCCCGAAAATTTTGAATAACCCCTTTAGCTCCGCGGTTAATTATGTGAGGTCCAAATGGGTTAAAGCGGTTAATCCGATTACACCTAAAATTGTATACAATTACCCCGAAATTTAACCCCATGAACAGAATTTTAACCCTTTTAACCCATTTGATCTATTTAGGAAGAATTTTTGAATTTTAATTATTTATTATTTATTATTTAATTATTTAATTTAATTTATTCGAAACAAAACAAAGGTGAGTTTTAAAGAATTCTAAAAAAAGGAAAAGTTAATCCTTACAATCATAACATAAAAATTCTTTTTTTGTTTTTTTTTTTTTTAATTCTTTTGGCAAAGAACTAAAAACAAACCCAATTTGAGCACTCTTCACAAGATAACCATTTTGATGTGTCTCTTTCTCTTCAGCCACCTCTGTTTCAAATGAGCTAAATAAATTAAATGATTAACAAGCAATTGTCTTGGAATTCCGTACAAATTCGCGGCTTGATTTAGCATATTACTAGTTACATCAATGATTGCGTCTTTTAGATTTTGATCAGTATAATTTTTTTTTTAGATTGAATTTCTTTTTTCTGTTACATTTTAAGCTTATTTTTAAACAATTTGCTTTTTTTTATGTTTGAAATAAAAACTTGGTTTTGAAAAAAAAAATTTTTTGAGAATCAGAGAGTGAGAAAATAATTTTACAATTTTTTAATTATTAAAAAATATCGTCAGTGCATTTTAATAGTCTTATTCGGTTAAATGGGTTAAATGAAATATTATTTGGACTAATTGGGTGATTTTTCGGGCCAATAGGGTTAAATATATTTAACCTTTTAAGCCCTAAAAATAACCCCATTAGATGAAGCCCTAAGGACATAACCTTAAATTCTGAAAAAATTCTATTAGATACTTTAACCTGTGCTGAATCTAACGAGCGAAATAGTTTAGAGCTTAAGTATTACCTAGGACCTTAAAACACCCTTTTAAAAATTAAATCCGAATTACTAAATCGAGAGTTTTTCACCTTATTAGGCGAAGTCGAACTTTAAGAGAAAAAAAAGCATCTTACGAATTTTTTAAAAAATATAACTTACATATCATTCGATTCCTCTCCTCGAGTTCTACATATTAAGATATTTTTTTAGGAAGTAGCTTTAAAAATGGAGGAGATATAGGGGGTTTTCAAATTCGGTCACTCTATTAACCCATAACACTCTTTAGACTGGATAACCATAATCTGTTTTTTTTTCATATTCAATTTAAATAGTTTTACTTATAATATTTTTGACAAATAAATTAAATTTAAGTTATTATTAAGAAAAGAGTGGCCTATAAAAAAACGACTTGATCAAATTTATTGATTAGTTTTTTCTTTGTTTATTAGCACTCAAAAGCCCGATATTTTTTATACCTCTAAGGACCGGCGGTGTCAAATTGATACTTTTTATAAAAACATGCAAAAAACTGGACGAATTTTCGGTTTTTGAAGTTAAAAAGACTAAATATGATAAAAAAAATAAAAATTTTATTCTGACTAAATTTTTAGTCTATTGAAATAATATACAAATTTTTGCCTTTGTTTATCCAGGCTTCTCATTGAAATTCATTTTCTTTCTTAGTGATAAATCTTCTCCATTCTTTAACTTTGTCCAAACAACTCCAATTTTACTTGCCTTGTCAAGATTTTGGTCCTCGTTTACCCTATTGATTGAACTTTCAATCGAACCAATGATATATTGGTTTGTATCATCTACTTCTTCTTCTTCTTCAAAAAGAATATCTCTTTAATTTGAATCCTCATCAATATCAGCATCAGCTTCATCAAATTCATCCAAAAAGTCATCATCGTCCAAAAAATCCGCATCATTATCATCTGAGGCTATAGATTGAGTGTCATCGGTGTTTCTCTAGGGGATAAGGGCCTTCTAGGCAGCTTTTCTTCTAGACATTTAAAATTTTCGACTATTTTAATTTCAAATTAATTTTTTTATTTTACTTAAACAGTTTTTAATCAATTTTGGCAAAATGTCAATAAAATTATTCAATAAATTCAAAAAGGGTCAAATTGACATCGCGGTCCTTTGAGTGTTGAAAACCCAAACTCTAAATCAAGCAAAGAGTTTAATCGAATTTTTTGAATCTTAAAATATTTTTTGATGCTGGTTTTCAAATTTTTGAGAAATATTCGACTTAAATTTGCTAGTTATATTTAAAATATTTCTTAGTGATTAAAGTTTGTATTTTCTGGATTATTTTCAGAAAATCCAGGTATTAAAATTGAATGCATAAATACTGCAATAACCTTATTGACTAAGCGCAAAATTCACTGCTACTAGATAAATCCGAATCTTAACAAAAATTTAACTCAAAACTCTTAAAAAAAGAAAAAAATGGTAATAGCCATTTAAAATCTATTTAGATTTTTTTTGTAATAATTTATTTTAAAACAGGACAAAATTTGAAAAGTGAATAAATCTTTTTCTCTTAGTTCAACTTGCTGACATATTCAATGTATCAATTTCTCTGAGTAAAACAATGGTAATTTAAAAGACCAATGTAAGATGAATTTAATAATTTGTAGCTAGTAATTGTGAATAAAAGAAAAAAAGAACATTTTTGGAAAAATAAAATATTGAAGCCTTAAAAAATGATTTCTCCCTCGCAGTTACCTTGGATTATTTTTCTCTCTAAAATTTTTTCTAGTTTATTTTATTTTGTTTGTAACTTAGGGCAATTTTTTTAAGGCCAAATTAATAGAATCTTATTTGAAATAATTTATTTTGAAAAAAATAAATTATCGAAAAACAATTAAAAAATAAATTAAGGTAACAATCAGAACAAAATGTTCTTCATTAATTAAACAAAAAAAATATCATTCAATTTGGAAAACTTGACAAAAGTTAGATTTTTTCGATTATAATAATTTTTAACAAATGCCTTCTGATCTTTCTGTGTATAAACATATAAATTCTTAAATGGATCAGGTCTATTCCACATGGACATGATGCCAAAGCCCGAATGACTCACCACTCCAATGTCACAATTTTGCATAAAATGAAAATCAAGCAGTACATTTTCCATATCTAGACATTTGTTTATATTAATTTGCTTTTCTACGTGAACACTTGAGTCTTCAATGTAATGAACCCGATGGTTGGGAAAATATTCTTTGGCTTCTCTTTTGACAAATTCGCGGTCTGCAGTGACATAAATGGAAAAATTTGTGTTCAAATATTTTGTTGATTCCAAAAATTTTGTTTTTACAAAGTTCCAAAAGTCCAGTGTTATTTTTGTGCCTGATTCAGTCACGTGTTTCGGATCACCAGTTCTTATTTGTACACAAATGAGCTTGGTATTCGCCGGTTTTATTCTGGACACCAAGTTTTCATATTCGAGCTGTAATTTTTGATTTAACTTGAACAATTCGCCATACCATTTTCTGAATTGATAGACAACTTTGAATTTAGATTGTTCATAGCCAAGATCGTTTATTATTTTTTTGTAAAAAGGGTTCTTTGCCAAATTGTCTGAGAACATAAAGCCAGATTTAATTCTGATCAAATTTGTGTCCGAGTATTTTTTTAATAATTCTTTTTCGGAGCGAATTTTCTGTGAAAGCCAGTACTTCCACTCGTATTTGATTAAAACTATGGATATGGTGGCCTTGGGTGTTTGGTCATGGTGCCAATTTATTTTGTTAGGGTGAAAAATTTTGATTAAATCGCAACCTTGATTTATTCTTATCAAAAAAGTCCGGTTCATTATTAAAGAAAAAGCATATGTTGACAGAATGCCCTTTAAACGATCTGCCCAACCTCCACACATGTCTTTTTCGAGACACTCGAACTGAATAAACTTTTGGTCTACCTTGGAACTTCTTTGCCCATTTTTCAAAAAAAATTTAACTAAAAAAAATCCCAAAAATACAACTAGAATCAGGAAAATTTTTTTTTTTACTTTTCTCATTATATATTTTTAAATAACTTTAAATAATTTGCCTATTTATCGGCTCCTGATTACCATAGCTACTATTAAAAAAAATTACGAGAATTACGTAAATTATCTAAAATAGCACGTCTAAAATCAAACATGTGAATTAAAGGTAAAAAAAATATAAACATTAAAAAAATATTACATTATCCAATTCCTAATTTTTTCGTCATTCAAAATAACTTTAAGAGTTTTAAAAGTGTTTAGTTCAAACTTCTCTGTTTGAAAAAGCTTCGTCAAAAATGGGTATTTAAAATAATTTTTTTTTTAATTGTTAAAAAATTTTTTATATAAAAAACAAGTCAGCAAGTAAGCCTCCCCAGCTTTTTAAGTACATTAACAGAAAATTTTATTCAATTTTGATTTGTTTAGGGATTATTATTAACTGGGTATTTATATTAATTATTTGGATGTAAAAATAAATATTCTTTGGTTATTTATTTATTATCAAAATTATTGCAAAAGAAATTAAAAATGAGTAGTATAAAAATTATTATTTAGTAGAAATAGTATTAGAATTAGAAAAATTATTAAAAAATTATTCTCTAATAAATGCTTTTTTTGCTAATGTCGGTCTGTCCCTCTTTCTTTTTTATCCGATATGGACTGATTTAACTATTAATGGAAGATTGACTTCTTTTAATCTAATAACCATACCAACTACATGCTTGCATATATACTCTTTTAGAAAACAAGGACAAGTGCATTTAGCATGTTTCCAATCTTGACCATTCTCTCTTTCAAGTCGACATATATTAAATAACTTTACAAAATGATCAAAAGTCGTGAATTTTACAGATCAGTAACGCTTTAACTCAGCATCAGAAATCTTATTGAAATCATTTGAAGGAATGTAAATCTTATAATTTATTATTTTAATTTTTTTGGATTCTTGAGCCCATTGGTAAGAATTTTTCCACAAATTAAGGGGAATAGTTTGTTCTAAAATAAACTTTTTTTAATTAATATTAGTCTTATCGTGATCAAATGACCATACACTTTCCTATTCTTTTTTTTTGCATCATCGGTGTTGTCAACATTTTGAATAATTTCTCAAGTGAGAATTTTTCTTGTTTTCTTTTGAGATTCATGGACAGTTTTCTCCGTATCCGTTTCGCAAGCATTTTTTTTAAATTAATTAATTTAAGTAATAAATTTTAAATTTCTAATAATAAATATTAATATTTATACTGTTTTTATTTAATTAAGTTACTACAGAGATAAATTAATACTCTAAATATTTTTTATTACACTCATTTTATTTTTTTAGGCCTCAATTAAACATTTAAATACTTGGTTATTTAAGTTGAATTTTATTTATTTTTTTTTATTTTTTTTTATTCTGAAGGAGCTCAAGCTCGGTACAGAAACCAATTAAATAAATTTAATACTCATTAAATATTTTAAGCACTTAAATTATTTATCTCATTTTCAAATTGATTTTTGGCAAAATACTCAATTTTATTAATAATTACCCATTTAAATACAAGCATTTGCGTTTGCACTTGCACATTTTTTACATTTATATTTTATTTTTTTTCAATAAATCAAATCAATAATCCATTTAAATCTTAGTGATTTTTTGTTTTTTGGCATTTTTCACATAAGAAAAATTATTTTCGGTAAAAAAGTTCAGCAAAGTATGTTGCACTTTGTTTCAGTATTTTTTCTAATATTTTTTATTAACTTTAATTTTAATTTATTAAAAAATGAAAATTTTTGTCCAATTTGTATTTGAAATTCACAATACCATTTATATCTTATGATTGAATAATAACTGTAATTATTTTGCTAATATTTTTTAATATTAGGATATTTCTTCCAATTTCTTTATTGCTATTTTGCTATTAAGCTTACTGAATATTACTTTTATAAGAGATGTACTTCCAATGTTGTTCCTAAGCAAAGCCTTTAATTATTTTATTTATCGTTCTTTTTCCTTTTATTTTTTTTTTTTATTAAGGTTTGTTTTATAATTTTTTTTTTTCAACTTTTTTAAAACAAAGTAAAACAAGTCAATTTAATTAAAATGCTAATAAATCTGAGGTTACGAGAGAATGGAATAATTAAGCTAAAATTTAATGGTCGATAGAATATGAAGAATTATTTGAAATATTTATTTAATTGAATTAATCTCCATTTTGGAGAAGTAAAAGTAAAAAGTTACAAAGAGAATAAAAAAATAAAAAAATAATTACAAAATACCAAAGAAAAAAAAATAGAATTATTTATAGATTATATTGTTAACGGCTAAATAAACTTGTTAGTTCGTAGCTAACTTTACACTTCTTAGTTATGATTCCCTAGTTATTATTTATATTAACTACTGTAATTGGTGGCTTAGAGATATAATACTAAAGTATGTATATAAAAAGAAGATTTTATTTGCTATAGTTCGGCGGAGCTATAGAGTTATAATAAAGAGCTTTAAACACAAACGTTTGTTTCTTTATTTACAATGATTTCTGATAGGCAAGTAAGCCTACAACAATATGATTTAAAGAGGAGCTTGGACCAAGATGAAAGGTCCCATCAATTCTTTAACAAGAGAGGTGGTGGTGTAGTGAGTAAAACAACAGCTAATTGCGACTGAGAGCCCTGGTTCGAATCCTTTTCAAGTCAAATATATGTAACGTTAGAAAAAATAAATAAATTATGGATTTGAGCTTGTGCTTTCAGTGTTGTGCTTCTATTTGCCACCTGATTTGAGTTCATCGCCAAATCGTTACTCTGGATGGTTGTTACCATTCATCTAAAAAATGGAACCTGACATTAGAACAGCGATTATCTTCCTATGGGAACATGTCAGGTTACACAAACAAAGTCTTATTGAGTCACAGATGCCGTCATCCGATGTAAATATTTCTTTGAGTTGAATCTTGGAGCTTGGAAGGATCATTGATGATTGTTGTTACGTTTTGGTTAAAAAAATTGGAGATAAGAGCAAGATCGGTTGAGAATGAGTTCTTTGATGGTGTTTCCTCACACATCGAATGAAAAATGAGTTCGTTAAATTTTATCGAGTTGATGAACGAAAGCTTTGAGAAGAGATAAAGTTCTTCAAAGTTAAATATCTTCAAAATTTTGAGGACTTTAGACATGTGACATGTTGGTATCAGGTTAAACATTTGTATGATTAGATTGTTTTTGTGAGAGATTAAGAGAGGCTTTAGTCCCGCAATTTAGAGTTAGGTTTTCAAGACCGTAGGTAAATTGTGATAGGCAGTAAGTTTTGTAGATGAAGGATTTGAGGTCCGGGGAGGATTCTCCGATGTTTTTCATAAAGTACGAGCAACTAAAGAAGCTCCGTTGAACTTTTTTGAAATTCTCAATGGCATGGATGTTGAAGTCAAGATCAGATCTCAAGGATATACCAAGGTATTCAATTTGGTCTTCAAAATTGAGTTATTGAGATAAAAATTGGATTCAAAAAGAGAAGGACCACAAATTAAATAAATAAATAAAATCTTTCCTGAATATTTTCTAAATTATATCGAGTAAGGAATTGACTATTTGAGAGATGGAAAGTTCTAAGAGCATTTGTTTTAATTAACTCAATTGAGATTGATAGATAATTTTAGAGAGATGATCTCTCATGGTTGTTCCGAAGCATGGCCTCATACAATTTATTTAATATCAGTTTAATTTATATTACCCTTTATATTCTGCACTATTTATTAAAAAAATTTGAATCAAATTAAATTCACACATTTTAGAATTATATAATTTCTATTAATTAATAGATACATTTTGAATAATTCGACTAAAAAACACAGTTACAATGTCTACTTAATTTATTTAAGAGATATAACTAAAAATCCAACCTCATATACAAATTTTTTAACATGACGAAGATTTTTTGTCCAGTACAACAATTGTAAAAAAGAATTTTTTTAATAGAATATTTGTGAACCAAAGACTGAATATAAAATTTATTTGCTAGTTAGTTTATAAATCCAAATTATAATAAATTTTGAATAGATGATTTGATTTTTTTGGATAAATTTTAAAAAAATTTAAGTTTTAAAAATCCTCCAAAAAAAATGAATGCTGAATCAGTCTTTAGTCCAATAAAGCATGATAAATCAAAATACTTAAAAGACTGGGAAATTGATAAAATAATCAATTTTATTGATGCTTCGAACGGAAAAGTTGGCCAGGAGAAAAAAATTTTATCCCATTTAATGAGTTAATTTTGAATTTAAGGTAATCGCTTCGGCAATTATCCAACTTTACTTGACAAAAATACCAGAAAATACCGAATGGTACAAAAAAACCACAGGAATACTTTGTCTGGTCAAGGATTACAGCATAAAATCTTTTTATTTTCGTCTGATGAATCTTAAAGTATAAATCTAAAAAAAGTTGAACCCATTAAATTTCAAAATTTTAATTTAAGCCTCAATTGCTCTGGGAGGAAGAGTTGTACGCCAATTTTTCCTTCAACAAAATTACCAAAAATTTCTGCTGCTTTCCAGGCAAAGTAAAATGCTCAAAAAAATTTAAATATTAAAAAAATTATTTTCCAAGAATTGTAATGTTGGATTCAATTTTGCATTCGAGGACGAAGTGTACAAGCTCCAGCGAGCCATTGATCAAGCATTAAACTCTTTGGAAAGATTTGATCCGAATAACAACACCAACCACCGCTTGACCATAAACCTAAATTATGTCAAAAGAGACTCGAACAAAAAAGCTGATAAGAAAATAATTGACAAAAACTTAATTGGAAATCCAACCCATTTTGTGCATGTGAACCACATTGGCATCAGCCAAGACAACAGTTTTAATGTACTTTTTTTTATTTTTTCAAAGCAATTGTAAAATATTTATTTTCTCTCTAAGATATTACTAAATGACAAAAATGAGCATGTCAAGATGATAATCGATGTCCTTAATCAACTGCACATCAAGCCAAACAAGGACGCGGTAGAGTACGCAGACAATTATATTAAATCAACTGGAGGATATGGCAAATATTTTAATGGGTACCAAAGCTTGAAAGAAAATATGCCCCGAGGGGAATCCAAATCCAAATCAGACATTCCAAAAAAAAACCCCAAAGTCCTAGTTTCCAGAGATTTGTCAAAAAATGAACTAAAAAATCAGACCAACAAAGTTATCATCAATATATCAACTACTCCGAACACACTGAAGCCGCCTTCGAGGCCTGCACCTAAACCACCTGTTGGCAAAAATGAACAATGCCGACACTCAATTCCTGGTTGTGCCACTGTTGTAGATTTTCTTTCGCCAATTTCAAATTGTGCAAAGTATGAATCAGATGGTTCAAACTATGCTACTCCCGAGTTTTACACGGATGAGAATGGAAAAAATTTTCTGACAAGAAAAACTAGCTCTGCCATTAGTCAAGTGGAAAACAGAAATGAGCTGCTCAAATCAATTGAAAATTTTAAAGGTGGTCTAAAACATGTCACTCCGAGCAAAAATTTACAAAACAGCAAACGGGAAGAAAACGACCCCATGAGCCAACTGATCAAAGCGCTGAATGCCATGAGACCTTATTTGAGTAGGAAATTATTTTTTTTAATTTAATTAATTTTTAATTTTTGCATTTAGATGTAAGTTCAGACGAAAGTGATACTGAAAATAGCTTTTCTTTTTAAATTTTTTCTTGACAATTTTTATACGGATTTTTTTATCCAATTTTTAATACAATGCAATATCGATTTGAATTTTAATAAAGTAATTTTCTTATGTGTAATTCTTGTTTTAAATTAATCCGAAAGTTTTTGACTTTATTTAAAAATTATGAACAATTTTTTTGAAATTAAAAGAATTATTTTTTGCAGCTTTTGGCTATTTTTTTAGTTAAAAAGTGTTGCAAAATTTAAATTGTTTTTAAGATTAAATAAAAACATCAGTCATACTTTTTTTTTAAAGTTGATCCGTAAAATTTAATTTAAATCAATTTTTATTTAAATAAAAAAAGGTAATTAATTCTAATAAAGCTTTTAAATATTCTGAAAATTTTATAAACACAGAAAATACCTGAATGTTATTTTTAAAAGAATTTTTTTGTTCAATTTTCTGACTTTTTTTTTAGTTAAAAAGTGATGCAAAAATTTAAATTGTTTTTTAGATTAAATAAAAACATCAGTCATACTTTTTTTTTAAAGTTGATACGTAAAATTTAATTTAAATGAATTTTTATTTAAAAAAAGGGAATTTATTCTTTTACAGTTTTTTATTATTCTGAAAATTTTTTAAACGCAGAAAATACCTGAATGTTATTTTTAAAAGAATTTTTTTGTTCAATTTTCTGACTTTTTTTTTAGTTAAAAAGTGATGCAAAATTTAAATTGTTTTTAAGATTAAATAAAAACATCAGTCATACTTTTTTTTTAAAGTTGATCCGTAAAATTTAATTTAAATGAATTTTTATTTAAATAAAAAAAAGGTAATTAATTCTAATAAAGCTTTTAAATATTCTGAAAATTTTAAAAACGCAGAAAAAACCTGAATGTTATTTTTAAAATAATTTTTTTGTTCAATTTTTTGACTTTTTATAGTTTTCTAAAAGTTTTTTTTTAAGTTTAAAAGTGATGCTGCATTTAAATTTTTAAAATTTTTGAAATTAAATAACCATTTGGCTTACACTAAAATATTAAATTTCAAAAACTTTTTTTTTATAATAAGACAAATAAATTGCTTTATTTAAAAAAAATTAAAATTTTAGTTTAAATAATGACTTATAATGAGGAAGCGTGCTTCTAAAAGTCAAATCGTCATCGTAACATGAACACTCATTTAAATACTTGACGCAGTTACATTTAAAAGTCTTCAGTTTTATAGAAAAAAAAATCAGATTTTATTAGCAAAAAAATGACTTCAGCCAATTTTTATTCTGGATATGTGATTGATAAGCCAAGCTCCAAAGTTGTAAATCCACCAGGTGGTCAATCGAAAAACATTTTTGGTTTCTCTGAGGAAGAGCCAAAGAACAACATGCGCAGACAAGAATTCTCTCATCCAAAAGCCACCTCGCAAAGTGTCAACGAGCCGGTTAATCAAGTTCAATGCAAAAAGAGAACTGGTTATAATCCGATAACTGGTGAGTCGTATGATGAACCGGCTCAGAAGCCGCTTGAGACAAAGACAGAGCCAAAACCAGTGGAGGCCAAAGTCCAAAAAGAGCCCGAGTCCAAACCTGCTGAAAATAAGCAACAAGATAACGGATTTCATCCCAGATCAATTCACACATCAAGTAAAGTCTCGCAGCCGCCTGGTGGAGCTTCGACAAAATTATGGTGAACTGTGACATGACTATTTAAATTGAAATTAAGCTTTTCATGCGATTTCTTTAATACTTTTTTTTTTAATAATTCAGAATAAATGATAATTGTATTTTTTTATAAAATTTAATTAATAAAAATTGGCAATGTCCATCAGTTATATTATTGAGTTTTTTTTTTAATCTAAAATAAGAACAATTGTTCTCGTGCTTTTAAAATCAAATTTGAGCGTTTTTAAGCAAAACTTTTTATTTTCTACTTTTGGCTGGAAAAAAAAGATTTGAAAACTTCGAACAATCAAATTCAAGAGTTTCAAGGGGATCTTTTGAAAATTTATTTTTAAATTCTAACTTTTTTAATTAAAAAAATGCTTAAACACTATTCAAAATTAATTATTTATTAAAAATGAATTTAAATGGGACTTGAGAAGGCACAAAAAAATTTATTCAAATAAAATCATAAACGAATTTAACTAAAAATTCAAAACTAAGTAAAATAATTTTGATTTTGATTTGCATGCACAATCAAGTGTTGTTTCATTCAAATGAAATATGGATGACTGTAAAAATAAACTGTCAATCCTTAAATTAAACAACAAAAAAAATTCTGCTTCTATTAGCTTGGTAGTAGTTTTATTTTTTGGTAAAAGTTTATTTTTTCAAATTAATTATTCAAATATATTTGAAATTAATTACGACTTTGAAAAAAGAGATTATATTATAATCCTTCATTTTTTTTTATTTGTTGATCTGCATTGAGCTAAAATTCAACATATTAAAAAAATCTAAAAATAAAATAATTTAAAATTAAAATAATAAATAAGAAAATAAATAAAAAATTGAAACTTTTTTCTTAAATACAAGAGTTAATTTGAGACTGTAAAATTAATTCACGTATTTTCTAGGTGTTTTTTGGATTGTACAGCAAAAATAAATAAATAGAATTTAAAAATAATTTTTAAAAAAAATGACGTCAAATTTGTATTTGGTTAATTTTATTTTTCTTAATTTATTCCCACATCTTTTTTAGGGACGCCGAGTTAATTGACGTCTAAATTAATTTTTGTCAATTAATTCTCCTGAAATTGACTTTAGTCGACACAATACACCTTGAAAATAAACTTTCTTTGGAACTTGGAATATAAAATAAAAAAAATTTAATTTATCTGACTCCATCGCATACATACCTTGCTATTTTTTTCTTAATAGGAGTAGCAGTAGTATAAATGATGTGGGAGACTTGAGTCTCCAAGTAATTGCGCACGTAGATGCCCAACAATAACAGCCTACGTCAAATTTTTTTAAATAAACTATTTTAAGATAAATTATTTTTACATATTTTTAAATAAACTGTTTTTCGATGTAAGAAAAATTTTTTACTAAAGTTCACGATATTCAAAACTTTAGCGCTATCTGAATTCCACATTTTTGACTTAAAATTCGTAATCTACGCCCTCAAAATCTCCATAAAAAAATTTTTTTTTGGGGGGGGGATTAAGAAAAAATTTTTTACACCCAGGGTTCCAAAAATAGCAAACCCTTTCAAAAGTTGTTGTTCTTTAAGACTCAAAATCTCAAAGATAAAACTTAAATATACTATAAAAGTATATATATTCTGAAAGAGCAAAAAATTCTCTACATGCTAATGTTATTTAGAAAAAAAAAATGGGTGTGGCGGTTTTTTCTGGCTAAAAAAAGGAAAAAAATGTGTTTTTTCTGGTTTAAATCGTATCTCCTCGAGGGATCAATTATGATCCCACTTTTTTTTCTTTTTTTTTTAATCTATAGAAAATTCTGAACAAATAGCGGACAATAGAATATATAACCAGAAAAAACACATTTTTTTCCTTTTTTTAGCCAGAAAAAACCGCCACACCCATTTTTTATTTTTTCAAATAACATTAGCATGTAGAGAATTTTATGCTCTTTCAGAATATATATGCTTTTATAGTATATTTGAGTTTTATCTTTGAGATTTTGAGTCTTAAAAAACAACAACTTTTGAAAGGGTTTGCTATTTTTGGAACCCTGGGTGTAAAACATTTTTTTTAATCCCCCCCCCCCCAAAAAAAGAGGGATTTTGAGGGCGTAGATTACGAATTTTGAGTCAAAAATGTAGAATTCAGATAGCACTTAAGTTTTGAATTTCGTGAACTTTAGCATCAAACAAAGAGTATTTATACAAATTTTATCTCAGTAAGTTGTCAATTCTTTTTATAATAATGTTCGAATTAGGGACGCTCTTATTCACTTCATCCAGAGTGTTGCAATTTTCTGCTGTCCGGTTTGTAAAAAAGTTGTGTCTCACTCCACAATTTCGGATCAGTTGTCGCTTTTTCACTTAAAGACAAGTTATTGTGTTCTCAGTCGGTCTGTCTAGACCGTTCGAAGCCAACTTTTGATTCCCGTCTATGAATGTCACCCGATTATGACCATGCTGAATTTTGTGTTTATTGATGAGATTACCACGCATGCGTATCTCTTCAAGTGTTCTCCAGGCAAGAGCATCTCTTCTCTCAAGGTAAGGTTTTGATTTAAATTCAGTAACTACTTAAGAAACTCTATGCTGAGTTTGCTCGAGGACTTTGATATCGCATCGTCAATATGGATTCCAGGCATCTACTAAAAACTCTTGACGAGAACGAACAAAGGACTTGAAAAGGAGGCCAGCTAACTTTAGAGATAAGTATTTGAATGTGAGTTGTATTCGACTTTCTACAATCCGATTGTAGAAAGTAGCAGCGATAAATGTAGCGGCGCTACATTTATCGCTGCTCGATTAGCCTGTTCGCTTGATTTTAGATCAGGAGTGCCCAGTCAATTGAAATTTGATGTGGCATCAATGAAAAAAAAAAATTTTAATCGATTTTTCATCGATGAGCAGTGAGCAGATTCATTATGTTTCATCGATGAAAAATAAAAATTTCACCGGTTTTTCATATATTTCTATAAATTTTTTTATATCGAATTAAAATGAATTTAAAATTTAATTTTTAAATCTTTATTCATCATTATTTTTTTTAATTTAATAAACATTATATTTATGATAAAAATACAAAAAATATTTAAGTCTGGTTAAAAAAATCAAAATTAACATGTTAAAAAAAACAATTTTAAATCTGACAAAAAATTACAAAATTAATTTAATTATTCTCTTCAAATTAAATATACAATTTTTATATAAATTAACAATAAAAAAGTTTTATACTAATATTATTGACATAAACTGAAAAAAAATTTTTTTAGATTATAGATTCTCAAAATGTAACAATAATTTATGAGTTCTCCTTGCCTCTCCACAAATTTTCTGGAGTGTACCACTAATAAAAGCCGGCTTCGATAGTCGTCTTGTTTTGCTTTTTTGACCACGGTTAACTTGAATTGTTGAATGTGTCTCAACTAAACCAGAGTTTATCGTTGACCTCGATAGCCGATTCGATTGGGATATAGGATTCGGTTCTAGACTCATTTTTTCCAGATTCCATTCACATTTGACTATTTTCCGAAGCAAAGCCGATTTTGAAAAATCCTTCCTCTATTAATTTAGATTAACCTTAAAAAAATTAATTTGTTTATTTATTTAATAAATTAACCCTTACTCTTGTTTAATTAAAAGAGTATAAATCAAACTAAGCCTAATTTGTCAGGGAAAAAATTAAACAAATATTAAATATAGTAATATTAAATTTTGGCTAGGCTAGGTTTTGAGACACAAGTTTAAGTCAATGTCACTAAAGTCAATTTTTTACTTGGCTTAAAAAATCGTTAAGTCAAGTTAAATCAAAGATTTTTAAGAAAATTACTTATATTTTAATTTTTACCGTTGCATGCAGTCATGAACGCGGCCACTTGAATGTTTGATCGACAAGAAGGGAAAAATTAATAAAATTTATAGGATTTCTATTACTAAATATAATAAGATTGACTTGAAACAAAATTTAATTTTAAGTCAGTGACTTTGGCTTGACTTAAGACTTTTAAATAACTCCGATTTTGACGAATCTTAAAAGAAATTTAGTTTTCTTAGCAAATAACCAATGAATTACCAAGTTTTTAAAATTAACAACTAGCCTGCTTAAAAGAAACAAACTACAAACCTAGTCAAGAAAAATTAATGATAGAATTTTTAATGCATATGTGCTTTCTTAATATTACTCAAACATAAATTCAAAGTTCATGCAAGGTTCAAATAGTGACTACTCCTATTTTTTTTAATTAATTTTTAGTATCTAACAAAAATATGAATTCTGATTGGGGATTTAAAAGTCTCATCGAAAAATCAGTGCGTTATGTGATGATTCTTCGATGAACTTCACTTATTCCTCAATGAAACATTAGATTGGATTTGACTGGGTGACCATGATGCCGAGATCACCTTCCTTCATTGTTTTTGCTGGCATGAGGTCCTCAAGCTGATAATCATATCTCCTGTTATCTGCTACAAAATTTATGACTACACTTCTCTTTGCTGTATTTAGTTTGCCATGTGTACTACCATACTCCCAATCTGTTCAGATCTGACTGCATTTCCATAAAATTCTCTATACGCTTTAATGATTTCGCCATTTTGTTGTCGTCCGCGTAGAGCTTACAAAATGAGCTGGCATGTCATTAATAAAAATAATGAAAAGGACAGGACCAAGCACTGATCCTTGAGTGCCGCTAGTGACCGGTACCCAATCTGAAACCACGTCACCGATCACAACTCGCTGCTTGCGATTGCTAAAAAATGAGTGGATCCACTTAATGATTAAGTCTGGAAACCCAAATGCAGCTAGTATAATAAGTAGCAGTTTATGTGACACTTTATCAAATGTTTTCTCAAAGTCCAAATAGATTACATCGACCGGCTGCCTATGATACATACAGTTTGTCAAAAAAATTCATCGTTTCTAGAAGATTGATAATGCACATATTTGTTAGTCATGGAGCCGTGCTGTTAATCTGTGATGAGGTTGTTCATCTCGATATATTTCACAATCTAGTCATTGATGACCGACTCCAAATGCTCACTTAATCGATAATAAAAAAGCTCATACAAAGGTTTTTTGTTTTTGTGTTATCTAAAGCCTAAATTATAAAAATCCATATATGGACAATAAAGACCGCTTTTTTTAAGTCAAAACAACCATTAAAGAACGACGGCATCAGTAATTAGACATTGTTGAAAAGCAAAAAAAAAATTTTTAATGATAAAAGGCGGATATTTTATTAAAATTTTTGAGTTAAATTTTTTATACAAATTTATATTGTTTAATTTTGATTTAAAAAAATAATTTATGTGATTTTTACATTTCAATAAATTCATTTTATGCATTTTTCTTCATTTTAAATAAAGGTCTTTCTTTTTAATCGTGAATTACAAATTATAAAAATTTAAGTATCTCTTTATTTCTCAAAAGTTAATAATTTATTTATTTAATTTAATTTAATATGATTCTACACCCCATGGGTGAATCTAAGTATAAATAAGAAAAATTCCGTTAAAAAATATTTAATAATTCATATAAAAATAGTACAAAAAAACAAAAGAGAAAAGTCAATAAAACTAATAAACCCTTTGTTGAACAGACTTCATTTAGCAGTTTGATGTAGTATCCAACCTCAATAGATAAAATTGCCTCACAAATCACTTGTTCAGTGTCCCGGATTTGCTTGACAAACGACAACTCAGGACATTTATTAGTATTTATTAGTTAACAAACTCGTATATCTGATTCAGGCAGTCTTATTTTTTTATTTGATTTAAAAACAACATTTTGAATTTGTAATAAAGTTTGCAAATAAAACTGACATTGAAAAACTCTAGTAGAGCAGTTGATCTAGCATATTTAGACAGACCTATATTCCTCTTGATCAAAAAAGCTTATGATTTATCAAACTCTTTAAGTTTTTATTTCTTTATGAAGGACATCTCAAGTCCATAGTCCGAGTCCAAATAATGTCTGATTTAGCTTTACCATATTTTTTGAGAAAATTAAATTCTTCTTTCTAAAAATAAAATATTAAATTTAGCTATCATTTCTTCATGCAAATATATAATTTAAAAGGGTACCTGTTATTGCTTTTTGAAAAATGGTACTTTTTAAATTGGAAATTGAATTTTAAATTTGACAAAAATCTGTAATTATAATTAAATTTAAAAAAATGCTTTCATTACCACAATGTAGTAGTGTAATGTCATGAAGTCATGTAATTTACTGAATAATGATAAAAAAATAATTAAAAAATATTTAGTGGAGTTTAAATTGAATGAAATATTTAAATTGAATGAAATAAATTCTGAACAAAATGATGGTTTTACTTTTTTTATTTATTTAGTTTAAAAATTTTTATAATCGCTCAAAAAGAGTCCATTTTTTAATAAAAAAAAATTGTTTAAATATTTCAAATTTAAGAAAATAAATGTTTATTTTTGACATCTTTTTACATTATTATAAAATTTTCAATTCATTTTGAAATTTTTAGTAATTTTTTCAGACTTTTGGTAACTTAAAAATGCCATTAAAGTCAGCCTATTACCAATGTAGAACGTCAAATCTTTGAAGTTGTGCTCAAAAAAATCGAGGGAATATAAATAAAGAGGTTATAAATATGATTGTGGTAATGAAAGCATCCCGGAAAAAAAAGAACACTGAAAAGAACGCCGTTTTAACGCTGGTAAAACGGCATTAAAACGGCTTCTTTTCAGCGTTTTTTCAGTGTTTTTTCAGCGTTTTTTAGCGTTATTTTCGTCAGCGTTTTTCACGCTGCAGAACGTTGAAAAAACGCTGCTAAAAATCGATTCAATTGGGGCCAAATGGTTTTTTTAATTTATTAATCAGTTATAAAATATGATTCAAATAGCTGCTGAAAGCCCTAGTGTAAATCATTTGACTGTTGTAAAATAATTATCGCTGGTTTTCAGACTAACACTGTGAAAATTATATTATGCAGTATTATTATTATTAAATAAAAATTAAAATATTTTTTCGATTAAACTTGACTTTTTTTTTAAATATTTTAAAGTTAAAGCTTTGATTAAAATAAAATTGGTTCTGATGAAGCTATTAATTTTTTTAAATTAATTTGTTATTCGTTTGGACGTTTTTAACTCTCAAATTGTAAGCGTATTTCAAGTCATTTACTCAGAACGCTTGATCCCTTGCCAGTTTCGCTTCAGTCCATTAAATTGGTTGGAGTAATTAGGACCATTGTAACTGAAAGAAGGGAGGGGTAAGAATAATTTTGTTTTTGATCCTTCAAATTAAAATAATAAGAAAAATAAAATAAGCTAAAATAATAAATAAAAGAAAATAAAAAAATTTAATTACCTCAACTTTTTTTCTTTCTTTCCTAAAATGTTCAATATTTAAAAATGTAGCTAATATTACAGTACGTTTCCAAACAAAGTATACAGCTATGTTATAGCGCTGCTCTAGAGCTGCGATAGAACATATTTTTTGCTTAAGAGCATTTGCATGAGCAATTGAACATGCTCTAGAACGCTCATGAGCATGTTCTAAATTGCTTAGGAAGACCATAAAAACTGCTCTAGCTATGCGCTAGAGATGCTTAAGCAATGCTCTAAAAACTGTTTACTTTGTTTAGAAACGTACTGTATGATATATTTTAAATTTTGAAGCAAATGTTTATAAATATAAATAAGGTTAAATAAGTAACTAAAGTGAAATTAGTAACGTATGTAATAGGCATGGCAAAATTATTCCTTTCATTTAAATAAGCGTGGGAATGTGTTTTCTTTCATGCTTACTATTTTAGCTTATTTTATTTTTCTTATTATTTTAATTTGAAGGATCAAAAACTATCTGAAATAGTAAGAATATGAACAAAAATAAGATAATGTATTTGCTGGATTTTTACGACATATCGCTTCTTATCGAACACTGGTATTCAAAATGGACATTTTCGACTAAAATTACATATCTTTATGCCATTTTGAAAACCAGTGTTCGATAAGAAGCGAATTTCGTTATTTCCAAATACCCATATACAAATTTAAGGTGATTTTTTTTATTTGTTTATCTGTTTCGAGCAAAAGCTCCTTATGATTAAATAAAAATAAAAATTTTAAAACAAAACGCGAGAGCTAGTCTCTATCTTGTTTAATTATATAACTAGTTTATAATTTATAATTTATATTCTTGTAGCAATTTACGATATGTCTGACAATTCTTACTTTATATTTTAATAACAATTATTGTACAATTAGATTTAATTCTCAAATCAATAATTTTTAATCAATAAAACGTTTGAAACTCAAAAATTTTAAATTTTTTTAATTTAAATTATAATTTAACAGCCGTGACCTTTAGGAAGTTCAAAAATATCTAAAAACCCTTTTTTTCATTTCTCATGCGATTTAAATATTTTTAATGCAGTTAAAAAAGATTCAGCTAAAGATTTAGTATCCCTACTGAATCACCCAAAATGATTATAATGTGACAGATGATAATTTTATATAAAAATGAATTTATATTATTATAAAAAAATATTAAAATCAACTAATTTGCTAAGTCAAAAAAGTTCTATTAATTCTAGTTGATCAAAAAATGTGTCATATATATTTTTTAATTGTTTCAACAAAAGAAATTTAAATCTAATAGCTTTGTTTTAGAAAAAATTATTTTTGAAAAATAAAAAAACGCTCCAAAACGCTTAAAAAACGCCGTTCGGCGGCGTGAAAAACGCTGACGAAGAACGGCGTTCTTTGAGCGTTTTTTGAGCGTTCTTTTTTTTCCGGGATTTTTTAAAAATTAACTAAAATTACAGATTTCTGAGTATTTTTGAGTATCCTAAGTATTTAAATTCGAGATAATCTTGGATAACACAACTAATTTTAATACGAAAAAAATCAAATTTTACAGGAAATTTTAAGGAAAATAGCCAGAAAATAAATGGATGATGAAAAGAATAGAAGAATTTTTCTTACTTTTTTGAATAAAAATGATTTGGTTGCAACTTCAAGTGAAGCAAAAAATTTCCATTTATCTTTAAAATTTCTCATTTCTCTATGGGAACAATTTCCTTGCCTTCACTAATATGTTTCCATATCTCCACTAATATATTTCCGTCGTCACTAATGATATAAAGCTCCACTAATTTGCGAGGAACGAGCGTAGTTAAGCAGATGTGTACGCGAATAAAAATCCAATACTGGACTATGTTTAAAAAAATTCTTGACGTATAACGTCAATAGACTATACACATAGAAAAAAAATTCTCATGTATTTTCTTAATAAAAATTTTTGACAGACAATAATTAAAGATATTCAGATAAAACTTAACATTTACTAAAAATAATTGGAATAAATAACGGCTCGTTACTCGCAAATATAAAGCTCTGCTTCCCTATCTTAATATATAGCTCCACTATATAATTTGGAGATCATCTAATCAATTTTAAATATAAATCGATAGTTTATAGTAATGATCAATTATTTATTTTTTTAAGCAAACGCAAACAAACAAAAACTAAGAAACAAATAATGAGAAATTATAAGAAATAATAAGAAAAATAAGCGACCAACAAACTTTTACATCCTAACAAGAGCCTTGGTAGCCTTTTTAGGAGCACTACGCTTTTGTTTTTCTCCCATAGGCAAGTTCTTGATCTCGAGTGGAATGGTGTATAGCTTGAAATAACTAGCAACGCCAATGATGTGCTTGCAAATGTTCTTTTTGTCATAGCTGGGACAACTTCACTTGCTGAAGCTCTTCCAACTTATCTTGTTCAGCGCACTCTCATAGGTTGTAATATCGGCTGGTTAAAGCTCGTTCTTCTTTGAGAGACCAAAGTAAAATAACATTAAATATTTGATTTCTTATTATTTCTCAATTTTAATTAGAAAATAAATTGAAAAATAATTTAACCCTCATACCTTACATTTCACGAAGACCATTTTCCAATGTCATTAAAAGCAACTGAAAGACCCAAGTTTTTTTTCTCGTTATTCTCAGAATTGGTTTGATGATGACGAATTTATTTAGATGAGGTTTAATTTATTAGAGTAGACTTTGAAATATATTAGGTTCCATTTAATTTAGTAGTGTAGATATATATAATTGTACTCAAAAGGAAATTTATTAGATGAAGAATAGATATTAATTAGATGACGAATTGGAAATATATTAGTGAACTTAGGAAATAATAGCCTTTCTCTATTTGATACTAATATTATTTGATAGGAGTTAAACAATAAAACATTTTTGAAACGATATCAATAATTGTGTAATTTGAGCCAAAAAGAAATAACACAAAATAAAACTCATTCAGAAATAAAAATTCTAAAGCAAAAAAAAACTAGTCATGTAATTTACTGAAAAATGATGAAAAAATAATTAAAAAATATTTAGTGGAGTTAAGTACTAGAAGGTTTTATATTTTCTGAAAATTTATCCATCGTTATTTAGCAACTGCACCGAGTAGCACTATTAAATAAATCAATTTACAAAGAAAAGTTTTTCTTCAAAAAGAGCTCCTAATAAAGTTCGCGCGATGCAAAACTTCCACACTATCTCCAGATATGAATTTCGACCTCATTTTTGGATTCTACGTATATGAAAACCTAGGTTTAGCCAAAATTTTAGGGGGGGTCAAAAATTTTTTTTGGCTAGCGGGGTCTGAATCTTTACAACTTTATATAAAGTATAGCTTATTTAAGCTTTTTTATCTTAGAATTTAATCAATCGAATCAACTCGATCGACACATTTTCTGATAGAGAATTAAATGCTCTATATTCTGAGCAGTTATCTTGAAAAAGAAAATTGAAAATTTTTTCGGAAAAAAATCGGAAAAATTTTGACATTTTTTAACTTTTTTGGGATCTTTTTTTTTTTCATACCCCTTAACCTATTAATTTTTATACAAATTCTGAAACAAGACAAAATTCTGAACAAAATGATGGCTTTACTTTTTTTATTTATTTAGTTTTTAAATTTTTATAATCGCTCTAAAAGAGTTCATTGTTTGAAAAAAAAAAATTTTTTGAATATTTTTCAATTATTATTCAAAAAAAATACATTCAATTAATTATAGCAATGAATTTGTTAATTTTTAATTTTGTTGATTAATTTCCTAAGTTTTACCTGAAAAATATGCCTTTAGGACTTCACCATAAGTTGATCCTTTATAATAAGCATCAACTGACCTCCAAAATTTTTGCACTAATTTTTTTATAGATTTCTTTTCTAATAAAATCGTCTCGAGCATCATCAATCAACTTTTGGTAACTTAATAATGCCATTAAAGTCAGCCTATTACCAATGTAGAACGTCAAATCTTGGAAGTTGTGCTCAAAATAAAGAGGTTGTTGAAGAACCAGATGAAACATTGTCTGAAACGGTAACTCCTACAAATTTTGATTCCATTGGTGATGAAACTTTCGAAGATACTAGTTTTGAAATTGATGAGATTGCTTATGTTGATTTGAAAATTATTTCAGAAATTAACGATTTTATTCTTTCGGGAAATTGTTCAAAACGTTCAATTAGCATCCTTATCCTTGCCATACTTGAGTATAAAAAAATAATTAAAATTTTTCTTTTTTTTTGCTAATTTTGATTATTTTAGACAATTTAATGTCTCTTTTCGCGATTCTGAATTGTTTTTAGCTAGTTTTAAAATGTTTAACAGCTAAGCAAGCGAACGAGCAGCTAATCAAATTTAAAACTATTGACATTAAAGAATTAGTTGGTGATGGCCGTGGAGGTAATTCATTTTCTTTATTTAAAATAAAGATAAGGTTTTCTTAATATTTAAAAAATTAGGTAAACACACATCCTCTTTATACGATTTCTATCCTGAATTGGAAACAGAAGCTAAAATAAATTGAATGTATATTTTTTGAATAATAATTGAAAAATTTTCAAAAATTTTTTTTTTTTCAAACAATGGACTCTTTTAGAGCGATTATAAAAATTTAAAAACTAAATAAATAAAAAAAGTAAAGCCATCATTTTGTTCAGAATTTTGTCTTGTTTCAGAATTTGTATAAAAATTAATAGGTTAAGGGGTTTGAAAAAAGTAGATCTCGAAAAAGTTAAAAAATGTCAAAATTTTTCCGATTTTTTCAAGATAACTAGCTCAGAATATAGAGCATTTAATTCTCTATCAGAAAATGTGTCGATCGAGTTGATTCGATTGATTAAATTCTGAGATAAAAAAGCTTAAATAAGCTTTACTTAATATAAAGTTGTAAAGATTTAAACCCCCCTAGCCAAAAAAAATTTTTGACCGCCCTAAAATTTTGGCTAAACCTAAGTTTTTATATACGTAGAATCCAAAAATGAGGTCGAAATCCATATCTGGAGATAGTGTGGAAGTTTTGCATCGCGCGACTTTTAGATAAAAGTAATTTTATTCAGTTTACGTAAAATTAGTGAAAAAAATGTATGGGCCTTAAAATATTGATTTATTCTTTTGTTTTTTAAATTTAATCAAATTTTAATAAGGCAATTAAATATTAAACTACAAGTTTGCCAGACTTATTTGTTTAATTAAATCTTAATGCAGATCGTTTAAAAATGCTAACAATTAAAAATTACTAAATTTTTTAAAAATAAATGAATCCTTGGGCGTATATTTCTTTGGCCTGCACGAAAAGTAATGCCAAACAGCCTATTAGTGCCGCAACTTCAGAAATGTATCGCAACCTTGTATTGCAGGACTTTGGCGGCCAATGAAGCAACTCGTCCGCATCGTTTGCTCGAGTGTACACCACGATGCTCAAGAATTTCAAGTGAATTATGGAAATGATCAACTTTTTGAACAAACGTTTCTAGACTTTAAATTTTTAATTTTTTTGAATAGAATAAAATGTTAAAATTCAAAATTCAAAACTTGTAAAAGCACACGTAAGCCAAAGAAACACTATAATTTATTTCATTCTTCTTTCATTAGAAAATGCAAGCATGTCGAATCCTGACCCGTTCGAGTTATTAAAATCGAAAAAATGGCCATCAATCACTGGAGCTACACAGCAATACGTGAAGGATCATCGTGACTGGATTAAGAGGCTAGCAGAGAAGACTTTGGGATTAAAGAGCGAGGTTGAGAGCCTAAAAACAATGTGCTCCAATAACGAAACAACCATCAACGATCTGAAGAATGTGAACAAGGTTCAACAAAACACCATAACGACGCTACGAGAGGAAATGGCCATGTCTTCATCGTCTCTTAAAAACGATCTCGAAGGCAACATCAAGAAAGCAGCAGAAGATGCTGCCAAGAACGTCACTTTGGCCGAAGTACTAAAGCGTGGATTGAACAAAAAAAAGTTCGGACTTTGAGATCAATCCTGCTCTTGCGAACAGTAAATTGATACGGGAGAAAGAGCTAATAACATCATGATTTTCGGCCTCAAGTGTTACATTGAAAAGGAACCTGACGGTCAAGTCAATGACTTAGTTGATGTCTTGAGTGTGAACTCGTGTCAGGTCAAGCGATTAGTAAAATTTGCTGCTAAGAACCAGGTATCACCAAAATATTCTTTTTTGATGTTCAAAATATGCTAAAAATATGCTTAAAAAATGCTCGAAGAAATATGCTAAATATGCTTAAAAAATGCTAAATATGCTAAAAAATTGCTAAATATGCTTTCAAATTTTTCGCTTTAAATTATAAGGGAAACTACCATTTTAAGTTAGAATTGTACTTTTAATGTTTTTTATTTATTTTAGACAATATATTATTACAAAATTATAAAAATTCCTTTTTTACCCATATTAAATACGAATAATTCAAAATAAAACAAGTTTTAATTAATTAAAAAGGTCTTTAATCGGAAAAAACATATTAAAATTATTAAAATAAAAATAGAATCATTTAATTTTCTAAAAAGGTTATATCTTGTTCAAAATACTCATCATTACTTTTCCAAAAGAAATTCATATTCATTAAAATTATGATAAAAAAAATTGGCAATCTTTATTGTTTCTTGACTCATGTTGTGCCTTAAATCATTCAAAAGAAACTTATATTTTGAAAATGCCCTTTCTGAATCACATGAAGTAGAAGGAGTTCGCAGGATCCAATTTGCGACCGAATACAAATTTGGCAATCAGCTTTTTGAATTTTTCCACCATTTTTCTAAAATGAAGTTATCAGAATAGAGCTGAAGTTCTTTGCAAATATTAACATTTATTCCCCACTCATCAGCAATTATGTTGTAGATAGACACTGGGACATTGATATTTAATAAATTTTCTGGAAATAAGTGAACTTGATAAGGATCAAATATTCTAATTATACGAAATAGATCCATTGCAGGCTGGTGTCCTTCAATAAATTTTTGAGTTTCGTTATAGCAAGAGAAAAAAGATCTGTAGCTAATTTGTCTTCAAATGTATTTGAATTTTTACTTAAGTCTAGTTGACTGACCAACCAAAAATAGAGATCGTTTATAAAATTGTAGACTTCAGTTGGCTTAAAATTACGTTCTTCAAAGCCTAAAATTGCAAATTTAAATTTGACACATCTCGACGAAACAAAATCCATTTCTTTTTGAACATTATTTTTTTCGAATAAATTATTTAAACGGTTTAATGCGAGGGTGTCATCTATCTCAATTTCAGATTCTACTAACTGCTTTAAAAGATCAAAATTTTGAGAAATAAATTTTAAAGATTTGAACCACGTGTTCCAGCGTGTAACGACCGGAGCGAAGTAAATTTCGGTTTTTCAACATTCATTTTAACTTGGAAATCAATAAATCTTTGCTTTCTCTGAACACTTCGACAAAATATACTTTTAACATTTGAAATTACGCTATCAACATCAGATAAATAAGTTCTCCAAGTGTCTCCGACCAGAGCTATGATATGAGCAAAACATGTTATGTGATTAGACTCGTAGATAATCGTTTTTAGAACGCTATTGTATGCCTTTTTCATGTAAGCAACATTATCACTAACAAAATACTTGACGTTAACCCACTTAATTTTCATTTCGACAAGGCTATCTAACACTGAACGTGAAACAGTCTCATAATTTACTTGATCAAGAAATAAAGTATTTATTAACTTTGGGGATGAATCATAGTTCAGGTTTAACTTGATTAATAAAATTTGTAAAACGAATCTTTGCTTACAATCAGTAGTTTCATCAATCATAACGGCAATTTTCTCATTTGAAAAAAAATCAATTAATTCCTCGAATTTAATTTTATAAACGGATGGTAAAAATCTTCTTGCTGTTGTAGTTGACGGTATCCTGAACTCGGTTCTCAAATATTGATTTAAAAACCCAGTAAAATTTTTTTTGTTTAATTTTTCTAATCAAATATTTGAAGATGTTAACCAAATCAAAAGGTCTTGATGGAACTTATCTCTCGAATCTTCATTATTAAAATCCAAAGAGCAAATTGTTTTTAAGCGTTTTGAATTTTGCTGATGATTTTCGGTTTCAAATTGTTGCTTAATACTCGATTTTTTTAAGTGATCGATAGTTTTATTGCAAGGGGAGCAATGTAATTTGTTTGAGGCATTAACTTTTAAGCCACTACTTGGATATTCTAATAGCCTTTTTTGAGGTGTAATTGACATTTAAGTTTGACTAATTTTTTATTTTTTTTTGTTTAATGAAATGAATCAAATTTGAATTTCGACAATTATTAGAAAACAAATAATAAAAGTCATTTTTATTTGAATCAAAACAAAACGAATAAAAAAAAATAATCTCAATTTTAAATATAAATCGATAGTTTATAGTAATGATCAATTATTTATTTTTTTAAGCAAACGCAAACAAACAAAAACTAAGAAACAAATAATGAGAAATTATAAGAAATAATAAGAAAAATAAGCGACCAACAAACTTTTACATCCTAACAAGAGCCTTGGTAGCCTTTTTAAGAGCACTACGCTTTTGTTTTTCTCCCATAGGCAAGTTCTTGATCTCGAGTGGAATGGTGTATAGCTTGAAATAACTAGCAACGCCAATGATGTGCTTGCAAATGTTCTTTTTGTCATAGCTGGGACAACTTCACTTGCTGAAGCTCTTCCAACTTATCTTGTTCAGCGCACTCTCATAGGTTGTAATATCGGCTGGTTAAAGCTCGTTCTTCTTTGAGAGACCAAAGTAAAATAACATTAAATATTTGATTTCTTATTATTTCTCAATTTTAATTAGAAAATAAATTGAAAAATAATTTAACCCTCATACCTTACATTTCACGAAGACCATTTTCCAATGTCATTAAAAGCAACTGAAAGACCCAAGTTTTTTTTCTCGTTATTCTCAGAATTGGTTTGATGATGACGAATTTATTTAGATGAGGTTTAATTTATTAGAGTAGACTTTGAAATATATTAGGTTCCATTTAATTTAGTAGTGTAGATATATATAATTGTACTCAAAAGGAAATTTATTAGATGAAGAATAGATATTAATTAGATGACGAATTGGAAATATATTAGTGAACTTAGGAAATAATAGCCTTTCTCTATTTGATACTAATATTATTTGATAGGAGTTAAACAATAAAACATTTTTGAAACGATATCAATAATTGTGTAATTTGAGCCAAAAAGAAATAACACAAAATAAAACTCATTCAGAAATAAAAATTCTAAAGCAAAAAAAAACTAGTCATGTAATTTACTGAAAAATGATGAAAAAATAATTAAAAAATATTTAGTGGAGTTAAGTACTAGAAGGTTTTATATTTTCTGAAAATTTATCCATCGTTATTTAGCAACTGCACCGAGTAGCACTATTAAATAAATCAATTTACAAAGAAAAGTTTTTCTTCAAAAAGAGCTCCTAATAAAGTTCGCGCGATGCAAAACTTCCACACTATCTCCAGATATGAATTTCGACCTCATTTTTGGATTCTACGTATATGAAAACCTAGGTTTAGCCAAAATTTTAGGGGGGGTCAAAAATTTTTTTTGGCTAGCGGGGTCTGAATCTTTACAACTTTATATAAAGTATAGCTTATTTAAGCTTTTTTATCTTAGAATTTAATCAATCGAATCAACTCGATCGACACATTTTCTGATAGAGAATTAAATGCTCTATATTCTGAGCAGTTATCTTGAAAAAGAAAATTGAAAATTTTTTCGGAAAAAAATCGGAAAAATTTTGACATTTTTTAACTTTTTTGGGATCTTTTTTTTTTTCATACCCCTTAACCTATTAATTTTTATACAAATTCTGAAACAAGACAAAATTCTGAACAAAATGATGGCTTTACTTTTTTTATTTATTTAGTTTTTAAATTTTTATAATCGCTCTAAAAGAGTTCATTGTTTGAAAAAAAAAAATTTTTTGAAAATTTTTCAATTATTATTCAAAAAAAATACATTCAATTAATTATAGCAATGAATTTGTTAATTTTTAATTTTGTTGATTAATTTCCTAAGTTTTACCTGAAAAATATGCCTTTAGGACTTCACCATAAGTTGATCCTTTATAGTAAGCATCAACTGACCTCCAAAATTTTTGCACTAATTTTTTTATAGATTTCTTTTCTAATAAAATCGTCTCGAGCATCATCAATCAACTTTTGGTAACTTAATAATGCCATTAAAGTCAGCCTATTACCAATGTAGAACGTCAAATCTTGGAAGTTGTGCTCAAAATAAAGAGGTTGTTGAAGAACCAGATGAAACATTGTCTGAAACGGTAACTCCTACAAATTTTGATTCCATTGGTGATGAAACTTTCGAAGATACTAGTTTTGAAATTGATGAGATTGCTTATGTTGATTTGAAAATTATTTCAGAAATTAACGATTTTATTCTTTCGGGAAATTGTTCAAAACGTTCAATTAGCATCCTTATCCTTGCCATACTTGAGTATAAAAAAATAATTAAAATTTTTCTTTTTTTTTGCTAATTTTGATTATTTTAGACAATTTAATGTCTCTTTTCGCGATTCTGAATTGTTTTTAGCTAGTTTTAAAATGTTTAACAGCTAAGCAAGCGAACGAGCAGCTAATCAAATTTAAAACTATTGACATTAAAGAATTAGTTGGTGATGGCCGTGGAGGTAATTCATTTTCTTTATTTAAAATAAAGATAAGGTTTTCTTAATATTTAAAAAATTAGGTAAACACACATCCTCTTTATACGATTTCTATCCTGAATTGGAAACAGAAGCTAAAATAAATTGAATGTATATTTTTTGAATAATAATTGAAAAATTTTCAAAAAATTTTTTTTTTTCAAACAATGAACTCTTTTAGAGCGATTATAAAAATTTAAAAACTAAATAAATAAAAAAAGTAAAGCCATCATTTTGTTCAGAATTTTGTCTTGTTTCAGAATTTGTATAAAAATTAATAGGTTAAGGGGTTTGAAAAAAGTAGATCTCGAAAAAGTTAAAAAATGTCAAAATTTTTCCGATTTTTTCAAGATAACTAGCTCAGAATATAGAGCATTTAATTCTCTATCAGAAAATGTGTCGATCGAGTTGATTCGATTGATTAAATTCTGAGATAAAAAAGCTTAAATAAGCTTTACTTAATATAAAGTTGTAAAGATTTAAACCCCCCTAGCCAAAAAAAATTTTTGACCGCCCTAAAATTTTGGCTAAACCTAAGTTTTTATATACGTAGAATCCAAAAATGAGGTCGAAATCCATATCTGGAGATAGTGTGGAAGTTTTGCATCGCGCGACTTTTAGATAAAAGTAATTTTATTCAGTTTACGTAAAATTAGTGAAAAAAATGTATGGGCCATAAAATATTGATTTATTCTTTTGTTTTTTAAATTTAATCAAATTTTAATAAGGCAATTAAATATTAAACTACAAGTTTGCCAGACTTATTTGTTTAATTAAATCTTAATGCAGATCGTTTAAAAATGCTAACAATTAAAAATTACTAAATTTTTTAAAAATAAATGAATCCTTGGGCGTATATTTCTTTGGCCTGCACGAAAAGTAATGCCAAACAGCCTATTAGTGCCGCAACTTCAGAAATGTATCGCAACCTTGTATTGCAAGACTTTGGCGGCCAATGAAGCAACTCGTCCGCATCGTTTGCTCGAGTGTACACCACGATGCTCAAGAATTTCAAGTGAATTATGGAAATGATCAACTTTTTGAACAAACGTTTCTAGACTTTAAATTTTTAATTTTTTTGAATAGAATAAAATGTTAAAATTCAAAATTCAAAACTTGTAAAAGCACACGTAAGCCAAAGAAACACTATAATTTATTTCATTCTTCTTTCATTAGAAAATGCAAGCATGTCGAATCCTGACCCGTTCGAGTTATTAAAATCGAAAAAATGGCCATCAATCACTGGAGCTACACAGCAATACGTGAAGGATCATCGTGACTGGATTAAGAGGCTAGCAGAGAAGACTTTGGGATTAAAGAGCGAGGTTGAGAGCCTAAAAACAATGTGCTCCAATAACGAAACAACCATCAACGATCTGAAGAATGTGAACAAGGTTCAACAAAACACCATAACGACGCTACGAGAGGAAATGGCCATGTCTTCATCGTCTCTTAAAAACGATCTCGAAGGCAACATCAAGAAAGCAGCAGAAGATGCTGCCAAGAACGTCACTTTGGCCGAAGTACTAAAGCGTGGATTGAACAAAAAAAAGTTCGGACTTTGAGATCAATCCTGCTCTTGCGAACAGTAAATTGATACGGGAGAAAGAGCTAATAACATCATGATTTTCGGCCTCAAGTGTTACATTGAAAAGGAACCTGACGGTCAAGTCAATGACTTAGTTGATGTCTTGAGTGTGAACTCGTGTCAGGTCAAGCGATTAGTAAAATTTGCTGCTAAGAACCAGGTATCACCAAAATATTCTTTTTTGATGTTCAAAATATGCTAAAAATATGCTTAAAAAATGCTCGAAGAAATATGCTAAATATGCTTAAAAAATGCTAAATATGCTAAAAAATTGCTAAATATGCTTTCAAATTTTTCGCTTTAAATTATAAGGGAAACTACCATTTTAAGTTAGAATTGTACTTTTAATGTTTTTTATTTATTTTAGACAATATATTATTACAAAATTATAAAAATTCCTTTTTTACCCATATTAAATACGAATAATTCAAAATAAAACAAGTTTTAATTAATTAAAAAGGTCTTTAATCGGAAAAAACATATTAAAATTATTAAAATAAAAATAGAATCATTTAATTTTCTAAAAAGGTTATATCTTGTTCAAAATACTCATCATTACTTTTCCAAAAGAAATTCATATTCATTAAAATTATGATAAAAAAAATTGGCAATCTTTATTGTTTCTTGACTCATGTTGTGCCTTAAATCATTCAAAAGAAACTTATATTTTGAAAATGCCCTTTCTGAATCACATGAAGTAGAAGGAGTTCGCAGGATCCAATTTGCGACCGAATACAAATTTGGCAATCAGCTTTTTGAATTTTTCCACCATTTTTCTAAAATGAAGTTATCAGAATAGAGCTGAAGTTCTTTGCAAATATTAACATTTATTCCCCACTCATCAGCAATTATGTTGTAGATAGACACTGGGACATTGATATTTAATAAATTTTCTGGAAATAAGTGAACTTGATAAGGATCAAATATTCTAATTATACGAAATAGATCCATTGCAGGCTGGTGTCCTTCAATAAATTTTTGAGTTTCGTTATAGCAAGAGAAAAAAGATCTGTAGCTAATTTGTCTTCAAATGTATTTGAATTTTTACTTAAGTCTAGTTGACTGACCAACCAAAAATAGAGATCGTTTATAAAATTGTAGACTTCAGTTGGCTTAAAATTACGTTCTTCAAAGCCTAAAATTGCAAATTTAAATTTGACACATCTCGACGAAACAAAATCCATTTCTTTTTGAACATTATTTTTTTCGAATAAATTATTTAAACGGTTTAATGCGAGGGTGTCATCTATCTCAATTTCAGATTCTACTAACTGCTTTAAAAGATCAAAATTTTGAGAAATAAATTTTAAAGATTTGAACCACGTGTTCCAGCGTGTAACGACCGGAGCGAAGTAAATTTCGGTTTTTCAACATTCATTTTAACTTGGAAATCAATAAATCTTTGCTTTCTCTGAACACTTCGACAAAATATACTTTTAACATTTGAAATTACGCTATCAACATCAGATAAATAAGTTCTCCAAGTGTCTCCGACCAGAGCTATGATATGAGCAAAACATGTTATGTGATTAGACTCGTAGATAATCGTTTTTAGAACGCTATTGTATGCCTTTTTCATGTAAGCAACATTATCACTAACAAAATACTTGACGTTAACCCACTTAATTTTCATTTCGACAAGGCTATCTAACACTGAACGTGAAACAGTCTCATAATTTACTTGATCAAGAAATAAAGTATTTATTAACTTTGGGGATGAATCATAGTTCAGGTTTAACTTGATTAATAAAATTTGTAAAACGAATCTTTGCTTACAATCAGTAGTTTCATCAATCATAACGGCAATTTTCTCATTTGAAAAAAAATCAATTAATTCCTCGAATTTAATTTTATAAACGGATGGTAAAAATCTTCTTGCTGTTGTAGTTGACGGTATCCTGAACTCGGTTCTCAAATATTGATTTAAAAACCCAGTAAAATTTTTTTTGTTTAATTTTTCTAATCAAATATTTGAAGATGTTAACCAAATCAAAAGGTCTTGATGGAACTTATCTCTCGAATCTTCATTATTAAAATCCAAAGAGCAAATTGTTTTTAAGCGTTTTGAATTTTGCTGATGATTTTCGGTTTCAAATTGTTGCTTAATACTCGATTTTTTTAAGTGATCGATAGTTTTATTGCAAGGGGAGCAATGTAATTTGTTTGAGGCATTAACTTTTAAGCCACTACTTGGATATTCTAATAGCCTTTTTTGAGGTGTAATTGACATTTAAGTTTGACTAATTTTTTATTTTTTTTTGTTTAATGAAATGAATCAAATTTGAATTTCGACAATTATTAGAAAACAAATAATAAAAGTCATTTTTATTTGAATCAAAACAAAACTAATAAAAAAAAATAATCTGTCTCAAGAAAAAGCTCAAATATGCTCGAAATATGCTAATATGCCAAATATGCTATAAACATCAAAATATGCTAAAGCATATTTTGGTGGACTCTGCTAAGAACTCGAACCAGACACGCCCTCCACCGGTCCTTGTCGAATTTGACATCCCCAGCACCCGCGAGATTGCACTTAAATCAACACGTGCACTTAAAACTCATGAGCGATTCGTCGGCGTACAAGTGGCGCCCGACCTGTCGATCAGTGAACGCCTCGGCCTCAAATTTGAACACAACTATACGTCGAATTAAACAGCAAACTACCTGCGGATAGTCCCTTTGAGTGGCGTGTACGCAGTTGCGAAAAGACCAAGATTGATAAAAAAACAAAGCGTATTTACAAAACCAGCATAAGAGCGGAACCGTCAACCAACCATATTGTTATTAACCATCTAACCAAACAGCAGTTCATTGATCAATAGCACTGACATTTGTTCTGCAAGCTGCAAGCAAAAGAGATCATTGCCTCATTTGATCTCGATGAATCAGTAGAACAAAACAGATACGAAACAATCAAAAAAACAGTCAGCAGAGCATTGAACAACTCAACCGACGCAACTTCCCTTGAGAATTTGAGCGACTCAGCTGTCTCCATTCGATCCGGAACGACCGTTGTATCAGTCAACAAGGCCTTGACATACTTAACCGAATACAGTCGACCAGGAGCAACAAAAGCAAAAGTCAACATGACTATGACCGACTCAGCTGTCTCTAGTTGACCCGGAGCAACAAAAGCAGCAGTAAACAAAACTATGACAGTCTCAGTTGTCACTTGTCCTCCCGGAGCAACCAAAGCAGCAGTCAAAAAGAACTTGACAAACTCAACTGACCACAGTCGATCCGGAACCACCGAAGCTTCAGTTAACAAGACCTTGACAAACTCAGCCGAGTCCATTCATTCCGGACAACCGAAGCAGCAGTCAACAAGGCCTTGACAGACTCTATCGATTCCAGTTGATCAGGAGCAACGAAAGCAGCACACAACAAAACTATCACCGATTTAGTTATCTCTAGTCGACCCGGAACCACTGAAGCTTCAGTTAACAAAAACTTGAAAAATTCAGCCTTTGTTTGATCAAAATGATATTTTGGAACCAAAAACAAATTGGGAACACGATTGTAATCTAGTAGTAGCAGAATTCAACACAAAGTTTACATTCCATGATTTATCATCGCTCAACAAAACAAAATGGGTAAACGACAGCATAATTGATTTTTATTTTAACCTAATTATTTCTCTTTCTACTTCAGAAAAATGTTTTTTCTCATTCTCAGCATCTCTTTTCTCTTTATATGTCAAATATGGAAATTACAGACTAAAGCTCAATAAAGTAAGTAAATACAATTTTATTATAATTCCAACTTGTTTTATGAATCACTGGCGACTAATAATTCTGGATTTCTCAAAATCAACAATAATCTTATGTGACTCTCTAGGAATAAACAGCAACACTTATTATCAGGAGGTAAACAAATTTTTAACATTAATACTTGAGGATCTTAACCTGATAATAAAAACTGGTGTTACTCTAATGTTTCTTTTCCAATTCAGACAAACCTTTATGACTGTGGTATTTTTATTTGTCTTTTTTTTCGATATTTTATCCATAGCGCCCAATTGAATTTTAAACAGGACCAAGTAGATGCCTTTCGTAAGCTTATTTTTCATGGAATTTTCACTTAAAGTCTTCTCTCTATTAAAGGAATCGATAATTTATTTACTACCCCATGTTCTTTATGACTAGATACAGAAAAATTAAATCTATCATCAAGATTAATTAGTTCCGACTTTGTTAACGATCTTATAGAAGTAACTAAAGCGACAGGTAATTTTTCTATTCTCCATTTCAATGTTAACAGATTTTTTAATGAAAAAGACCAAATATTCTCAGTCCTTAACTTAAGAATATTTGATATAGTGATGCTCAATGAAACTTTTCTTAATGATTTTATCCATCCTTTATCCTCTCTTAAAGATTCCTTCTACAATATCATACGTTTCGATAGAGAAAATGAAGAAGGTGAAGGTGCTCTCGTCTATGTTCGATACGAATACACTATAAGGAAAACAAAAATTTTACCATCAATTGAAGGTATTTATCTTCAAATTTACTTAGAAAAAATATGCGTTAATTTTCTCTCATGCTATAAAGCCCCAAACAGATAAATTAATGATAGTGATTATCTAGATAAAATTAGAAATTTTCTCTTAACAATAAACATTGAAGATCCCCTTTTTCTTATTGGAGATTTTGATAAAAATTCTTAAAAAAAAATGAAACTTTAAAATGTTTTCTTTCAAGTTATGGACTTAAAAACTTCGTTTAAGGTCCAGCTAGAGTCACAACCAAATTTTTTCAGAAAGAAAATAAATTCAAACAAGTGTTTCTCAAATAGATCTCGTACTGCATAACCAAAATCTAATAAAATCGACTTCATCCATTGATAATTCTATAAGTGATCATAGAATGTTAGTTATCACACTAGATATTTCCTCAATAAAAAGCACCTCCGTTTACAGATCTGTTAGAAGTCTTTCTGAGAATAATCTTTCTAAAATCTCAGAGAAAATCTCTCACCATGACTTCAAATCTCAATCTTTTTTTCTTTATTTTCATTTGATCTACCTAATGGTAAATGGAGCTCCCTAAAGAACTCAATTTTAAGTAAAGTAGATTCAATTCCACCAATTAAAAAAGTTAAAATTGATAATAAAAATTCTATAAGCCCATGGTCATATAATGAAATTAATTCTCTTTCTAAAACACGGACTGGTTTTTATAAGTCGTGGAAAAACATACATGATCGCTCTTATTATTTATCGTATATAGAAACAAAAAAACGAATAAAAACTTTGACCGAACAAAAATTAATCCTTTATTTCAAAGATAAAAAATTAAATGATTTTTAAAATTCGAAAAATTTTATGAATTCTATAGATCAACAATTCAATTAAAGTCTGACAAGCAAAACAGTATCATTCCAAACTTCATTATTAAAGGTAATAACTCCGCATCTGAGGCCTCAGAAATAGCAAGCTATTGAATCATTTTTTCACCGATATAAAATCAGATTCAGTATCTGATTTAATGACCTGTATAACTTCCATAAATGAAACATTAAATGAACTTTCTAACATGTGTCCCTTTAGTAAATTAAAGGTAAAAACTTTTGATTTTCATTTAATATCGGTCGATTCTGTTGTTAAATTGATTAGTAATTTGAACCCCAACAATGGTCCTGGAATCTCAGATATTTCAGTCAAAATCTTTAAAGATTCAGCAGTAGTTCTTGGTCCAGTATTAACTGAACTTATCAATGATTGTATCACCTATTGCAGAGTGCCTGATAAATGAAAATGCGCAATAGTAACAGCTATCTACAAAAATAAACGTCCAATCGAAATCATCAAAAATTACAGAGGAATTTCCGTTCTACCTATAATATCAAGCATTTTTGAAAAGATTATAGCATCACAATTATCTCTATACTTGAACACAAATAAAATTCTAATTCCATGCCAGTATGGATTCCGCGAAGATCACTCCTGTGAAACAGCCTTGCATGAACTTTAATTTCAGAAATTAACGCATCACGTGACAAAAGATATATTACACTTCTCTTATTTATTGACTTTCGCAAGGCTTTCGACTTGGTAGACCCAAGTCTCTTACTTTGCAAATTAAAGAGAATTGGGTTTAGTGAAAACGCTCTTGATCTTATCAAAAATTATTTCTCTGGTAGAAAACAAGCGGTATCCTTCGGTGGCAGTCTCTCTGAATTCTCAAAAATAGACCTTGGAGTTCCACATGGCAGTGTGTTAGGTCCTCTTTTCTTTTTTATTTTCATAAATGACCCAGCTTTTTTTCTTAAAAATCACGACATAAAATGTAAAATATTTGCTGATGATACCACTATCAATTTCTGTAGTTCAAATTTAAAGGATTTAATAGACAACTTCAAAAATTGCTAAGAACTAGTGTACAAATGGTGCTCGTTTAATCGTCTCGATATCAACTGGGATAAAAATAAAATAATGATTATCCATAACAAAAAAAACTTAGTAATACCAGCATCATTTTCTTTTAGATCATTCGAAATCGAGGTTGTACCTAAATTCAAGCTTTTAAGGTTTTTATAATAGATAATAAATTAAACTTTACTAGTCACTTTAACAATCTAAAAACTACAATTAATAAAAAGCTAACTCGGTTAAGCAATTATTCTTTCTTTCAAAACCAGTAAAAATACAATTTTTTAAAACGTTCATCTTGCCCCACTTTGATTATTGTTTATCACTTACCATCTATTTCTCCAAACCAGCTATTCAATCTCTATCCAATTCATATTATATTTCACTTTTCAAATTGATTCACTTCAAAGCCCAAGTTAATTAACCTAATGATTTCAATACAATAAATAATAATCTTGAAATTCTAGGTCTTTACGGATCTCAACATAGGCTGATCATTAAGCTTTGCTGTTTTTCTTATAGAATTTTAAAGTACCCAGAATCGCCTCTTCCACTTAAAACTCAACTTATTGTGAACGAATCACTTAACAAACCATATAATTCAAGAAACAGCAATAAATTTTATACTCCAGGAAGTCTAGGGTTTAATTCTTTTGGTGAATTAACATTTTCCTTCTTTTTTCTAAATTTATCAAATCTTTTAGACGGAAAGATCTAGATTAAAATTTAACTCTTTTTTGACAAAGAAAAATTAATAATGTAAATCTACACTTTATTGAGTTTATTAAAATGTTTCCCAAATTTGACATAGATTACATCCATAATTTTCTTAATTATGTAAAATACAAATTACATAATAATAATTAAAAATTTATTTAATTTTCTATTTTTAATAAATGAGCGTGTTCACCATATTCGCTTGAAGACAAATGTCTGCTCTGAACACATTGAAAAAAAAATGCAGATCGTTAAAAAATGCTAACAATTAAAAATTACCAAATTTTTTAAAAAATATATGAATCCTTGGGCGTTTATTTCTTGGGCCTGCAGGAAAAGAATTGCCAAACAGCCGATTAGGACCGCAACTTCAGAAATGTATCGCACCCTTGTATTGCCAGACTTTGGCGGCCAATGAAGCAACTCGTCCGCATCGCTTGCTCGAGTGTACACCACGATGCTCAAGAATATCAAGTGAATTATGGAAATGATCAACTTTTTGAACAAACGTTTCTAGGAAAAAAATTTAATTTAATTTTCAATTTTAGACTTTAAATTTTTAATTCTAATTTTTTAATTCTAATTTACTAGTTCTAATTTTTTAATTTTAATTTTTAGACTTTAAATTTTAATTTCTTAATTCTAATTTATTTATTTTAATTTTTTAATTCTATTTTACTAATTCTAATTTTTTAATTTTAATTTTCAGACCTTAAATTTAAATATTATAATACTAATTTTTTGATTTTAATTTTTAGACTTTAAATTTTAATACCAATAATATTCATAAAAAAAAATAATTTATCAATTAATTTATATGAAGGCACAAAATTAGTGGTTTTTATCATGATTTTTAACGATCGGTTATTAATCAATATAAATAATAAATTAATAAATCACTAAAATTATTATGTACAAAATAAAAGTTAAAAAAAGTAATTATTTATTTAATTTTTTCTATAAAAAATAAAATTGTAATGTTTGAAACATTACAATATTATTAATATTGAATAATACATTAATTAGGTATGAGAAAGTCAAAACCTAAGATTAAGTCATTATTCAAGTTTTTGACAACTATGAACTCAGCTTTAAATTGTTTGGAGCCCATTGTAAGAGACAGTGTTGTTTGCCCAATGGTTTTTAAAGTTGACCCGTTTGCCGTTATCCAATTTTTTGGGTTTTTTATGGCACTTAATTTTAAATTTTCTTTTAAGGCATAATTTTTATTAAAAAAGGAAGTTTTTGCCCCACTGTCAACTAGACATGTGTTCTCCTTATTATTTTAAAAAAGTTTTATGCTAGTAGCTGCTTTATTTAAGGTATAGATTTCATTTATAATTTCATTTTTTAATTTATTTTCTAGTAAATGAGATAATTTGTTGTGTTTTTTATTTTTGAGGGAGTTAACTTTGTTTACCGAATTCGTTCCCTCTGTTGGACCGGCTTTTATTGGTTTAAATTCTTGTTAGCGTTATTTGACTCAGAATACCAATTAACTTGTTTTGGCTTGCTATTCTGTAGAGTGTTTTTGTAACATGAATGAGGTTTGGAGTATTTAGTTTTATCGATTAGAAAGCTTTGGTTAGGTTGTGAAGGAGGCTTATTTCTTTGAAATTCTTGAAAAGAGTTTGATGATTTTAGAATGCTACAGATTCGTTTCATCTCCCGACATTCTACACTAAAGTGGTTGCTCCTTCCGCAACAATGACAGAATTTCGTTTCTAACTGCTGTATTATTATGTTCTTTACTTATTATTTCATTAATGGTTGTTTACTCATTTTCCTCAATGTTTTTTTCCATTTTCTTAGCAAGACTCCATAATCTGTTAAAATCGTTAGATTTTTCTACAATTAAGAAATTTTGCGTTGGCTTATTACAACCATTTTTAATAACTTCCGCTAATTCCTCAGCGATTGAATTTTTTTAATCGTCTCTAGCTTCTTTAATGTAATTAAGGAGACGATGAGCGTAAGAGTCGATATTTTCTTCAGGTTTTTGCTTAGCACTAAAAAAATCAGCCATTAGGCTCCTTGTAGAAAATTTGGGCCTTAATTCTTTTATCATATGGGATTTAATTTTTCCTTAATCAAATGTATCCTTTTTCATTAGCTGTGTTTTTTTAAAGCTATTTCTTCGAAAAAACTGACTACTTCGTAACCTCCATCCCTTTGTGACCAACAAGTGGTGAGTAATTCTAATCTCTCAAACCAATCTTCCACGCTCTGACTTGGAATTTTGAGGTTCTCAATTTTAAGTGTCTTATTTTGAGTCAAAGAACTTGTTAAGATTTTTAAAAAACATTTTTGACTCTTCGGCATGTCTTTAAAGTCCTTAAAAGCGTCACTAAATTCGTCTTCAGAAGTATTATCCCTTGAAGAGGTTTCTTCTTTGGTTTTTATCTCCCAGTCTAAAAGTAGGGAATTAGGGACTTCAAAATTACTTTTAATAGCTAATGTAAGAGCGTTTTTAAAAACCTTAATTAATCTCCGGGTCATCAATTGCGAGGGAAATAGTCCTAAGATTTTGGATCCAATCTAATGGGTCAAATATTTCTTTTCCAAATTTCTTACTTATGGTGTAAGAAGTAGTGTTATTTTTCTTAAAATTTTCAATAGAGGAGGTTTTGAAATTTTTTCTTGCTTTTTTAAGACAGTTTTCAAAATTTAGAACTGCTGTACGAAGTGCCTCGTTTAGGCGTTTCCTCCTTTTCAAATTCCTCATTTCTATCTTGGTCACTCATGGCCAGCACTGCTGTCACCAATATGTAATGTTTGACCTTCAAGGGTTCAAACTGGCCTAGAGTATTCTAGTGGGTGTTATTAAGATTTTCAAGGGGATTGCCTGGGAGACACCTAATGACGCTAGGAACAGCAGCTTAGTCGCTAGGAACAGCAACTCTTCCAGGGAATCCTCAAATTGAGAATTTAAAAAATTGAGATTAAAAGAGAGAAGAGTTTTATTTATTTTTTATTATTACAAATCAATCTTCTACTTTTTAAAAATTCCAAATTAATTAAAAATTTAACAAATATTTAAATGTGAAATCTTACAAATCAAGCAAAGTAATTTTAATCAACATGTAAGACATAAACATAAATTTGCATAATTAATAAGATTGAAAAAATAAGACACCTTTAAAAGAGTAAATTATAAAATAATTTTAACATAAAAATTAAATATTTTTCTTTTATTTGAAACACATCCTTTCTTTGTGTTGTTGTTGTGTCCACCACTACAATATATACAATTTAAACTCTTTCTGTTCTATTCTAATGCTGTTCTAGTCAAAACTTGGCAAATTTGCGGCAAAAACTTTTGTAAAATTTATATGATTGTATTCAATCAGTTTTATATAATTTATTAACAGTTTTTTAAAGATAATTATACAATCGGCTATTAACGATCAAATCGATCGATACGATCAAAAACATTAATGACCATATTTGGAGCTAACTTTTATTTTTGTTTTTTCCAAAAGAAATTTATAAAATTTATGAATTATCTGTCATTTAAATGGTGTTCAATTAAATTGATAATTTTTAATAAATTTAGGTGATTTTTTTACTTTTATCCAAAAAAAAGTTTTAAGAATTTACCCATATTTTTTTAAACGGTATTCTGGGTTTATCAAAAAAACAGGCAAAAATGATAAAAAATTAATAGGTAATTAATTTGCTTTTAATTAAATTTTATTAAAAAATGAACAAAGTTTTGTTAGTAATTAATCTTTAATTTTAACAAAATCGAAATTTATTTCTTTTTTTTTAAAACATAAAGAATTAGTAAAACCATGAGTTCAATGTTTTCTATGCAACTCAAAACACTTATTCCAATAAATAGACCCAAATGACCTCCAATATTTCCCAATAAAGAATCAATGGTAACCGATTTGCTTTCAGACATCAACGTATAGGACAAATCATCAAAATAAATGTTTACCAACAATTTAGTTTGTTCATACTGATTTGAAATAAAATCAAAATAGTCATCGTATGTTTCAGTTTCTTTTGGATAAAATTTTTCCAAATACCATTTTGTTGGAAAATTAGCCATGTATATTTGAGTTGAATAGACAGATTTTTCACATTCTATCGGACACTTTTTATAACAACTTGTGATTGCATCTGAATTGAAAAATTCCTTCTCAGCTAAATTGTTACATTTTATTAGTGAACTGTTCCAGCATCCAATGCTCGTATATTTTTCTGATATCATTGGTAGACTAAAATCATAACAATTACATTTTTGAATTATGAAGTGTTGAAGACAAATCTTTTGGCAAAGTTTCTGTTCATAATTTACAACTTTATGTTGAAGGAACATTGCTTTTAAAAACTCATTATTTAAATTATCTGGGTTCAATTTACCTTAAAAAAATTAGGATTAATCTTCAAAACCATTTTGAAAAAAAAATTTTTTGAATAAAAAAAAATTTTAATTTCAAAGTTAAACAATGGAAATCTAAAGTTTGCATCATCTGATAATTTTTTCTGTTTAAATTTAAAATTATAATTTTGACACTTAATTTTTAAAAAATTTTTTGGTCAAAGTGTGTTTTTACTGTTTGTTAAGCTATCAAAAGTTTTAAATTCTTTTAGGCGATAGCAAATATATTTATTCATCATTATCGCCTAAAAAAGCGAAAAAAATATTTTGTGTAGATTACATGATGAGTTAGGAAAAAGATGTTTCTCATCAGGAGTTGTTTTTTGATGAGTGTTATTTTTTATGGATATCATTTGAAATACTTGACTAAATAAAAGAATAAACAATAATAATTTAATTAATTTAAATTTACAATTAAATTTCAAAACATGATTTTTTTTTAAGTTACAAATATCTCAAAATGACTTTTTAATTCCAAAATATTCGACTCCTTTTCTTTCTTTTTGGTATTTATTTTTACAAAAATACTATCGAATTCACTTCCCAAATCAAGCGTTTCAAAATTTGGTGAAAAAATTAGATAAGATGTCTATCTTTTTTTAAAGAAAGATATTTTCTTATTTGTATAAAAAAATAAATAAATTCAAAGATTATTGTTTTAAACAAAAACTAAACTAAATACCCTATGTTTGCTTTAGTATATTTAATTTCAATGTAATAAGATTCCAAAATTAGCTCACATTTATTATCTAAAAAAATAAATAAATGGCACTTTTTTCATGCTTTTACAAAATTGGATGTAAATTTTCATTAAAAGACGAAAAAATACACCATGTATATATAAATATATTATTTTTTATTTACCTATGCAATCACTATAAGGTTCGCTAATTTTTTTAAAAATAGTTTTCGAAATTCCAATGCTTGTTTCAGTACCAGATTCAACACTGATGCCTTCCTCTTCAGGATATGCTTTAAAGGACTGATTATGAATGAGTATTCTAAAACCGGATCTATAAGAAAATTTCAATGAGTTAATAGGTCCAATATCCAGTTCGAGTTGCAGTCCATTTCTCCATCCTGGCTTGGTTGTTTTTTTAATTTCTACTCTATTTCCATTTGAATCGAATCCCGAATTGAAAGAATAACAATTTCCATAATAAAAATTATGATATCTTACAAAGTGACTTTGGTTGCAGCTTTTTCCTTGAAAGCTGCAGCTTTTCAACATACTGCTCAGACTATAGCCCAATTCAGTGAGATTTATTTTATTTTCAATTCGTTTATAATATATCAATATTTCATTTAGTTTTTCATCTGCTAGAAATTTTCCATCACCTGAATAATTCAACACTTCATCTTCTGAAATATCCCAATCACCAATTTTCTCACCATCATAAGGATTAAGGTTGCATATGTCAACTGCTGGAAAGTCAGTGGGCGCCTCATTTATTTGCTTAATGCTCGAAACTGTTTCATATTCTAGAAATTCAAGTAAAGTATAAATAACCAAAAAAATACAAAAACCGTAGCTTAAAAAAGTTGCTATTCCCCAGATAACTTTGAGTACAATGCTTTTCTTTGCTAAAATGTTTGGCAAACCATGTGAAGACGATGATGACGTCCATTCGCTAATAATCCTAAGCATTCCATGTCTGATTTTTTGAGGCTCTTCGCTTGGTATATTCTCTTTTTCACCTTCTGGACTCATTTCTTGCTCGATACCAAGGACTCTAAAATGCTGAGAAATTTTAAAATAATCATTCTGCTGAAAATCAAACTCTTCGATTTTTCTATCATTTCAACATGATTTAATTTATTAAATGAAGTTTGGGATCAAAAAAATTACTAAAAAATCAAATCAAAAAGTAATTTTTTTTATAATTTCTGAATGGTATTTGATTAAATCTCTCTGCAAAATGCTAAATAATGCAAAAAACATGCTAAATACTGATAGATGAGGCTCTGCAAAAACTCGAGTTTGCAGGAAAATGCACGTCATTAAAAAGCATTCATTTCAATTGCGCAATTTAATTGCAGAGTTTTTGCAGAGCCTAATCTAATGTTTTTTACATTATTTAGCAATGTTGTTTAAAAGTCACAAGTCTCAAGTCAAGTCCAAGTCACGACTTTTTCAAAAGTCCGACCAAAGACTTTATAATTTTTTTTTCAAAAAAAAAGTCCAAGTTAAGACTTTTTTTTTAATTTTTTTTTTCAGAAGTCCGACCAAAAAATTTTGAATTTTGAATACTGAAGAAGAAATTTATGCTAAAATTTCAAGAAAATTCTGTTAATGGCAAATCTATTTCATTAGACAACCCAAAAGTTTAATTTTTTTGATGTTAAGCCTAATCTAGCAAATTAAAAAAAAAGTCTTGACTTTTTTTTTTAAATTTTAGTCCCGCGACTTGGATTTTGAAAAAAAAAAGTCCTGAATTGGACTTTTTTTTAATGACTTGGACTTTTTTTTGGGACTTTTAAACAACTTTGTTATTTAGCATTTTTCAGAGAGATTTAATAAAATACCATTCAAAAATTATAAAAAAATTACTTTTTGATCTGATTTTTTTGATCATTAACTTCAAGGTGCCTCTTATCAATTATAATCCAATTTTAAATTCTAGAAATAATCACAATTAATAAATTAAAAAATAAATAAAAGTCAAAACATTTTTGGATTATTAAATGGTTCTGTGAAATTCAGTAACAATGAACCAGAGTTTATTTATAAAATTCCCAAGTCACCATACAAATCAAATTGTTGACTTGTTAAAAAAAAAATCAAAAAGTACAAGTTAAGACTTTGAAAAATAATTGAATTTCTTTCTGATTATGAATTGCGTAAGTTATAGTAAAGAGATTAAAAGTTTGCATCATCTGGTAGAATTTTCAGTTAATTGTTTAAAAAAAACTTCCAAAATTTTAAATTAAAAATTCTCATAGCAAAGTTTGTAAAAAGTAAGAATATTTTTAATTTTAATTTTAATGATTTTTGAAAACTAGAAGTAAACGCTTCAATCCAAGTCAACTTTATACAAACAAATTTATTAAGAAAATTAGATTCGATATTTACAATTGATTCCAAAAAGCGGCTCTGTACTTTTATTATAATTATTTTTTATTAAAATTTTGTCCCATGGAAAAAATAAAAAAAATGTTAAAAAAAATAAAATGAAATAAATAATGGAGTTTAGATATAAATTAAAAAATTGCAAAAATTATAAGGTAATAAGTTAGCAAATTTAAAAAAGCAATAATAAAATGACAGCTGAGCCCTTAAAGTTGCCAAAATTATTTTTGTTTTTTTTTATTTGATTTTTTTAATTAAATGAATGCCTTACCAAATTGACTCTTAATTTTCAATAACTATCATATCATTTACTTTTGTAATTCTATTTATCTCTTTTACTCAATTTTGTAAATATGAATATCTCATTTTATTTTTTTAATTTTTTATATATTTTTTTTTATCTTCTCTCCTTTTTCTTTCTCAATTATTGTCATTCTTTAGACTGAAAAGAAAGTTTAACAACAACAAATAACAAAAAAAAATTAATTTCATTTTGGTCTTCGTCTTTTTTTTACAGGTTGACAAATGAATTATTAGTAAACATTTTTCTCGTAGAGGTACTTGGCAAAGATTTAGCCTACTGGACACTGCTATGATTAATTTTATTTATTTGTTTTATCTGTGCCGAGCTAAAGCTCCTTCAGATTAAAAAAAAATAAAGCAAAATAAAATAAAATAAAGATTTAAAGAAAAAAAATAAGATAAAATTAAAATAAGTTAAAATAAGTTAAAATATAATATATAAGACAATTAAAATTGATAAATTGTAAGTAATGACAGGTGCAAAATGTTTAAGTATTGAACAGTTCAGGAAAGAAAGAAGAAATAGTAAGAGAGCAATTACACAACGGAGTTGGGTACTCAACATATCTTGATTCAAAACCCTCTTTATATTCATCAACCAGCTTGATAATCAATGGAACAGAATGACGCATTCCTTCCAATACATATCTTTGCCTCAATTCAAAAAGTCGATTGGAGACAGTTAAAAAGTTTAAGTTTATTAAGGGCCTCATGATGCAAATATTGGAAGAAGTATCATATTTTAGTTAAAGTATAAAACGAACTGCTGAGTTATTTTTTGCTTGTAAGACTTGAGATTTTTTAATGTTTGTCTCTGAAAATGAATTCAGACACAGAAAAGAGTAATAAATTATTAATCCTATTAAAGGTTTATAACTCAAAATTAAATATCCGGCATGCAAAAATAAATTAAAACTTTATTATTTTTAAATTTTATTTTATTTTACTTTACTTTACAAATTTACTTAAACTTTACAGTTATTCTCGTAAATTACTAAAACATTTCCAGTAAATTACGAGAAAAAATAAAATATCAGTAAATTTTGGGATTTCTTTTTTTATTCATTTTTTACAAATTTACGTATAAGAACGTAATTCTATAGATTTCCGTGTTTTACGTTTTTACGATAATATAAACAAATCTGATATACTAATATTAATACTCAATGCTAATTGCTTGATTTTAGCTCTAAAATATATTCAATTATTTTATCGCAGACATATTTCATCTTGTGTTTAATTTTAATTAATTCTTAACTCTCGAAATTTCTGAAAAAGACTAAAACAAATCGGTTCTAATGAACAAAAATGCATAAGATATTTAAAAAAAATGTCTTACTGGAATGTGTCTCTGTGCAGTAATTTTTTTTATTGATTAAAAACAACTCTATTAAATGAGTTTGAAAAATAAATAAATATCTTTTACAGAATTAAGAAAAAAATAATTCAAAGATAAGCTTTTATTTTACCAATTTAATCCATTAAATTTAATCTCAAAATTCAGTAAAACTTGAAATTTGTTTTTAAATCTGGATAAACTGATACAAATAATTTTCTGAAAAAAAAATCAACGTTTTTAGATTTTGTTATTTTCCTAAACTATAAGATAAAATAAAAAAAAATTAAAAATAAAATATTTTTAAATTGTCAAAAAACACCTTTAATTAATAATACTAAACAATTAATATGTAAATAATAAAATTTAAGTTATTTAAATAAAAATATTAGCAAATTGTACAAATAAATTGAAAAAAAAAATTAAAGCGAGAATTCTCAATTTTATTTTAAAATTTTAGATACTGATTCGTCTTTGCTATTTAAATTAATTCTCTAGATATTAATACAATGATAAGATCTATTCAAATTCAATATAATCAAAATTTAGACCTGGATAAAGTTAGTCATCATTTTTTAAATTGAGAAAAATAAAATATTTTAAATCAAAATATTTTTAGATTAGAAAAGATGCCAGCTTTTGTGAACATTATTGAACTTGAACGAATTTAAAGAATTTTAATTTAAATTAGTTAAAAATATAAACAATCAAATAATTTCCGTTTTAGCCTTCCCATATTTTTTTGAGAAAATTAAATTCTTCTTTCTAAAAATAAAATATTAAATTTAGCAGTCATTTCTTCATGCAAATACATAATTTAAAAGTGTACCTGTTATTGCTTTTTGGAAAATGGTATTTTTTAAATTGGAAATTGAATTTTAAATTTGAGAAAAATCTGTAATTATAATTAATTTTTAAAAAATGCTTTCATTACCACAATCCTAAGTATTTCAATTCGAGATAATCTTGGATAACATAACTAATTTTAATACGTAAAAAAAATAAATTTTAAAGAAAATAGCCAGAAAATAAATGGATGATTAAAAGAATAGAAAAATTTTGCTTACTTTTTTGAATATAAGTGATTTGGTTGCAACTTCAAGTGAAGCAAAAAATTTCCATTTATCTTTAAAATTTCTCATTTCTCTATTTGATACTAATTTTATTTGATAGGAGTTAAGCAATAAAACATTTTTGAAACGATATCAATAATTGTGTAAATTAAAAAATCTAACAAATAAATAGGAATTTTTAAATTTTCATTTTATTTTTTTTCTGTTTGAGCCAATAAGAAATAACACAAAATAAAACTCATTCAGAAATAAAAATTTTAAAGCAAAAAAAAAACTAGTCATGTAATTTACTGAATAATGATAAAAAAATAATTAAAAAATATTTAGTGGAGTTAAGTACTAGAAGATTTTATATTTTCTGAAAATTTATCCATCGTTATTAGCGTACATCGTATTTAGCAACTGCACCAAGTAGCTCGATTAAATAAATCAATTTGCAAAGTAAATTTTTTCTTCAAAATAAACTCCTAATAAAGTTCGCGAGATGTAAAACTTCCACACTATCCCCAGATATGGATTTCGACCTCATTTTTGGATTCTACGTGTATGAAAACCTAGGTTTAGCCAAAATTTTAGGGGGGGTCAAAAATTTTTTTATTTGGCTAGAAGGGTCTGAATCTTTACAGCCTTATATAAAGTATATCTTATTTAAGCTTTTTTATCTTAGAATTTAATCAATCGAATCTACTCGATCGACACATTTTCTGATAGAAAATTAAATGCTCTATATTCTGAGCTGGTTATCTTGAAAAAAAAAAAAATGAAAATTTTTTCGGAAAAAAATCGGAAAAATTTCGACATTTTTTAACTTTTTCGGGATCTTTTTATTTTCAAACCCCTTAACCTATATATTTTTATACAAATTCTGAAACTAGACAAAATTCTGAACAAAATGATGGTTTTACTTTATCTATTTATTTAGTTTAAAAATTTTTATAATCGCTCAAAAAGAGTCCATTTTTTGAAAAAAAATAAATTTTTGAAAATTTTTCAATTATTATTCAAAAAAAATACATTCAATTAATTAAAGCAATGAATTTGTTATTTTTAAATGTTGTTGATGAGTTTCCTTAGTTTTACCTGAAAAATATGCCTTTAGGACTTCACCATAAGTTGATCCTTTATAATATGCATCAACTGACCTCCAAAATCTTCGTACTAATTTTTTTATAGATTTCTTTTCTAATAAAATCGTCTCGAGCATCATCAATCAACTTTTTCATTTTATCAAAGCTCTGATCTGTTCTAGTACGAGCATATTGTTTAAGACAACACCATAGGCCTTCAATAGGGTTTAGTTCGCACTGATATTTTTGAACAAAAATGATCTTTATTCCATATTTTTTCCCCAGAATTTCAAGTTTATTAGACCCCATGAAAGCCGGGTGCTGAGATAGAATTTGTTTAATTTGTTCTAATTTATTTTTGCGGGTAAATCATATCCTAATTCTAACGCAATACTTTTGAACCCTTTGCTTTTCCCTATATTTTCACCATCTACTAAATAAAGATCTAGTGTCTTTTCAGTATTATCTACATAATACCAAGTCAATTGTTCACATTGATTGTATCCCCCTGGCTTTTAGGATAGAACCTTTAACTCTATTTAATTAAGTATTTAAAAATTTGTTTTGGATTTTGTATTTATGCCTAAAATCGTCTAATTTTAAAGTTAGGGTGGTATGTGTTGTTGCATTATCTACCAAAACTTCAATATCATGTTTAACAGGGTGTTGAAAACAGTTTTAAATTCCAACATTTGAAATAAACGTTCAAATTGAGAAAGTATGGTTTCATTATTGAAATATCCTTCTTTTCCAGGTTTTATCTAATCATTGAAGCTGTACATGAATTTTCTTCATAACAAATAACATCTGGTTCTAGTAAATTATGGTTTTTTATAATAGCTTGAGACCATTCATTATCTGAAAGCTTAAAGAAAGGTGAGCTTGGATGGTCTACTAAAAAGCTGAATACATCAAACTTCTTCCATTTCTGTCAGAGATTTTTTAATCAATTTAAATTATTTACCCTTTGCTTATAAAGGGTTCATTTCCTTCTTTAGTCCATCTTGAATGAAATTGGTCCCCGCTTCTAAAAGTTGACTCATCGTGATATAAAATAACACAAAGCTTTTCAGGAGGTAAAATCCAGCTACAATTTCTTCATTCAATTTGGAGTAATGTTCTTTTAGGTGAATAAAATAATCTAAAAATACTTCTCGACTATTTATTACATCGTCGCGTTCATGGCCTTCAAAATAGAGTTTTTTTGTATTTCGTCTATATTTATATCCCAATCTCTTTAAATCACCTCTAAGCATGGTTTCAGAGCGAACATGTTCAATTTCGATTATTTTTTGACCACTAATTTCCGAGTATTTTTCATTCATAAAGTTTGAAAGAGCTGAAACTTTGAAAATATATTCTTTTTTTTGTCTCGGATTCAACATAAATTTTAGCTTCTGTTTCCAATTCAGGATAGGAAACGTATAAAGAGGATATGTGTTTACCTAATTCTAAAATATTAAGAAAACCTTATCTTAATTTTAAGTAAAGAAATTGAATTACATCCACGGCCATCATCAACAAATTCTTCAATGTCAGTAGTTTTAAATTTTATTAGCTGCTCGTTAGCTTGCTTAGCTGTTAAACATTTTAAACTAGCTAAAAACAATTCATCTTCGCGAAAAGAGATATTAAATTTTCTAAAATAATCAAAATTAACAAAAAAAAAGAAAAAATTTAATTATTTTTTTAAACTTAAGTATGGCAAGGATAAGGATGCTAATTGAACGTTTCGAACAATTTCACGAAAGAATAAAATCGTTAATTTCTGAAATAATTTTCAAAACAACAAAAGCAATCTGTTACTGGAAGAATAACAAGGATAGTTGTTTAATAGTTTATTGCAAAAATATAAATATAAAGTAATATAATATAATAATATAATGTCTTCTTAAAAGGATTGTGTTCGTTTCTTATATATAGCGTTGACATCTGTATCTCGTTAGGAATAATGAATCTTCTTGAATATAATTCCATTCTGATTCTAGAAGTATTGCGAGGCGTGTTAATTAATAACATATTAATAACATTATTAATATAGTCACGTATTCTATGATTTAAACACGAGTTGATCACCAAGTAAGTGAGTGCTTTAAGTGTGGGTAACAGATCCCCCGGGTTAAGCCATCATCTAGAATTCTTTGTCGTAGAGTGTATTCTAGTGTTGTACGATAAAAGGACATACGGAATCCATTTTGGCCAGTCTTTCGGATTGTCACAGCAGTGTTTGCGTAGACAAGTAATTATTTCTCTATTTAATCTTTCTATTTGGCCATTTGTTCGTGGATGGTATGCTGACGTAATTGCATGTTCCGCTCCAACTTGTCGTAGAAGTTCGTCCATTACTGAGTTATTAAATTCAGTCCCTTGGTAAGAAGTAACAACTCTACTTGGACCAAAGATACAAATATATTTTCACAGTATACTCGCTATCTCATCTGCTTCTTTACTTTTAATAGGTTCTGCAAACGCGTGTTTAGACAGGTATTCAATAAAGACAATAATTCCCGCGTACCCTTCAGCAGTTACTGGTAACCCGAAGACTAAGTCGATTCCAATCCTGTCAAAAATCCCTTTGATCGCTGTCGCCTTAGCACAGTGTTCTTTTGGGATAGTTAGATGATTACGTTTACAAGGTTCGCATTTGTTTACAAACTTAATTACATCGTCTCACATTTTTAGCCAGTAATAATCCTTTTTCAATCTATTATAAGTGGTTTCCGCCTGAAAATGCCCTAATAAATGAGCATCTCTTCTAAGATTCTCTCTGACTTCGGGTTTCGGAACATACACTACCTCACTTTTCGTGTTTCTATGAAATATTTTATCTGATATTGGCTCGTAGGAGTAGATATTTTCCAATTTTGTAACTCTTTTTACATGTTTCCTAGATAATCCTGAAGGGAGTTTATTCAGTTTCAACATATGTAATAGTGCACTATCCTCATACACATCTAAATGCCTTGAGGATACATTAGCTTCTGTGTCATCCTTATTTTCTGAAGACTCAGTTAACATTAACACAGGTCTACTTATCGCATCGGCGTTACCGTGAGCTGTTCCTTTGGGATATGTTATTTTTATGTCGTAATCTTGTAACATGATGGCCCATCTCGCCAATCTAGCCGTAGGATTTTTTATACTCATTAACCATTTTAACGCAACATGATCCGTGACTACTTCAACAATTGTACCATATACGTATATTCGAAACTCTATAAATCCAAATACAACTGAGAGACATTCCTTTACAGTGATTGTTTAGTTCACTTCGTGTTTTGTAAGAAGTCTTGAAGCATAGCACACAACATATTCTATTCCAAACACGTCTACTTGGCTAGTATAGCTCCGATAGCAATGCAAGATGCATCTGAGTGAATTATAAAGCTTCTTTTGAAGTTTGGTTGTCTAAGAATAGGATACGAAATTAAGGCTTCTTTTAAGGTATTAAAAGCTTTATTTTGCGCTTCTAACCATTTAAATCTAATGTCTAGTTTAAGAAGTTTGAACAATGGTTGTGCGATATTTGCATAATCCTAAACCTACGGTAGTAGTTTGTAATTCCGAGGAAACTAAGAAGCTGTTTCAAATTTTTAGGTGGTGCTCGTTTTTTTATCGCTTCAACTTTTGTAGGGTCCATTTCGACAGTTTTACCAGTGATTACATACCCTTAGACTTTGATTCTCTTTGCAAACAACCTACATTTGGAAGGCTTTATTTTTAGAACTGCCTTTTTAAGAGCTTCAGCTACTAGCTTTATGTGTTCTAAATGTTCCTTTGCTGTTTTTGAATGAACAATTATATCATCGAGATAATTACGCAGTATGATCTTCCTCCTAAAACACGATGCATAATTTTGCAAAACTGAGCTGGTCCGTTTCTTAGCCCGAAAGGTAATCTCTTGAATTGGTAGTGTCCGTCTGGTGTCGAGAAACCAGTCTTGCACTTAGATTCGAAGTGCACAGCTATTTGCCAGTATCCACTGGTCAGATCAAACATGGTAAAGTAAGTTGAGCCACCTAGTCTGTCCAATATGTCCTCAATCCTTGGTAATGGCCAGTTTTCGGTTTTAGTCTTTTTATTCAGTTCTCTGTTATCTATACAGAATCTTTTCGAATTTAATTCTTGTCTCCTTAATTTAAAAGAAGAATTGCCTGAAGCTTTTAAAATTGAATTCTTTAGAAACGGTCTTAAACCAATTATTAGGGTGGGGGTAATGGCATCGGAGCCTAAAACTTTAGAGGACGCTATAGAAAAGGCAACATTGCGCTTCTATTCAGGACGGGAAACCTCTGCACAAAGATTCGATATTAATAGGGTCGAGAACAAAAGTAAGCAATTAATTAAGTGCCATTATTGCCATAAATTGTGGCACAAAATTAAGGAGTGCAGAAAGAAATTTTACGATGAGAAAAATAGAAAGAAAACCGAGATGAAACATCTTAAAAGAGGTCAAGAATTTAATAATAAGAAAACTGTTACACAGTATAATAAAAGTAGGAAACCAAATAATATTTCTTCTGTAGAAGTAGAAGAGGTAGTGACTAGTAATATAGGTATAGTTGACCTTGATCCTGAGGTACACATGCGGAGGACTAGAAACGATCTGGAAGTAATTAAAGGAGAAGCACTTTTGGGAAGAAATGAAATACCCAAGTAATATTTGCCACAGGTGCAAAAAGATCGGTTATTTCGGAAAAGATAGCTAGGGATTATGGTATAAAATCTAGTAATATCAAAATAAAAGCCGTGGTGGCTGACAAAGAAACCTTTAGTACATATTTAACAGAGCGTACTAGAGTAATATTCAAGGGACATTTATCCGAAATAGAATTTATAATACTGCCCAGAGCAGACGTTCTATTAGGAATTGATTGGTTCGTAGCAAATGGTGCTTCAATCAACCCTCGGAAACGTCAAATTTTGTTTGAATCATCGGTGTATACGGACAGCAAAACATCGGAATTTGATTTTTCTGAAGACGAAATGGAAATAATGCTGACAGATCAACTTGAGGAGAGTGAAGATATTGAATCAGATTTGGATGGATGGGATTTCCGGCCAAATGAAAAAATAAAATTTGAAAATTTTGAACTATTGAATAACGAAGAAAATATAGAAGCGCTTGAATTATTGAAATCGAATAAAGAACTATTTGCGACAAGTCTTAAGGACCTAAAAGAGCCAAGTGATTTACCACCTTTTGATATAAAAACTACCATCGATACTCCTATAAGGTTGAGGCCTTATAGGGTCTCACACCATGAAAGAGCAATTATAAAGGAAGAAGTAGATAAAATGCTAGACGCAGGAATAATTCAACCATCTTCTAGTCCTTGGGCATCACCAGCCTGTCTTACTAATAAACCAGATGGATCAAAAAGGTTTTGCATTGACTAAAGACAGATAAACAATATCACTGTTCAAGATCCATTCCCATTGCCCCGTATTGGGGACATAATCGACATTTTAGGGGTCGCGATGATTTTTTCGTTGATGGATCTAAAATCAGGTTATTGGCAAATTTTGATGGCGAAAGGGGCTATAGCTTTAACCGCCTTTACTACACCAGATGGACACTATGAATTTCTTAGACTTCCGTTTGGCTTAAAAAATGGACCAAGTTTCTTTAGCAGAACAATGGTATTTGTCTTTAGAGATATCAACTCTGTAGTTGTGTATATTGACGATATCATTGTGTTCTCGGACAACATTAAAAATCACCTAGAAGCTCTTAGGAGAGTATTCGAAAGATTGAAGAAAGCGAATTTGAAGAAAGGCTTTAAGAAATGTAAATTTTTTAAAGATACAATTAAAGTCTTAGGGCACATAATTTCAGGTGGAAAAATCATGATGGACCCAGAGAAAATTCAAGCTGTTAAAAATTGGCCAGTGCCAAGCAAAGTTAAACATATTAGACAATTTTTAGGTCTTTGCAACAGTTATAAAAAATTTGTAAAAGATTTTGCGAAGCTAGCACTACCATTAACAAAATTAACTAAGAAGGACGTCAAGTGGGATTGGACAGAAAGCTGTCAAAAAGCTTTTGAAGACTTAAAGGAAAAGTTGACATCTTTTCCAGTGTTAAGAGCACCAGTCGTGACTCGAAAATTCATTTTATACACTGACGCATCCGGACTTCAACTAGGAGCTATTCTTTGCCAAAAAGATGAAAAGGGTATCGAGTATGTCTGTGCCTACGCATCGAGACCTTTAAAAGGAGCTGAACTTCACTATGGGATTACGGAATGCCCTGCCGTTGTCTGGTCTGTTAAAAAGTTTAGAATTTACTTGTACGGAAATATTTTCATTCTTGTTACAGACCACTCGGCCTTGCTTTGGCTAATGAAAATAAGGGACGCCAACGGTAGATTGGCAAGATGGGCTATTTGTCTGCAAACGTATAGTTTCAAGATAGTACATCGAGCGGGAAAAAAGCACCTTAACGCAGATGCTTTGAGTAGAGCATTTGTTGTGGTCGAAGAGTTAGACGAAGAATTAAATACAGATAGATCGATTAAAGAACTCGATCCATGGGAAGATGAATTTTTACTTCACTTTTTGAGAACAAGGAAGTATTTACCAGGTTCAAGCAAGAAGCAGTGCAAGAAAATTGAAATGAAGAATGAAAAATTCTCATTACAAGGTGACAAACTCTTATATAGAAAAAATTTTGAGGACTTAAATTGGAAAATAGTACCTAAGATTAAGGATAAAGCTGGTTTAATTAAAGAAACGCATCTGTTAGGTCACTTTGGAGTAGAAAAGACTTACAAAGATTTACAAAATAAGTACTACAGGAAAGGAATGCATCACGATACACAATTTATAATATCAAATTGTATGGTTTGTATACGGCATCAAAAAGTACCAGTATGGGATCATCCAGCAATGTCATTACCAATCAATGATGTAATGGATAGAGTGCAAATTGACTACGTCTTTGGACTCCCGTTAACACAAGATGGATACAAAGGCATCGCTGTGTTTATAGAACCGCTTACAAAATTTTTGTTTTTAATGGCAATTAAATCAAAGACAGGCGAAGAATCTGCTCGTTGTTATTTTAAATTCGTATCAATTTTTGGTCCGTCAAAGCAACTGCTTTCCGACCAAGGTTAAGAATTTTTGAATGAAACAGTTGACAATATGTTAAAACTGACAGGAACAGAGCGGCTAACAACCTCACCTTACCAACCTAGGACAAACGGGGCTACCGAAAGAGCAAATCAAACAATCATAAATTGTTTACGAAAACACGCCGAAAATAACGCAAAAGATTAGGATAAATGGCTTGATTACATCCAACTTGCATACAACTCCAGAATACATTCGAGTACAGGTTTTACACCATATGAACTCATGTTTGGCAGAAAAATAAATGGTTTTGAAAAATGGGTAGATGAAAAGGAAAGTCAGCAATCACTAGAGCTTTTGAGAAGAGCAATGCAATTAAAAAACATGTATGAAATCGAGATACCAAAGGCCAAACAAAACATTGAGAAATCTCAAGAAATCCAAAGAAGAACGCAAGATAAAGAAAAGAACATTATCTTGGAATCGTTGGAACCTAATAGTAAAGTTTTTCTAAAAGTCTCGATGATTCAGGGTAAGTTAGAACCACAATTTAGAGGACCTTATACGGTGGTTAGAAGAACAAGAAAAGGTAATTACATCTTATCTAATAGTAAAGGTGTCGAAATGAAACAAAGTTATCCACTAAATAAACTTAAGAGTGTCTCAGATGCAGAAATTGATAATAACGAATTCTATGACATTGAAAAAATATTAAAAGATAGAACTCGACGGGGAATGTAAGAGTTTTTTGTAAAATGGAAGTGTTTTCCAGATGAGGAAAATTCATGGGTAAAAGAATCGGACTTTGTATCTATGGATTGTCTGGACGATTATCTGAAAGAAAAGTCAAAAATGGATACGATACTGATAAATAGAGTTAATTGCAAGTTAAAGTTATCTCAGAATTTAGTAAAGATACTTGCTCTTTTCACAATCCTTTTACCACTTACTTTTGGTAAAAGTATAGAAGGTTCGTTTGAATACTGTACTATCGATAAAAATAGTCCAAGATTCTCAATGCCGAGGAATTGTGCAAGATCTTAAGAAGAGGTACAACCAATGGGATACAAAAATTATTTCGTATTAGGGATAAGCAAGTATTCAGTGGATAGCTATGGTTATAAGTGTACTAGAAAAGAAGTGAAAATCACGACTTTTAAATCGTTCTTTGGGGCAAGATCAATGAACAGAGATACATCAGATGAAGTCATTTCAAAAGAAGAATGCTTGGCCATGGTTATATCAAAGAAATGTCACAAGAATCAAATGGTTTGCGACAGGGATCGTTGTAGCTTTGAAGGGGAGCCTAATTTTGAAAAAAGGTGGTTAGAGGAAAGGGTGTATGTCTCATACAAATGTTCCACAATAAAAATTCAGATAAGAGGCTACTCTCTAAATGACAGGCTTTTTGAGGGGGCAAATAACCAATGCACCGCGAAAGATCTCTATTGTCAAGTTGGCAAATCAACGTATATTTGGAACCCTGATATAATTCACGGTCCTTTAAGGTATGTTGAGAAAAAGAAATTCAAAATTGATGGAAATGTGGCCATTACTAAAAATCAACTTTTTCAAATAGTGAAGAAAGTTTCATATTGTAATATAAGTTTATGGTCAATCTCAGAGGGACTGTACCTCACAGAGGATAAGTCGGCTGTCAACTTACTCCCTTTAAGCATCGACATCAATGTAGAACTGGATCGAATTCTTTCGGATGTCGACTTTAAATCTTATAGCCTACTTCAAATAATAAATAAACTATCTTGGAAGGTTCATCAGAAATACTGTATTATGTTAAATATCATAATAAACGACTTAAGAGAGGATATAGGAAATTTTCTTAAAATTGAAAACAATACGATCGTTTATAATAATAATGGAGAACTCGTTGTATCTAAATGTCAAAAAGTAAACAATATTGAGATCATTAATCAAGAGAAGAAATTCAAACACATCCAAATAACATTTAAATTAAATAATGAGTCTAGATACGGTTTCCTTACAAATAATGGAATTATAACTAATCAATCGGAAATGTCATACTCAGTAGGACCTAGCTTATTTAGCATTTTGTCAGGGAAAATCATAATTTCAAAAACAGGAATTAAAGTGAATATCCTTGAATCTAAAAGAAGGTTTATGAGGATATGTTTGGCATTGATTCATATAATTATAGTTTAAAACTGAGTCATAATCCGGAAATACTAAATAACCTTGATCTAAAGAAGGAAATCGACAAATATATTATTCAAAATGAAGCTAATATGATTATTCAGTCGGCGAAAAATGATTTTTTCTCTAGCGAAACATCAAATTTTATAAAAAATATCATTAGCAATATAACAGAATGGTCAAAAAGCTTAAGATTTTGGTTAATAATATCAATGAGTGTATGTTTATTAGTTCTGAGCTTTATCATTTGTTGTGGCTTACGTCGAAGGTTTAGAAGAAAAGCCAAAACAACTAGAGAAAAGGGAACAAAACAAGCCAATAATTTGATTCCACTATCAGACCAGCTGAAAATGATTTATCAACTGGAAAAAATTAATTCTAAAATGTCAATCAAAGAAGCAATGCTATAAATTCGGGACGAATTTTTTCGACCGAGGGGCATATGTGATATGACACGCAGTCATAGAACATTCTAAAATATTTTAATTATTTAAACATGTTCTCATGGAACAATCTTTAATGTTTTTAATTATTTAAGTTAAATAATATGTTATATGTTTTTTATTATTTTATATTATTTATGAATTTTAATATTCTATTACTTAACTTTTAATACTGAGTTTCTTAAATATTAATTAAGGAGAATTATTATAAATAGTCTCTACATTTTTATTGATAATAAAAAATAAAGAAAACATAAAACAACGATCCACTTTAACTATCCTCCAGCCTCACATGTTTACCTCTATTTTCTTGGTCATTTTATCAATCTTTAGAACAGAGTTGTCTGCTATTTTTACTTTCTTGTTCGTCGGAATGGTCTCCATTACATGTTTGTCAATCATTTTGTTTGAAATTATGGAGACGGTTGAGCCACAATCGAACGCAATTTTCATGGGTTTCCCGTCAATTAACCCTCGACAGGTAAGTAATTTCCCTTCAGCTGCCATATTACACTTATCTTCATCGGCTGATGATTCACTTGCTGATATAGCGTTTGCCACATTGATTTTCTTGTAATTTCCTTTGTGACCTTTGTCTTTATACTTAGACTTGCAGTCTTTTTTAACATGGCCACGTTTATTGCACTTATAGCATACTATGTTATCCCTCTTACCGTAAGTCTTCTTTTTGAGTCCAGTGTCTGTTTTTTGATAATACTGAGGTCTATTACCATCGTTCTTAGCGTAATGGTGAAATTTATTGCTACTAGCCTTCGATTTATTACTGCCAACATATCGAGCCATATTGACTTTATCTGTGTTGTAAGATGTATTCCCCATGCAGCTATGCATTACCTTAACAACGTTAAGAGCTTCGTCTAGACGCTCTATTTGCCTGAGCATTAATTCTTCACCAATTCTCTTTGGGACTGCTCTAATTAGTAAACGAACTTTATCAGATTCGTGTGTACGTGATAGCTTATCACAAAGATTCTGAAATCTGATTAAGAATTCGTCGCAACCTGAACCATCCAATTTGAGGTTAATCAGTTCAGTAAGTGTCGTCGATTCTACCTGAATCAATTTATTTGAACTCTTGAAATGCGCCTTTATGTCATCCCATTTCAAGTTCTTGTTTTTCATGATCATGTTTTTAATTGTGCTTAGAGCACTCCCTCTTAGGAAAAGTATAACAGCCATAGGCAGGTCCGCCTCATTAATGCCTAAATTTGCCGCTTGGCTCTCTATTACAAAAATCCAAGCATCGACATCATCATTAATATTTCCATAGAATTTAGGGACATTTTTCAACTCTATTTCTCTCTTTTTTACACTTGGGTACCTAAGATCGCCCAAGAAAGCGGGTGTATAATTATTTTGTGTCTCAGTGTTGCTTTTAGTACTGTTATTAGAGCTACTTCCACCTGATGGTGGTGAAAGCTTACTCTCATGATTCCCTGTTTGGCTATTATTGTTTATACCATCTGTTTGACTGACACTAAGTTTAAGCTTCTTCAGTTCATTTAGTTCCTCAGCCATGGTTCTGAGTTCTTCTTCTCTTTCTTTGAACTCTTTTTGCTTCGTTCTGAGTTCGGTTTCTATGTTAATTACTCTGTTAACATTACTAGCCGTCAAAGTACCTAATCTGATGATTAAGTCTATTAGGTGCACTTTTTTAGCACCCTGTGAGCTGGTCACTTCTTCAATCCAACCATTGAAAGCATCTTCGGATACTTCTTCAAGTTCATCGTTATCTGAGACCGAGTATCTCGCACCCAAGCATCGAGCCTGAGCCAAGAGTACTCCTTTCAGTTCCTCTACTTTCCATGAATCAAACGGCTTTTTGTCTTCAATTGGTACCAAAATGGACATTCTAAAATTTATCTTATTTAACTAGTTTTGTATACTTCTCAATTGATCAATTGTTGTTTCTATCGCTGCTACCAAGTTGTTACTGGAAGAATAACAAGGATAGTTGTTTAATAGTTTATTGCAATAATATAAATATAAAGTAATATAATATAATAATATAATGTCTTCTTAAAAGGATTGTGGTCGTTTCTTATATATAGCGTTGACATCTGTATCTCGTTAGGAATAATGAGTATTGCGAGGCGTGTTAATTAATAAAATATTACTAACATTAATAATATAGTCACGTATTCTATATATATGATTTAAACACGAGTTGATCATCAAGTAAGTCAGTGCTTTAAGTGTGGGTAACAAATCTCATCAATTTCAAAACTAGTATATTCGAAGGTTTCATCACCAATGGAATCAAAATTTGTAGGAGTTACTGTTTCAGACGATAATTCTACTGGTTCTTCAACAACCTCTTTTTTTTTTAGCACAACTTCCAAGATTTGACGTTCTACATTGGTAATAGGCTGACTTTAATGACATTTTTAAGTTACCAAAAGTCTGAAAAAATAACTAAAAATTTCAAAATAAATTCAAAATTTTATTATTTTGAAAAAGATGTCAAGAATTAACATTTAATTTCTTAAATTGAAAAATTTTTAAAAAAATTTTTTTTTTTTTCCAAAAATAACTCTTTTTTAGCGATTGTAAAAATTTTTAAACTAAATAAATAAAAAAAGTAAAACCATCATTTGGTTCAGAATTTTGTCTAGTTTCAGAAATTTTATACAAATTAAAAGATTTAGGGGTTAAGATATACTTTATATAAGGCTGTAAAGATTAAGACCCTTCTTGCCAAAAAAAAATTTCTTGACCCCCCCTAAAATTTTGGCTAAACCTAGGTTTTCATATACGTAGAATCCAAAAATGAGGTCGAAATCCATATCTGGAGATAGTGTGGAAATTTGCATCGCGCGAACTTAATTAGGAGTTTATTTTGAAGAAAAACTTTACTTTGCAAATTGATTTATTTAATCGAGCTACTTGGTGCAGTTGCTAAATAACGATGGATAAATTTTCAGAAAATATAAAATCTTCTAGTACTTAACTCCACTAAATATTTTTTAATTATTTTTTTATCATTATTCAGTAAATTACATGACTAGTTTTTTTGTTGCTTTTAAATTTTTATTTCTAAATGAGTTTTATTTTGTGTTAATTCTTTTTGGCTCAAACAGAAAAAAAATAAAATGAAAATTTAAAAATTCTTATTTATTTGTTAGATTTTTGAATTTACACAATTATTGATATCGTTTCAAAAATGTTTTATTGCTTAACTCCTATCAAATAAAATTAGTATCAAATAGAGAAATGAGAAATTTTAAAGATAAATGGAAATTTTTTGCTTCACTTGAAGTTGCAACCAAATCACTTATATTCAAAAAAGTAAGCAAAATTTTTCTATTCTTTTCATCATCCATTTATTTTCTGGCTATTTTCTTTAAAATTTTCTGTAATAGTTGATTTTTTTCGTATTAAAATTAGTTGTGTAAAATTAATTATAATTACAGATTTTTGTCAAATTTAAAATTCAATTTACAATTTAAAAAGAACCATTTTCCAGTAAGCAATAACAGGTACCCTTTTAAATTATGTATTTGCATGAAGAAATGACTGCTAAATTTAATATTTTATTTTTAGAAAGAAGAATTTAATTTTCTCAAAAAATATGGGAAGGATAAATCAGACATTATATGATTGTTTATATTTTTAACTAATTTAAATTAAAATTCTTTAAATTCGTTCAAGTTCAATAATGTTCACAAAAGCTGGCATCTTTTCTAATCTAAAAATATTTTGATTTAAAATATTTTATTTTTCTCAATTTAAAAAATGATGACTAACTTTATCCAGGTCTAAATTTTGATTATATTGAATTTGAATAGATCTTATCATTGTATTAATATCTAGAGAATTAATTTAAATAGCAAAGACGAATCAGTATCTAAAATTTTAAAATAAAATTGAGAATTCTCGCTTTAATTTTTTTTTTTTGATTTTATTTTAACAATTTGCTAATATTTTTATTAAATAACTTAAATTTTAATATTTAAATATTAATAGTTTAGTATTATTAATTAAAGGTGTTTTTTGACAATTAAAAAATATTTTATTTATTTTTTTTTATTTTATCTTATAGTTTAGGAAAATAACAAAATCTAAAAACGTTGATTTTTTTTTCAGAAAATTATTTGTATCAGTTTATCCAGATTTAAAAACAAATTTCAAGTTTTACTGAATTTTGAGATTAAATTTAATGGATTAAATTGGTAAAATAAAAGCTTATCTTTGAATTATTTTTTTCTTAATTCTGTAAAAGATATTTATTTATTTTTCAAACTCATTTAATAGAGTTGTTTTTAATCAATAAAAAAAATTACTGCACAGAGACACATTCCAGTAAGACATTTTCGTTAAATATAACTAATGCATTTTTGTGCATTAGCGCCGATTTGTTTTAGTTTTTTTCAGAAATTTCGAGAGTTAAGAATTAATTAAAATTAAACACAAGATGAAATATGTCTGCGATAAAATAATTGAATATATTTTAGAGCTATAATCAAGCAATTAGCATTGAGTATAAATATTAGTATATCAGATTTGTTTAAAAAATTTCAAGGGATAATTAAATCTAATAAATCAAATGATCATTCTAAATTAAGGATTTTCTTATAAAAAAATTTTCCAAAAAAATTAATCATTAAGCAAATTTTGTAGAGGTTTATGAAATATTTTCTAGCCTTATTTGGAAAAAAAAATCAACCTAAAAAATCCAAATCAATACAAGTGATAACTTAACAAATTTAAAAAAATTAAAATTTTAAGTCCAATACTTTCTTACAAAGGTCATTTTTCTCGTTTAAAAGTTACCAAACAAGATTTAGCTGCCACCAAGAAATAAGGATGTCGCTGTACTTACCCAAGTTGTGGTTCTACATGTAAGACAAATGATAATATAATGTATCAAATTCTCATAAGTTATTGAATCGACGCTTTTTCTAAAATACTATAAACAGCTGTGAGTCATACCAAAAAGCAGAGTATGTTAAGCTTGACGAGAGATTGAGAATAAATAAATAAATATTATAAAACAAGGAAAATTTTGAACAATTTTATGATAAAATGACTCTTATTCTTAAAAAGTAGCTTTTTTTTTTTTGATTGGACTTAAATTATATTATTATATTTCTTTCCCCAGCTATATTTTTTAAAGCTAATTTTTCTTTTTGTCAGCAAAATTGTTTTTTTACCAGAAATTTTATTCACTTAAATTCTAATTATTGTATCTTTAAACATTTTTTTCCGGTTGTTCTTAAAATACGGAAACGGAACCTTCTAAAGTTCTGATCTGCAAATTCTAGCACTTTCATCATACCTAACTAAGGATATTGTATTAATTAATTTAATAATTAATTTTAATAAAATTTAATTTTTGAGTTACATTCATTCAACATAACATCTTTTGTATCATAGCCACTTAGGACTTTAAAAAAAAGAGTCCGGACTTGGACTTTTTTTTGGGACTTTAAACAGTTCTGATTTTTCTAGAATAAAAAAATTGGATTATAATTGATAAGAGGCACCTTGAAGTTAAAGATCAAAAAATTAGATCAAAAAGTAATTTTTTTTATAATTTTTGAATGGTATTTGATTAAATCTCTCTGCAAAATGCTAAATAATTTAAAAAACATTAGATAAGGCTCTGCAAAAAACTCTGCAATTAAATTGCGCAATTGAAATGAATACTTTTTAATGACGTGCATTTTCCTGCAAACTCGAGTTTTTGCAGAGCCTCATCTATCAGTATTTAGCATGTTTTTTGCATTATTTAGCATTTTGCAGATAGATTTAATCAAATACCATTCAAAAATTATAAAAAAATTACTTTTTGATTTGATTTTTTAGTAATTTTTTTGATCCCAAACTTCATTTAATAATTTAAATCAGGTTGAAATGTCAGAAAAATGGAAGAGTTTGATTTTCAGCAGAATGATTATTTTAAAATTTCTCAGCATTTTAGAGTCCTTGGTATCGAACACGAAATGAGTTCAGAAGATGAAAAAGAGAATTTACCAAGCGAAGAGCCTCAAAAAATCAGAAATGGAATGCTTAGGATTATTAGCGAATGGACGTCATCATCGTCTTCACATGGTTTGCCAAACATTTTAGCAACGAAAAGCATTATACTCAAAGTTATCTGGGGAATATCAACTTTTTTAAGCTACGGTTTTTGTATTTTTTTGGTTATTTACACTTTACTTGAATTTCTAGAATATGAAACAGTTTCGAGCATTAAGCAAATAAATGAGGCGCCCACTGACTTTCCAGCAGTTGACATATGCAACCTTAATCCTTATGATGGTGAGAAAATTGGTGATTGGGATATTTCAGAAGATGAAGTGTTGAATTATTCAGGTGATGGAAAATTTCTAGCAGATGAAAAACTAAATGAAATATTGATATATTATAAACGAATTGAAAATAAAATAAATCTCACTGAATTGGGCTATAGTCTGAGCAGTATGTTGAAAAGCTGCAGCTTTCAAGGAAAAAGCTGCAACCAAAGTCACTTTGTAAGATATCATAATTTTTATTATGGAAATTGTTATTCTTTCAATTCGGGATTCGATTCAAATGGAAATAGAGTAGAAATTAAAAAAACAACCAAGCCAGGATGGAGAAATGGACTGCAACTCGAACTGGATATTGGACCTATTAACTCATTGAAATTTTCTTATAGATCCGGTTTTAGAATACTCATTCATAATCAGTCCTTTAAAGCATATCCTGAAGAGGAAGGCATCAGTGTTGAATCTGGTACTGAAACAAGCATTGGAATTTCGAAAACTATTTTTAAAAAAATTAGCGAACCTTATAGTGATTGCATAGGTAAATAAAAAATAATATATTTATATATACATGGTGTATTTTTTCGTCTTTTAATGAAAATTTACATCCAATTTTGAAAAAGTATGAAAAAGTGCCATTTATTTTTTTTTTTAATAATAAATGGGAGCTAATTTTGGAATTTTATTACATTGAAATTAAATAATTTTGGAATTTTAAATAATTTTGGAGCAAATTTTGGAATCTTATTACTTTGAAATTAAATATACTAAAGCAAACATAGGGTATTTAGTTTAGTTATTGTTTAAAACAATAATCTTTGAATTTATTTTTTTTTTATACAAATAAGAAAATATCTTTCTTTAAAAAAAGATAGACTTCTTATCTAATTTTTTCACCAAATTTTGAAATGCTTGATTTTGAGAAGTGAATTCGATAGTATTTTTGTAAAAATAAATACCAAAAAGAAAGAAAAGGTGTCGAATATTTTGGAATTAAGAAGTCATTTTGAGATATTTGTAACTTAAAAAAAATCATGTTTTGAAATTTAATTGTAAATTTAAATTAATTAAATTATTATTGTTTATTCTTTTATTTAGTTAAGTATTTCAAATGATATCCATAAAAAATAACACTCATCAAAAAACAACTCCTGATGAGACATTTTTCCACTTAAATAAATTATAAATTTTAAAACATTACATTTTTTTGTCTTTAAAAGTAAGTTTTCATTAAAATCAATTTAAAAAATTTAAATCTAATAAAGGACTGTTATTTATAGGATTTTAAATGATCGTTTTTATCTAAAAATTTGATCTGAAACCTACATTTGCCCAATTATTTTATCTTTCAAAGTTTTTATTAAAATAAATTAAAAAAATTAAACCTAAAAATAAAATAAAAGAGGATATTTTAAATTTAGTATATGAAAATAAACTTGACATAATATTCTTAATAAAAGTTTTCATTGAACAGGATAAGTTAATTTCTATTTTTTTTTAATTTAACCAAGAAAATTTTTAACAATTAAGTTTCAAAATTAAAATTTTAAATTTAAATAGAAAAAATTATCAGATGATGCAAACTTTAGATTTCCATAGTTTAACTTTGAAATTAAAATTTTTTTTTATTCAAAAAATTTTTTTTTCAAAATGGTTTTGAAGATTAATCTTAATTTTTTTAAGGTAAATTGAACCCAGATAATTTAAATAATGAGTTTTTAAAAGCAATGTTCCTTCAACATAAAGTTGTAAATTATGAACAGAAACTTTGCCAAAAGATTTGTCTTCAACACTTCATCATTCAAAAATGTAATTGTTATGATTTTAGTCTACCAATGATATCAGAAAAATATACGAGCATTGGATGCTGGAACAGCTCACTAATAAAATGTAACAATTTAGCTGAGAAGGAATTTTTCAATTCAGATGCAATCACAAGTTGTTATAAAAAGTGTCCGATTGAATGTGAAAAATCTGTCTATTCAACTCAAATATACATGGCTAATTTTCCAACAAAATGGTATTTGGAAAAATTTTATCCAAAAAAAACTGAAACATATGATGACTATTTTGATTTTATTTCAAATCAGTATGATCAAACTAAATTGTTGGTAAACATTTATTTTGATGATTTGTCCTATACGTTAATGTCTGAAAGCAAAGCGGTTACCATTGATTCTTTATTGGGAAATATTGGAGGTCATTTGGGTCTATTTATTGGAATAAGTGTTTTGAGTTGCATAGAAAACATTGAACTCATGGTCTTACTAATTCTATATGTTTTAAAAAAAAAGAAATAAATTTCGATTTTGTTAAAATTAAAGATTAATTACTAACAAAACTTTGTTCATTTTTTAATCAAATTTAATTAAAAGCAAATTAATTATCTATTAATTTTTTATCATTTTTGCCTGTTTTTTTTGATAAACCCAGAATACCGTTTAAAAAAATATGGGTAAATTCTTAAACCTTTTTTTTTGGATAAAAGTAAAAAATTCACCTAAATTTTTTAAAAATCATCAATTTAATTGAACATCATTTAACTGACAGATAATTCATAAATTTTATAAATTTCTTTAGGAAAAAACAAAAATAAAAGTTACCTCCAAATATGATCATTAATGTTTATGATCGTTTTTTTAAGGATAAATTAATTATCTAAAAAAACCTTCAAAAAACAATATTCATTCAGCTTAAAGTCAAAATTAAGTTTTTGTTTTGAAAAATAATTTAATATCTGATTGTATAATTATCTTTAAAAAACTGTTAATAATTTATATAAAATTGATTGAATATAGTCATATAAATTTTGCAAAAGTTTTTGCCACAACTTTGCCAAGTTTTGACTAGAACAGCATTAGAATCGAACAGAAAAGAGTTTAAATTGTATTTATTATTTTTTTTTGGAAAAAATTAAAATAAATAATTATTTTTTTAACTTTTCTTTTATACTTAATAATTTCAGTGCTTTATTAATTTATTATTTATATTGATTAATTACTGATCTTTAAAAATCATGATAAAAACTACTAATTTTGTGCCTTCGTATAAATTAATTGATAAATTATTTTTTTATGAATATTCTTGGTATTTTTACTAAAACATTTTCATTTTTTTATCCAGCATATGGATTATTTACTTAGAATTTTTGGCATCAATTTGTTTTTATAATTAAAATAACTTTTTTTAAATAAAAAAATTTCTTATTTAAAAAAATTCTTTTCATATAAACAACTTTTTTTAACATAAGAATTATTTCCAAAATTATAATAAAATTTTTCACCAAATTTTGAAATGCTTGATTTTGAGAAGTGAATCCTTTAGTAGTTTTGTTGAAATAATGAACACTCAAGCAATAGCTAGATAAAGATAAATGCCAAAAAGAAAGAAAAAGATGTCGAGTATTTTGGAGTAAAGAAGTCATTTTGAGATATTTGTAACTTTAAAACAAATCAATTTTTGAAATTTAAATTTAAATTCAATTAATTAAATTAATATCCTTTTTCTTTAATTTAGTTTAGTATTTCAAATGATACCATAAAAATAACACTCATCAAAGAGGCCAAAAACAAAAAATTGAAAAAAAAAAAATTTTTTTTCATGAAAATTTGGTTTGTTTCGAAGAATTCTGTAAATTTTTTTTTTACTATAGTTTACTATAATTATGGGAAATTAACGATAATTTTCATTTTTTTAGGATAAATACAATTTTTTAGATTAATATTTTACGTAAAATATGGTTAAATAAAGTGAATTTACCAAAATTCACTTAAAATATGGCGAATTCACGGTATCATAGCAGCACTGTATTTAATTTTTTTTTCAGAAAGGAGGTTTTTTTCAAACTAAAATAAAATATATAGATTTACAAAGGTTTTTTATATTAAAAAAATCTTTTAAATATATTTATTTGAAATCTTTTTGTAGAAAAAATTTGGTTTTATTTAGATATTAGTAAATTTATACAGGAAAAGTTAAATAAAGGATGAAAAAGGCAAAAATTTGTTATTTTTTTACAAAAACATATTTTTAAACAAATTAAATTTACTTAACAAAAATATACTTAACAAATTAATAAAATTTACTGTCATTTGATAAAAAATACTGAATTTTTAATTAAGTAGTTCAACATTCTTTAGAAATCTATGTCGCTTCATTTGACAAAACGATTTTCATCAAAAAAAATTAACTTAAATTTTATTTTTTAGGTTAAATTCTGCTATATATTAGCTTAATATGCAGGTGAAGATAAATTTTACGGAAATTTTTCAAAAGGTCAATAGTTCTTTCATTTTTAAAGAATGAAGACTAAGGCCAACTAATTGAGAAAGTAAATTTAAAGCTTTACAAAGTTTATTTATAAAATTTTTCTATTATATCATTTATTCGAATTTTGTCAATCCGGCTTTTGTCACCTTCCATTAGGGTTATTGATGCTAGACATTTAATATCCTGATCCTGAATATATAAAGTGTTTTCGCTTTCAAGTCATCTTCATCCTGTCTTTTTCAGCAAAAAAGCACTAATTTTTTCATTATTTGAAAAATTTTGTTGTAACAAAAATTAATGTAAAACGATGCAAATTAACTTCTGTTTATGTTAAATCCGGTAAATTTGACTTTATTTACGTCAATTTTTTTTAAAAAGTGTGAAAGAATGAAGCAATACTGTATTTAGCAAACAAAATATATAAAGTACTCGTATAAAGATGATTGAAAAATAATGTACATATATAAAAAAATCTCACCTGAAAAGATTCTTCTCAATAATGTCTATATCATTAAAATTTATTAATGTAAATACATGTATTTTAAAGAAATCTTAGTTTAGTTTTTATTTAGAAGTTTGGTTAAGAATAAAGAACCTTTTTTAACTTTTTGCATTTCATGGTCCGGATGTTAAATTTTGATAAATTTTTTTTTCTATGAATCTAATTATTTGCTTAGAGTAATCATTTTTTAACTATTATTTGAATTGAATAAAAAAATAAGGAACTTTCAAAATAAAGTATTTAAAAAAAAATAAGCATTCGATTTTTGTCGAATTTTATTGAAACAACAATTATTCTTTTATCTAAATTTGAAAAAAAAAATTGATCAAAGTAAAAGTTAGAGCCATAATTAATTAATCCTTGTTGGTTCAAAATTTTAAAAATGATTTAAAAACCCTGAAAAATTCTTTGTTCTAAATGAAAATGTTGATTAAAATTAATTTAAAATATTTCCTTATTATTTTTTTTCAAATTAAATTTTAGATCATTTGATCTTACCAAGCATTAATCTTGGAATCAATTTTTCAATTTATTTATTTAATCTTTTGTTTAATTGAAAACAAAATACTTTTTTATTTTTTTCAATTAACAAAAACTTTTAAAAATGTTCAAAATAATTATTTACATCAATGTGCTTTAAATGCTGAGCAAAACATTAAACTCAATTAAATTTAGGCAACAAGCGTGATGCAATAAGGAAGTTATTTAATTTTATTAACCCATTTTTGAGACCAAATTTCAAAGTGGCATTAATGATTGAAAAAAATTTTAAATCCAACAAAGAAAACAAAAACCTACAGGATCAAACAGAGTTTGCTTCGTCGATTTTTTTTCTAATATTTAGTCAAGCTTTTGTTGTTAAATCCAAAAAAAAATTTTTTTTACATGAAATGACAATTAGCAGCCAAATTTAAATCTTTTTAGAACATACAACAGAGTAAGCTAAATTTCAAGAATTTTCCAAAAATTCTTAAATTTCCTTCAATTTCAATTGTTTGCTTTTCAAAGAGAAAAAACGAAAGAAAAAAGAAATTTTTCAAAAAATCATCCATTCTTTGTTTAATGTGGAAATAATATTGCTAAGCAAAATAAGCCTTTTTTATTATTTACCTAATCGATTTTTGCTTATAATTTTAAACTTTGGATTTCTTATTTTATTCCTTTAAATGGAAGTAATTCGTATCCCTCAAGTGAGCCTGGTAGATGCCACAGGACGCCGCATCGGAGTCTACTCCGAGGACCCGGACTGGTGGCAAACATTGAAAGCCAAGCAAAACGAAATCCTGCTTCCTCAAATTGAGAATTCCGATGGCAACCAAATATCGGTGGTATCAAGACAATTGACGCCTGTGAACGATGTAGGCTACGATTCTACATCTAACATACGCGCTCGCCTCATCAAAGAAAATGAGGAAACCAGCAAAAATCGCATTCAAATAGCCACTGTGGAAAGTACCCTCAACAATTTGGATTCTTCGATCAGGAGCAACTCGGAGGACCCGGCAAGGCAGTGTAATGTTATCGGGGAGACACCTTTGCACATCAGCATCATGTACGATGACTTCAGCACTATTAGATTCCTAATCGAAACTCGTGGTTTCGATGTAAATCAGCGCAATGTTGGTGGAAATTTTGCCGGAGGCTTTCAGTCAAAATTAACCTGTGGTCTCATTGAGGATTCCAAATACGAGGCTCTGGCCTACTATGGAGAGTATCCACTTGCATTCGCAGCTTGTTTTGCCAGCAAGGAAATTTATGACTACTTGATAGACAAGGGCGCAGATCCAAATTTGCAAGACACCAATGGCAATACTGTCCTCCATGTTCTGGTCATTAATAATAAATTAGTATTTTTTATTTTTTTATTTGTTTTAAATTTTAATTTGCTGCTCAAGGACATGTTTCAGTATGCCACCAATCATCCTAAACAAAAAGCATTGCTGACTATCAAGAATAATCAGGGCCTGACTCCCATTAATTTAGCAGCCAAGCTTGGGCGAAAGGATTTGTTCGAAAAAATGCTCGAATTAAGAAATATTGTATGATTTGAAAGAAGATTAGGAAAAGTTTTAATTTTTTTTTTATTTCCAAGGAATTTTGGAGATATAGTAACATAACATGCTCGGCTTATGAGCTCGATGGATTAGACACTGTGGATGCTGACGGCAAAATAGCATGGAATGCAGCTTTGTCTTATATTGTCAATGGCAATACTGAGGATCATTTGGACATGCTGGAGATTGGTGTGGTCAAGCGTCTTCTTGGCGATAAATGGTCCACTTATGCCCAAGTGTTTAAAATTTAAAATTTAAATGATTAAAATTTAAAAAATTTAAATTAGAAAATTAGAATTAATAAATTAGAATTAAAAAATTAGAATTTATAAATTAGAATTAAAAAGTTAGAATTATAAAATTTAAATTTAAAGTCTAAAAATTAAAATTAAAAAATTAGAAATAATAAATTAGAATTAAAAAATTAGAAATAATAAATTAGAATTAATAAATTAGAATTAAAAAATTAGAATTAAAAAATTAGAATTAAAAAATTTAAATAAATAAATTAGAATTTAGAAGTTAAAATTTAAAGTCTAAAAATTAAAATTAAAAAATTAGAATTAAAAAATTTAAATAAATAAATTAGAATTAAGAAATTAAAATTTAAAGTCTAAAAATTAAAATTAAAAAATTAGAATTATAAAATTTAAAATTAAACAAAATTTTTTCCTAGAAACGTTTGTTCAAAAAGTTGATCATTTCCATAATTCACTTGATATTCTTGAGCATCGCGGTGTACACTCGAGCAAGCGATGCGGACGAGTTGCTTCATTGGCCGCCAAAGTCTGGCAATACGTGGGTGCGATACATTTCTGAAGTCGCGGTCCTAATCGGCTGTTTGGCAATTCTTTTCCTGCAGGCCCAAGAAATATACGCCCAAGGATTCATTTATTATTTAAAAAATTTGGTAATTTTTAATTAGTAGCATTTTTTAACGATCTTCATTAAGATTTAATTAAACAAACAAGTCTGGCAAACTTGTAGTTTAATTTTTAATTGCCTTATTAAAATTTAATTAAATTTAAAAACCAAAAGAATAAATCAATATTTTAAGGCCTATACTTTTTTTTTCACTAATTTAATTTAAACTGAATAAAATTACTTTTATTTATATACTGTAAATTTAAGCGTATAAAACGATTTTATTAAGATAAAAATACTTTTTTATATTTTAAGACAATTTCAGTTTAAAGAAGATTTATCTATGTAAAAAAACTTTTTTTTATTGTTCGAAAATAAATTTAGCTATCTAAAAATGACTCATAAACTTCTTAATACTCGGCGTATTTTCTTTTCTTTTTGTTTTTTATCTTTATCTAGCAATAACATGAACGTTCATTCTTTTAATAAAACTACTACTTGGTTAACTTTCCAAATCAACCATTTGAGAATTTGGTGAAAAAATTTTATTATTTTTATTATTGTTTTGAAAATAATTTTTATATCAAAATAGATTTTTATACAAAAAGGGTTTTTTAATCAAAAAGGTTGTTTATTAAAAAAAAGTTTTTTTTTTAATTGATTAAGCAATTTTATTTAGTTAATTTATTCTAGTGATAAAAAAAGAAATTTTAGTAACAAGAAAAATTTAAAGCCATATTTTAATAAATTTAGTTATAGTGGAAAAATTTGAATTAATTATTTATTAATCATCTCACAAACAAAAACTCTCTTTGCAGATATTGAATATTTAATTTAGTAAATGTATTTAAATGAAGATAAAATTTCTGAAGACGAAAATTAACAAACTCAAAGAAATCTAAATTTATTATGTACATCTGTTCAATAAAGATTATTTCTTACTTTTTTTTAATTATTGAAAAAATTTTAAAATGAACTTTTAAAAATTTAAAAAATTTTATTTAAAATTTAGAAAAAATATTTAATTAAATTATATAGCAGAAATATTTTTGAAATGGAAAAAAAATTGGAATCATAATTTTTTCAAACTTATTTTTATTAATTTAATTTTTAAGGCAGGTGAGCCGGCCAATATTTCCTACGTGATATTTTGTATTTTGATTCTGCTCGCTGTCCCATTTCGGTTCGCTCAATTCGAAAACAGCGACAAAACAGTAAACAATCGAAATGTAGAAGACACATTTGTTATCTTGGCCATACCATGCGGATGGTTTCACCTTCTCTTTTATGCCAGGTCTGAATAAATTTAAAATAATTTTTTTTTTTAATTATTGTTAAACTTAAGAGTTATGAATTTAACTGGTCCATTTGTTGTCATGATTTATAAAATGATTAGTGGTGATATTTTAACATTTTCCTCTATTTATATCATTCTCTTGTTCGGCTTTTCTCTAAGTATATTTTAATAAATTAAATTTTATTTAATTTAAAATAAATAACCTAATCGATTTGAAGGCTTTTACTACTTATACAAAAATATTGGCAGAGACAACAAAGCAATGAACAGTTTTCCCGAAGCTGTTCTTCTTTCTTTCCAAATGACCCTTGGAGAATTTAAGGTGGGCTCTAAAAATTTGTTCAATTTTTAATTTTAAATTATTTTTTTTTAGTCACGAGTAAGTCAATTTTGAAAAAAAATATTTTTTTTTTAAATTAAATTGAAAAGCTTCCCGAGTTCGATTTAATTTATTATTCGGACTTTATCAAAGTAGTTTTTGTAGTGTTCATGATCCTGATGCATATTTTGCTATTGAATATGTTAATTGCTATGATGGGCAACACATATCACCAAATAATTAAGAAAAGTGAAAAAGAATGGCGAAGACAGGTAAATATTTTACCATTTTAACCCCCATGATCCTCATGCACAGTGGTATTCCGGATTTAGTAATTTACGATAATTTTCGTGAAAAAACGTAAATTTATAAGATTTTACGTAAAATTTGGTAAATTTCTAACATTTTACGAAAATTGATGTAAAAAAAAATTTTCAAAAAATTGAAATAATTTGGTACTTCGAATGAAATGACATTGAAATGAGATTGCACTTTTGGCGTTCAATTTCATTTCAATTTTTTGGACATTTTTTTTACATAAATTTACGTAAAATATTAGAAATTTACCAAATTTTACGTAAAATCTGGTAAATTTACGTTCCTTCCTTTTGTAAATTTACGTAAATTTACAATATTTTACGTAAATTTACAATATTTTACGTAAATTATCGTAAATTACTAAATCCGTAACACCACTGTATACTCCGATATTTCTTTGTATCCCTCTATGTACCCTTTTACAAATTAATAAGCATATTCTTTGGCTTTTAATTAATCTTTGAAAAAGATTTAATTTCTGTTCTTAAAATATAAATATATTTTTGTATTTTAAAAATTATTTAAAAAATACTTAATACAGTGGTGATTTGAAAACAGTATTTTACGAAAAATTACGTAAATTTTCAGGATATTGAGATAATTTTGGTAAAATTTGGTAAAATTCAAAACGGCCAATTCAAAATTCAAAATTTTTGAAAAAATGCCTGTTTTTTCCAAAAATCGAAAATTTAAGAAAGTTTTTTTTTCATAAATTGGTTTAAAAAATAGTTATTTTTAAAATCGTTGTAATAAAAACCTTCTTAAATTTTCGATTTTTGGAAAAAACAGGCATTTTTTCAAAAATTTTGAATTTTGAATTGGCCGTTTTGAATTTTACCAAATTTTACCAAAATTATCTCAAAATCCTGAAAATTTACGTAATTTTTATTATCTACATAAAAATTATCTATATTATCAATAATTATCTTATTCATTAATAAATTTGGTAAATTCACGATATTTTACGTAAATTTTCGTAAAATACTTTTATCAAATCACCACTGTATGTATTCGAAAAATTAAAATTAAAAAAAAAGAAATATTATTTTTTTTTTATAAAGTGGGCACAGGTAGTTATTTTGTTGGAGAGATCTTTTTTACCCAAAGAATTACAAAAATTTCAAAACTAATACTCAATTACACTACCAAAAAAATATTCTTCAAAAAATTTTATTTTCTGTTCTTAAAAGAAATACATTTTGTATTTTTAAAATTATTCAAAGAATTCTTAATATGTATTCGAAAAATTAAAAAAAAAAGAAACATTATTTTTTTTTAATAAAGTGGGCACAGGTAGTTATTTTGTTGGAGAGATCTTTTTCACCCAAAGAATTACAAAAATTTCAAAACCAATACTCAATTACTCTACCAAAAAAATATTCTTCAAAAAAAGAAGCAGTTGGCTTGATGGTTATCAAAAAAGTTGCCAAGACCAAGGCTTTCGAAAAAACTTCTTGCGCTCGCAATTGGAAACGATTTTTCAAGTCTGTTATGACTCTTTTGAAGGAAAATAGATACACTGCTGAACAATTGCTGGATGTTTGGGCCAACAAGGACACCAAATTGATGAAATCGAAAAAAATCAAGAAAGAATTCAACTGGAAAAATTACGGAATATCCAAAAGAGTGAATCTTACGGACATAAACCTGAATAAGGCGCTGGTGAGTGAATCTGTAGAAAATATGGAAAAAAAGCCGCCTTTGCCAACGCGGTTCAAATTTTCGTTTGATAGCGAAAAAAGTTCAGAGAGAAAATTAAAAAAAAAAGACGTGGACGAAAGTTTATCCAAAAAAGGAAAAGAAATCTTGAGTGCAAACACGCCTGAAGTTTCCTCCAACTCATCGTCAATAAGCTCAGACAAAACCACCGAGTCATTTGTTCTAACCCAACCAGTTAACAAATTTTTATCAAAAAAAACATTCTGTCCTAATCAAACTAGCAAAATTTACTCAAATGACTTGGACTTCGATTCTCAATACAATTTTTCGAAACAAGTCAATTTGAGCCCGGCACGGGAAAGTTCCAAACTGGACCTATGTGATATTAGGCGCCCATTTTCATCAAGTCTTAAGCAAAACGGCGAGGCGTATATAAAGAGTGAAAAATTGCCCAAATTTGCGCACAAACAACCAAATTTAATTTTTTTCAGTTCCGAATCAAAGAGTCAGACCGAAGAAAATATGAGTATAGATAGTGATAATGGCATGAGCGTATTTAAGCGTAGTAACCAGCATGATGATGAAAATTCGCAAAAAGAATCAAAAATTTAATTTTAATTTTTTTATTAAAATTATATATTTATTTTTTTTTTGTAAAATATTGTTTAATTAATTCAAAACATTTTCACCTGTAGTTTCAATAAACTATTAAATCCAAAAAAAATTTTTTTTTTTCATTCATCAGATCAAATAAATTGGAACATGTATTCTAAGCTACATGAAATTCGATAAACAAAAATCAGGGTTAAATTAATGAACAAAAACAAACTTTAAAGCTATTTTTGTAGCTAGATAGAACAAATAATCTTGATTGAGATTTCAGACCATGTTTTGAAGATTAACAAAAGCAGTTTAAATGTTAGATGAATTTAGATAGCAAAATTAACATTTATTTGTTTGCTAAAACAAACGCTTGCCTTGGAATATTCTGTTTCTGAGAAGAAGAAAAAATTTTGACAACTTTGTATCTATTATAATTTTTATTTCAAAATTTATTTATGCTTGCAAAAAAGCGTATCTAAACCAATTTTGCGTCAAAATGCTTAATTTACTGTAACAAGTATATAAATTTTTTATTACTTTTTAAGTGTATGTTTATTCTCACAAAGAAATCTTATAGCTAGAATTTTTTTTTCATCGTATGGAACTTAAAATAACTCAGTTATCTACCATTTATTTTAATTTTTTTTACTCCAGGTAATTTTACGCTTTTTAGAATTTTTTAAAATTTTTAGACATACACATTGCAAGGAATTTTTCAAGAATTATTTTTTTCTGCTGCAAAAAATTAACAAAAAATTAAATTTCAAAATATGTTTTTAATTCTAATTGTTAAATTAAATTCTTTTCTGGTTTTAGCACCCCGTTTAAAAAAATGTTTTCTGAATAGTATGATAATTATTTTTACACTTCTATCTCTGCGAAAATTACATTTCTGAATACTATTTTATAAAAGAGAATTTCAATATTAAATTAGTATTAAAGTTTTTTTGATATAAAAAAAAAATTTAGTTTATTCGAAGATTTAAATTTGAGCATTAGAAATATCAGTCAATTGTTTGAAAATTATCGTGTATTTATAGATTTTCAAAAAAAAATCTAAGAAGAAAACTAACTTAATTTTTTTAAATAGAGGAAATTTCAGAAATAATAACATTTTTGGAATGAATTAAATTTGTTTTTTCAAAATAATCAGAATAAGTAAATAAAAAAAAATGTTGCTGGTCAATTTTTTTGCAGAACCCATTTTCTTTAAGATTAGAATAAAAAAAAATTAAGATCTTTTTTTTTGCTTTTTCTATCATTTTTTTAAATTTTTAAATAAAAATTTAATTGCTTTTCCAAAAGATATGATTTTATTAAGATTTTGAGTTCAAATAATTTACGTAAAAAAATTTTATTTTTTTTTTATTTTCAAGACAATTCATTGTATAAATTTACTAGCGATTTTCTATTGAATTAGATGAATGTCCACTTTCAAAAATTCACATTTAAACAATTTTTTTTTCATTAATTATCTCTTTTAAGATTCAAATTTAAAATTTCGTTCTTTTAAAAGATGTATAATCAAACTTTTGCCTTTAAACACGAATAAGTTTCATGTAGACTGATCATTGACAAAAAAACATTTTTAAATGTTAGCTGACTCAGAAATTGTTCTTAAATTTGGATAGGTTTTATTCGAATAATTGAGATAGATTGCAAAAGATAATTATTTTAAGTATTCTAAATAATTTATTTTATCTAAAAATTAAAAAAATATCCACTAATTTCTTATTCATAACATTAAATGGTGTGTTCAAGTTTTTTGTTTGAAGGCAAGTTTAAATTTGCTCAAAGATATGTAAAAACTAAAAACGAAAATCTTTAGGGAAAATTTGGTTCAGTTTTTTATTATTTAAATAATAATCAAGCATTTATTTTTTTAGCATTTTCTTAATTTCATATTTTTTATTTATGGTTGACCAAGAACAATTGGATATGGACTAAAATTTAGGTAGCAAATTTTTAAAATTTACCATCTAAATATATACCTATAAAAATTTTAATTTTTTTAAGGATTTGGGAAATAAAGTTTTGGATAATATTATCACTCGTTTTGCACTTTTATTAATAAAGAACATACATTTTAAAGCATCATATTAAGTAAATTCTTCTGTTTCAAACAGAAATATTAAATTTAGGAACTAATTCAATAGTTGAATTTGAGACTAGAGAACATGAAGATTAAATTTCTATTGATATTAAGTAAATATTTTTTTGCTTTAATTATTATTTTTGGATTTACCAAAGTATTTTTTAAATTACTGATAATTTATTTTTGTTTGAAGAAAAAAAAAATAATTTATAGCTCGGGTGTGTGACTAAAAATTTTGGTAAAGTGCTTGCTTAATTAATGAAAGTCTAAAATGGCGGAGAAATGAATTTTAAGAAATTGAAAGCTCGATTTGTCAAGAACTTGAGCAATTTAATTTCTAAATTCATTTGAAATTGCTCAAATTAATTAGAAATTTAATTTGGTATAAACTAAAAAGATTTTGATTTTTCTAAAACCTAGAATTACTTTAAATTTTTTTTGTTACATAAAAAAATTTCAAAATTTTATTTTTTTCGTAGTTAAAAAATTCAATATTTTAAACAAGAAACATTTCGAAATTTTTGTTCTGCAAAATTTTTGATAAAAAAAAATTTTTTTTTGCCAAAATTGTGTTTTTATTTCGGAATAATTTTCATTTAATTGCATTTAGAAAATAAATTATTATTTCATTTTAGAATTTATGTTCATGTGTATATATATAGAGCCATTTAATTCAGATTTTATGCTTAAATTTACTCTGTACACTGTGTCCTTAGATTGGAACTTTCGGCGAACTTGTGATATAACATGAGTTCTAAACAGCAAAATTTTGCCAACGGTGCTACCAAGTCAACTGCTGAAGTAAAAAATGGCTTCACAATTCCCAAATGGTAATTAAATTTTTTAATCAGACAAAAAATGTACAGTGTTGTGATTAAGGGCAGGTAAACCAGCGGCAGGCCTGCACTTGGACGTGATGAAAGAGGGTAAGATGATACAAAAATTGATGATTGATGAAAAAAAGTGCTATTTTTTTGGCCGAAATCAGGAAAGCTGTGACTTTGTTACAGACCACGCTTCGTGTTCCAGAGTTCATGCCGTTCTGGTTTGGCACAAGGACTTGGGCCGCTCTTTTCTAGTGGACCTCAATAGCAGTAAATAAAAGAATAGTTTTTTTTTTGTTGATGCCAAAAATTTATCTAAATTATGTCCTAAAAGCTCATGGAACTTTTATAGGCTCCCTGCGCCTCGAGGCCAATAAACCGCAGCAGGTTTTTTTAGATAGCGAGCTTAAATTTGGTGCTTCGACCAGAACTTATGTGATACGCGAAAGGCCTCACAATAAAAAAAGTCAGCCATCTATACTTAACAACTCAAATGCGTCTGAAAACGACGACAATGACGACTCTTTTACGCAAACTCTGACCCTGCCAGAGTCAGAGCTTGAGCTTGATGTAATTTTTTCTTCCAAATCCTTCTTGAAAATACTAAATTATAAACAGAATTTGACAGAATTTAACACAGCTCATAACAAAAGAATTGCTCAATTGGTCGACATATCAAGTGGTGCAAATCTGCCATCAGTGCCCGGCATTGGTCCTGTGAAGAAAAAAAAGAAGACAGTGGTGTTCAAGGAAGAAGAGGACATCATCAACCCGGAGGACATAGATCCGTCAATTGGTCGATTTCGCAATCTGGTCCAAACTACAGTTGTGGTACCGAGGAATAAGCGGCCTGCCCAGATGGTCCAGAGTGAAATATCAGAGAAAAAAATGCGCACAATTCATGGATCAACAATGGACAGAGAGCTTACTTTGTACGAAGAACAAGAAGAATACAATACAATTGGTTTCAAGTGTTTGAATAGTGCACCGGATGTGGACACGGTAAGTGGCAGCGAACCAGCGTATTTGCATTATCAGCAGACACAGTTTGAAGCGTTGCATGGCGAAGGCGATCATGATGACCATAAAAAACGCTACGCCAAAGAGTCGTGGCCTGGTCGCCATTCCACTAACAATGTTCCAGTAAGCGCTACCGGGTCGCCCACTCACACCAAACGTCTCATAATCTAGCTCTTTATTTTTTTCAAAGTGTACATTTTTTTCAGCATAAAAATAAACTCGGATTTTTCAGGTAATTAAGAAGTGATTTGAATAAAAAAAAATAAAAATAAATTTCAAAATTTTCATTTAAGCAAAGAGTAATAAAATATTCTTTGAATTGAATTTTTTATTTTTTTGAAGAAACAAAAAAAATATTCACGAATTTTATCTTAATTAAAAACAGAATATTTTTTTTTATTGACTTTTCAAAATTTAGATTTTCAAAAAAAGCTATAGACATATATAGCAATGAGAGCCAAGATAATTAGAAAATTTTATATATACATAAAATTAAATTTTAAATTTTAAATTGAGAAATTATTTATTTGTTAAAAAAAATTGTCTTATCTGTATTTTATTTGTCAACAACAACAACAACAACAACAAAAGATGGTAACCGAAAAGCCAAAGACTGATCGTGTGCTGGATAATGACGGCTTTAAAAAGAGAGCCTCGTGTGTTTGTGTTAGAAATGAAAGCGAAAATGAGGTAATATTACACTATTCTTAAATTTTGGAGCCAAATAAAAGTGTTCCATTTTCTAAGGTTTTATTGATATCAAGCAGTAGAAACAAAAATAGATGGGTTGTTCCTGGAGGCGGCATTGAAGACAACGAAAATCCGGAAGATGCTGCTGAGCGAGAAGTCTTCGAAGAGGCCGGTGTCATAGGCAGACTTGATCGCTTTCTTGGAGTTTTTGAGGTAAATTTTTGGAAGCGATGACATCAAATTGTCAAAAGTTTTATTCAGAATCAGGAAAGAAAGCATAGGACCACAGTCTATCTGCTCATAGTTGATAAAGAGCTAGATGAATGGGAAGAAAATACAAAATATGGTCGGCTTAGAAAATGGTTCAGTCTAAACGAGGCGATCTCTGAATTGGAGCAGCACAAGCCGGTCCAAGTTTCGTACCTAAACCTGCTCAAAGGTGTCAGTGAACAGTCTTATCTAGATTTTAGCTCGCTTTCTTCAATAGCTCTTCCCATACAGAAAAATCCGTCAGAGTCATCTTGTTCACTGTCAAATTCATCTAGTAATTCGTCATCATTCAATTCATCTCCTGTTTCTGCTTTGTCAATTAAAAATTTTGTAAAAAATTAGTTTTTTTTTTTATTTTATTTTTTGATTAAATCGCTAAAATTAAATTAAAGATTTTATTGTACCTTTTAAAAAAAATATTTTTAAAAAATATTTAATAGAGCTTAATTTTATTAATTGTAAAAATAAACTGTAAAAAAAAAATTTAATTTTTTATTTGTTTGTTTGTGTGAGTCGACAAGACCCGTCACACCAGTCAACGTCTCCAATCGAGGCCAACAAAGCCCGCAAATAGGACGCATACTCTTCGTAGCGTCCGACCATTTTATCAAATGTGCTCGGGCTCTTTTTCAATGTTAAATTAGTAATTGTTTAAATTTGGTTTAATTTACTAACAAGCTCATCCAGTCTTGATTTAATATATTCGTTTAAAGGCGCTTTATAAATTTTTTCAAAAGATTTTGAAATTTCATGCAGCTTTTGCTTGGGGTAAGCAAAAAATAAGCGAGATAAATAATAGCCAAAATCTTTCTTTAATTAAATCAAAATTAGCATGATTTAATTTTATTTTAATTTAAATAAAAAAATTTTTTGATTTTTAGGTTTCTATAGCTACGCTCAAAATTTTTAAAGTAATTCAAATAAGATTTTAAAGTAGAATCGAAATATATTTGAAATAGTTCAAAATTTTTGTTAAATTGTGAAAAATCAACAATTTTCCATTTAATAAAAATCAAGCTAGAGTGTTTTATATTTATTATTCATCATTTCTAGCTTTTAATTAAAAAAATAACTAAAAATTTTTCCAATTATTTTCCGAAAAGAAACATATTGATATTTGCTAAAGAAAATATTTGCTCTAATTTATTAGATAATTAGAAAACTTTATCTTAATAATTATGAACATTCAAAAAATTTTTTGAACTTATACAAAAATCATAATTTCTATAGAGTGTAGACTCTCACAAACGATAACAGCGCATTCTAAAAATTAGATCAATCTAATACATATCTATCTAAATTTTTTATTTTCTTTAATTTATAATTTATAATCCCTCGGCAAAATTAAAGAAATTTATTGAACATGTAATTTTTTGATAATTAAAATCATCTGGTTAAGTTGTGCTAGTATTATTTTTTTTTATTTTATAAATTAGTTGCTAAAATTGTAATTAAAAATGGATTTAAATTTGAATATTTAAAAAATTTAAATAAAAACAAGCATTAAATTTATAAACGGACTCCTGATCACTGATTACGTAGTTAAAATTTCATTATTTTTTTCAAAAGCAAACATAATAAAATTAAAATGTTAGTTAAAGTAATGAAAATAAATTTAATTTAAATAACTAAGCAAAAGACTGCCAAAATAAAAAATTATTTATAAAATTTGGTGAATAAAAAAACGAATTTGACACTAAGTGAATAAATAATATATCATCAAATAAAAAATATGTTTCATCACAATAAGATTATAATTCAAATTTTTAAAAACCGATCTGAATTGTTTAAAAATATTTTGTGAATTTTTTTTAAACTTTTAACCTAATTTTTTTGACATTTTAATTATTTACATCGATACTTTTATTTAAAATTTTTCTAAATAATTTTGAAATAAATGATAATCATAAAAAAAAAATTTCGATAATTTCTTAAATTTTCAATTTTAATTGAATTAAAATTTTAATTTTTTATTGAGAAGACGAACAATTTTCACTTGACTTATCATGAAAAAATTATATTCAGATTTTTAGTTTAAAAGCAAGTTTAAAAATGATATCATTTGTCATTATGACAAAATCATCCTCAAAAATAAATTAACTTAAATCACTCTTAACATTTAAAAATATTTTTTTATTTTTTGACTGTCGTTTTACGGAACTAAAACTTAAAATTTTAGTCTTCAAAATTTTTAGAATTTAAAATTTTTTTCTTAATAATAGAGTTCTATGGGCTAAATTTTTTAACTCAATTTTCATGTTTTATTAAAAATTTATGATTTATTTGATTATTTTAATTGTTTTATTATGAGTTGAAAAATTAAAACTAAACTCAATTTTAATTGAATTAATTTTAAATTAAAAATATTTTATTGTGTCAACAATAAAGAATTAAATTAAAATTGAATTTCTTTCTCCCGGTTTTTTTTTTTAAATAAAAGAAAGCTTTTATGAATTTAAGAACCCTTTTTCGCTTCAGCACCAATAGAGTCAGCCAACAAGCTGAATAACTGAAACCGAGATATAAAAAGAGATGAAAATGTTATGAGAGAGCTCTATAAGAGTTTTTATAAATTTGAGAATTTTTCAACTTCAAAAAAAGGCTAAAAACAAAAAGTTACAAAAACAAAAATTTATTCAAATTAAATTATTAATTCTTTTTCTTAAGTCACATCAATATAATAAAATAATATTCCTACTAATCAGTTTTTTTCAGCCTAATGAAAAGACGGAAAAATTTATAGATTGGAAATATACATAATGTTTATTCTTAATCTGAAGGTACCAGCTAAGTTTTTTTTCGTTGGCAAATGGAAAATAATTTGGTCGAAGACTAAAAAAATCGAATTTTTCCGCCTAAAATACTTCAGTATAAAATTATTGAAAATTTTTTGTTTAATCACATGATTTGGGAACATCTAATCAAAAAAAATCTTAAAACTAAAAAATTAGAACCATATTTTTTTAAGAAATTTTTTTTTTGTTAATTTAAAATTTTTAGTATCAAAATTTTTCATTTTTGGGTTTTTCGTGTTTGCCTTAAAGAGAATTGGAAAAAAATTGACTTACTTGGTCGAGTAAAACTTTTACATGTGAGGCATAGTATGCATATGGATCATGTAGAAATTTAACTTGAAAAAGACTCATAAAATTTCTCAAATACATTTTTTTTAAATAATACTTGCTTGGTCAATAAATGACATTTTCATGCAATTTTTTTTCAGACGATCAAAAATTGAGAATCCATAATTTTGTCGAAATTTCTCAAAAGCTTGAGTTAAGACTTGTGGCGCATTTTTACCAATTATGTTCATTAAATACTTGGTTTTAAAATCTTTACGAGATTGATGTATCTTAAGATGCTTGTACATGTCCTTAATAAAAGTTTACCATAAATTATTATTTATTAATTAATTATTAAATTATTTAATAAAATGAGTACCAATTTTAGCTCAGTCGAAAGTCGATCAATTTGTTCCTCTGAATTCGGTAGCTGCCTAGACTCCTTTAAAAAAAATTAATAAGAAACATTAAATCTTATAAAAACATTACATTAAGAAGCATTATATGAAATTTTGAACTGTACTTGTTCAATTTGGAAATAATTTCCTCTTCCAAATTTATTTTGTATTCTTAATTAAAATTTTTTTTTCATTAATTTTACTCATTATCTAAAACCTACTTAGAAAATACGAATTTTTTAAACTTTTCCTATTTTCATTGTTTGATTCGAGCAAAATTTCCGTCAGCATGTAAGAATTGAAGATATTTTTTTTATTTCTAAACATTGACTTTAAAAAATGAATTAAAATTTTTGAGTAAAATTAAAAAAATTTACTTGAAGCGCCACTGGTATTAAATTGTACAGTTTTGAGACACTATTAGTCATAAAATCAAATCTTTTATTTAACATTTTAGCATTGAACTCAAAAGTGGGAGTAATTAAAGCGTTGATGATTTTGGCTGAATTTTTCCAAACCCTGCTGCCCACATTCTTTAAATCTTTAAGCCAGACTCTTCCATTTTTTGCTTCCAAAATGTTGATTAATTCTTGGCGCTGTTTGGCGCTTTTGCTTATCAGAGTATAAATAACTAATAGTTTTCGATCGGTCTTGACAGCAAATTCCAATATTCTTGCCTCAAGTTCAGGATTAAAGTAATTAAGCTCATCATAATCGGAGGCGATAGAATGACATTTGGTGAATGGAACATTTTCCTCTTTGTTGGTCAAACAAGTCTCGTCGTCATCCTCGTCAGTTATGTAAAATTCGGCTGCACATGGTTCAAAGTCTTGGGTCTTGTTGGAGTAAATCTTACTCTTTTAGATACTAGAAATTAATTTTTTAATATTTTTTATTTTTTTTTCACTTACTTTCTCAGAATGTGTTGATTTAAATAAAAGTATTGATAATAGTATTAAAAAGATGTTCATGTCGCTTTAAGTCTTGTTTTTCAAAATAAAAAAAAATTGATTTTAATATAATTTAATAAGGAGATAATTTAATTAAGTGAAAATTAATTTAGAATCAAAAAATAATTTGAATTTGGCTTAAAACTGGGCAAAATTTTTTGATATTTTTTTTAACATATGAAAACAGCTTTTTATAAGAGAATTTTGAATTTTTTTATTATCATGATAAAAAATAAGTGTTTTGAAATGAGATAATAATTTTCAAAAAAATATTTTGCAAAAATATTTATTAAAATTGATTATCTAATAAGTTTAGTAACTAAATTAAAATTTTAATTTAAAATTAGTTATATTCACTTTGTCTTACTTTTCTTTTCTTCTATTTCCGATCTATTTATCAAATTTAAAAGATATTTTTCATTGTTATTGATAAATATGTTTAATAATAATTTAAAGATACATTTTTCTTTTAGAACAAATAAAAAAACAGTTTGGTTTAAATTTTATTGGGAAATGATTAAATAATTTAAAGATTTATTAAAGAATCTAGAATTTTAATTTCAACCAAATATAACTTATTTTATTTACTACAATTAAATTTACAAATTCGAGTGCTTAGAAGAATGCTTTCGCCATTCGGACGAATCCAGGGTTTTCAGTGATGGTGAAGTTTGGAGCAAAAACTGCAGCAAAATAAATTTCATTAAATTGAACACCAGTTTTTTATCAATTATTAGCAAAAATTTTTAAATGAATTTTCAAAATCTTTAAACATAAAATTTTAAATGTAAACAAAAGCAAAAAATTAAATAAATCCTTTAAATTTAAAAGAATAGATCGAATATTGACATAAGTAGTACTAAATATTAAGTTTTTTAAACTTATTTTCTGAATTAATAAAACTTTTTTTGATATTTATGGTTAAAATTTCCAAAATTAAAAATATATTTAATAATTTTTAAAATATTTTCTATAATTTTTTTGCTCCAAACTCACCACCGCGATCTTTCGACTAAAAAAAGATACAAAAAAAATATGCATATTACAAAAAAAATAAAAATTAATGATTTAAAAGAATGGACATAAATCATCGCTTCGAACTTAATAATTAACTTTTACTATATTCGGAAATTTGACTCTATTTTATTTTAATTCTAGACTCACACTACATAAACAGAAATTCTTAAATTAATTATCTTGTTGTTAAAATCACCAATATTATTCAGCCCTCTTTAGAAATTATATTTGTAATATTTTTAAAATAAATACACTTGTGCTTTTTAAGAAAAAATTAATGGATATTTATTATCTTTAATAAGAATAAGATAGAGAAGCAGAGCTTTATGTATGCGAGTAACGAGCCGTTATTTATTGACAAATTTGTTGAAACATTGATGGGCTAAGTTCAGAAACGCGAAAAAAAAAATTTTTATTTGGTAATTTGTAAAAAAATCCGGTGGAAAATAATCCGGTCGAAAAATGTTCAGTGGAAAAAAATCTGCTTTGAAAAAAATCAGGTGCAAAATAATCCGGTCTGAAAAAAATCAGGGGAAATTTGACCGGTTTTAAGAAAAAATAAAAAAAAAACAATAATTTTTTTATAATAGTTTATTGAGAAAAATTAAGATAATTAATGCAAATAAAAAAAAAAGAAAATTAAACTATCAAATCTTATAGTTCTCGCGGTTCTTCTCGAACAGTCCACGATTCAAACTCATTTAAAAATTTTATTTGCAAATAACCGGTAAATTAAATTTCATAAATTTTTAGCTATTTTTAACTTAACTGCCTTATACTGTGCCGATGTTTTTTCATCGTTTTGGTTACTAAAGATAGGGTATTCTTGTTCCATTTTTTTTCGAAATATTAGGTAAATTCTCAATGCCATTTTATAGAAGCAGGGCATTGGATCAGGGTAATTTAGTCAAGGGTTTAGAACTTAGATATTTTATAAAGCAAATTATTTAAGATTATTCTTTAAAAGATATATTAAGCCTAATTTAATATATCAATTATAATTTATGCGAAATTAGTATATCAATTAAATTTATAAAACGGATAATATTTCAATGGATTTTTTCTACTGGATTTTTTTCAGACCGGATTATTTTACACCTGATTTTTTTCTAAACAGATTTTTGTCAGTGAATTTTTTTCAACCGGATTTTTTTCAGACCGGATTTTTTTACACCAAATCTTTTTATTTTACTTAAAATTTTTTATTTTTTAAAGTCTTGTGTCGTGTCATGTACTTATTAAGGCGGCCATACGAATTTTTTGCCTTTCCATGAAGTAATTAGAGCTTCCATTTTTATTTCAAACTTTGAAATTCAAAGTCTTTGAAACGACATTTTTCGAAAAAGAAAATTTCAAGTCAAGGTAAAAGACTTTTTTTTTTAATTTTAAGTCAAGATAATATACTTTTTTTTTAGGAAAAAAAATTTCAAGCCAGATCAAATGACTTGACTTTAAAATGACTTTTTATTCTGACTTTTGTGCAAGTCTGTTTTAATGCTAGATTCTATTATTAATCAAAACCGATAGCCAATAGTTTCGCTAAAGTATTCGTCGAATCAGAATTCAGGGTTTCAATTCTTGAATTGAAAAATCGTTCAGTATCCTAGATTTTCCCATGTACACATCTGGTTATTAGCTCGTCGCGATGCTCGTTCCTCGCAATAATTACTTTCTTTTTGAAAAAAAAAAATTCTTATTTGAACAAAAATAATGAGAAATTTAGTTCGAATACCACATTTTTTAATAGAACACCCCAAATTTTTAAGTTTTTGCCCCAATTTTATTAGAATAACCACAAAAAATAAAAAAATACATAAAAATAAAAAAAAAAACACTTTTTTTTATTAATTTATTTTTTTTTTTTTTTATTTGACACCAATTTGATTAAAATGACAATAAAAAAAAAAAAAAATTTTTTTTTACTTGTGACACTAAATTTTTTAATTTTTTCCACATTTGTTTGGACAAGCCCAGTAACGTCTTTTCTTCATATGCGCACTGAATAGATCACACGATTTTGTTTCTTTGTCTAATATTAATAAATATTTTAAAATGTGAGCAAAATTTCAAAATTTTAAAAAATTTAATATTTAAAGATTAAAAAAAATTTAAAATTTTAAATAATTAAAAAAAAAATTTAAAATTACAAATAATTCTAAAATGTGAGCAAAAATTCAAAATTTAAAAAATTTAATATTTAAAAAATTTAAAATATTTTACATTTTGAAACTTTGGTGACATTTTAAGATTATTTTAAATTTTAATTTTTTTTTAATTTTTTTAAAATTTTGAGACTTCTAATTCATTAAATTGGTTTTCTAAAATGCTGACTGAACTAGACATTTTATTTTATTTTCCATTGTTTTTTTTTAATTAATAAGTATCAAAGATAAAAAATTGGGGTACTTCGTTTTAAATTAGGTTTCAATTTTTAATAAAAAGTGAAGTTTTAATCAAAAAAGTGCAAATAAATTAAAATTATTGTTTTTTTATTTAATGTGGTGTTAATTAATTTTTTTATGTATAATCCTAATAATTGGGGAATTTTATTTATTATTTGGGGGTAAAAATTTAAATTTTGTGGTATCGATTTTAATGGCCCAAAAATAATTAATTAGCTTGTTGAAATTAATTATTTTATTTTATTTTATTTTTAGTAAGTTTTATTTTAATTTTCTACTACTTTTAAACTCATTTTTCAGTCAATTAGGAATGATAATTCAAGCTGATCAATAAATCAAAGAAAAAAAATTAAACTTGTTCAAAAAATTTTTACAATTTAAAGATTCAATTTTTGTCAATTAAATTTAAGACAAAATTTATTCTTTTCATGCGATATTTAAAAATTTTCTAATTCTTTTTTATTGTAATTAAAAAAAATTAAAATAATTAAATAAAAAACAAATAAGTTTTTTAAAAATTTCATTTTATTTATTATTTTACAATTATGATAAAAAATATTCATAAAAGTGAAACTTCATAGGCAACAATAGAAGCATGATCAAGTTTGCCCCTTAACTTCAGCGATTTTTGTCTCAAATCAGCTTGAAATTTCGCCTTTTTCTCGCTATCCTCAATTTGCGATGCCTCCAAAAGACCTTTTTCCAAAAGATCCCTTTTCTCCGCGGTTAATTTAACAGCATGGTCAATCAAAATAGCACAAGTTTCTTGAGCTGACAAATTCTCATTAGGCGTTTTGTTTCTTAGTAAAATTTCATTCATGTGAGCTAAACCACAAGCATACCTCTCATAGGGACTCATTTCTGGTAAATCAGCCAAATTTTTTTCTACATTATCCACCAAGGAGTTTCTATTACTTTGCTTTCGAGCTGTCTGGGACACAATTGGATCTAAATTGTCCGAGACACCATCGGACATCAAAAAAACAATATCATTCTCTTTTATATACATTAAAGAATATGTCAAATTAGAAACATCTGGCTTATTTCCATACACACCACCCAGAGCTCCACCAACATTTCTCATATCTCGATCATTGTCTAGATTTCTCGCTCCCAAACTCAAATCAAAAATACCTCCATGCCCATTAAAAACATAAGCAGTCGAATCACCAATGCTCAATGTACAAACTGCCCACAAAGAGTTCTGGGACGAGTCCTTAAGTTTCAGCACCACACAGCAACACAGAGTGGTCACAGCAGCCTTTCTTTGGAGAATAAACTCTTGAGCTGAGTCAAATGAGCGGCACATTATTTTGAATATGTCATGGGTAGTTAAATTTTTTTTAGAGAAGAGAAATTTGTTCAAATGGTTCATGGATGCACGGACTGCACATCTTGCTGCCAAGCGGCTCCTCGGTCCCCAGTTAACTCCATCGGCAAGAATCAGCACAGAATTGTTCTTTCGGGTCATAATGGCGTACACATCGGCGATTGGGTCTCCAACAGTGGTGTTGTTTGTTAAATTGTTTTCGTATAGAGAGCATGCTATGCCGTATGACTTGTGATGGTATGAATTGAATTTTGTTATGCCCAGTTTGTGGAAAGAGTCCCAGCATTCGTGGAGCATTTTTTTCTCGTCCTGTGCCACTGGATTTTCTTGGTTTTCAGCAGGTGTCACGTGACTGTTTGGTTTACGCTGCGGAATTAGTTTTACGTTGGCAATACCTTCATCAGGTCCGGAATTGTATGAAATTAATTCGTGATTTAAATCACATATTTCATCATTAGGTAACTGGTCGTATGATTTGGCATGGTAACATTTGTAGGTTTTGCGCCGAAATTGACTGAAATAAATAAAAGTTTTTAAATAAATTTATTTGATTTTTTTTGGGGTATTATTAATCGATCTCTTACATTACTTAAACGATCACTTAATAAAATATTTTATTTTATTTTTTCTATCTATAATATTATTTATTCGATTAATTTGATTAATTAACTGTCTCTAATAATAAATATTTATGTATCCTGAATATTTTTGTCACTAAATTTACTGAAGATGAGTATGATTATGATGAATATAGCTCTTAACTTAATTAATGAACAGTTGAAATTATCTCTTGATTTAATTTAATTATCTCCTGTGAGAGTTTTTTTTGTGGATATTTAAAGATGATCTAATGTGATCCATCGGCAAGAATTTTATCACTCATAAAGGAATATGAGGATGTTTTTGTTGAGAGCTCAAGAGAACCTGAAAAAAAGTCTCCCTTAGCAATTTTTGTCCATGAATTTCCACGGGAGTGACTTAAAACAGCCAAATCTTTCAATTGTCTAGAAGCTTTCATTTTCCCATTTTACTATATGTTTTTTAAATATTGTGTACCCAATTTTGTAAAACCTTATATTTGTTTCACTTTCTTTTAATATATGAACAATAGCTAAAGGAGTTTCATTACTCAAAGTCTATTTAAATAATAAATAAACAATAAAAAAAAAAAAAAAAAAAAAGATCTAAGTTTTATCAAAGTATTGAAATGTCTGATAGTGAGTATCGAGTAGTTGATGACTATGTAACTTCTGAATCAGAATCTGAAGACGAGGTTCAAGAATCCAATAAAAAGAAAAGAACCAGGAAGAACTGGATCTTTGAGAGAACATTCGACGATCAAGAAGCATCCAAAGACTGGTAAGATAATGAAAAGATTTGGTCTTCTCTGAAAAGTAGTGAAACTGAGGCCGGTTTAAGAGTTGATTATCGATGCAACCTAGTTAAGAGAAAAGGACCTCAATGCGCAGCTGCAATTTATTTACTTTATAAAAGTTTATAAAGAACATTTAGATTTCAAATCTTTTGACGAATTCGATGGAATTTTGTTTAAAACTTGGGAAACAAGAATCAGCTCGTATAGTAACTCCGATAACTGGATGCAAACAGCTAGTTGTTCCTGTCCTTCCTTCTTTAAAGATCATATTTGTAAGCATCTTGTTGGCTTTGCTGCAAATATGAAACTTGTCAAAATACCAATCGAAGCTAAGCAAGTAGTTATTGGACAAAAACCTAGAAGAGGTAGACCGTGTAAGTTTAAAAAGTCGCTTGAGTACCAATCAGAAGCAGATAAAGAAGAGAGAGTTGTCAGCTCAATTAAAGTATCTAAAGCGAAAGATAACAGAAGTAGAGGAAGAAACTCCACAAGAAACAGTTATACCAACATAAAAGAACAAAAAAACAATTGATAAGGAAGCTGAAAAAGTAGTGCAAGCATCAACCAGCAGTGATATAAGTAAGAAAGTAGAAGCTCCACTAAAGAGAGGTAGAGGTAGACCAAGAAAAAACTTATAAATTGTAAGTATTGTACTTATAATTAAAGTAATTGTTAAATTACTTTACGCTAATTTACGTCTATAATTTTTATACTACTCAATAATAATTTTTATATAATATACCCAGTTTTTATTTCTTTTGAAATAATTTTGACAAAAATAAATACCCAAAAAATATTTATTTTTACACTCAAATATTTAATATAAATACCCATTTAATAATAATCCATTTTAAAAACTTTACGCTCTTTTTTCATTTAAACAAAATTAAATCAAATAGAAAAATCGCATTTAAACGAGGAGAATTTTCATTTTTTACGCTACAAAAGATCTGTTCACTCTAGGAATCGACTACCGTAATTCCGTGTTGGGGGACGCGTGCATTAATACCCAAAGTCATATGTGAAGTGCATGCACAGACATTAACCCCTTCCATGTTAAAAAAATACTATTAAAGGTTCGACGCACTACATGTGCAACTTTGGGTATTAACGTGTGATACTAATAAAAAAACCAAGTTTAAATGTCGAGTTAATAATCAAAAAATCTTTTTTAGAGCAACATTTTTATTTGAAATTTTCTGAAATATTAAAAAATAATTTTGCATATTTCAACTTTTAGTGCGACCATTCAAACAAAATTATGAAAATGTTTTTTTAATATTAAAAATTATTTTTTTTATGCTTATTTAGTTATAGATGCAGCTTTTTTAAAATAATATAAAAATTAAAATATTAAAATAATATGACAGAGTCTTGAATTAATTATAGGAGCGGCGTTTAAAGACAAAATTAAAATGAAAAAAAAATACTATTTGAAAATCTTATTTTGATGATTTGTTTTTTGAGCCCTTTTTCCTACCAAGAGGCTTTCGAACACTCCCATCTTTGTTTAAAACTACAACTGGAGTAATATCAACTCTATTCAAGTTGTATTGTATTGAATGTATTGTATTGAATGTATATGTATTGAATGGTTATCGGATATTTGGCTGAGTTTGGACAGTAATCTTATTGCTCGAAGTTTTGACTCATGTGGTATCACCTCTCAATTTAATTTACACACTGCCCTTGATCATATGATGAAAACAAACTGTTTAATGAACGATTTTGTAGACGATTTAAATGAAGCTGACGATATCGATGGCTTTGAGGATGACCAAGACTGTGTAGCTTCGGATTTGGCTGGAACTGTGTCTGTGAACAAACTCAGCCAAATATCCGATAACCATTCAATACATATACATTCAATACAATACATTCAATACAATACAACTTGAATAGAGTAAGAATAATTTTAAATAGAAGCTACATTATTAAATGGTACGTTTTGAAATTCAGAAGTATATCATGGCGGTCCTGGAAAGACCGGTCCAAGACGGACGGTCAAGGCCGTTTTAAAATGCTGTTTAAAAGACCGTTCATGTAGACGGTCCAGACCATCTGACTAGGCCAAAAAAAATCGGTCTTTAAGGCGAACCACTGGACGCCAACACTAAAATTCAGTAAAAATATTTCCTGTTTTGGAAAATTAAAATTACAATATAAAAAAAATGACTCTTCTTTTAAAATTTTTTCAACAAAAAATAATTTAAAGGTCCAATTCAAGACTCATATGAAATCTGAATTTTTCTTATTTTTCAATTTGATTTTTAAAAAAGGAAATATTTTTGTTTGTTTTTTTCTGATTTTTCTGTTAGGTTTTTATCGTACTATTTTTATTTTTACAAATATTATGTTAAAATTCTTATTCTATTATTATTAGTTAATACCAAAATTTAAAATTTAGCTCAATTCTACCTATAAAATATATATATGTAAACGAAAACGAAAAAAATTATTATTTGTATTAGATTACAAGTACTAGTATTTTCCTGCTTTGGAAAATGAGATTGCTATTGAAATGTTAACGCAATTATTTTTCTTTTTCGCTTTTGGAAAGAAGTAGTTTCAGTCATAGCACTATTTCATCATTATTGCCAATATTTATTTCCATATTTTCGATTTCAGTCATTTTTAGTTCAAACTCAAGAATACAAAATTTGCACAGTTTTTCATTTAGAGATAAACAATTTTTAGTAGATAATTTTATTTAAACAAGACGAAAAACAAACGGTAGATGAATATTTTTTGGAAATAGTAAAATATTTTTCAATAGATCATCTCACAAAAATATATTTTAATGGTAAAATATTAAAAAAAAAACACAAAATTTTCTTAAATTCAATTTATTATAAATTTTTTATGAAGAGCAAATTTTAAATTTACAGCAATGTTCCGCCTTTTGTTTTTTACAATTAGCGTAAAATATTGTAAATTTTCCAAAAAAAATACGATAAAATCTGGTAAATTTTTGTAAAAACAAAAATATCAAAGATCTTCGACGTCTTTTGAGTGAGTTAATTAAAGAGTGTAATTTTAAAGTATATGTTTAGATTTAATTTATGATTAAGATTTGGCAACTTGAAGTTCATGATCATGATCAAAATTTAATTGATAAAAATCTTAATTTAAATGATGAAATTAGTTTTTTTTTATTATTTTAATTTAAAAAAAAATATTTTTTTCTTCTAATAATAATAAATTGATAATTTTAAAATCTTTATTTGAAAACTTAAAAGAAAAATTTAAAATAAATATTAAGGTTTTCAAATTATTTTTTTAAATGATATTTTAATATTAATTAAAATATATTACGCCGACATAATATTAAATTTTTTATCGCAAAATTTCAAAATATTGATTTAGATTTTATTTTTACTTCAAAATAAAATTCATGTAATTTTCTATCTAATTAAAGATTAAACAAATCATGTTTAATAAATTTTAATCATTAATTATTATACATTTATTATTATTATAATAAAAAATACCTCTTTTATTTAAATCAAAAACTAAAAATTTTGATTTGAAATCTACATTTGATTATAAAATTCAAATTTCCTTAAATTTTTTGTAAATTATAAAAAATCAATTAATAAAAAAACATCAAGTTTTATAAACCAATAAACAAACAAAAAAAGACGCCAAAGCTCTTAAATCTTTTTGACATTTTTGTTTTTACAACTATTTACGAAAATGTTGACAATTTACCTAAATTTACTTAAAACTGGTAAATATAAAATTTTCTACTTTTGTAATTAAACACAAAAAAAACGGAATATCACGGTATTTGCATTAATAATAACTAACAAAATTAATAAAAAAAATTTGCTCCCGAATTAAAATTTAATTTTTAGTAGATTTTTGAAAAATGTATATATACTGTCAATTAACTATGAAAAGTTACGAGATTATTATTATGAAAAAATGGTTTGATGTTAAATTTTCTTTAAATTATTTTTTTCTTTATTTTTTCCATTAAAAATTTTCAAGGAAAATGAATGATGAATGAATTAAATGGTTATTGTATTAGAAAAAGAAAGATCAAATCATCTTTTAAAATATCACTTGTTATATCTAAAGTTTTTTAATTAAAAATAAACTTTACTTAAAACGTTAAAGATAATGATAGAAAAAAAAATGAAAATTACAACAAAAATAATTAAATAAATTATTTACTTTAGTTTTTTGATTAAAATATTATTTGAAAGAGTTTTGGTGACTTTTCTGATTGAAGAAGATGAAGCAAGTGCGGCCGCAGAGGCAACGTTCGTAGCGTCATTGATGGACATGTCATATCTTGTCTAATTTTTTTTCAAAAAATAAATCATCTAAAAAAAATTTTTTGTTTTTAGTTTGATGAATTTTTGCTTAAATCCAATGAGAAAAAGTGCATATTCGACGGAATTAAAAATTTCCATCTAATCACTTATCTTTCTTTATTTAATTATTTCAAATAAAAAATAACAAATCCTCAGCAAATGTCTGAAAGCTTACAAAAATTGCTGCTAGATCGATATTTTTCTAAAATATGCTGCTTGCCCTAATCAGAGATAAAATATTTCAATGCAATTGCCATGTCTACATAATGTAGAAAAAAATTACTTTCAAATAACTGATAGCTTTAAGGCTTACTGTAAGTCGATATGATAAACACTTTCCTTTTTGGAATTTTATCTAAATTGTTAAAATATTTGCACGTTCTTCCGAAAAAGAAAGTGCTAAATTTATTTATACCTTAGAGAGTTTGTATGCAAATGCATCAGGCCCATTTGTTTGACATTTGAATTAATCAATATTTAAAAAAATATAATTTTCGGCCAACTGATCAAATATCTAAGTCTATTTATGATTTATGCTAAACTGAGGCTAGTTACTATATCGGGATTTGATATAATTTATTATAATTTTTTTCTAAATACAATCTCACCTTTAATGACCTAGTCAAATTTATACAAATTAATTATTGTTCTTAAAAATATTTAGTCTACTTGTAGCACCCATAAAATCAATATAAAAATCCTTCAATTTTTTTTTGAGGAAATTGAAATAAAAATTTTGAATTTTTTCTAAAACACACTTCCTTGATTGAAGTGCTGGTCACGGATATTACAAGAAAAAAAATACTATTTTATTCTCTCAAATTAATAGTTATTTTGTATTTTATTTATTTGTTTGTTTGTCTGTGCCGAGCTTAAGCTCCTTCAGATTAATTAAAAAACATCATAAAATTAAGAAAAAATAAAATAAAATTTAAAGTTAAAATACAATATAGAAGAAAATTAAAATAGTTTTTTTATTTGAATTTTTCTAAAATTTATATTTGCACTGGTGAGCTCAATTATTAATAACAATGGTTCTCATTAGCAAAAGAACTAGCCTGAAATTAATGCTTACTTAAGCCTCAGCAATAAAAAACTATTTTGCTCACGTATCTTCATTTTGATAATTTGATTAAAATAAATTGCTTTTTTTAAACGAGCTATCTCATTATTAGAAGATTAATTATAATTTAAATAATAGAATTTAGATTGATTGAAATTTTGTTGTTGTTGTTGTTGCCTTAAACCTTTTTTAAAATCTCATTAATTGAGAAAAAATAGACTTTGTAATGATTCAGATATAATTATGAAATAAAATCTGCTTTTTTTCTAATCAAAACTTGCATGAAAATTGATTGATTAAATTTAGCTTAAAATTTGCATCCAAAAGCATTTAAGGGTTAAATGATTATCAATTGTGCCTTACTGGATTATGTTATCACTTTGGTTACACAAAATATTATTATTGTGTAATCTTAAAATTTAGCTTTATTGATCAATAAAAATATAGAATGATTGAAGAAACATGTTTATTGATTATGAAAAGCATCCGTTTTTTTGTATTTAATTCATTAAATAGAAATAGCTTGGGTTTATTTAGTTAAAACAGAAATTAGTTGGAGCAAATATTTGAGTTAATTTCTTTTTTCAATTAACATTATATTTTTTTGAATCGAAATAAAATTTTGATAAATTTTTGGAATAAAATCTTAAAAGAAGCTGAAATGATGCTATTTGAAATAAAAGATCAAGCCCGGCTAGCTCAGTCGGTAGAGCATGGGACTCTTAATCCCAGGGTCGTGGGTTCGAGCCCCACGTTGGGCGATTTTTTTGTTGCTCAAAAAATCAGCAGAAAAATAAGCAAAAACATTTTTTAAGTTGTTTTTTGAATTTGAATTTTAGACTTTTCAAAGAAGTTCTTTGAAAATACTAAAATTCAAATCATTTCTAAGATTTTAAAAAGGCATCGCCGGGAATCGAACCCGGGATCTCCTGTTTACTAGACAGGCGCTTTAGCCACTAAGCCACGACGCCACTTCTTTAGATTCGATTTTTGAAACAATTAAAAATTAGAAACTACTTAAATCATTTTTTTTTAAATTTCAATTTCGATTTGATTCAAAGATCTTTATAGAACTAGAGATAGCAGTACATTAGTTGTACTAATTTTTGCTGAAGTTATTTTTAAAAAACCTCAAAAACTTACGATTTTTCTAAAAAATTGAAAATAAGAAAATTTGTTATTTTTACAAATATCTTTTGATCAAGTTTATGTACCCAGTCAAGCTAAAATCGATGACTTCATGGATGTTTCATCTATGAATCATCTCATTTTTTATAGGTGAAAGATGTTTTTGGATTAAAACCAGAAAATTTTCATTGCATTCTCTTCAAAACATTTAGAAATGACCCAGTCATGAAAAACTTAACATTTTCATCTTTTTTTCATTCTTGAATTCTCTCACCATTATGAATGATTTTTTTCTGGATTAAAACCAAGAAAAAGTTTATGAACTAATTGAATTTATTGTGACATATTATTGGTTCTTTGTAAAATTTTTTGCTAAATAGATGTATCTATTTTGACCTAACTTTTTCTTTAATTGGCTTGTATCAACAACAGGCCATTCCTTCTTCTCTTGTTATTTATATTTGATCATGACAAAACAACTATCCACTATTATCAGTCCAAAATTAAAAAAATACGTTAACGACCAGGAAGGGTCATTTTTGATCCAAACAAAAAATCAAAATTATTATCGTTTATTTTTTTTCATTTTATTTTAAAAATAAATAATTGTTTATTTCATTTTAAGTTTCAAAATAAAAAAACTAATTTTTAATTTTTTTAGATAAACCTTAAAAAAATCAATTTTGATTTTTAAGAGAATAAATCGTAAAATACTGTACGAAAATAGTAAGAAAATTATAAATTCAGTCAATTTAGAAGAATTACATACTGTCCTAGCCGAAAGATATGAAGCTTAAATATCTAATACTTCTGAAAATTTAACTACACATAATGCCGATAATCAGTGTAAATTCTTAATCAATTGTGTATCTAGTGGATCTCCTCTTAACAAAAGATATAAAATCCCTTGTTAAGTTTGATTGCTAGCAATGTTCTTTGATTCAAAAATTTAGTCAAGCTGCCTTTTTTCTAGTTAAAAGACAATAAAGCAAATCTTTATCTATTAATTTACTTAAAAGTAAAAAATTAAATTTTTTTTATTGATAAAAAGTGAATTGATGTTTTTCATGAATCAAAAGTGTAGATTAATTTTGAAAAAAAAAATTGGAAAAAAAAAATGCTTTTAAAAATTCTGCTTACTATTATGCTTATTCTTAAAATTAATTTGAAAAATTAAAAAAAAATTGTATTTAAAAATTAAATAAATTACAATGTATCAGAATATTTTTTCATCGATTATTTTAGATGAAATATTCTAATTTTCATCGATTAATCATCGTTTTTTTTGTGACTGGGATGTTTTTGGATTAAAACCAGGAAATTTTCATCTTTTACTCTTCAGAACATTAAAAAATGACCCGATCATGAAAAGCTTAGCATTTTCATCGTTGCTTCATTCTTGAATCATCTCATTAATTATGATTGAATTATTTGGATTAAAGCCAAGAAAACGTTCATGAGCTAATTAATTTGACTGTGAAGTGCTATTGGTTCTTGTAAATTTTTCATTTTGCTTTTAAATTTACTAAATAGATGTTTCGATTTTGACTAGGGTTGTTTACATTCAAATTTTTTAAATTTTGGAATAATATTTTCTCTTTCCTTTTATAACTTTCAAAAGAAAAATTGAAATTTATGTTTTGTATAATAACATTTGGAAGAGGATAGGAAATCTTATTTTGAAAATTGTAATTTAGTTATTTTGGTTTTCAAAAGGAACTATTATAGTTGAACGAGATTATAAAAACTAAATCGAATTTTTTGAAATAAATTAAATTGTAAAACAACTGTTTAAACATTAAAAAAAAATATTTTCACACTTAAATACTACACACAAAAATTATTATCGTTTCATTCAAACGTTTTGAATGCATTCATGTGCATATTTTTGTTTATCATTTTTCATTAATTATTAATTCAATAAATTTTTATGACTCTAAAAAATAGTGAAATTCTAATGAATAGGTTCAGTATTTGAAGACATTTCAATTTTATTTACATATTAAAAGATAAAATAACATTTAGTAAAAGATGAAATTAGATTTTTTTTTAATTTGAAAAATAATTTTGGAGTAAGATTCTATAAGAATAAAGAATCTTACTCCAAATTATTAATATTAATATTATTTTTATTAATATTAATTAAAGAAAAAAGAAAATATATTATATAATAATAATATATTTGTTTGTATATTTATAATTCTTAAGATTCTGATTATAGAATAGAGAGTTTTGAAATTTTAATTTTGAACTTTATAATTTTGTGTCAAAATTTGTCCGTTTTGTTTTATTTTGAATCTTTCAAAAGGAGTGTTTCTGAATAAAATATTTTGAAATTATAGATTTCCAAAACATTTTTATTCAAAAGAGAAAATTCTAATTCAAAACAAAAATTTGGAAGCCTTCCAAATCTTCTTTTGAATGTTAACAACCCTAATTTTGACTCTCCTTTCAATATACTGTACTGCTACGATAACTATTTTTACGAAATTTTACGTGATTTTACGTAAATTTACGTAAAATTACTTAAGTAAAAAAAAAGTAAATTTCTGAAAAATTACGAAATTTTACGTCATTTTAAGAAAATTTTAGTAAATATAAAAAGGGCCAAAAAAAACTGAAAAAATGGCGATTTTAAGGAATTTTTCTTTTTTTTTTAGTAAATTAAAATGAAAATTGAAAAAAAAAATTACGAAATTTTACGTAAATTTTTATTATATAAAATGGGGAAAATGGTAAATTTTAGTAAAAAAACAAGAAAAATAAATCTTTAAAAAAAACACAACTACAATGCAATTATTAATGATCCGACCAGTCACCGTTTTTCTCAATGACTATTTTAGTTACCTTAGAATTAATAACTTTTAAAAAAATATAAAATGAATATCTTTTTTATTAAATAATACCTTTTTAAAGCGATCAATATATCTTTTACATTTAAATGGCGTTATTGTTTTTTCAAATTCTCTAAAAGCTGTAACGGGATCACAATCGGATAAGACCATTTTTTTTCTTACAAAAACTTTTAGCTCATTCCATAACAATTCAATTGGGTAAATATCTGGTGATTTCGGAGGTGATTTTATCTTTTTAATACTAGATTATTTATCTATATGATGAATTTTAATAAATAAAGTACCCAATTTGTGTTATTTATTTTTAAAAAGGATGAACATAACAATGAGTTATGTTTTGAGTCATTGTCCTGGTGTAAATTGAACTCATTATCAAACTTTTTTACACCAAAAGGCATCAAATAATCACCGAGAATTTCTCTATATAACTCTGAATTCATGTTTTCCTGAAAAACTTATAATAAATATTATTAATTCTTTCTAAAAGACAAGATATTCTAATTAAAATCTAACGGCAAATTTTGTGCACCCTTTATTTGATATCCCAGCCCACATATTAATTTTTTCATCATGCTTTGATGTACATGGTAAATAATTTGGATATTTCGAAAGCATTCTTAAATGATAAATTGGTCGATCAGCGAACCGAATAGTTGTCTCATCAACAAAAATATAGTCTTCAAAATTTACTATTTTTCCCGATTTTTTTTTCTTGTTTTTTTACTAAAATTTACAACAATTTATTAAAATTTAATATTTTCCCCATTTTATATAATAAAAATTTACGTAAAATTACGTAAAATTTCGTACCGTAAAAACTGACAAACAGGCCCATGGGCTTATGCTAAATAATTGGGGGGGGGATAAACAATATCAACCTTGGTTTTATTTTAAGGAGAAGCCCAGGGCTTATATGTATATTAAAATTGATATTACCATGGGCTAATGAATAAATTAATATTGAACTGACCATGGACTTATGTACAATTTTTTTTTATTTAATAATGGAAAAGTGAAAATTTGTTAAAATTTAAATATAAAATAATGTTCGATTTTAGTTTTTTTAGAAAAAAGAAAATAAAAGAGAAAAAAATCAAATATTTTCATCATCCGATTCGGTATCGGTTTCCATATCTGAATTTTCATCTAAATTGTCATTGATAGTCAATTCTTCGCCCTCTTGAAACCCTTGATTTATGTTCCTCATAGAAACTATTTCTTTCCATTTTTGCGATTCTTCTTTAGTAGGTCTGCCTACTCTTCGTTTTGGTAAACATGGAGTTTTCATTTTAATAAAGAAATGAAGCTTTTTTTTTATTAAATCAAGAATTACCAGTTAGAAGCAAATGAAAATGTGATTAAACTTGAAGTTGCTTAAATTTTATATTCTCAATGCAAAACAAAAAAAAAAAATTGGTATATGCTAACAAAGAAAAATTTTTTTTTTTCTCAAATTTAATAAAAAATTATTTTAAGCTCATGGGCTTGTACTTAATTCTTTTTTTTTTACCCCATGAGCTTGTATTTAATAATGATAATTTTATTATAAGGTATTTAATTAAAAGCCCAGGGCCTATATGTATTTTATGGGATGGGCTTATATCATTTTTTAGGGGGGTGCTTATACGCTAATACTCATGTTTAGCCCTGGGCTAGTTTGTCAGTTTTTACGGTAATTATTTTTTCAGTTTTCATTTTAATTTTCTAAAAAAAAAAAGAAATAGTCCTAAAAATCACCGTTTTTTCAAATTTTTTTTTGGCCCTTTTTATATTTACTAAAAATTTTATATTTATTAAAATTTACGTAAAATCACGTTAAATTTCGATAAATTACGTAAAATTACGTAAAGTTTAAAATGGTTCCTAACTCATTAATGATTCATCTATCAATTTTCATCGATTAATCATCGTTTTCTTTGTGACTGGATATTGACTTGAAATTTTGCATTATGGTTAAATCGAATACAAGCTTTAATAAGGTGTCTTTTTGAAGACTAACAAAAAAAATTCATGGTGTTCTTAATTATTTTTTAATTTTTAGATTAGTTTTTTTTTTAAGAAAAAAATATAGAGGAATTTAAATTATCAGATCATAAAAAAAATACCATTTTAAAACTAAATGCATTAGCTTTAATTTATTAAACAATATTTGTTAGTTTTACAGTTCATTCAGATTGCTCATTTGTGTTCATCTTTTGGTTAGCTGTTGACTTTTTTAATTTAAAATTTTAAAATTTTATTTTCCTTAACATTTTAATTTTTATTTAAATAATTATATAAATTAAAATTTTTAAATAAAATTGAACATCATTAAAATATCCTTGATTTTGAATTTGAGAAAAAAATTGAAAAATTAATATCAAAATAATTTTTTTGAAATTATTAAACAAAAAAATAAAAAACAATTGACTAATGACTAAATGGACTAAGTGGCGTATTCTATGCCAACATAAGTTTGTGTGTTTATTTTAGATAAAAGAGAGACAAAGATGAAAACCAAAAACTTTTTGGTTTTCATCTTTGTCTCTCATCTTTGTCTATCTAAAATTTTTGAATGAAGCATTCAAAAATTTTGATTATTTAGCGATGATCACTAGCGTGTCAAGAATGCTTTTTTGATTTTCATCGTTGTCTCTCATTTATCTGAAATAAACTCACAAACTTATTCATGTATACATACATACAATAAAAGACAAACATTTTAAGTCAAGCTTTAGCCTAGCTTCGAGACAACTCGAGCAGTTTATTTTTAGAAATTTGGTTCAGCAACGTTAGCCTATCTATGTGAAATTTTTTTAGCTTTAGTTTTGAAAAATTGAATTCAAATTTTTCTTCTTCTCTTTGTTTATACCATTTTCACATTAATCTATTAATGATTAAAATCAGAGCTGTTTTTAAGTTACAAGTCTTAAGTCAAGTCAAGTCAATGACTTAATTTTTTTTTTTTAAGTCTAAGTCATGACTTGACTTAATTTTTTTTTTTTTTTAAGTCAAGTCAATGATTTAATAAATCCATATTTGATACCAATAAAGTAGTTGCTTCCAAATTCCTGGCTGTTAATCTTGACTCATGTTGTCTGTTAATGTAACCAAATTATGAAAAAATTCTTTCAACTGGTCCAAATGAAGCAGATATTGATAAAAATTTTTGAACAAGTCATAACTTAGACTTAATGAAAATAAAAATTTTAGGTCAAGTCATGACTTTGACTTAAATTTTTGTGACTTAGACTTAAAAACAAGTCTGATTAAAATTACCAATTATTAACTATGCTGGCAATAGAACACGCCACTTGGTCCATTTTTGTTGTTGTGATGCCAACATCATATTAAATGGTAACAAAATTTTGATAATTAAAAAAAGATTTTTCCAAAACTAACTATTAACCACTTATTTTATTATTTGATAAATAACTTGAAAAATAAAAATTAAATAGCTTTGACTAAAATTTTAAGCTGTTTTTTTAAACCAAGACCCTGGTGTGAATCCCAGGGTCGTGAATTCAAGCCCCACGTAGGGCGATTTTTTTGTTGTTGAAAAATCAGCAGAAAAATAGCATTAAAATGATCATTCTTTGAAAATTCTAAAATTCAAATCATTTCTAAGATTTTAAAAAGGCATCGCCGGGAATCGAACCCGAGATCTCCTGTTTACTAGACAGGCGCTTTAGCCACTAAGCCACGACGCCACTTCTTTGGATTCGATTTTTGAAACAATTAAAAATTAGAAAAAAAATAAATCAAAATTTTTTTTTTATTCTAATTTGATCTGATTCAAACCAAGATCTATTCAGAAAAGACAGAACTATTTAATTATTTTATTTTTATTATTTTATTAATTTTTTTTAATAAAATAAAATTTAAATAGAATTTTTTTTAAATTAGATTTCATTAATGGCTTTATTGAATTAAAAAATATCTGAATTCTGACCGGATCTGACCTGACAGGAGGACGAGAGGTGATCTTATTCAATTCTATAAATGTTACACAGGCACCAACATTGTAAACTGGCACGGCACATAGCCCCGTCTGTCAAAGTCAACGGTAGAACAAGAAGAAGCTCCAACCAGCACAGCTTTGTCCGACCAGTCCCAGCCAACTGAGAGAGCACTTTTTCACTTAAATAGTGACTATGCCATGGAACGCCCTACCCCAAGAGATCGTACAATCCATATCCGTCAACCAATTCAAGAACAGACTAGATAAGTACAGACGTAAGAAGAAACCTACCATGGATGAAGTCCTGAGGCTCGGTAGAATCGATACGAGGGATTGGTGACCTAAGGAATAATCAATCTTCTGTGTGATGTAGGCTGAGCTGGAAGTGACTGTGCTCTAATTACAGTGTACAAACCACAGTTACCATAGATGGGATCCAACTGTTCCTCATCTTCGCAAGTCTAGCTTGCTAGCTTGTTGTAACTTATATTATTATTATTATTATTATTAATTAGATTTCATCTTTATTGAATTAAAAAATATCTGAATTATCTAAAGAAAGTATTTAATATCATAAGAGATAATAAGACAGAAAAACAAAGAAAATTCATATCATTAAATGTTTATATTTTTATAGGTCTTTGATTACTTATTTATTTACTATCTATTAAAAATATAAAGGGTGACCAAAAATGGCTGTCTGAAATTTAAATTTAATAAAAAAAAAAATAATGATTGAATAACGATAATATTTTGAAAACTTGACACGATTTTCAAAATTTTATCTAGTTTTTAACAATAATAATCTTTTTCTTTTTAATTTTTTGTTTGCATGCTCAACCGTCAAAATTGACCAATACCCTGACTGGACTTTATCCTGAGCGGTTTTTAGATTTAAAATATTATTTCGATGCATTATTTTATAGAGAATTTTATCTTGATTAAAACAAGCTATTAATTATTTTTTTCTGGCAATTTTTGCAGAAGTTATGTTGAAAAACCTCAAAAACTTACGTTTTTTATAAAATGCTGAAAATTCGTCATTTTTTCAAATACCTTTTGATCAAGTATTATATATTGTATTATATATTAAATCGAATATAAGCTTCAATAAAGGCATTTTGGAAATAAAAATTTTTCAAGTTTTTTTTAAATTTTTTAACTTTTGGATAGGTTTTTTTTTAAGAAAAATATTCAGAAGAATTTAATCTGTCATACTTTTAAAAGTAAACCATTCAAAATTAAATGCATAAGCTTTAATTTAAAACACAATATTTGTCATCTGTACAGGCTCAATTTAAGTTCCTTTATGTTCCTTATTTTCTGTACATCTTTTCGTTAGTCTTGACTGTTTTTTTAATGTGGTTTTGAGAGTCTTCCAACAAAAAAGTGACATGTAAGTGACCTTAAGAACTGTAAAATTTTCATCATTTTATCTTTATAAGGTCACAACTTGTTTTCCTTTAAAAATTTCGGACCATTATTGGTCACCCGTTAGTTTGGTAAATATCCACAAAGTGTGGAATGTATCTAAGTCCTGTTTTCCAGCCATCTTTGATTACTTAGAATATGAAACAATTTTTTAATTTAATCACAATTCAATGATCCTGAAATATTTTAATTTAAACAATTAAATAAAGCAAATTGAAGTTTCAGATCAAATTTTAAGATCAAAACGATCATTTAAAATTTCAAAACTTAATTAATCTAATGATTTTGATAGTTTTTAAGAAATAAATACTAAACATTACTAGACATGTTATGTCTAATAATAGTTCATTATCAAATAAACATCAAAATGATTGATCTCTAATTTATTTGACGAAAACAGTCAATAATTAAAATAAGTCAGGTTAAGTTAATTCACAAATTCAAATTTATAACTTTTATATCCATTCATTCAAACTGAAATAATTTTATTTTTCCACTTAAATAAATTTTAAATTTAAAAACAGTGAATTTTTTTGCCTTTTAAAGTAAATTTTCATTAAAATCAATTAAAATATTTAAACCTATTAAATTTCAATAAAAAAGAAAATTTTAAAATTTTAAATATGAAAATAAACTTGACATGACATGTCAAGTAATTGCTTTGGAAAAAATTTTTTTTTTCTCTATTATTAAAAAAAAATATCACATATTATTATTATTATTATTATTATTATTTTGATCTTTTGATCTTGATCTTAAACTTCAATTTGCCTTAAATAAGTCGAAATTTTTAAAGAATAAATTTTAATGTATCTTTAAAATTGAATTTAAGAAAAAAATCAATATAAAAACAAAATTTTTGAATTATTAAACAAATAAATATAAATTATTTGACAAAAATGGACCTAGTGGAAAAAGGACATTGTGAATTTTAGTCAGTCCAGATTAAAGTTCTGACTTTTTTTATATTTTTTTTGTTATTTGTACTAAAATTCACAATGTTCTGAATTTTGCAGAATCAGTATGTTGTTGGTACAAATGATGTATCAGTTGCAGCAATTTACAGAACATGTATTGGTCCTTCAGAACTTTAGCTTTGGTATTTTGAATATTTTGTTTTTATTTTTTGTAAATATCTTTAAAGATCAAATGAACATTGTACACAAAAAAATTACTTTTATAGCAATTTTCCAATTGTGTTGATTTAAAAATAAAATACTATATAGATGTTTAAATTTTATTTTATAATTTTTTTAAGGTTTTAGTTTGATTTTAAGTTTTTTTTTGGGTTGAGTAGTTCGTTGATTTTATTGATTGATTTGATCAATAGTTATTTTTTAATTTTTTTTTAATTTTTTGTATTATTGAATTTTTTTTTGTATTTTTAAACACTTCATTGTCGAGTTTTAGGGTCTGGAAGTGTAGTCTGAGAGGAAAAGAAGAGAAATTTGAAAGAAAAAAAAAAAAAAACTAGTACTATTACAAATAATTGATATTTAGCCGGTTCGTGATGTTAAACCATCATTGATTGCTCATTTGCGTTGACCTACACGAACCACCATGTTTTTAATATATTTTTGACATAAAAAAGTAAAATAATTTAAAGTTTTAAAAAAAATGTGTTTTTTTTTGCCTTTTTTAACTAAGCTACTCTAGTCGTCAGTACTACTGCCTATCTCACCTTATCTTATCTCGAACAAAATACACCTGAGATTCAATTTTTACAAAAACTCCCTGATTTTTATTCATTTTTTTTTTATTTAATTTTTTTTAATAATTTTTTATCTAAATTTCTGTGCTTATCTTACAACTGTTTTAGTGTGGTCATGGCTTCTAAATTAACCCTATAAAATAAATAAATAAAATTTTAGCTGTGTGGTAGCACCATTTCTCGTCGCCGTAATTCAAACGGTTTGTTTTTTTTTAGTTGTTACTTTGTTTTGCTATGTACAAAATCTGAAAAAGAAAAAAAAAAGTGAAAAAAAAAGTCCCCACAAAAAAGAGGGGGACAAAGCAAAAAACTAAAGAAAACGAACAAAAAAACCAGTAAAATTCGGAAAAAAAAATTCAAAATTTACAAAAAATAGTTGATCAATATTTGACCGGGCCTTCATGTGGACGCTGTTGACGACGCTGACGAGAACGTTTCGCTCCGATCGATCAGATCCTGGCTGGCAAATTTTACTTTTTTATTCAGGTCCATGTTTTCGTGTGCTACTTTGGCATTTTTTCTATTATTTTTGTTGTTTGAGTAAAAGTTGAAATTGTGGTGATGATTTTGATGGTTGTGATGGTAGTTGTGGTGGTTGTTGTGGTGGTTGTTGTGGTGATAGTGGTGATTGTGGTGGTTGTGGTGGTTGTGGTGATAGTTGTTGTAGTGGGGTCTATGATGGTGCGTATTGGGCCTGCTAATTTGTCTATTCTCTTGGTTCTCTTTTTTGGCGAAGGCTTGACTTTGGCTCTTGGCTGGGGCGGCGTGGACCGCCTTGGGCACATTTGCATGATTGGCGTTGGTGCTCAAAAATTTGTCCGTTTTTTTTTCCACTTGATCAATGGTGCCCGCATGGTTCAGCATAAAAAAAGACTTTGCCAACTCAAAAGACACACTCTTGTGGTAGGCCTGTTTGACCCAGCTTCTGTAGTCGCGCACCTCCCTGGTGATGCGGATGATGCGTCCCAGGATGCTCTGCGGACTGTTTTTTATGATGAACTCGTTCTGGGGCAGCACCGAGTGGCTGAGCGTGTAGTAGGCGTACTCGAAGGCCTGCTTGACCTTGAGAGCGCCGTACGAGCCCTTGCCAATGTCGTTGAGCGGATTGAGCGGGTCCTCGATGCACAAGACGGACGACTGCGGAAATTTGGCCGTGTTGGCAAACTGTTTGAGCAGCTCGTCCTTGGGCAAATAGCTGCCGCCGTTGTGGACCCGTATGGCCGTCTTCATGTAGTTGAAGCAGCGGCCGTAGAACTCGAAAAACTCGATGAGCAACACGGCCAAGTTGGCGCCGAGCGCCCTTGCGTCAATCCGCGGATGCAGCTGCAGAAAGGACACGGTCATGAGTATGAGGCTGTAGGAGCCGATGCCGCCCGTCCACACTTCATTGTAGTCGCGTTGAATCAAAAATTGCTTCAGCACCATCACCAATGGTCGCAAGCACGGAAATTCGACTAAAAATTTTTTTATCAACTCAGCTGATTTTACACCATTTACAGTGTTAAAACTAATATCTACCTTGAGCTCTGTGTTGGCCTCCAGTATTTTAATAATTGGCACAGTGGCCTTGTCCAAACACTTAATGTTCTCTTGGTCGCTGATGGCATCTTTGATCAGCGCTTCTTTCAGCTGATTTAGCGGCAAGCTCTTCCACTCGCCAATCACCACCATGTCAATGTCGCTGGTGGGCAGGAACAGGCCCGTTTTGTAGCTGCCGAACACGTCCACCTCGGCAAACGGAAACTGCTCCTTGATCACCTTGGTAATCCGCATGATTATCTCGTTGCGCATGTACAGCTCTTCCAAAGTGGGCGATATGTACTCGGAAAAGAGGACTATTTCCTTGTGCAGATTGAGCAGACCTTCGCTCAGCGATTCGTCGTCCAAGTGACTTTCGCTCATGTTGTCCTCGTTGTGCGTGCAGGACGAAGAGGACGACATGAGCGAGCTGGACGAGGTGGAGAGCACTGAGGGCGAGCGGCTGTGTCCGTGGCCGCTGTTCGCGTTCAACCGGGCCATCCACGGCGTGCTCATGGGGTCTTCGAGCATGTGCCGGTTGCTGGGCAGGTTGAAGCCGTAAGTGCTCGCTTTGTTGAACTTGCGGTTTGTGCGCAGGTTGTTCAGGATTTCTTTTTGGTCGCGGTCCATCTCTGGGAAGCGGGGCGAGCTGGCCATGGCCGCCAGGTCGCTTGTGGTCGTGTTGTGGGCGATCGGGGGATGCGCGCTCTGCAACAGGTTCGGCGTGGACACAGAGCCCAGGCTGGACAGGTGGCTTGGGCTCTGCGAGTTCATCCAGGCGTCTGCCCATGTGCACAGAGCGCTGTTCATCAGCTCGCTCGGGTGCCAGCCTATTCTTGGATCCATTGTTTCTAATTTTGACTGAACTTTGTCTGAGTGTTTGATTGTGTGGTTTCGACAACAACAACAGCAAGAAGAGAGAGAGAGAGAGTTAGAGAGTTGAGTGTATAAATGATGTATGGTATAACAAAAAAAAAATTTAAATTCAATTTTTAAAATACTAGAAAACAACAATGTTATTTTGTTTTCTTAGTCTTTTTTTTTTTTGGTGGTCGGGTATTTACAGTTTAAAACACAATTGTACAAAATTAACTAGCTACACTCTCACTCTGATGCTCTATGCATTTTGAATAGCCGATTTTGGATGTGTTCAAACAAAATTGAGCCGAATACTGCCACGAATTAGAGAAAAGTAAAGCCGAGTTTCCTTGGTTTGGAGTTCAAGAGTTTTGCCAGTGACTTGGTTACTTTTTGAAATTTTAGAGGCTTTTTTTAGGATTTTTTCTTTTTTTTTAAATTTGTCTTTTTATTTATTGGCAAAAAAAATTGAAAATACTATTTTGAAATTATTACGATTTGTCAAGACATGTCAAATTTTGTTAATTTAAATCAGAGGTTCATGAAATTAATTGGAAAATGGAAAATAAAATTTGCTAATAACCCAAATGTTATTTAGTTTTGTGAATAAAAAAAGTTTTTTTTTGATCAAAATTTAGGTCTCTGAGACTTAAAAAAGGAAATGAATTATTTTGCAAATTTTTTACTTTTTTGACAAATGGAAGTTTAATTGAGTATGATCATGTTTTTAAAATTAATTAAAAAATAAAAAAATTTAAGATACTTTTTCAATAGTACAATTGAATGCAGAAACATAATTTTAGGCTCAGCAATCCATGCTGTTCTATAACCAATTTTTTTAAATTAATTTATGTTTCTGCATTAATTTTTATTTTTGGATTTTTTTTTAATTCTATTCATAATATCACCGATTGAGAATTTTTTAAATATTGAACAATTTTAAATAAGGATATCGGGTATTTTGAATTTCACATACAAATTGAACAAAAATTCTTCTTATTTTGATAAATTAAAATGGCTTTAAATTCTTTTTAGCACTCATTTTACTTTTTTTATCACCAAAAAATCTCAATTTTCTAAAAATACTTTTATGAAACAAAATTACTTGCATTAGACAAAATTACTACTTGCAAACAAAATAACTTCTTGCAAACAAAATAACTTTTTGAATATAAAATTACTTCTTTAATTTAAAATTATTTAGAAAAAAATTATTGATTTTTAATATTTTTTATTTTTTTTATTTTTTACTTTTTTTTTATAAAAAATCATTTTAATTTTACTTGAGTATTTTTAGACAAAAAAACTATTTTTATTTCACAAGAGTATTTTTATTTCACAAGAGTATTTTTAGACAGCAAAAGTATTTTTTGTTCCAAGAGATTTTTTTTGAAAACAAAAGTACTTTAAATGTCACAAGCGCATTTTTAGAATGCAAACAGAATTTTAAGAAAAATGATTATTTTTGGTGATAGAAAAATACTAAACAAATTAAAATTAAAGAAAATTAAATGTATTTAAAAAAATACAATATGACAAATATTCTGAAAATAATCTGATAAATAGTGCGACATACTTTGTTGTAGCTGAAATAAAATCTTTATTATCTTTTTATTTCTAAATCAAATCAATAATCAATTTTAATCTTATTTATGTTTTATTTATTGGCGTATTTTAACCTTAGAAAAATTATTTTAGATAAAAAAGGTACAAAAAGTCAAAAACATTTTATTATCTTTAATTTTAATTTGTCAAAAAGGAAGAATTTTTGTTCAATTTGTATTTGAAATTCACAATGCCTAGATATCGATTGTGATATTTTTTTATAGCGAGTTCTATTTAATGACAAGGTCTACTTGAAAATTACTCAGTCTCGTCAATATTCAGTAATAAACTCGTCTCTTTTGTTTCAAAATCAATTGGATCTTTAATATATAAAATTACTGAAAAAAATTTTCTTGAAAAAAAGTTGAAGAAAAGTGAATGATCAATAAAATTTTATTTAAATTAGAAACAATTCAAGTTTAAAAATTCATTTAATGTCAAAATTTGAATTAAAAATTTATATTTAAAATTTTTAGTCAAAACATCACCAAATTTAATTGCCTAACAATTTTAGCTTTTAGGAACTGTGAATTTCAAAAAAAAAAACAAGATAAAAATGAAAAAAGAATCTACATTTTTTTTCTTTAATCCCGAAATAGGTTCTGTAAATTATTTCTGCTGAAACATTCATTAAATAAGCTATTTAGGACTAAGCAATAAATCCACACACATTGAAATCTATTAAAATTAATTTTCGGAATATTTGTTGAACCATCTTTAGGAAACAGTATTTCAGTAATTTTTTTTTTAATTTTTCACTTAAGTTTTTTGATCCAGAATTTACTTTATGAAAAAAATTGCATTTTCTTTCACTAAGTTGAACAATTATTTTTCAATTGTATTAATTATTATTATTTATTTGTTTTATCTGTGCCGAGCTAAAGCTCCTTCAGATTAAAAATAATAAAAATAAATAAAAAATCACGAAAAATTAAAAAAAATAAAAAAAATAAAATTAATAGAAAAAAAATTCGACATAATTTAAAAAGGTTAAAAAAAAGCTTTAAGACTGCATTGGCTTAATGCGGTTTGATTTTTTTTTATATCAACATTAATCTTGTATATATTTGAAACCAAAAATAAGTTTGATTTTCTAAAACATTTGTATTATTGATTTGATAAAGCATTTAAAAATTTCTGAAAAATGATCAAATATAATTTTTTTTTGAATTTATTATAATCTTCCGCTTTTTTGGGTTGATTATTTTTACTTTTTTGTAATAAACCATTTAAAAATGCGGCGGTGAAGTTTAAAGCTAAAAAATTACAAAACAAATTGATAGTTTTTAGCATCAAATAAAAAAAAATTGGATATCCCCAAAATGCAGAAGCAGAATGAAAAGTGACTCTAAAATGCGGAAAATCGTAACATAAAATGTCATGAATTTTGATATACTTAAGTGCGCATGAGCAAACAAAAAAGGAATCTAAAATGCGCACCCGGAACGATATAATTTTAAAGTTTAATTATTTAAAAAAAACTTCAAATTTTTTTATTGAGTTTGAATTAAAATATTAAAAACTGTCACATAAAAGCTTGCCAAATCAGTATTGGTCAAAGCAATCAGTATTGGAAAAAAAATCCTATAACTCTTACTAAATTAAAAGCAAAAGCTAATGGCAATACTAAATTGGGTAGAAAATATAGAGAAAAGTTTGAAACTGATATTTAAGGAACAAAAAGAAATTAAAAGATAAATTATATTGATGGAACTGTTTGAGTTCTCTCAATAACATCAACACCGACTCCAGTCCGCCTAAATGTCTATAGTTTCACAGTGCAATACTATGCTCTCATGCTCTTAACAAGTCATTAGTATTTAATACTGTGTAAAGCATTAGTCATTCGGATTTAGAATTATAATTTGTGTTCTTTTCTTTTCCCTATTAATTTGGTTATTATTAGTTAAGGCTAGAAGTGGCATTTAAATAATAAAGTTATTATCAAATAGTTATTGCTTTATTATTATTTTGTGTTATAACCGCGAGCCACCAGATCCTAACAGATCCGGAAAAATATATAGAAAATATTTATTTAAAGTTGATAACAGAACTTTGAAAATGTTTTATATATTTATTGCCTTGGGCCTAGTGTAAAAAAAAATGTTACTTGTTTTAATTAATTACTAACTTAAATTTTAATTTTATTCACTACAACAATATAAAATTAATATTTCGTTTTCCTATTAACTTGAATTGAAAATTTTTTGGCAATGTTAAAAGATGGGTACACGAGAAGTTTAGATTTCATTAACATTTTTTTTTATCATTGTTCTTTTTTTTTTAAAATGCGCTCAATTTAAAAAGACGTTTCTACTTTCTAAAAATTTGATCATTTGCGCACCATTTTTTTTTACTTAATTGTTTTTATTTAAATAAATGGCTTCATCTGAAAAAACAAATAATAATTTCGGAAAATTTACTAAAAATTCCCCAAACAGGTTATACACTCATTAACAACAATGAACTTCATGAATTTATGATGCGTACTAAAAGCTTTTTCGAAACCAAAGAAAAAATTTTAAAAAACCTCTCAGAGGAGCGATCTAGAATTAACGAAATGAAGGCCAAGTTAGCTGATTATGCCTTTGAAAATTTTCAAAACAGAAGGGTATTCACTTTTACATGTTTTTTTTATTATTAAACTCTATTTTCATTTACAGTTGGATGAGCTTATTAGTTTGGACACTCGAAAATTCAGAAACTATCTAAATTTTCTGAGTCATTACAATGAGTTGCTGAAAAGGGTAGATCCGCTGCGTGTTGAAAGAATGCATAAGGCAAATGAAAAAAAAACTAAATATTTGAAAGATTATGTTTTCAATAAATTTAAAATTCCATTTACAGAGTTTTATCAATTTGTACAAGATTATGAGGATGACATGATTTTAAGCCAAATGGATTTAAATTCAGTTCCGAAACTAAATGAAGCTTCAACAATTAAAGATTGTTGAAGCTATTTTATTACCCTAACTTTTCATAAGAACTTTTCTTAACTTAACTTAACTTTTCATGAAGCTTTTCATAACCCTAACTCATTGAAAATGTAATAAAATGTTTGCGAAGCACTTTAAAAAAGCAAAATTTTACAAATCGTTTTGATATTGAAAATGAAGTTAAATCAAAGTTAAATAATAGAAGAATTTCAAGAATTTCAAGAATTTACACCAATAAAAACCTCAGGAGATGGGAATTGTCTTTTTCATATGATTTCACTTTGTCTCTTCGGTGATAAGATGTATTCGAATCTTTTACGTTTAATTACGGTTTTCTACATTGTAAAAAAAAAGATTATTACAAAAACGTTATCAGATCAATAGTGACCCAAGGACGATCTAATGGCTTCAACTTAGATATAAATTCTCATGTCGAATATAATTATAGAAAATTGTTGCATGATGCAAGGAAGAATGGTGTATGGTGTAATGATTATCATTTATAAGCTTTGAGTTCTGTGTTAAACTTTAAAATTTATATTTATTATCAAATGAATGATATAAATGACTTGACATCTGTTGAACAACTTTTTACAAAATTTAATGATAACCCTTTAAATTTATGTTCCTGTTTAAAATATATACCAATAAATGGAGAGTTAAACGATAATTTTATTTTCGGTTTCTATAATAATCAAATTGGAAAATTCCATCACACAGCCATTGTCCCAAATTCTACTAAAAGCTAAGAGATTGTTCCTAAAAATAACTTTTTTACTTTAATTTTTTTTTTATCATTAAAGTTTATCTTTTTTTTATTTTTGTATTATATGTATTTTTCTATTTTTTTTAATAAAAGTATTTAAAAATAGAAACCTAATTTTAATAATTATTGATTAGTCTGATAAACAAAACTAAATATATCTATGTTGTGAGGGGTATGTATCCTTGTTTATATATAAAATAAAATAAAAAAGTTTCTATGTTGTATGTATCCTTGTTTATATATAAAATAAAATAAAAAAGTTTTTCGCTTCCTATAGCTATAAAAAATTTAGAAAAAAAAGTCAAAAATAATTTAATATTTAGTACTATTTCTTTTAGAATTCGGTCTATCCTTCAAAATATAATAATTTATTCATTCTCATGCGTAATGAATCATTTTTTAAATGATTAACATTTTTCTGTTAAATAATTGCTAATAATTAAATACTAAACTGGTGACCAATTTAATATTATTTATATTCCAATAATTTTTGCTCTAAACTTCACCTATAGTTAAAATTCCAAAAAATTAACCATCACTTTATAGATTATTTAATTACCCATTTACTTATTTTGAAAAAAAATAAAATTAAACAAACTAAATAAACTCGAAGAATTCAACTGAAGTCAGAAAACTTGCTCCCAAAAAAAAAGCCTTCAATTCCGTCAATACTTGATAACAAATCGGAAAAATTAATTGTTGGATCTTCGCTTATTTTAGTGTATGCAAAGCTTTCATAAAAAATATTCACTATTGCAATGTCATCAATTGTTTCATTCTTGTTCAAATATATTTTTTCTTTACCATCATATTTCTGAATAAGCTTTTGGTAAGTTGATGTTGGGAAATGATTTAGGGATACAGTTTTATCAAACCACATACCAGAACATTCTTTTGGACTTTAATAAATAATTTTAATAAATAATTAAGAAATTAATTTTTATCAACGAAATAGTCCGTTTTTTAAAAGATTATATGGTCAAGCTTTTTGCTAATGATACTACAATCTTAAAAATCGGTAAAGACCTACAGTCACTTATAGGTGGCTTTAAAAATTCAATTAAGAATTTGATCATCTGGTGTAAATTCAATCACATTGACATTAACTGGCTTAAAACAAAAATAATGTTTGTGTCAAATAAAAGAATTTTAACTTTTCCGAAACGGGTTACAATAGACAGCAATGATATATATATTTATTTATTTATTTATAATTATCCTCCTTCAGGAGAAGTAAAGTAAAGATAAAAAAAATTAGAATTTAAATAAATGTAAAAAAGTCAATTAAGTTCTTATACTCATGAAAGAACTCATGCTCGATACAAATATACAAATAGATAAAATAAGTAGTCTAGAAAAAAAATAGAAAAAGTAAGAAAAAAGAATTTACAGTTTAAGTTAAGTAAAGTTTAGTTGACCAAGAAAGGTGAGTCTCAATTAGGTTCAATAAGTTGGTTTAATAAAATTCTATAGTTTTTAAATCTTAAGTTGCTCAAACACAGTTCAAAAGAGTCAGAGACACCATCACGGAGGTAGAAATGCCGCTTCATCTCCATTTTAAGCCCATTCACTCTTTCAAGTAGGGAAGATAAGTTTAAATTAAAAAATGAACATAGTCTTTTAATGTCTGTTTCAAAGGAGACAGAAGAACATGGGGACTTAATTGAGACATTATAACAGAGTGAACTAAAGATAGAGGAGGCGATTCCATTGAATTTTAGTGTAGTAATAAATGATAATTTTGAGTAAAAATATAGTTGATCGAATTTGAAAATTCTTAGAACTTTGAGGATGCTAGACATGTGGCAATTCCATTTTAAATTTAGCATCTGTCTTCTTTTTTGGTTTGTGTTCAACGATTTAAGGCATCTTGAATCCATAGTAATATTCTCTAGACCATTGGTAAATTATGATAAGCAGAATGTTTTATAAATAAAACTTTTAAGGAATGGTGATAGGATAATGATTTTCCCAAGAAGAAAGGAGGCTGAGTAAAAAGACTTTTGGACTTGTTTGAATTTATCGGTCCCTACGGAGTTAAATTCTAAGTTTGAGTTGAGTGTAAAGCCAAGGTATTGAATACTTTCATGTTTATTGAGTATTGATTGGTTTAAGTAAAAGTCATTAGAAAATAAAGGGGAACCAAAAGTAATTATACTTGATTTAGATGTATTAAATTTGAGTCGCCATTTAAGCCCGAAATCCGCACAAATGTCTAATAGGATTTGAAGGTGTCTATCTACAGGGCTAATAAGTAAAATGTCATCAGCATAAACTATAATAGAAACATTCATGTTTTTGAATTGAGCAGCTATTTTTTTATTTAAACAATTTTCTATTAGGTCGTTGATGAAGATGTTAAACATGAAAGAGGATAGAATACCACCTTGTTTAACCCCACATTCAATTTTAAATGGAATCGAGGAGATTCAATTCGAAACAATAATAGCCGATGAGGTATCGTAGTATTTTTTTAAGAGTACCCAAAAGTTTTTGTTCATTCTAGAAGCTAGTTTATAAAAAAGTCCGTCTCGCCAGACTTTGTCGAATGCTTTTTCATATCGAGTGTAGCGATTCTGATTGCCGATCCTTTATAAACATATTCATTTATTGTTTATTTAACCACAAAAAAAGCGTGATTAGATGAGGTTTTTTTTCTGAAACCAAATTGGTTTTTACTAATTTTATAGAGGTCTGGAGAACTATATAAAATTAGTTTTTCTAGAAATTGAGCTAAACAGTTTAAAATTGAAATAGGTCTTACATTATTGATATCACAGTTTCTTTTAGTATGATCTTTTAGAATAGGATTAATCTTTGAAGTGTTTAAATTTTTAGGTACCGAGTTAAAAAAGGTCATTTGGTTAAAGAATTCTATAAGAACAAAACGCAGGAAAGGAGAGTTTGCAGTTTTTATAAGAGTATATGATAGTGAGTCACACCCAGTTACATAAGAGGCTTTACATTCATTTATTATTTTTTCTAAGTCGTCAATTTTGAATGCTAGTTTATGTTCAGGGAGTATTGGGGTATTTAATAAAGATGAGACTTGGTTTTTAATGTCAATTTGTTCATTAGATAAATAGGTTTCAGAGTCACTAAAGATGTTCTTAAAGTGAGAGAGAAGTGTGTCAGTCTTGACTTCAACTTTTTTTTCAACTGAACGTTTTTTATTAGAGTTCCTAATAAATCGCCAGAATTTGTTTTTGTTTTTTAGGTTAAAAGACTTTTGGATATTTTCCTGCTCTTTTAGCCCATTTAAGTAAATACTTTGACGTTGAAGTCTTCTAAGTTCTTTTCTTAGTGATTTTCTTTGTTCAATAAGCGCTGATGATTTGTCATGTTCAATTAGGTCTCTAAGTTGAACCATTTTTGTTTTAATAAGTTTCATTTCATCAGTAAATTTTATTTTTTTTCTGTTTGGAAAAGAAGTTTTGTCCTTGTTCAGTTGATTTTGTAAGTAAATAGTATCATTAGATGCCTTGGAAAAAGAATCGGTGAAAGAGGTGTAAAATGATTCAATTGTAAGCTGGGGATCAAATATCTTTGTTTTGTCCAGGTTTAAGAATCTGGAACAATTTTTTGGTATAGAAGATGTGAATTGCTTTTAATAACTTAGTGTTAAAATTTACAACAAGCTCACATTTTTAAAATACGTTTCAGACTTGAGAACTTCCATCAATAAACGAGTTTATACAATCGAACGTTTATTTTATTTATCTCATAAAGTCAGACTACAATTTTTCAAATCTTTTTTACTACCGCACTGTGATTATTGTATGTCAATTTCAATTTATTTTCCGAAAAAAAAACTCCAATAATTGGCTAATACTTTTTATCGCTGTGTATATAAATTATTGAATCTAAAATTTATGGTTACAAAGACAGAAGATTTCAACAAGATAAACATCGAACTCAGCAGATTTAACCTTAGTTGCATTCAACACAGAATGATAAAGAGAATATCACGATAAATATTCAATGTGGTTAGCAATGAAAATGGTCGAATCAGCATAAAAACTTCATTAACAAGAAATAATTGTCAAAAAATTGTTCCATTTGATCTCAGAAACTAAAACCTGTTTCACATACCGGCGAAAGGAAGATTTAATGATCATATGGAAGATACTTTTGTGTATTTTTGTTCGAAATTTATTAATAAATTTATAATTAAAGACCTCGAATTAAATTATAATCTTTTTTGTCATAGAATTGAAAATAATACTAATGATATTTTTGTAAAATTTTGTACAGTTTTTACCAAGTTTGATCTGGATTTTAAAATATTTTATTATCAGACTAAAACTAAAATTACTACTTTTAATCAATTTTATATTATTTATTTTTGAATAAATTGATTCAATCGACCTATATTATTATAGGACTGACACAAGTCTATTAGATTGAATTGAATTAAGAAAACTAAAAAAAAGTGACTCGATTAAAAGAAATTTATCCATTTTTTTTCTTCTATTAGAAACAAAAAATACATGCTTTAAATGACAATTGACTGGTAAATTTTCTTTTTATCGAGACACATTTTTTTGAGAAAGACAACTCAAATAAAGGCAAATTTTTTGACTCAAATATTAGCAAGTTTCTTCTATTTGTGGTAACTTCTATTTGAGGAAATACGGAAACAGCCGACTAAAAGTTTATCAATTGTATCTCCAAAAAGTTCTTTAGATTCCTCGTAAAATTGAGAGATTTTGGCATGGTTTCTACAGTATGTGTCAAAAGTTTAGAATTTTTTTATTTTTCGTTAACAAAAGAATTGTTTTTGCATATATAAAAGGCGGGAAAATAAAAAAAAGCGGTTTTTTTATCAAATTTTTATTTGTCATCAATCCAAGATCATAATATCAAAAAAAAAATTAAGTGAAAAAAAAAATCCCAAAAAAAAAATACAAAAGAAAAAATGGATACAATAAATTAAAAAAAAAAACGGTTCAAAAGTTTAGAAATTTATAAAATTTAATAATTAAAATGACCGCCTTTGGCGGTATAACAAGCCAAAACTCTTTTTGGCATAGATTCAATCAACTTTTGTACGTACACAGTCGGTATCTTTAACCATTCTTTGTGTAAAACCTCTTTTATATGCTCGATAGTGGTTACCTTTGTTTTTACCATTTTGGCATCCATGTATGACCATAAGTTCTCGAATGGGTTGAGATCTGGTGAACGGGCACACCATGGCAAAACCTCAATGTTCTGTTGTTTCAACCAGTCCCTTACTGAGTGGGCAGTATGTGCCGAAGCGCCATCTTGCTGAAAAATCCAAGGGTCGTCTGGCTCAAATAGCAGTTCAACAGATGGTAAAAGGTTGTTTTCCAAGGTGTTGATGTAGATAAATTGATTAATTTGTCCTGAATAAATGTTGCTTATACCAATGCCTTTGTAAAAAATGCATCCCCAGATACCATCTGACCCTCCACCGTTTTGTAACCTTGGTATACAGAACTTCGGATGAAACTTTTCATTTTTAAACCTTTTTACGATTACTCTTGACTTACGATTGAAGACCTCAAAATTGGACTCGTCACTGAAAATAACTCTAGACCAATTATTAACTGTCCAATTAAGTCTCTGTTTACACCACTTATATCTTTTTTGTCTATCTTTTATGGTTAAAAGGGGTTTTCTGACCGCTGTATGGGACTCTTAACCTTTTTTTTTTGAGAAATCTCATTACAGTAGACTTACTTATCCTAACCCCTTGAGTCTTAGAATTTAAATCAGTGGCGAGTTTTTGATAGCTTTATGTAGGGTCTTTTCTAATCTCTCTAAAAATGTAATTTTCATCCCTAAAAGTCAGCTTCCGAGGTCTACCAGAACGGCTTCGATCAGACACAGAACCAGTCTCTTCATATCGTTTTTTAGTTGAAGAGACACATTTTGGAGATATACCTAACATGTAGGGCTGGTAGACCGGTTCCATTTTTTAAAGCCGGCTTTGTAGCCGGCTCTAAAATAAAACCGGCTTTAAGAAATGGAACTGGTTTTAAAAAAATGGCTTGAAAATGGAGCCGGTTCTAAACCGGCTAATAACCGGCTTGAAGCCGGTTAAGATTATTTTTCGAAAGAGTAAATTTATTAAAAAAAATTATATTTGATAATATAGAAGGATTTCAATGAATCATACATATTAAAATAATGTCTCTAAAAATTACAAAACACGCCAAAAACGTCTAGACTTTCTCTCAAAATTCCTCTCCTTATTTAATTCTATGATTCAATTCTTAAATATTTGCTTTTTTGAAAAATTTTTCTTTGAATATCATTTTAAAAATATAATCAAAATTAAAAAAAAATTAAAAATTGTTTAAATATAAAATGTCACAAGATGAATCTATTTTTATGGATTCATCTTCAGAATCAAATGAAGATGAAAGGGTGAATACACAAGAAAATACTACAACCTGATTCTACAATTAAGTCTCCAATGAAGAGAAGACGAAATGAAAGTAAAATATGGGATCATTGCATTGCTTTAGCAGACGGAAGTAAAAAATGTAATTTTGAATTTTGTTCTCAAAAATGGAAGGCGTCAATTGGTAATTCAAACATCATAGATCATTTGGAAAAATATCATTCGTTTATAATAAGACCTAAGAATTCAAATGAACAATCGGCTCATATAAATGAAAATACCCAAAAACATAATACAGTCGATCAAAATAAAAGAACAAAAGCCTTGTTAGATTATATTGTTGAATCTTTTCAATCATTTTCAATTGTTAATTCTAAGGCTTTTTTGAAATTCTGTTATTTAATGAATAACCGTTATATAGTTCCAGAAAGACATACCATATCTCGTCTATTGGATAATGAATTTGAAAATTCAATAATCAAGCTTAAAGCCTTAATAAGTAGCTTAGATTCTTTGGTTAATATCTTTCTTAATTTGAAAGTTTTTTGATAAGAGAAATAACTAAATTTAATTTTTTAAAGGTTAACCTATCAACAGACGGTTGGGTCTCTTTAGGAAACGAACCCTATCTGACCGTTAATTGTTTTTTCTTTGACAACGAATGGGTTAAGAAAAAATTTGTTCTCGATTTTTTTATTTTTCCACATCCACACGATGGATTGCATATATGCGATTCTTTAAAAAAAGTATATTTACCAAACAAATCTTCAAAAATAAATATTTTTTATTGTTACTTTCATATCTTTAAGACTCTAAACGAATTTGATTTAAATCACAAAGTTCTGTCAATAACTACAGACAATGCACCAAATATGGTTAGTGGAATGGAATACTTACAAGCTGATCATACAATAAATTCAATCATTCACATGCGATGTTTCTCTCATATCTTAAATTTAGCTGTAAAATATGGTCTCGACTGTAAAGAAATAAGTCAATCGATTTCAAAAATAAGATATGTTTGTAAAAAAGTTAATGCGTCTTCGAAATTGGAAGCCGATTTAACAGCTCACCAGAAGGCATGTAAAGAGAAAGAATTGTCAGTGTCGCTTGATATTGAAATCAGATGGAATTCGACTTTTGACATGATAGATAGAGCAATGAAAATTAGAAAATCTTTGACTGCAATTTCAAAAGCCTTAAACGATGAGAAATCGGAAGAAAATATACTCTTAGATTTAGAAGATTTTAGCAATGCCAGTCTAGTTTTAGAAATTCTTGAACCGTTTAATCAAAGTAATTAATTTAAAAAAATAATTTTCAAAACTTTTTAATTATTATTTTCAAATTAGGTACAGTAGACTTATCAGGTGATAACTACAACTCTTGTAGTCACTTGTATTTGATATTCAATCAATTGATAAAACACTTAGAAGAACGTTTAAAAGATAGAAAATTTTAAAATTTGAAGCTAACAATAGAATCGATGTTAATGAAGTTAAAAGAGTATTGGGAAAATATTAAGCCAATGGCTTTAATTTGTAGCATTCTAGATCCACGTTTTAAGAAAGATTTTTTAGAGAAAAACGATAAGAAAATTGGTGTAAAGTTGTTAGAAGATTTGCTGAAAGAATACAAACAAAAATATCCAAATACTTAAAAAGAAAGTTCATCGAATTTGAAAGGTTTGTTGTTTTTGAAATTCTTAACTAAACTTTTATTTTATTTTATTTTAAGATAAGCCTTTGTCGATGTTAGATAGAATGTTTAAGAATAAAAATTGTGTTTCTGATAGTAGCTCGTCTACTGAACTCGTTCAATATTTAAATGCACCAAGAGTTGATAATATACCTGGCTTTGATGCAATTTTATGGTGGTCAAAATCGAGCTTTCATTATTTAAAGAAAATTGCTAAAGATTACTTAGGTGTAACTCCTTCTAGTGTTCCTTCTGAACAGACTTTTTCAGCAGCTGGGCTAACAATAACAAAAGATAGAACTTCTTTAAGTTCAAACAGTGTAAAAAACTTAATGTGTTTGAATTCTTGGATAAATAAATTGTAAAATTTTCTTTATTTTTAATTAAATGGTTTATTTCTAATAAAAATTTTGAACTTAAATTTGTTAATTTTATATTAATTCAATATATTGTAATATGATAAACATTTATAACTGAGACTGACTTGAATTTATGGCATATAATCTGCCTTACAGATTTCACGCTCTTGTAGCGTTGCCTTATATTACTACTACTATTACTCCTACTACTAAAATTAGAATTAATTTAAGTGTAATTTAATTGAAATTAAAACGGCTGAGCCGGCTTGGAACCGGTTTTTAACCGGTTTTATTTTTAAAATCGGCTGTAAAAACCGGCTCCATTTATTAAAACCGGCTTTAAAACCGGCTTTAATTTAAAGCCGGTTTTAATAAAAAACCGAATTGAAGCCGGTTTCATGGAGCCGGTCTACCAGCCCTACTAACATGTTGGCTATCTCATTTTGCTTTTTATCTCCACTTTTTAGCAGACCCACGATCTGCCATTTTAGTGGGCTAGAGACGTTTTTTTTACCCATTTTTTGGTAATTTTTAGGCAAAATTAAGATTTTTTGGTTAAGTTATTTTGAAAAGACCTAAGTAGTTGGAGAGTATTTATTTTAATCAGTTTAAGAGCACAATTTACTCAAAATTAGAGGCTATTTAAGAATTAATCATAAAGTTGTGAGAAAAGGTAGCAATGGTTGCCAAAACCTTTGGATTACACGAATTTCTAAACTTTTGCACCGACTTTTATTTTTTATTTTTTAGAGGAAGTTTTTTCATTATAAATATTTAATAGTTAATTATATTTTTATGCCGAGTGTCATATATCAAATTGTAGAGAAAAAAAAATCTACAAATTAGTGCTTTTTTTTTCTTTTGCACTCATTTTTTCGTAAAATATAACAAATAAACAATCTAAGATAAATAAAATAATCAATTTCTAAACTTTTGACACATACTGTATAATCATACTCTAAAAGGCTTGAAAATGGACTTGTTTTCTAAGTTTGATGTAATCTGATGTAAAAAATTCTTGCTCCTGATTGTTAGTGCTGGGAAAATGTTTTTATATTGTTTTATAGTTCTTGTTATTGTGACTACTTGATTTTTCAAATAATTCATGATATTTTCATTTGCCATGATAGCGCATAGTCCTGTAGACACAGCACAAATTATAATTTTCATGATTTTTATTAAGAGATTTTTGGACCTTAGAATGCTTGGAAACCCGTGAATAGTTGATGAAAGAGAGCATACACAAAAATCTTTTTTCGAAAAGACTCAGGCTTTTTCAAGTCCATTTTTTAATTTTCTTTTTTTTCTCGTTTTCTAAATTTGATGAAAAATTGATATAAGTATAGTAAATTAGCTTTTTTAAGGCTTTTTTAAAAATAATATTTTACTCAAAATGTGAAAAACAAATATAAATTAAAAACTTTTATATTATAATTGATCGGTTTACCCCTTTTTTTAACTTTAATTATCTTTTTTATTTTTTTTTAAGAGCATGCTCTAGAACGTTCATGAGCTTGCTCTAAACCTGCTTAAACATACCAAGAGAACTTTGCTAGCAATCCGCTACGGTTTATGTTCGCTAGATGCTCAGAACATTTTTAAGTACAAAGTTAAATTTCATCACAAATTTTTCTATTTTTTTAACATAACAAGACTTGATTTATCAATATTTTAAAATGATATGCAATGTGTAAAAAATAAATTAAAATTTAATTGCGCATGTGATTTGATAAAACTGTATCAATTAATCATTTCTTAACATCAACTTACCAAAAGCTTATTCAGAAATATGATGGTAAAGAATATTAAAAAGAACTTTTTATGAATTAGATACTAAACCGTACAGTAATTGTGATAAAAATACAAAAGACCAAAATTATTTTTAGTCAAAAGCTTACAAATTGGTTCAGAAATATTCAGAATTATATTCACAAATCTCTTGTTACTATCAATGCTTTCAGATTTTATTGATCCAAGCTTGTGGATGCTATGAATCATATTATCTTAATTTTGTGGAGTGCAAAAATGAATCTCAAATCGATTGTTTATTTAGTTCTTTTGAAAATGAAGAAAGATGCTTTTCATCGACAAATTAGGCATTTTATTATGAATCAAGAATTCATCGATGATGTTGAAGACGATGAAGCTCAAAAAATTACTGGTTTTAATTCTGGTGAAGAATTAACACTTAAATAGATTGGTACTGCTAGACCAGATGAGAGCGACGAAGATTCTGAAATGGAACTTGAATCAATATTTTTTTTTAATTTTTTCAATATTATTTAAATCTCTGTATAAGCCCAGGCAAATTTTTTTATAACCCGATTTCCTAAAAAAAAAAATTTTAATTAAGCCCACGGGTCATTGATTGTTTTTTGGGAGTAAAATTTATAGATAAACCTTATTTTTTTTTAAAATAAGAACCCCATCATTTTTTTCTGAAGCCCATGGGGTAGTTTCCGAGGTTTTACGGTATTATTAAGAAAAACGAATATTTCATATTAAGTTCTGTAATTTTTGAAAAAAGTTTTCACATTGCCGGAAATGAAGAATATTTTCTAAAATGAAGAAAATAATTTAATAAAACAAATTTTCTTTTGATTAAAATATTAGATAATTTAATTTATTCGATATAGATTTAATTCCAAAAAAAATGTTTAAACCAAATAAATAAATAAATTAAAAGATAAAAATAACTAATTTTATTTAAATAATAAAAAACGACTTTCGGCTCCCGTTTTCTCGTTAAAACAATCACGTTTTTTGATCAAAAACGGACAAAAACTTTTTTCTTAAAAAAATCTAAGTATTTTTTGTTTCGTTAATTATTAAAAATTAAAAATAATAACATATCAAAAAATATTTGATTCTCGAAGTTTAATAGAAAAAATTTAACTCATTGGTTTTCATTCTTTTGCAAACTCAATTGTTCCTTAGGTTTTCAATTAATTAAAATATGTTTTAGCTTTTTAGACAAAATTTAAAAAGTTAAATTGAACCAAATGATAATGGCTTGAAAAAATTCTAAGTTGCTCTTGTGTCATAGATTCTAAAGAGCTGAGAATTTTTCAAAAATTTAAAAAATTTAGGACACTGATAATATTTTAAATTCATATTTTGTTTATTTGTCTTATCTTGTTAAAATAAGCTGAATCTGAAGCATTTTCTATTTTAAATCTTACAAATAATGTATTTGCAGATTAAATATTTTTTGAAAAATAAACTCTGAATAAACATATTTTTATTTGAAGCCTTTAAATTACCCGTTTATTTTTAACATTCAAGTTCCACTTGAAAAAAATCTTTCCCAACAACAATAAATAAATTCGTGCAAAACATTTAAAAAATAAAAATACTCGAGATTTTGTCCAAGAATGATTTTTAATTTCTCTAAATCAAAAATAGATATTTCATTTTTGTTATAAATAATTTGATTAATAATTAATCAAATTATTTCAGACAATTTTAAATGACTTAAAATTGTCACAAAAATAAACTGTAAAGGACATGGAAAATTTTTTTTAATTGAAAAAATTCGCCGGCAGCGAATCTGGCTTTTATTAAAATAAAAAATAAAGCTTCAACTTTATAGCACCTGCGACTCAATAGTCTTTTTAGAATTATTTTTAGAGATATTCGCCCAGAAAACCTTGTTTCCATAACAAGTAAATAAAAACTATATTTATGCCATTAGCTGAATATTATCTAAGATTTCGTAATGTTTTTTGACTGTCTTGAAAAAAAAATTTAAATAAAATTCAAGATATCAGGATAAATTTTTATTAAATTTTTGTGCGCTCCATTCAATTGTTTTGGCTTCGTAGAATTATTAATTTTTTTTAATAAAAGCTTTAATAAATTCTTAGCAATTGAGTAAATGGCAAGAAATGTGGCCACGCTGTGACATTAAAAGAAAGTTTTCCAACCAAGATTACTCTTAATTCATTCAAAGATAAAAAGGTCATTATAAAAGTTGTTCAAAAAAAAGAGCTAAATTTTTACTCAACCTTATCAAAATAATTGCGATAAGAGTCTTATTTTCATAAACTTTAAATAAATCTTAAGTTGTTTGGCGAGGTTCTATCTAAAAAGCTTTTAGCCGGGTCTGCGGGCAAAAACCTTATGAATTCAAGTGTTTTTGCTGAGTTTTTTTTTTTCAAAGATAGAAAGTTAAAACGCTCGGGAGCTATTAAAACTATTTTATGACAATTGTTTGTAATTAGCATAGAATTCAAGGTATGCTTGAATTTGATATGTTTACGTCCAAAAGAACTTATTGTTTCGGTATTGTTTGGACCTGGATTATTGACAAATATTGTGCTTTGTAAAACACCTTGTTAATTATATCTAGTTCAAACAACCTAATCCGCAAATATCAACTAAACTAATGTTAACTAAATAAGACTCCAAATCTACGGAAAATAATTAAAAAAAAAAAGAAAAATTTTAATTGTTTTGTTCTTGTTTTGAATGCAGCTAGTTTTGGTTTCTGAATAATGGGAGAAGATCATTAAGAAAATTATTTTTTAAAATAAAAAAAAAATTCAAAATCTTAATGAGACACACACACACACACACACATATATAAAGGTATACTAAAATAAAAAAAAAATTATTTAGGTTGCTTTAGGTGTATTTTCATTGTGTGTCGTTTTAAATTTTAATAATTTATTTTGACTAGAAAAAATAAATTTTAGATAAATAAAATAAAATCAATTTATTTCTAAATGAATCTTTACTTTTTTGCTTTGGCACCGATCTAAACCAGGTAAAAAATTAGCAATGATCGAGCCTCGGCTGACATCCACTGTTTTATTAGATGGCTCTCAACTTGATTTTTTAATAACAGTAACAATCTTTGCTAAACTTTGGACCGTGATAAATTTTTAATTAATTTTCAAGCCGGATTTTTTGACATGTGATCTACTTGACATGGTCTGTGCCCATCTATCACTCACGGACAAAGAGTATTTCGGACTGTCTTTTGTTGACCACACGTAACCAATTCTTATGATCAAAAAATTAAAAAAAAAACTTTGTCTAATTTTACCAATAAAGGGGACACAGAAATTGGCTTCAGATGGAAAAGAAAATACTCGACCACGATTTGGCAAAAAAAAATGGAGTTTTAATTTTATTTTTCTCAGTCAAATTTTATATAGAGACTATAGCGTACACTAAAGATAAAAATGCCGTCGAATTATTTTTTTTACAAGCTAGATTATTGATTTATCAAGTAAACATTTAATTTAAATTTTTTTAAAATTTTTTTAAAATCAATTCAAGGGTGATCTCGAGCTAAATAATGAAATCATTTTTGAACTAGGTGCCTTAGTACTTCAGTCTATGTACGGTGATTATAAAAAGTAATTGGTGATGTTTTTTTGATAATTTTTAAAATTTTATTTTAAGTGACAAAGAAACAATTCAGAACATAAAAAATCAGAATATTTTGCCCAAGCACTTTTTTGCCAATTATAGCCAAGTGTCAAGCTATTGGTAAGATTTAAATTGGCTGTCGAATAAAAAATTTGCTGATTGTTTTTTAGTGAGCCTAAAATAATAGGATTTTATAAAAAATGTGCCGCTCTGAGCCGCGGTCAATCTATTGTCAAGTAAATTTTTTTTTTCAATTTTTTTAATAATAATTAAACTAATTATTTGTCAAGTTATCTGTCCATAGTGGAAAAATTGTGCAATTATGGCGTTCATTATTATGAAGTAAAGGACAAAACGAGCACCAAATGGTACTTGGGTGTTTCGTACAGAGGCATAGGTCTTTATGAATCAAATAATAAAATTGTCCCAAAAAAAGTATTTTATTCTTTAAAAAGTACAAGATAAATTAATTTTTTTCTTTTCTTCAGATATTTCCTTGGTCAAAATTAGAAAATTTGTACTATCGAGATAGAAAATTTTCCATTGAAGTTCACGAATCCCATTCGTAAGTGAAAAGTTTACTTTTGTCAACAAAAAAAAGCTAATTCTCTAAATAAAAGTATAAATTCTAACGAAACTGAGAACACTAATGAATTGAAAAGCTTTCAGGCAAATTCAGTGTCGACAGACGAGGCATTTAATCCCGTAAAAGTGTACGCTTGGTTCGCGTCCATTCCGTCCTTGTGTAAATCAATATGGCTAATGGCAGTTGCCCAGCATCAGTTCTATTTGGATAAAAAACAAAATAGAGTAATTTTTTTGGAAAATTTTTATTAAATTTTAAATTGGCAAATATCAGTTTTAGCTAAACAAAATTAATTCGCTTTAGATGAAATTGAAATTCTAGGTGTAGGTAAAAGTCAAATATTTGCCAAAAATTGTGATTAATTTTTTGAGATTTTGACAAAAAAAAGTTGAATTATATTAAAAAAAAAAAGAGTTAAAATTTTATTTTATTTTTGACATTTACGGTAAATAGAGCTAAGGTTTTTAAAGATTTCTTTTTTTTAGCACAATTTGCTTCAATTTAAATCCATGAGTGACTTGGCACTTGAATTAAATTCGAACAATGTTCAAAATAGTCAACAAGGAAAATTTAATCTGGAAAATCTTGACAACAATGTACCAAACGGAATCAAGTTAAAGCCGTCAAATGGCAAAATGATAAGTGGACAAAAGCATAATGATGAAAATACCAAGTCAGAGCTTTTATCTTTGTTCAAAAAGCAAAAAGAAATTTTGCAGAAACGACTTGAGATAAAGAAAAAAATTTACGAAAATTTCAAATCAAAACAAAAGGTAACTAAAACTCTTAAATCAAACACTGATCCGGAATTTTTTATTTTACTTTTTTCTCAAGAGCTCAACAAGTTATAAAAGCTTGTAAATATTTTTTGGTTTTATTTTAATCAAAACATATAAAGAGAACCTTTAAAGATCTATTTTTAACAATTATGAATTATTATTCCCTCTTTAAAATAATGGGGTAAAATATTTTGCTATTTTAAGACAGATAAAATTTATGAATGGGCATAAGAAGGGTCAAATTTAATTAAGATTGACTCTCAAATAATTTAAATATATCAAAAAAAAAATATTTAATTTCAATATTTTGCTATAAAAAGTTGAGTCTCTATCAAAATTGTAAAATTTTTTAATATTTTTTCCAAGTCGGATTTGTGATAAATAAGATAAAAAAATTTTTGTTAATTTGAATTGCATAGGAAATTCAAGATATTGCCCAACAGACTGTCAGCGACAAGTCTCATATAAACAAATTAGTTAAAATAATCGCCGATTTTCGAAATAATAATTTGAATTCAAACAACAATCGCGACAAAAATATTCTGATTGACAATATATGCCTAGAGAGTGACATACAAAAAAAAATAATGTTCATCACTTTGAATTTAGCCTCAGACCCACATGTATCCTACATCGTTCAAAAGCAAAGGCGTGAATTCTATGAAAAAACAAAGAAAAAGGTACAATTATTACTATAATGTGGAAAAAATAAAAATAATTATTAAAAAAAATATTTTTTTTAGCTAAATAAATTAGAAAAAAGACTCGAAAAGGAAACTAATACATCAAAGGAGCACTCAAATGAATCCAATGTTAAAAATCATAGTGAAAAAAATGAAGGTTTAAATAAATTTAATTTAAAAGAAAAATATTTTAACAAATTTTTAAGCTTTTGTTCATTCAACATCGGAAATAAAGCTCAAACAGATAGATGAAAACTCTGCAGAGATAAGTCCGGCATCGATTCATCGCAAGGACTCATACCGAAGAGCCCAAGAGCAAAAATTGTTCTTGGACTCGGGTGAATTGGGCAATCTGAACAAACAAAATCGTTTGGCCGCAGCCAGAAAAGTCAAGACTATTTTAAATGGTGACGCAATTCAGCATCCACCCAACCAGACTCAGTCCCAAACTCAGCTCCTGCCCATTCAAAATGCATTCATAGAAAACAACCATCAAGAAAATCAACTCAAAGTTCTGAAAGTCGGCAACAATTTTAAAAACAATTTTATTCCAGAAGAAGTACAATTTTTTTTTTACTTATATTTTATGATGATACAATAATTCATTCTTCTGCTACAAAAAAAATAAAAAACATATATTAAATTTCATAGAAGTGATACAATAAAAAAATGTATAAGATAGTATAAAATTGTAAAATAAATACAGAGTTGTTTAAAAGTCATTGAGTCAAAGTCAAGTCAAGTCTTTTGACTCGAATAAATTTTTTTTCTTAAAAAGGTCATCTAAAAACGAAGATCAAACAAAGTCCTGACTTGGACTTTGAAAAAATAAAAAAAAAAAGTCTTGACTTGGACTTTTTTTTTGAAAAAAAAAATTTAAAAGTCCTGATTTAGACTTTGAAAAAAATAAAAAAAAAGTCTTGACTTGGACTTTTTTTTGGGACTTTTAAACAACTCTGATTTTTTTATACTTTTTTTATATATCAGAGTAAAAAATATTGTATCAATTATGTAAATTAAATATCATTGACATTAATTTTTGTAATTCAAAAAATAAACATAATATTTTTTTAAATTATATCATTTTTTATTTTTGTAGCAGAAAAAATAGTTTAAGTAGCATGAAAAATAGTACCTTTTTTTTTAAAAATAATTAATAAATATTTAATTTTTAAAATAATTTGAATTTGTAGCAAATGTCAAATGGAGTCCTGGTCGAGGACAGCAGTAATGACGGGTCAAATCAGCGCAATTTTTACTCACAGGATGATTTTTTGGACTTTGACTTGAGAAATTACAACCCAAATCAGACAAACAGCTTGAACCACCACTCGAACCAAAACTTGCCCCAGACCGACTTCATCACATTCCGCAATCAACGAAATTCGCGCAAAAACACCAGCGACTCCAATGTAAAACTACTGGCTGACCACAATTTTTATCACGTGACCAACAGGCGTCACGCCAAGCATGAATTTAAGTCACGCGAGTCTTTTGCGTGTCCAGACTTGGTAGAGCCAAATGCGAGCCTCATCAAGAACGGCTTCATAACTCAGTCGAATAAAGCTATTCCAAATAGACCCTATGAGCTAAGTGAATACTTTAAATTCAATGGTAAATTCAAGCGCGGCATGAACTCGTCCTCGAATTCGCTGGTCAGCTTGAATAGCAGCAGTGCTGGCACCAACGAGGACTCGGGCAACATAAACTCGGAAAAAGACTTGATCAGGAGTAATCCGGACTTGAAAAATGGTCTCAATTCTCCCAATGGAGTGCAAAATTATCCTCAAATGAAGCATCAAAACAGTGTTAGAAATTTAACTCAGCTAAATTCAGCAACAAGTGTAAATAGTGTTTTAAATGATCAAAATAATCAAAAATATGACTTTTATTCGAATCATTCATTCAAAAAAGATGTGAACAATTTGTCGAATAATATGAGCCTCAATTTGAGCATTCACACTGCCGAGGAGTTCGGCATCGAAATGCTTGAATGGTTGAACAATGAAACTTCTAATCCGAATGGGTTTATCGATTCTAAAATGACAACAAATGCCACTTTGGTTTAGCTTTTTTAAGATTTTTCATTTTGAAAATATTATATAGTTTTTTTTTTTTTAAAAGATCAAATTTTTTATTAAATTTATTTAATTTGTAACAAATAACTGATTGAAGTTTTTTTTTTGTTTGTTAGATTTGTACGTGTAAATTTTGTGTAATAGTTTTATTCGACTATCAGTCTTTAAAAATCTATTTAGTGCGACTAAAAGATAAGTGAATTTTATTGTAAATAAAATTTGTTTTTAAATAAATTCATTTTTCTAAACTAAAACTGGAAAAAAGCTAATTATTAAAAAGTAATGCCGTTTTTTAGCATGTTTAATATTTTAAAATGGAGAAAATCGTTTAAATGCAAAAAATCAAAAATTTAAAAAAATTGAATTTTTACTTGGGTTCTAAATTAATTTTTGAAAATTCTAAAAAAATCACTATTTGCAAGAAAAAAGGAATTTAACAGATTTATAAAAAAAATTTTAGAGTTTTACTTTGTTGACATGATGATCGAAAAATATTAAAACATATCTAAAAAAATAATGGATCTTAATGTTTTTGAACTAAAAAGACGTAAACAATTCAAAAAAATTTTATTACAAAAGTGCAATCTGTTAAAGGTTTTACTGATTTAAGATTTCAAAGCTTAAAATAATTTACATTATTAATTTTTTTAATTTGTTTTTTATTATGGAAATAGAAGTGAATAAAACCTTTCGTAATATTTTTTAATAAAACTTATTAATTTAATTTTGTAATAGATGGGGGTTTTGGCCGGTAAGGCCGCTGGGGTAAATGAGAAACGTTAAGTGGGGGGAAAATACTTTATTATTATTCTTATTGACTTTTACAAAAAAAAAACAATCTCCTTTTATAGTGAGAGTGTCGATGTGCACACTCTCAATGTTTCGAACTCGACGAATGTTAAGTTACTATTCGTCGAGGAGGCGGAGGAATTGGTTTATTACACAATTCCCCCTCCTTTTTGGAGTCGCTCCGGGACCCAATGCTCCATATGGTTGGCCAACGACCGAAACCGTGCCACTTACCTGGGTCTCCCCACCTGTTGGTTCTGCCGCGACTGCGATCCCCTCGGATTCTTCGGACGCCATTGCGTCTAGGGGCCGACTCTTCTCGGTCCGTCTCTCCTCCGACTGTTCTTCGGTTTTGTCCGCTTCACGGGGTTTGACGAGCCGACACCATTTCGGTCGGGTGCTTCGGGTGGACCTCATATATATTAACATATTTGGGTACTCGACCGCCATCGTCTCCTTTGATACATCAACGTTTAGTCAGACTTAGAGCTTGTGTTCTTTTCCCTCGAAGGTGAACCTCGGTGAGCTGAAAATGTAGTCGAAAAGCCTTACGTGGTCCTGGTCGGTATAGAATTTCACGAACACTACGGTGTCCGGCCTCGCTTTCTCATCCAATATTCGAAAATACTGAATCGGGCCGATCCGCTGGTAGATGTATGTGGCGAACTCGACGAACGTTTCTTCATCTACGATCGGGAACATTCGCAGCAACGTTTGGTGTCCATTAGCGTTCATTGTTTTGGTCCTTATTAAAATGTTTTTCTTTATATTTTTTTTTTTTTTTTTTTTTTTTGAAATGAATATTGCCCCTCATGAAATTATGCGAGTAAAATTTAAATTTTCGACTCGTGCTCATTGTATCACGTGTCAAATATTCGAAACGAGCGCGTTTATTTGCTGTTCGTGTTGGAGACCGTCTGGAGTCCGGCCTCGTCGTTCTCAGCGTGTGGGCGGTTGGTTTGAACGTTTCGTTGTCGCTTGGATCTTCTTCTTCGCTTGAAAGGGCCGTTCTGTGGGCCAGCATCGCCTTTTTCGCCTTGTCGACTATTGCTCGGGTCACTCTGTGTTTGGCTCTCGTATGAGTTGTTTGTCTCAATACCTCATCAGTCCCATTTATTGTTTTATATTGTAGATCGCCACCACCGTAGTGTCTCTTCAACCTATTTACATGCACTATCAGCCGCTTGCCTTTTGTTTTAATTGGGCGAATTTTATAATTAGCCTGGTTTACTTTCTGTTCCACGACATAGGGTCCATTCCAATTGTAGGTGAACTTTCTACACTGACCCCTTTTAATGACGTCGTTCCTGACCCACACCAGGTCGCCGGGTTTGAATTCAGCGGCATAGACGTTTCTGTCGTAGTTTAGTCTCATTCGCCGGATGCGCACGTTCTTATTTCGTAGGCTTTTTGTAGCTTGAATTTTATTAGATCAGCATATTCATCCGGAGTGGTAGGGACGTTTATAATTGGGTGTCGATAAATAAGATCCAGTGGCATCTTCGCTTTTCTCCCATACTTCAGTTCGTATGGGGTAACGCCTGTCGTTGAGTGGACGGCAGTGTTGTAGGCCAGACCTAAAACTTCTATTTGCTGGTCCCAGTCGTCATGGTCTTCGTTGACATAACAGGTTATCATTCTCTTGACCGTCCTGTTCAAACGTTCGCTGATTCCATCAGTTTGTGGGTGGAATGGCGATGTTCTCAGTCTCTTAACGTCCATAAGGTTCCATAGTTCTTCGATCAAAGCCGACTGATAATTTGTCCCTTGACCGCTTCCGGTATGCCGTGCCTACAAATAAACGTAAAGAGGCATTTTGCGACTGTCTTGGCTTCGGCGCTTTGTATTGCAAATAACTCCATCCATTTGGTGAAGTGGTCAATTATACAAAGAATATATTTGTTATTTGTTCTGGACGTTTTTAGTGGCCCTAAAATGTCTGATGTTATTTTTTCGAGCGGCCTATTGGTAATTATTGGTATCAACTTATTTTTGATTTTACGTCCGGTTGTTGACCTTTGGCATGGCTCACAGTTGAGTATAAATGTTTTTGTTTCGTCGAAATATTTTGGCCAGTAAAATTTCTGTCGAATCTTATTAAACGTTTTCTCTAATTTTAGGTGTCCACTCCATTTTGATGCATGTTCTTGTTGCATTATTAGTTTTCGTTCGTTAGATGGTACAACGAACTGGGCACAATTGTTATTTTGTTTGTCGATTCGGTACAACACCTCCCCAATCAATTTAAATTCGTCTCATGAATTGTAAAAAAATTCGTGAGTATTGTTTTCAAACTTGTCAATTTTTGGTTTCTCTTTGTTTTTTTTCAAAATTTCTATGAACCACGCGATGTCGCTGTCTGTTTTTTGGCACTCTGGTTTGTTTATCTCCTGGAAGTGAATGGTGTTTATTTGTTCTACTTCGTTTTCGTAAAGCATGTTTATCATTAAATCATCGTTGTCTGGTTTGTTAACGTTATCGTCAGATTTTAATGGCCATCTCGAAAGGCTGTCGGCGTTCTGGTGTTTAGTACCTTTGCGATACATGATTTTGAAATCGAATGATTCTAGTCGTATGATCCAGCGTGCGAGTCTAGGTGCCGGGTTTCTCACCGTTCTTAACCATTGTAGTGGCTGATGGTCGGTTACTACGATGAATTCTTGGCCGAATAAGTATTCACGGAAATGTTCGATCGAGTTTACGATGGCTAATAATTCCTTTTCTGACGTTGAATAGTTCTTTTCAGGTTTTGACAGGCCTCTTGAGTAATAGGCTATCGGTCTCCATAGTCGTTCGTTCCCTCTTTGTTGTGATAACACGGCGCCGATTCCGTAATTGCTAGCGTCTGTTTCTAGTTTGAACGTTTTGGTGAAGTCTGGTATTGCCAAAATTTTGTGTGACATCAAATAGCTCTTGAGAACCTGGAAGGCTATTTCACACTCTCGTGACCATTCAAATTTCGAGAGTTTATGGTTTAGTTTGTGGAGCGGGGCGGTAATTCTTGCGAAATTTCTGATGAACTTCCTGTAGTATGAAGCTAGGCCAATGAAGCTGATTACTTGGTCAACGTCCTGTGGTCTTGGGTACTTTAGTAGGGCTTCTATTTTCCTTGGAGATGGTGCTATTGTTCCATTGGAGACTACGTGACCTAAGTACTCGATCGACGTTTCGAAAAATTGGCATTTGGAAAGCTTGATTTTTAATTCGTATTGTCGGATGACATTGAGTACTTGTTGAATGTGATCGTAATGTTCTTCAACTGTCTTTGAGAATATTATGATGTCGTCTAGGTATATCATACATATTTTGCCGATAAGGTCTTTGAAGATCTCGTTCATGAAACGTTGGAACGTTGCTCCTGAGTTTGTTAATCCCATTTGTAATACTCTGAACTCGAAGTGACTGAATTCACAATTGAACGCTGTGAGGTGTTGACTTTCTTTGGACATTCTGATTTGGAAGTATCCCGATGCGAAGTCGATTTTTGAAAAGATCCTCGCATTCTTTCGGTTTGATAGCATTACGTCAATTCTTGGAAGTGGGTAACAATCTCTTATCGTAAGGCTATTGAGTTTGCGGTAGTCGATTGTTAGTCTAACGTTCCCGTCGCTTTTTTGTACGAGGTGTACCGGGGATGAATATGGTGAACGACTGTTTGTAATTAGTCCCGCCTCTGCCATCTCGGTGATTAACTGTTTGAATTCGTTTCGTTTTGCGAAAGGTACAGGTCTAGGTTTGATGTTGAATGGGATGTTGTCTGTGAGTCTTATTTCGTGTTCGATGGCGTTTGTTGGTGTTAAGTCTTTCAGGCTTTTCGCCGAAACGTCTCCTGCTTCTTTGGTGATTTTGGTGCGAAGCTCTTCGAGTGTAGGACTATTTATCGGTTCTTCTTTTTCTTCCATGAAATTGATGGTGTAGTCGTTGTCTATTTCATCATCTTTGATTTCCGTGCATTTCAAACGTACTATTAGTTGTTCTATGATGTCTTTTGTAACGTTAAATTTGTATAATGTTTCCAATCCAATCAGGCAATCGTTGAGTAGGTTTCCGACCACTAAAACCTCCGTGTCAAGTGTTTGATCGCCTAGTGTCAATTTGATCGTTGTTTTGCCGATAGTGTTCGTTGGGGTTCCTATTGCTGTAAACATTTGTCTAGATGTAGGTGTTGTTGGTAGTTTTAATTTTTTGGCTATGGATTGGTTGATGATTGTTCGCTTTACTCCGGTGTCTAATAGAAATTTGACGTTAGTTCCATTTATTTGACAAGTGCTTGTTAGTCATTGATGATTGGGTGTATTTAGGTTGTTAATCAGGGCTCTGGGTGGGATGGTATCATATTTTGGTCTTATTTGTGGACAATTTGGACGAATGTGGCCAGTTTGGTTGCATCTGTAGCATCTTTGTGTTGGTTCGAAGGAAACGTGTCTCGAATCTGGATTAATGTTTTTTGGGTGGTCTTGAATTTGATAGTTCGATTCCGTGTAGATTTTACTGGCATGCATGCTTGTTCTGGGTGTTGTGTTCAAGACCTCTTCGTACCTCGATGCTAACTCTGTAATTTCACTCAGGGAGTTCAATGTTGGTCGTGCAACCTTTAACTTGATTTGGATTTCTGTCAATTTTAATCCATCGATGAATTGGTCCGCTATGAAAGTGTCTGTTACGTTTTGGTCTACTCCTGGGAAAGCTTTCTTTGATAGAATGCGGAGTTGCGTCGCGAACAGGTGAACGTTCTCATTCTCGAGTTGTCTTCTCTCTAAGAAACATCTCTTTGGGTTTGAGTTCTCTTTACGTTCGTATAATTGGATCAGCAGTGATTTCAATTGTTGGTAAGCCTGACTGTCGATTTCGCTGAATGGATATTCGTCAACGTTCTTCCTACATTCTTGGTCAAGCTTCAAAAACATGATGTCTTTCCTGTTGTCTTGGATGTTATTTATTTTGAAAAACATATCGAAGTTTTTGATCCAATCTTTGATATCGTCACTGTCTGTGTTGAATGCGTTTGGAGCTTGTATTTGGTAGTAATTTCTACTTTGATGTGTTAGTATGCGGTCTGGTAACGTTGGCGCTGCAGACACCGCGGTTGTACCGCTTAACACAGGAAACGCTGTAGGTAGTTGGCTCGTTGCATTGTTGTTTTGGCTATTACAGACGAATGTGAAGTTGTTATTCTTCTGTCTCTTGTAACTCAAAATAGTTGTCCACATTATCATGATAATTATTGTTATGATTGCTACAAACGTTGACATCAGGACGTTGTCATTGATCAGGCACCAACACCGGTTCATGCATGGAGTTATTTGTGTTATGCTTGCTTCTAAAAATTTTATTATACGTTTTGTTATTCCTGCTTCTTGTTCCTGATGTGTTATCGCTTTCAAAATATCCCAAAGGCCCATCTTGGCGTTGATTAAAATGAATCCACGCGGTTGAGTGTCGACTGACTTTTTAACAATGTGCTTTCTAAGAATGAATAAGAATTCCACCCCCAAACAACGTTTTATATATGATGTGAAAGCGTGTTATTGAATATAGTGTGTGTGAATGTAAGACTTAGCTATGCGCATCGCTATGTCTATAATGTGTATGAAGTTAATTCTGCATGCACCCCGCTTTTGGGAACGCGACTTATGACAAATTAATCTGCGCCTCATGAGTCCGCGACTTAGGACTAATCTGTCTGCACCCCGCTTTCGGGAACGCGACTTACAGCCAGAATAACAAATAGCATCGTTCCCTGGTCCTATCTGTATGCTGAAAATGTGATGTCTGAGTGGACCCTTCTGGGCATCGCGACTTCTGACAAATTAGTTGCGCCTCATGAGTCCGCGACTTAGGACTAATTTGTCTGCGCCCCGTAGAAGGTCCGTGACTTACGATGAAATTATGTTCTAACGAAAAAACATTGACAAGAGTTTCTCAGAGCAAATATAGTCCGAGACTCACTTGTGGGCACCAATGTAATAGATGGGGGTTTTGGCCGGTAAGGCCGCTGGGGTAAATGAGAAACGTTAAGTGGGGGGAAAATACTTTATTATTATTCTTATTGACTTTTACAAAAAAAAAAACAATCTCCTTTTATAGTGAGAGTGTCGATGTGCACACTCTCAATGTTGCGAACTCGACGAATGTTAAGTTACTATTCGTCGAGGAGGCGGAGGAATTGGTTTATTACAATTTAAAAGCTTTATGAACTAATTAAAAAAATTATATTAAAAGCTTTAATTTAATTTAAAGTAAACTAACAATTAATAAAGAATTTTTAAAAAAGATGCATGTAAAATTACGCATGTGAGCTATGTAGGACTTTTAGAGCACATAAGATTTATCGTTTTTAATCTTTTAAAAAAAAATATACATTTTCTATTAAAGATCTCAGAATTGGACTCATCGCAAAATTTATTATTAATAATTTTGAAATAAAATCAATAAATAACAAGTAGAAATCATTTTATTCAAAATATAGTAGTGATAAAAAAAGAGCTGTTTTTCTGTTATATAAATTTAGGTTCTATAAAATAAAATCAAAATGCCTGGAATAAAAACTTTACCCTGAACCTTAACCCATAATCTCTAAAACGAGGCTGCCAATTTAGGACTCCCGATTAAAACTACTAAAAAAGCTTAAATAGTGATTAAATTTACTTTTTTCTTTCGACTGATTTATGTTTTTATTTTAAAATTTTCGTTATTTTTTGAATGTCTAAAATAAAGAAAAAGGCAATATGAGTAGAATGAGAAAAATGAATGAAATTAAAAAAATGAGCATAAGATTTTTGTCATGACATGATTTTACTTGGAAAAATTGATTTTTTTTTTAAAAGTAAAAGCAAAAAATATAGTTATCATTATATAAAAATATTTAAAAAATTGAAATAACTTACTTTTGATCCAAAGAGAATTATTTTTATCTTATTTTTTTTTAAGACTATTCGATTTCATATTAAATAAGCTCAACTTCAATCGCAATTAAAACAAAATGCTATTTGATAGAGATAATGATAATTCATAATTTAAAAAATGATTCACGTATAGTTTTATATTTTGAAATAATTTGGTAATTTACTTTGATATTTATAAAAAATATTCTTAACTTTAAAGCTGAAAAATTTATTATTGGATATAAACCTTAATTGAAAACCAAATTTTGCTGCTTTCTAGTCTATACTGGATTTTCAGAAAAATATCATTGTGAGATAAAAGAGATAATATTAATTCACTTAATAAACAAAAAATATAGGAAAGAGTAATATTAGAAGATACCCTAAGATGGAAAGAAATTTTTGCATGTTTTTTTATATTCTTTTAGCTTTAATTTTATAATTAAAATCAATGTTTAATTAAATAGAAAAAAATAACTTTAAATTTTAAATCAGTTTGTTAATCCGATCTAGCAGGATTTTTGGCTCGAGTAAATAAATCGTATCTTTATGGAAAAAAAACGTAAATCTTTTCGTAAAGTTTTCCAGTGTTTATCAACAGTTAGGTAATTCAATCTTATATTAAAATAAACGACTAAAATGTTGAGATTAAACCTCTGTAGAAGAAATGAATAAATGCGTCTGGAAACGTGTCGACATTTTTCAGGTAAGATTGTAAATATAAAAAAACCCTTGAAATAAACAGAGTGAACAATTAATAAATTCACAATTCGTTGGTAAAAAAAAAATATTTTGTTTAGATTTTCGTAAAGCTCAAATGCGATGCATTCCTAAGAAAAATTTCTTATGGCTTGAAATTATAACAAAAAAAATCAAAGTCCGAAGCATGAAATCTTTTTGCTTGATTTGTTGATGATATATTTGAAAACAAAAACAATTGGCCAACAACAATAACAAGATGGCCTGACCTAATTCAAACTAGATTTCCCCAGCCAATTCCACCATGTTTGAAAAAGAGGGATACATTAAATACATTAAATAATGATTTTTACCCTTGCTAATAAACAATAGAATTAAAAACTTCGAATAAAATAAATCAAATTAGAGAAATTTTTTATTGTTATTTATCACCTCCCCTGCTTTATTGGTTTATCGGGATTTAGTAGAATTATTTATGTTTTTGTTTAACTTTTTTATTTTATTGCTAGTACGAAGAATACAAAAAGATAAAGGTTTTATTCTTTCCTTTGAGTGTTATTTTGCTATCGTAAAATTCAGATATAAATTTTGTCATTTTTGTTCCCGTAATGGGCTTATAGACTAAGAAATTACAAACGTTAATAGGCCTTGAATTGAATTAAATTATTTTAATAGTTGATGAATTTTTTTCATATAAGCGGTTGGTTTTCATTTCTGAATTAATGTAAATATTTGTATTTAGCCCAGTTGCTAAAAATGATAAAATTTAATTCAATTCTTAATTCAAAATTTAATTCTTAGTAAATGAATGGATTTTGTACGTTAAGTGAGTTTTAAAAGGTGAAACAAAAAATTTTTCATTTAACAGTCAAATTTAAAAAAAAAATTAAAAGAATTATTTGGCATTAAATTGATTGTTATTAATCAAATCTATGTTAATTTTGAATAAAAATTAAATTTTTTGCTATACTTAATTTTCAATTACTTTAAAAAAAAGTAGTCTAAATATTTTAGTTATATTTCTTTACAAATATAACCACCAATTCTAAAATTATTTAAGGAGCGATATAAAAATTTAATATTTATATAAAATGAATCAACAAATTTCCAAAAAAATTAGAAAAGAACCCAAAAAGAAAAGACCATAAAGACAAATAAAATTAATCTCAAAATACTGATATTTTTTAGATCATTAATATTTCCTTTGTTAATTAAAATTAATTTTTTTTAATTGAATTTAGTGAAATTTAGTGAATGCTTCATGTTGTTCCATCATCAAGAAAGTCCCATTTTTTTTTACCATTAAAGCCTGGTCGGTTCAAATTGACCCGACAATCATTTTATTGATTGTTTGGCCAAAAATGAACTTAATTTTTTTTTAAATCTTTTAAGCCAAATCTTTAAATTTAAAGAATGAGAAAATAATTTCAAGTTTCTTTTTCAATTTGATGAAAAAATTTACAATTATCTAATCACTAATATTTATATATTAAATCTTAAGGTCTTAATTGCAAGAGTTGCCCAAGCAGCACTACGTTTTAGCATTTGAATAATAATTTTTAATATTTTCCCCACAATTTTTTTTATTAACCGTTATGTTTTTTTAATTTATCAATTTACAATGTAATTGATTAACCGCCTAATAAAAGCTTAAATTTTTCAAATTCAGGACAATTTGTTAAGTTTATTTTTTGTTTTAAATTTAAAAAAAATGGAGGAAGAGTGCAAACCTCGTATACAAATCCTTTAACATAGCGATTCAGAATTTTTTTCCCTATCTTTTTAACATGGAAAAAAAAAGCAAGTTTATTTATAGTATGTTAATAAATAATAAAAAGAGTGTGTTTGAAAACAAATTAAAATAGAGCGGTTTCATTTACCAACCATACACCACTTTGTTTGGTTTAATTTTTTTTTATTAAATTTCAAAAAAATGATTTCTTAGAATAATTTTTGTTAGTAATAGTTGATTTAATAGTTGATTGATTGACTTGGAAATTTATTTTTTAAAAATAAGTCTTTTGTCACTTCTTGTAGTAATTAAGGTGGTCATTTTTATTTCAAGTCAAGTCATTAGACCTTTATTTTGAAAAAAAATTCGGGTCAGATCAAATAATTTGAGTTTGAAAATACCTTTCTTTAACATGATTTTTTGTCTGACTTTTGAGTAAATCTGTTATCAATCCAATATCTTAAAAATAACAAATATTAATTTAATTTGGGAACCAATAGTTTCATCGCAAGTTTTTTCATAGCAACACAGTTCACGACATTGTTTCAAAGCACTAATTTCAATAATTTTTTTCAACGCATCATTTTTCAATGCGATTTATTCAAGAGCAAATTTAATTCATAGCAAGTTTTTCATAGTAATTTCTTTTCAGTGCAATATCGAAAACAACAATGTTTTTGGATTCTTTTTTTGTTTATCGCATAATAATCATGTTCGAAGTAGATGATCGTGAGATGCACGATTTTTTTCAAAAAAAGTCTTGACTTAAACTTTTTTCAAAAATAAGTTTAAATGTTGAATATTAAACACTATAAATAGCTGTAAATATTCTTAACAGTTAATTGCTTCAAACATGAGTGTCTTTATAACAGAAAAGAGTTTATGCAGTGGCTGGACAAGTTTATTATTTTATTAGACTAATTTTAATTTATCAATTAATTTGTATTTTCATTTCGTAATTTACATGTAATTTTTTTTCAACTAATAAAAATAAAGTCTCGTTTTCTAAATTTGATAATAATCTTTAATTGATTGATATGAAAATTTGCTTTGAAATATTGCTATAAAACTAGCGATGAAAAAAAAATTTGATGAAACTATCACCTTGAAAAAATTGCTATGAAATATTCGCACTTAAATAAAATGCGATGAAACGTACCTGTGCCTTTAATTTATAGGCCTTATTTTAGCAAAAAAAATATTAATTATTAAAAAAATTTTAATCATATCATTGTTAAAAGAAGCAAGTTCAAATCGTAAAAAAAAAATATTTATTTATTTTTTTAAATTATAAAAAAAATTTAATTGTTTGATATTTTTACTTGATTTTTTAAATAATTTAAAGCAAGATGGACTTAAAGGTTTCAAAGGAATTTTAACATTATGAAAATTTTAAAAAGAAAACCATTATTGAATCAAATTGGTTTGGTAAGAATTTAATTAAAAATAATTTTTAATTTTTTCATATTTAGTGTTGCACTTAAACCAAATTTTTTAATCAAAAATCCAAAATATTTTAGATTATTTAGTTTCATAAAATTTTTAGAGCAAAAAAATAAAATTATATTACTTTACTTTACTTTTACTAATTTTAAATAAAATTTTTGATCTTTTGACTGTTGAAAAAGGCAATAATTTAACAAGCTAAAAATTTTTTTTTAATATTTAAGTTGGTTTGATTTAATTTTATACTCAATACTTTAAAGAAGCAAAAAATTTTTAATAAAAGTACAATTTATAAAAAATTTAATCAATATGCGGCAATTTGAAATTCATGATAAATTTTTCATGCTTAAAATGATCAAATCAAACTAAAACTATTAAATTAATTATTATCTCTTAATAAAATTAATACAGAGATATATTTTTGGATTTAACATACTATGTTAAATAAAAAAATAAACTCTGCAAAATCAAAATGTACAATGCAGAATGCACACAATCCAAATGATGCTTTTTTAAGTGAATGATTTTTGCAGACATTTGCAGATTTTACCTTTAGATTTAACAAAGTATGTTAAAACCAAAAATTAACGTCTGCACTAATTTTTTTAAAAAATTAAAATTTATTTTAAAGTTTTAGTTTGATTTGATCATTTTAATTGATCATAAACTTCATCTTGCCCAATATGCCATCTTTTTCTTATTGAATTTTTTTCAATCACAATTTACCTAAAAATCTTAAAATTCAATTGCTAAAATATGATTCCTAAAATTTAAGTTACAATTAAAGGAATACTGAGAATAGAATCCAACCAATGTGAAATTAATCAAAGAATTAAAAATCATTTGGATATTTAAACTCGTGGTTTCTTAAAAGCAATGTGATCAAGAGATCAAAATTGAAGTTTTTTTAATTTTTTAAATAGCCATTAGCCATATTTTTGAAATTTAAGAAAAATCTAAAAATTATATTGTATAATTTTTAATCTGAATTATTAACAATTAGAGCTTAATTTTTAATTCATTTGAATAAATTAATGATTAATTAGTCTTTTTTTTTAAATTCTAAAAAAAAAATAATTTCTTCAAAAATCATCTATGTTTGTAACACTTTATTTGATTTCAAAAAGGTGACATTGCAAAAATTTCTCATAATATTTCTAAAATAAAATCTTTCTCAACCATTTCACATTTTCAATGCATTTTCAAAATTGTATTTAAAATTTTTATAAAACATAATAGAACAATCTATATATTTTTTTTATATAAAATATTTTTATTTGTATTCAATAATAAAAATGGTACTTTTAATGTTAGCAATGGTGAGTTGTGAAAAGAATATTATTCTAGTTGAGACTTGAGATTTGACTTTTAATCAAATCTGATCTGAATCACAATTTACCATTTTTTCAATTCATCCAATTCTAACCACTAGATTTTTATTAAAAATTCTTGTTTATGTATTTATTATTATTATTATTATTTATTTAGTTTAAGGCCGTTGCTCGGCCAATGACAACACGCTGTAAAATAAAGCGTGCAGTATTTACATAAAAAGCAAGTCCTAAAAAAGAGAAAAAACAGATAAAAAAATAAGCTCAGAAAAAAAAAAAAAATTTCAAAATTTTAGTTTTTCAAAAATTTTCTTTGGAATTGTGCTTCGGTCCTTAGTGTCAAATATTCTTCTCAGTTCTTTTACCTGTTCACCTTCTCTCTCGCACCTTATTTCATCTTTGATTATATAAATTTTTGTAGCACATGCTTCTTGATAGTCACACTTGTGCCAAAGTCAAGTATTTCTGTTATCTCAAAAATCTCGCTCACAATGTCATCCTTGATATCAATATCACCCATATATTTTATAAGTTCACTGGTTAGCCGATTTGAGTCCAGCCTGAGAAAGAAGTCTAATTTGATTAGCTTTATTTTGTGTTCGGTCGGCTCAATGTTCATTGCGTGAAACAGTTTCCTCGTCCTACACCTTTTTGAAATGTCCATTAAGATTTTGACAATGTTTCCTTCAAATCGCTTGAATTCATTGATTTCAGTGCGTTTTAAATAGAACGTTTCTATGCCATAGAGTAGAATTGGTCTAATATAAGTTTTATAGAGCTGTCCTTTCATTGTTGGGTGGATGTGTGCTGTAAAGAGTCCAGTTGATCTTAGTTTGCTAATGGCTTGGTGTACAAGTCGTTTACGTTTAGCTAGGTGTTCTGTAAGCCGGGCCTCTTCACTGATTTCAACTCCCAAGTATCTCAAACTTGAAACCGACTCTATTATGATATTGTCTAATTCTAGCTCATCTTGCCAAGAGTCCTCTATTAACTCTGTTTTCTCGCGGTTGATTTTTCCGTTAAATATCATGTAAACTGTTTTTGTTGGGTTATATTTAATACCGTTTCGATTACCGTATTCTTGGACAATATATAGTTGCTGCTGCAGAGCAAATTTGGTCGTACTAATCAATAGTACATCATCTGCATATGCCACAATGTCCAGTTTAATACCACCTGCTCTAAGCCCAGTACTACTTTCTTCGATTAGCCAAATTAATTCTTCAAGATATATAGCAAATAGTTTGGGTGAAAGTGCACCACTTTGTCTAACCCCTTGTTTATGTATTTATATATTTTTTCTTTTAATAATTAAATTTGAAACAAATTTAGTATCTGTAATATCGTCTTACTAAATAAGGTTTTTGTATTTGCCAAATGGCTTTTATTGAAATAAGATCTAAATAACTAAAATAATTTTTTCAAACAGGACAAGCCTATCTGCTAAATTAAAACTAAATAAGTGCTAAAATGAAAAAATAAATATAAAGGTTTTAAACACGTGATGCTTCGACATCACAGAATCTATCGTAATTAATGATAGTTACCAAGTCAAAGTCTATCGATTACGTGAACATGTCAGTAGGCTATCCGCCAAAAAAACTTTTGTAACTGTTAAAGTATTTTTTTATTCTAAGTCCCATTTACAAAATATAAGAAAATATAGAAATGATATCCAATAACTCTAATCTCTTTTTAAAAAAAATTATTCATTTCAAATTTTAAATGTTCTTTTTCCTATATTTCTATCTATATCTTTTTTTTTTAACATTAAATTTACAACAAAATTAAAAAACATATTAAAATTCAGCTGATCGATTAATTTTTTAAGTGCCGATAAAATAGGAATTATGACACATTTTGTTCAAAAAAAAATAACATTGACACATTATAAAATTTTTAAGTTTTTATTTTAATAATAAATTTTTAATGCAAATTATTTTCAAAAAATACCAATATAAACCTAACTAAAATATATTCTAAAAAAAAAATGGCAGCAGTATATCATTTATATTTTTTTTTGAAGAAAACTTATTCAATTTTTAATCTTTTTTATCTATTCTTTATATCATTTTGTAAAGAAATGATTAGAAACAAGTTTTAAAACAAAATAGAATAAATAACATTGAAATAGATAAAAAATTGATAAATAGTCATGGGAACAAAAATAATTTAGAATAAATAAAGAGAAAAAAAATTGAGGCACATTAAAATTGAAAATGGAAGTATTAAAAGTAAAAAATTTATGGGGAAAATGGAAAAAAAAAAGAATAAATTTTGCTAAAGAATATAATCACACAGTTAAAGGTGAAAATTATGATTTTCCAAATGTAAGCAATTTTGAAATATTACAAAACGGGAATATTGTCTCAGGATCAACTGATAAAAGAATCAAGATTTGGGATAAAGACACTTTTAAATGTTTGAAGACAATTAATGGCCACAATGAATCAGTTCGTTGTCTTGCAATAATGCAGAACGGGAATATTGTCACAGGATCAGGTGATATTACAATAAAAATATGGGACAAAGACACTTTTGAATGTTTAAAGACAATATATGGCCACATTGAATCAGTTGTTTGTCTTGCAATAATGCAGAACGGGAATATTGTCTCAGGATCAGTTGATAAGACAATTAAGATATGGGATAAAGACACTTTTGAATGTTTAAAGACAATTAATTTCAACAATGAGTGGGCTATTTGTCTTGCAATAATGCAGAATGGGAATATTGTATCAGGATCATGGGATAAAACAATAGAGATATGGAACAAAGACACTTTTAAATGTATAAAGACAATATATGGCCATAATGGCTGGGTTAATTCTCTTGTCATAATGAAAAATGGGAATATTGTGTCAGGATCATGGGATGAAACAATAAAAATTTGGGACAAAGACACTTTTGAATGTTTAAAGACAATTAATGGCCACAATGAATCTGTTCATCGTCTTGCAATAATGCAGAACGGGAATATTGTTTCAGGGTCAAAGAATGAACCAATTAAAATATGGGATAAAGACACTTTTAAATGTTTAAAGATAATATATGGCCACAATGACTGGGTTCACAGCCTAGCAATAATGCTGAATGGGAATATTGTGTCAGGATCATGGGATAAAACAATAAAGATATGGAACAAAAACACTTTTAAATGTTTAAAAACAATTAATGGCCGCTATGAATGGGTTAATTGTATTGCAATAATGCAGAACGGGAATATTGTATCAGGATCATATGATAAAACAATTAAAATATGGGATAAAGACTCTTTTGAATGTTTAAACACAATACATGATCACAATAACTTGATTTATTCTATTGTAATAATGCAGAATGGGAATATTGTGTCAGGATCATTGGACGAAACGATCAAAATATGGGACAAAGACACTTTTGAATGCTTAAAGACAATTAATGGCCACAATGAATCAGTTCTTTGTCTTGCAATAATGCAGAATGGGAATATTGTGTCAGGATCATTGGACGAAACGATCAAAATATGGGACAAAGACACTTTTGAATGTTTAAAGACAATTAATGGCCACAATGAATCAGTTCTTTGTCTTGCAATAATGCAGAACGGGAATATTGTCTCAGGATCAGTTGATAAAACAATTAAGATATGGGATAAACACACTTTTGAATGTTTAAAGACAATTAATGGCCACAATGAATCAGTTCTTTGTCTTGCAATAATGCAGAATGGGAATATTGTGTCAGGATCATTGGACGAAACGATCAAAATATGGGACAAAGACACTTTTGAATGTTTAAAGACAATTAATGGCCACAATGAATCAGTTCTTTGTCTTGCAATAATGCAGAACGGGAATATTGTCTCAGGATCAGTTGATAAAACAATTAAGATATGGGATAAAGACACTTTTGAATGTTTGAAGACAATAAATTATCACAAAAGCTCCCTTCACTGTCTTACAATAATGCAGAACGGTAATATTGTCTTAGCATATAGGTGTCTTTTATTTTCAATTACTTATTCAAATTTTTTAAATTGTTATATTTCTTTTTAATTTTCCTTTATTTAATTATAAAAATTTATTTATTAAATGAATGTTTTGTTTTTTTCAAACTTTTTAATTAGTGCAATCTAAACGATAACCTTGCTTGTTTTTGTCCTATTTTAAATGAATAATTTTTAAAATATTTTGGGATTTTTCTGATTTGTTAGCTGTAATAATATGCTTTTATTTAATGATATTTGTAAATCTTAATCTACGGAAATATACAATATTTACAACATTTCTTTCAGACGCTTTTATTAGTGTAAGGATTCAAAATCGAGTGCAAGAAATTTATCATACTTTGAATGATATTTTTGTGATTATTTTTTGGCATCATTTAGAATCATTAAATCTAAGAGCTATAAAAGTAAATAAAAAATAAATAAATTTTTTTGAAAATTGACTTCAAAAATTAGTCATAAATTTTTATAATTTAAAAATATTAAACTTAATTATTTTTTAAATATAATATTGCAGATATATCTTTTATTAATAAAAATTATATAAAAAACTAACGTGTCTGTTTTTTTAATCATATGGTCTTTTTTTAATTCAAAAACTTTGTTACCCCCCAATTGCATATACCTGATTTTTTTCCAGTAATTTCTTAGTAAAAAATTATCAAAATTGCAAATTTTCAGGCACAGTTATTTCGGGCGAAAATCCTGAAAGATCCTGCATACTTCTGTAATAAATGTTTGAAACATCGCACTTTCTCAATTTTATTTCAACATTGGTTACATTTTGTAATTCTAACACAAAAAATTAAACCATATTGTGAAATTTGGTACACAATACAAAATCAAAATATTAAAAATACTGATTCTGCGAAACTCAGAAAATAGTAAATTTGGGATATTACATTAAATTAAAAATCTAATTTAACTTTAAATGGTGGTCCAAATGATGTATCAGTTGCTATAATTTACAGAACATGTTTTGGTCCTTCAGAACTTAAGCTTTGGCACTTTTAATTTTTTCATTTTGTTCAAAAAAAAATAACATTGACACATTATAAAATTTTTAAGTTTTTATTTTAATAATAAATTTTTAATGCAAATTATTTTCAAAAAATACCAATATAAACCTAACTAAAATATATTCTAAAAAAAAAATGGCAGCAGTATATCATTTATATTTTTTTTTGAAGAAAACTTTTTCAATTTTTAATCTTTTTTATCTATTCTTTATATCATTTTGTAAAGAAACGATTAGAAACAAGTTTTAAAACAAAATAGAATAAATAACATTGAAATAGATAAAAAATTGATAAATAGTCATGGGAACAAAAATAATTTAGAATAAATAAAGAGAAAAAAAATTGAGGCACATTAAAATTGAAAATGGAAGTATTAAAAGTAAAAAATTTATGGGGAAAATGGAAAAAAAAAAAGAATAAATTTTGCTAAAGAATATAATCACACAGTTAAAGGTGAAAATTATGATTTTCCAAATGTAAGCAATTTTGAAATATTACAAAACGGGAATATTGTCTCAGGATCAACTGATAAAAGAATCAAGATTTGGGATAAAGACACTTTTAAATGTTTGAAGACAATTAATGGCCACAATGAATCAGTTCGTTGTCTTGCAATAATGCAGAACGGGAATATTGTCACAGGATCAGGTGATATTACAATAAAAATATGGGACAAAGACACTTTTGAATGTTTAAAGACAATATATGGCCACATTGAATCAGTTGTTTGTCTTGCAATAATGCAGAACGGGAATATTGTCTCAGGATCAGTTGATAAGACAATTAAGATATGGGATAAAGACACTTTTGAATGTTTAAAGACAATTAATTTCAACAATGAGTGGGCTATTTGTCTTGCAATAATGCAGAATGGGAATATTGTATCAGGATCATGGGATAAAACAATAGAGATATGGAACAAAGACACTTTTAAATGTATAAAGACAATATATGGCCATAATGACTGGGTTAATTCTCTTGTCATAATGAAAAATGGGAATATTGTGTCAGGATCATGGGATGAAACAATAAAAATTTGGGACAAAGACACTTTTGAATGTTTAAAGACAATTAATGGCCACAATGAATCTGTTCATCGTCTTGCAATAATGCAGAACGGGAATATTGTTTCAGGGTCAAAGAATGAACCAATTAAAATATGGGATAAAGACACTTTTAAATGTTTAAAGATAATATATGGCCACAATGACTGGGTTCACAGCCTAGCAATAATGCTGAATGGGAATATTGTGTCAGGATCATGGGATAAAACAATAAAGATATGGAACAAAAACACTTTTAAATGTTTAAAAACAATTAATGGCCGCTATGAATGGGTTAATTGTATTGCAATAATGCAGAACGGGAATATTGTATCAGGATCATATGATAAAACAATTAAAATATGGGATAAAGACTCTTTTGAATGTTTAAACACAATACATGATCACAATAACTTGATTTATTCTATTGTAATAATGCAGAATGGGAATATTGTGTCAGGATCATTGGACGAAACGATCAAAATATGGGACAAAGACACTTTTGAATGTTTAAAGACAATTAATGGCCACAATGAATCAGTTCTTTGTCTTGCAATAATGCAGAATGGGAATATTGTGTCAGGATCATTGGACGAAACGATCAAAATATGGGACAAAGACACTTTTGAATGTTTAAAGACAATTAATGGCCACAATGAATCAGTTCTTTGTCTTGCAATAATGCAGAACGGGAATATTGTCTCAGGATCAGTTGATAAAACAATTAAGATATGGGATAAAGACACTTTTGAATGTTTGAAGACAATAAATTATCACAAAAGCTCCCTTCACTGTCTTACAATAATGCAGAACGGTAATATTGTCTTAGCATATAGGTGTCTTTTATTTTCAATTACTTATTCAAATTTTTTAAATTGTTATATTTCTTTTTAATTTTCCTTTATTTAATTATAAAAATTTATTTATTAAATGAATGTTTTGTTTTTTTCAAACTTTTTAATTAGTGCAATCTAAACGATAACCTTGCTTGTTTTTGTCCTATTTTAAATGAATAATTTTTAAAATATTTTGGGATTTTTCTGATTTGTTAGCTGTAATAATATGCTTTTATTTAATGATATTTGTAAATCTTAATCTACGGAAATATACAATATTTACAACATTTCTTTCAGACGCTTTTATTAGTGTAAGGATTCAAAATCGAGTGCAAGAAATTTATCATACTTTGAATGATATTTTTGTGATTATTTTTTGGCATCATTTAGAATCATTAAATCTAAGAGCTATAAAAGTAAATAAAAAATAAATAAATTTTTTTGAAAATTGACTTCAAAAATTAGTCATAAATTTTTATAATTTAAAAATATTAAACTTAATTATTTTTTAAATATAATATTGCAGATATATCTTTTATTAATAAAAATTATATAAAAAACTAACGTGTCTGTTTTTTTAATCATATGGTCTTTTTTTAATTCAAAAACTTTGTTACCCCCCAATTGCATATACCTGATTTTTTTCCAGTAATTTCTTAGTAAAAAATTATCAAAATTGCAAATTTTCAGGCACAGTTATTTCGGGCGAAAATCCTGAAAGATCCTGCATACTTCTGTAATAAATGTTTGAAACATCGCACTTTCTCAATTTTATTTCAACATTGGTTACATTTTGTAATTCTAACACAAAAAATTAAACCATATTGTGAAATTTGGTACACAATACAAAATCAAAATATTAAAAATACTGATTCTGCGAAACTCAGAAAATAGTAAATTTGGGATATTACATTAAATTAAAAATCTAATTTAACTTTAAATGGTGGTCCAAATGATGTATCAGTTGCTATAATTTACAGAACATGTTTTGGTCCTTCAGAACTTAAGCTTTGGCACTTTTAATATTTTTTCTTTGATTTTTTTACTAAAATTCACAGTGCCGTTTACGTTTGAATTTTAACAAATCAAAATAAAAATTTTAATAAAAAATTATTTTTTTTTAAATAAATTAAAATTTAAATTTAAATTTTTATTTTATTTTTTATTTAATTTTTAATTTATTTTAATTTGATTGACTATAAGAGATCTCTCTCGAAATTTTCTTTCTCTCAAAATTTGAAAGAATTTATTTTGCCAAAACTCCATTTGGAAAATTTTTTTTCTTCAAAAATCAGAATTTTGATATTCATGCATTTTCAACAGTTTTACTAAATAAATTTTAGGGCAGACACACTGAATTATGGATTCATGACAAAAAGAGATTCAAGGATTTTCTGTACCGAAACATGAAAAATGAAAAAAGGGAACTTCTTTTTTCCTGTTATAAACGAGTTTATTTTTCATAAAACGTCTACTTTACAGAACCATTCCCAGTCAATCACTGGAACCAATATCAGGATGATCATGAACAACAAGGTGGTCATTTTAATAAATAACGCTTTTTGTGAGCAAAATTAATCAAGTTCTACGCAAGTAAACAAATTGCATAGTTTTTTTATTTAATAAATTTAAAATCCAAAAATTCGAAAATTTTGAATTGAATTTTTACCACATAGTCAAAAGTAAAAATTTAAATCAAAAAAAAATTCATTCCAATTTTTTTAATTTTAATAAATGTTTAAAGAATATTTTTAAATAAAATTTGTAAAAAATATTCATTTCTATTTTAATTACTTATAAATTATTAATAAAAAAAAAAATTTTTAATTTAGTATTATAGTATTATTTTTCAAAATTTTTAATTTTTAAATTAAATAACTAAACTAATTAAAAAGAAATTCAAACTTAAAATTTTTTCCTAAAATAAAGATGGATGTTTTGAAGGAATTTATTTTAAAGACCGAAGAAGCAATAAATCTTTTGGAAAACAAAAAAAGGATATAGAACACAACCATCTAAATTCAAACATAGCTCGAACTGTAGGAACATCTGTATCAACAGCAGGCGCAGGTTTATTTGTAGGTGCACTTTTGCTTGCTCCATTTACCGGTGGAATTTCAATAGTAGCTGCAAGTGGTTTAGGTGCCGCATGTGGTATTAGCGGAGCTGCAGTCAACATAGGCACTGAAGTTGGAGACCACTTTGTCTCCAAAGCATTCACTAGCCAAATCAAGGATATTATCCAAAATAGGAATAAAATTGGAGAAAAACTCAGAGAAAATTTTGAAAACATTGAAAATATTTCGAATAAGTTTGTAAAAGATGGAATGGACGAAGATAATGCAGTTGCCAATGCCACATTTTTGGTTTTCAAAAGAGGAATCACTAGTGCCAATTTATTGCGCATTCACAACATAAATTCCATTGTTGGTGCTGGTTCTGGTATAAAATTTGCTATAAATAGTGGCGGTCAATTTTGGCGCAGTATGCGAGTTCAATCGCTGGCCATGAGGAAAGTGCTTTCTAGTTTAGGTGTCAATGTGTCAAGAAAAGCTGCCATGGGATTTATATGAAGTGGAACAGTTGTTTTGTCAACTGTTTTTGTTTATTTTGATGTCAATTCGTTGATTGAATGCTGGAAAAGCAAACATCCGAATATGGCTCAAGTAGAAGAGATAATAAAAAAATTCAAAGAAGATTTAGATAATCTTAAAGAATTAAATAAATGGCTTATTGAATCATCAATAGATCCATGTGATGATGTGAAAACTGATTTGGATTCTAAAGAAGAAAGTAATGAAAGTAAAAATGGAAAAAAATAATTATTTTAATTTGTTTTGAATAAAAAAAAATTACACTTTTGTTCAATATTTTTTTTTTATTTAGAATATTTTCTAATGTTGAATTTTAAAATTAAATTGGCTAATTATTTTGAAGTGAAAAAATTTTACAATTCATTTTTTATTTGATGAAAATTTATTTATAAAAAAATGTTCTTTACGAAAAGAATTTTTTAATTAGAGCTTTAACTTTTTTGGATTTTATTTTATTTAATATGATTTTTTGCAATTGCAAATTTAACAGGACAAAAAGTAAAAACATTATGATTTTTTCCGTTTGTGCAGAAATTGTTCTGGAAAGGGAAAATATTGTTTTTAAAATTCTGAAATTTATTGTATATTTTAATCAAATATTTTTTTTAATGTTGTGCATTTTACATAAAATTGCAGCATTTTTGCAGAGCTATGAATTTTATTTCTATTAATTTGAACAACATTGCAATGTTTGCAGGACCATTTTTGAAAATTAACAAATAAAAAATCAATTTTTCTTAGATCTTTGATCCTGAAGAAAACAAATTTTGGTCCAAACGCGTCAATCGTCTTTTCATTTATTAAATATTTATATTTTTTTTATTTAAAAAAAAAAATTTTTATTAGTATTCAAAAATTATTCTGTTGTTTTAAAATTTTTTTAAAAATCTGAATGTTTTGATTTGATTATGGTTATTATAAAAGTTTCACAGATAATAATAATAATTAGCTACAGCAAGCAGGCTTGCGGAGACAACTTAAGGTGCGCGTCATTCAATGCGTATCGATATTAGTTTTTTCCAGATATCTATATATCATTTTGTAGAGGAAAAATTTCTAAGATAAACAGTATAAACATTATATAGGTTTCTTGTATAATAAAGGAAATATAAGGCTTTAAAGAATTTTTTGGCTTTTAGAGTATATTTGATAAATTTGAATATCTCAGGCTTGGTAAATGCGATTTACAAATTTTTTTTTTAATTTTTACAGAAAAATGGTTATTTTATTAGATACTGGATTTGGTTTCGACAAGTTCTATTTTTTGTGTCCACAATCGTCCTTGACCTTTACTTTTTTGACCAATTCCTGAAAGTGTCTTATAACTCAGCCATGGTTGGATCTATAATCTTAAAACTAAAATATTTGAATTCCTTTGTAATTTTTAGGGAATAGAAAGTTTTTTTTATTTTCTCTTTTATTTCTCTTAAAAAAAGTGCTCAAAATGAGGCATTTTAAAAAAAATTGAAAAAAATAAAGTTTATTGAAGATTTTAATAAAAATTTGTATCAAAATCTTTTTCTTTTTGATTTAATTGGGGATATTCGACCATGCTAATCACGAATATGAACTTTGTTTTGGTCAAAAATCGGTGGGGTGGGCGTGGCACTCGGTTTTTGGGGGTTTTTACGAGTTTTTGGGCGTTTTCAAGAGAAATATTATGAAAATATTAAATAGTTTTTTTTTTTTTTTTTAAAGATCAAATTTTTTATTAAATTTATTTAATTTGTAACAAATAACTGATTGAAGTTTTTTTTGTTTGTTAGATTTGTACGTGTAAATTTTGTGTAATAGTTTTATTCGACTATCAGTCTTTAAAAATCTATTTAGTGCGACTAAAAGATAAGTGAATTTTATTGTAAATAAAATTTTTGTTTTTAATAAATTCATTTTTCTAAACTAAAACTGGAAAAAAGCTAATTATTAAATAGTGAAGTTATTTTTTAGCATGTTTAATATTTTAAAATGGAGAAAATCGTTTGAATGCAAAAAATCAAAAATTTAGAAAAATAGAATTTTTTCTTGGGTTCTAAATTAAATTTTGAAAATTCTAAAAAAATCACTGTTTGCAAGAAAAAAGGAATTTAACAGATTTCTAAAAAAAATTTTAGAGTTTTACTTTGTTGACATGATGATCGAAAAATTTTAAACATATCTAAAAAAATAATGGATCTTAGTGTTTTTGAACTAAAAAGACGTAAACAATTCAAAAAAATTTTATTACAAAAGCGCAATCTTTTAAAGGTTTTACTGATTTAAGATTTCAAAGCTTAAAAAAATTTACATTTTTAATTTTTTTAATTTGTTTTTTATTATGGAAATTAAAGTGAATAAAATCTTTCTTAATATTTTTTAATTTTTATTTAGAAAATTTTTGTGAAAAGCCGTCTTAGGGGAATCTTTTATATTTTTTACGTAAATCTTTGTGGATTTTCAAAAATTTTCGTAATATTAAGTAAATTACCTCTGAAAGCTATGGTCAATTAACGTAGATGGTCGAAATAAATGTAAAAGGTTTTCTTCGAACAAATTTTGATCAAAAACTTTTTTTACGAAAAATTATTATTTGACGGATAATGAATAATAATTCGAAATTTCAAAGCTTCTATCAATAAAAAAATAATTAAATTAAATATTTCTCATATGAATAAAATTTAATTTTTATGTTTTATTTTCTTTGTATAAAGAGCCCGGTTTCATTAAGAATTCATCTTTTTGAATTAGTTTGATAGGTGATTTCAACAAGTAATTACCAAGATCATAAAATTATAAAAAAATCAGATAAGAAAATTTCATTAAAAAAATTATTTTAGGTTTTAAAGTAAAAAATAAAAGATAAAAACTGGAAATAAATTTTTTGTTAGTCGGTCCCAAGTGGACCGGTTCCAATTTTAAAGCAGGTTTTGAAATCAGCTTCAATACAGAACCGGTTTTAAGAACCGGTTTATGAATAAATTTCAAGCAAGTTTTCTTTTGATAATTTTTTTTAAAAGAAATAAAGTTGTAATTTAAAAAATATTCATGATAACTGTTAATTCTTTAAAAAAAAATAATTTTTTATTAATAATTATTTTAAAAACTATTTCTACGATTCTTTTTATTAAATTTTTTAAAAAGTTAAATCGGATACATCACATCGTATAAAGGAGTTTAAAATTTAAAAGCTAAAAATAACAATTAAATTATTTTTATTCGCAAAAAAACGTTCACTTAGATAAACCGATTTGAAGCTGATTCTAAAAATCGGTTCTATTTTGAAACCGGTTCTGTTCTAAAACCGGTTTCGCATAAATACTGTTTGTAACAGGTTTTAAGGAACTTGTCTACCAGCCCTAGCCCCAAGTCAATGATAAAAAAAACAGGAGTTAGCCACATATTATTTCAATTTGAAAATATCATTTGGCTTGTGGTTCCAAGCTAGTCTAAATAGTTGCCAAATCGCCAGACTCCTTGGTCTGAAAAAAAAATTTTGGTTAACTTCTCCAAGCTTATTGGAAGAAGGTGTCTTACTTTGAGAAAATATTACCTGAATGTTTAATTTCTGTCTATCCTTTTTTTATTTAGTTGTTGTCTCATTTTTTTATTTTATTATTGTATGTCCAATATATTTAATTGGGAAAAAACACGTAAAAAATATTTACAAATTGTTTTTTTTTTATTTAATAACAGTCTATTTTTTTTTTACAAAATGATCTCGAAAAATGACCAAAAAACTTTAAATAATTACCATGTTTCCTTATTGTCTAACTAAATCGGCTTTTGATTTAAGCTTCTGGTCTACTTTAGCACTCGGTTCAATAGCTACACGCACATTTTTTGTAGATATTGTGGCAAACTCTATGGCTACCAATAAAGCGATATATGGTTATTATAATAATTTTTCATTTAATAGGTACAACTGCATCAACTCTTTGACCATTCTTACAAGTCGAAATAAATAACCTTTATGATTTTACATTAAAATTTAAGAAGTTATCAAAATCTAATCCTCTTAAGAATTTGATAGCTTCACAGCTATTAAATTAAAATAGATTACTTAATAAAATATTAGGGTCTACCTTTTCAACACAAAAAAATAACCATTCAACACAATTTCAAAACGCTCAGCACAAAATGATTTCTTCTCAACACAAAAATTAAAATAAAAAAAAATACTTTTAGCACAAAAATCAAAAATGAAGTAAATGTATTCAACACAGAAAATTATTTCATTTTATTTTTTTTTACTTGACAAATAATTTTATATTTCACAGAAAAAATTTTTTTTCATTGAAAAATTTGTTTATATTATATTGACAAATATTTTTTTTAATTGACAAATATAAAAACTAATTGACAAAACATTTATTTAAATGACATTTATTTTTTTAAGATTGACACTAGTATTACTGACGAATTATCTAGTTTTAATTGACAAATATTTGTTTTTTAATTGACATAATATCATTTAGTCTTTAAAAAAATACTTTTAGCACAAAAATTAAAAATTAAATAAATAAATTCAACACAGAAAATTATTTTGAAAAAAACATTAAACACAAAAATGCTTTTTAATTAGCTTCCAAATTTTTAAAAATTAATTTCAATTTTTTTTCTTTTTTTTCAATTTTTTTTATTTCGAAATTTCCTTTATTTACTTAATTTCTACTTATAAGTATCATTAAATAAAATTTAAAATTAAAAAAAAAAATTTATTTGAAATATTTCTGTGTTGAAAAAAAATTTCCTAAAAGAATTATTTTCAAACACAATTTTTTTGTGTTATTTATTTATTTGTTAACTGTACCGAGCTAGAGCTCCTTCATAATAAAACCAAAAAAAAAAAGAATAAATCAAAAAATAAATTTAAAAATAAAGTAAATAAAGTAAAATCGAGTATGATAGATATGATACATGTTTACAGAGTTGAAGTTTCAGAAAAATGAGAAGAAATAGTTAGGTAGCAATTACACAGTGGAGTCGGGTATTCGATGAATCTTGATTCGAAACCCTTCGTGTACTCCTCGACCAGTCAGTTGTGTTAAATGTTTTTTTTTAAATATAATTTTTTGTGCTGAGAAGAAATCGAATTGCGTTGAATGTTTTTATCATTGTGATAATCAGAAATTGATTGTGCTGAAATAATATTCCCAAAATTAATTAATTAGTGGCCCATAATTTTCTTTAACGCTAATTTATATAAAAACTCCACTATTATCTAGAAATTCATTAATAGAAATCATAGAACTTTTTAATTTATCTCTTCAAGAAGGTAGAGTCCCGAAAGCGTGGAAAACATCTTACATTACTATGATTCAAAAAAAGGCCTCTACTTTACAAGATCCTTTAAATTATAGACCAATTAGTATAACGAGTTGTTTAGGAAAGCTACTGGAACGCATAGTATATTCAAGATTATACAATTTTTTAGAGCAAAATTCACTTCTTATCCAGGAGCAATCTGGATTTAGGAAACACCGGCGAACAGCAGATAATCTTTTCTTCTTAATTCAAAAAATTGTGGAATTATTTAATAGAAAAAAAAGAGTTTGCGGCCTTTTTTTTGATATTTCTAAAGCCTTTGATAGGGTTTGGCATGAAGGTTTACTTTTTAAATTGATTAAAATAAATCCACCTCATTACTTGACTAACTGGATAAAATCCTTTTTAGACTCTAGGACATTTAAGGTAAATGTGAATGACCATTTGAGCGAAGAATATCAAATAACTGCAGGTGTTCCTCAAGGCTCAGTAATTAGTCCTCTTTTATTTAGTATATACATTAATGACATCCCTAAAAGAAACAAAACAAATAATGAATACTCTCTGCTTTTCGCAGATGATCTAGTTACATTCTTCATTTATAAAAAAAAGGGGAACCTAGAAAATAAGATCGATAAATACCTCAACGAACTAGAACAATGGCTTATTAAGTGGAAAATGAAGATATCAGTTGAAAAGTCGTGTTCAGTAGTCTTTTCTAGGTACAAAAAAGAGAGTGATAATCTTAACTTAAAAATTTATGGAAACAGAATAGAGAGACAAAAAGAAATCAAGTTTCTTGGTATAAAATTTGATTCTAAATTAAACTTTAATATACTGGTAGATTAAATTAAAGAGCGCTGCAATAAAAGGCTAAATATTATTAAGATATTGTCAAACAAAAAATGGGGTCTTAATCAGAACACACTAGGAAATCTATATAAATCTTTAGTCGGATCAATTTTAGACTATTCTTTTCCTTGCTTAAATTCATTTTCAGAAAATAATATCAAAAAACTAAATGCAATTCAGAATACAGCAGTCAGATCTATTCTTAAGTTAAAATATGATACTCCCTCCAACATCGTACATCATGAGGCTTTTAATAAACTAAAATTACTAACAGTCTCGAATCGGCTTTTTGAATTGAGTGAGAGATATGTTGGGACAGGACTGAGTCATTCTATTCCATTGGTTGTAAGACTGGTGAAGGAATACAAAGAAGGTTTCGAATCAAGATATATTGACTACTCCATTGTGTAATTGCTACCTTACTATTTCTTCTTTTTTTCCTGAAACTTGAACTATTTAAACATGAGCCACATGTAACAATCTTTTCCAATTTTATATATTATTAATTTTCATTTATTTAGCTTATTTACTTTTTTTTTTAATTCTTTTTTTTTTTCATCTTATTTTATTAACTTTAATTTTATTTTTATTTTATTTCATTTTTATTTTATTTTTTTAATTTTTAACTTATTCTGAAGGAGCTCTAGCTCGGTACAGAAAACAAATAAATAAATAATTTTAATAAAAAGAAATCTCATTTATTAAATTTTAGTCTAATTAATAAAAACTGCATCTATTTTGATAAAAAAATATCAATTTAAAATTCCTATATAACTTAATAAAATTATAAAAAATTTACTACTTTTTTGAGTTGCAATTGAGAACAAAAAATAGCCATTGGTAAGTTGAGCAAAATTTATTGATTACATTTTGAGTATGTTTGCTGTGACATTTGCAGTTTTTTGCTAAACTAATTTACTTATTTTAAGATTTATATCTACTTATTTTAATTTTTACTTTATATACTATTTTTATTTTATCAAATTTTAATTCATATGTATTTTTATTGATTTAGATTAGTTTTTCTAAAAATAGACGCAACCTTTTTAAATTAGTGTAAAGTTTATTAAAATAGTGGTATCAAAAATCATTTTCCTTAATTAATTTGGACTGATAATTTGAGAAAAAAATCAAACATTTTTGGAACATCTTTAAAAAATAATTTAATTCCCAATCGGATCATTTTTTAAAGAAAAATTTAATCATTTTAGATATTAACTAAATTATTTAGCAGTGCATATAAATTATAATCCTTAGCTTTGCTTTCATAACTTTGCCAATGCCTGTCTTAAATCCATAGAAAAAAATATCATGATGACAGGGGTTTGTGAAATTCAGAGACAAATGATAAAAAAATGAATATAATGACATAAATTGAATAAATTTTTTTCTAAAAGTTAAAAACTAGTTCTGTAAATGCAACATGGTGCAATTTATATAGTTGCATCAACTTTCAAAGTCTGCTAAACTCTGCAAATTTATCAGAAATTACATATCAATATATTCGAACGTAGTACATTTTGCAGAAATTTTGCACATCATTAGCAGACTTTGACAGTTTATGTAACTATGTATGTTGCACCATGTTGCATTCACAGAACTAATTTTTAACTTTTAGAAAATAAGTAACTTAATCTGTTCTTTTGTATTAAACTTCACAAAACCGTGACAGGGAAAATAATTTTTTATTTTTTTTTAATTCTTAATTTAGTAGTAGTAGTAGTAGTTTTGACTGTAGCTGGCTATTTTTTTTAGTTTAATTTAGTTTTTAAAAAAGTATATTAATAACATTGATAAAACAAAATTTATATCAACTTTAGTGTTTATTGCGCTGTTTCGCAATAGTGAACTGAATACTGAGTCTGGTGAGCACAAAGAAATTTTATGTAAGCAAATATTTGGTTTTTTGCATTGATAGTCGAAGTGACACTTAGAAAAAAAACCTAAAGAATGAATGCAAGTGGTACCATTCCAGTGTAAATCTTCACTTTCATTTATTTTACAGTCACACATGCCATATTGTGATGGTTTAGGACAAGAGCAATTGTTTTCAATTGGATTTAAATTACAAATTAAATTGCCATCACAATTACTGTCACTGGAACAGCCTAAATTACCATATCCATAAAAATTCTCACATTTTTCACTTTTAGTTGACCAAAATTGAGCTTTTGAATTGCACTCGCATTTATTTCCAATACATTGAAGACCAATTTCTTTCCTACATGTATTTGATGTTCTACAAGGAGCCTTATAACTTAATTTAGTTAAACATTGCAGAGTTGGTTCATGAAAATATTTATCTGATTCACATTGGCATAGATTACTTAGGCACATCATTGGACTTAGACATTTATATGATGCCGTACAATAGGCTCCTTCATGTAGCTTTGATTTGCATTTTGCCAAATCAAAGTCAAAATAAGAATAAGTCTCAAAACAAGTACCTTTGAAAATGAGGAATTAATTTAAGGCCAGATTAAGTATTTTTGTTGTTACAAGCATTGTTGATACATGATAACGACTGTAGATTGCTACATTGATACGATGCTTCACATTTATCAGTGTAGTGTCGTTTATCAATGCATTTTTTGTCCTTTCGAAATTGTGTTGAATTGCATGATTCCTCAGTTTGTCCAAAAAAGCCTAAAAATTTTAAAGTGAATTTTTTTTGGACAGATTATCTGGCTACTTATGATCAAAATGATGATTGACACCAGCAAAATTATTCCAATTGATAAAATGAAAGCATTAATTATATTTTGCATGTTCTTCCTTTTCTTTACGCCAATTTCCTGATGATGATGCTGAGGCTTTAAATTAAAAGATTTTTAAATTCCATTTAATAAATTTGGTCAAAAATTACAATAATTTGGTTAAAAGTCTTGTTCATTAAAGGAGCTGAGGGCTGTAAAGATGTTCTTGGAAAAAATTCCGTATTATGAGAATCGAGCAATTGATTTGTTCTAAAATCATTTTGAAAGCCATTTGAAGCATCGTGTATAGATCGACAAGTTGGACAACTAACTTTTCCATTATTTATAGCTCTTTGGATGCAATTTTTGCAAAACGAGTGATGACAAGGAAGGATCTTAGGCTCTTTAAAACGTTCAAGGCAAATTGAGCATATTAATAATTCATGAACTTCATGCATCCTAAAATTCATTAAATTTTTTTTTATTATTATTTAAATGGCACTCAAACTTTCTTTAGAATTTTTTCAAAAATAATATATAAATTTCAAATTTTTCATATATTGTCAGTGAGACTACATAAAAATCTAGCATGAGTCTTTATTTAATAATAAGATATTTTTATGTTTACTTTATATTTGGAAAGCTAACAGTAAATTTTATGAACTAAATGGTGTTTTCTGGTTTAAGAAAGTAAAAAAGGAAAATTAATATATACTATTTGGAACATTAATCCTTTGATCACACGTAACTTATTAATTTAATTTAAAAGCTTTATGAACTAATTAAAAAATAAAATTAAAAGCTTTAATTTAATTTAAAGTAAACTAACCATAAAATAAACAATTTATAAAAAAGATGCATGTAAAATTACGTTTGTGTAATAGTTTTATTTCTACTATCAGTCTTTAAAAATCTATTTAGTGCGACTAAAAGATAAGTGAATTTTATTGAAAATAAAATTTTTGTTTTTAATAAATTCATTTTTCTAAACTAAAACTGGAAAAAAGCTAATTATTAAATAGTGAAGTTATTTTTTAGCATGTTTAATATTTTAAAATGGAGAAAATCGTTTGAATGCAAAAAATCAAAAATTTAAAAAAATATAATTTTTACTTGGGTTCTAAATTAAATTTTGAAAATTCTAAAAAAATCACTATTTGCAAGAAAAAAGGAATTTAACAGATTTCTAAAAAAATTTTAGAGTTTTACTTTGTTGACATGATGATCGAAAAATTTTAAACATATCTAAAAAAATAATGGATCTTAATGTTTTTGAACTAAAAAAACGTAAACAATTCAAAAAAATTTTATTACAAAAGTGCAATCTGTTAAAGGTTTTACTGATTTAAGATTTCAAAGCTTAAAAAAATTTACATTATTAATTTTTTTAATTTGTTTTTTATTATGGAAATAAAAGTGAATAAAACCTTTCGTAATATTTTTTAATAAAACTTATTAATTTAATTTAAAAGCTTTATGAACTAATTAAAAAAATTATATTAAAAGCTTTAATTTAATTTAAAGTAAACTAACCATTAATAAAGAATTTTTAAAAAAGATGCATGTAAAATTACGTATGTGAGCTATGTTGGACTTTTGGAGCACACAAGATTTATCGTTTTTAATCTTTTAAAAATAAATTCCATTTTCTATTAAAGATCTCAGAGTTGAACTCATCGCAAAATTTATTATTAATAATTTTGAAATAAAATCAATAAAAAACAAGTAGAAATCATTTTATTCAAAATAAAGTAGTGATAAAAAAGAGCTGTTTTTCTGTTATATAAATTTAGGTTCTATAAAATAAAATCAAAATGCCTGGAATAAAAACTTTACCCTGAACCTTAACCCATAATCTCTAAAACGAGGCTGCCAATTTAGGACTCCCGATTAAAACTACTTAAAAAGCTTAAATAGTGATTAAATTTACTTTTTTCTTTCGACTGATTTATGTTTTTATTTTAAAATTTTCGTTATTTTTTGAATGTCTAAAATAAAGAAAAAGGCAATATGAGTTGAATGAGAAAAATGAATGAAATTAAAAAAATGAGCATAAGTTTTTGTCATGTCATGATTTTACTTGGAAAAATTGATTTTTTTTTTTAAAAAGGAAAAGCAAAAAATATAGTTATCATTTTATAAAAATATTTAAAAAATTGAAAAAACTTACTTTTGATCCAAAGAGAATTATTTTTATCTTATTTTTTTTTAAGACTATTCGATTTCATATTAATAAGCTCAACTTCAATCGCAATTGAAACAAAATGCTATTTGATAGAGATAATGATAATTCATAATTTAAAAAATGATTTACGTATAGTTTTATATTTTGAAATAATTTGGTAATTTACTTTGATATTTATAAAAAATATTCTTAACTTTAAAGCTGAAAAATTTATTATTGGATATAAACCTTAATTGAAAACCAAATTTTGCTGCTTTCTAGTCTTTACTGGATTTTCAGAAAAATATCATTGTGAGATAAAAGAGATAATATTAATTCACTTAATAAACAAAAAAATATAGGAAAGAGTAATATTAGAAGATACTCTAAGATGGAAAGAAATTTTTGCATGTTTTTTTAATATTCTTTTAGCTTTAATTTTATAATTAAAATCAATGTTTAATTAAATAGAAAAAAATAACTTTAAATTTTAAATCAGTTTGTTAATCCGATCTAACAGGATTTTTGGCTCGAGTAAATGAATCGTATCTTTATGGAAAAAAAACTTAAATCTTTTCGTAAAGTTTTCCAGTGTTTATCAACAGTTAAGTAATTCAATCTTATATTATTTAAAATAAACGACTAAAATGTTGAGATTAAACCTCTGTAGAAGTAATGAATAAATGCGTCTGGAAACGTGTCGACATTTTTCAGGTAAGATTGTAAATATAAAAAAACCCTTGAAATAAACAGAGTGAACAATTAATAAATTCACAATTCGTTGGTAAAAAAAAAATATTTTGTTTAGATTTTCGTAAAGCTCAAATGCGATGCATTCCTAAGAAAAATTTCTTATGGCTTGAAATTATAACAAAAAAAATCAAAGTCCGAAGCATGAAATCTTTTTTCTTGGTTTGTTGATGATATATTTGAACACAAAAACAATTAAATAGCTTTTAAAAAAAAATAAAAAAGGTAAAAAAAATATCGAATCAATATATCATCAATCTAACATATTGATAAGAAAAATAACTAAAAAAGAAACAAAAGAAAAAGAAAAAAAAGCGAAAAAAAAAGTTAAAAGAGAAAAAAAAGAAACAAAGAGAAAAATAAAAGAAACAAAACAATCATGATGTTTACAATATTATCAAATCTTGAATAGCAAAGAAAGGATATAAAAGGTATTTATTAAATATTTAAAAATCACTTCGAAAAATTAAGTATTCTATTAAATAATTAAATTTAGAAAAATGTCTTGTGGATTAAACTTGTCAACCCCATTGGAATTCTCCGCTCCATTGGCAGCTCCATCATTGCCATTGACTTCTGGATGGGAATTCTCCGCTCCATTGTCATTGCCAGCACCACAATTGCAAGCACCTCAATTGCCAGCTGCTCCATTGACCACTGGATGGGAATTCTCCGCTCCATTGTCATTGCCAGCCCAACAATTGCCAACTGCTCCATTGACCTCTGGATGGGAATTCTCTGCTCCATTGTCATTGCCTACTCCACAATTGCCAGCTGCTCCATTGACCACTGGATGGGAATTCTCTGCTCCATTGTCATTGCCAACCCCACAATTGCAAGCTCCAAGCTGCGGATCATCATCATTCGCTGGATTCTAAATTTATTTATTTTATAAATTTAAAATAAAAATGATTCATTGAACTCAATATTTACTCTATTATTTTACTAGAACTATTATTATGCTTATATAACAATTATTATTAAACTATTATTAGACTTTTAATAAAAATTTATCGAAATAATTTAGCTATTCACAATTAAGCTAAAGTGAAATAATTTTTCCTTTTAATTGCCATTTCTAGTAATCCAATTCAATTAAGCTTTTCGACAAAATTAATTATTGTTAAACATTTATTATGAAATAAGCTATTATGACTCGCTCCCATTTTATCTTATAATTATTATTAATATAAGAGGACCTTTTTAGTCTTACTCGTTTCTTCTTTTGTATAAGCTGATTTCAATAATTAATATCCGGAAGAATCACTTTTCTGTTCTCAAACACCTCAAACTGATTACAATATGAATGACTGAACTCGTCAGATTTCAATCAACCGGCAAGTCTTGAGACGTTGGCGAAAGTTCCTTGCAATGCGATGATATTTTTCTGCTTTAATTAATTAGATTAAATTACTCTACCGGTTTTTAACACAAAATTGTGCACCAAATTAAAAAAAAAATAAAGAGAAAAAAAATGAGATAGAGTATTTGCTAGTTGAATTAATGAAAAGTACAATCCTTTCAAGAGAAATAAGTAAGTTTAAATAAATGGTTGGTCTTTGGAAAGCCAAAAATTGAAAAATTAAACCTATCAAAACATTATTTTATTTCTATTTTGATTGTTTCTAACTTTTAATCAAACTTGTAATAGCCTTTATTCATTATTAAGTATTTTTCATCTTGTTGGCTTTTGCTAATAGTTGAGTTTTTAAGAAGATCTTTGATGACTTGGACATTTTTTCCTATCAGAAGCTTCTTAGTCAAAAAATTGACTCTCATATTCATTGATCTGCGACTTTAGTTCCCATATTTTTTTATCTTTCTCGAGATTATTCTCTTTTAGATTTTCATTTCTTAATAATAATTCTTCACCAGTCAAACAAAGTCTGTCAATTTCTGAAGATACATCATCTTTCTGTTCATCTACATCATCGGCCTCCAGATTTTTTTTTTTTATTTTGTTAACTTTGCTTTAAAAATTACAAATGCATTCTTTGCACTTTGATTACCTTATATCAGTGGCTTCATTGCTTCCCGTAATATCATTAAATTCCGCTACAGTAACCCTGTAAGAGGCCATTATCTTATCCAAAGATTAGGCTTAGGATTTAGCCTAACAAATATCAAGAGCTTTTTTTTTTCCCAATTTTTTGAATCGATATCCTTGATTAATGAGCCTAGTTCACTCATTTTACAATTAATAATTAGTACTAATATAAAATGAATTACTGTTAAAATGTGTAAAAAACTCAAAAGAGCAAATGGTGAGAAAAAAAGTCAAAATATTCAAATATTTTAAATATTTTTTATTTTATTTTGGTGATCTTCAAAAGGAAAAAGTTTGGTATATTTTGGAAGATAATATAATTGGTGTTAATTGGATAGAAAAAAAATGCTAAATCTAAAACATTACAATTTAAAGTGTAATACATTTTAAAAAATCATCATTGATTAGTAGTTGGTTTCCAGCAAGTTTAAAAATTACCTGCACATTAAAATTATTTTTTTTTTTAAATTTTTTAATATTGAATGGTTTATGAGAAAGTATATTAAGCTCGTAAGTGATCATCAAAAATGTTTGATAAGAAGAAAACAGTACATTTTTGACTTGAAACGCTTTTGGATTTTGTGCATTACGTTTCTAGTTTTATTAGCAGACAAGTTTGGAATATGAGAAAAAAATCATTTTCATCAGAATTTTCAGTTGATGAAACGATTACGAACAGTCTTCAACCTCTTTTCAAACGAGAAATCCCACCGGCCGTTACACCCCAAGATGGCAATTGCCTTTTTCATATGGTCGTTTAATGCTTATTTGGCAGTACTGAAAACAACTCTTCTTAGATTTCTGTGTTTATCAGTTTTATTTTAGTTTATAGATGAATATCAAGATTTATTTAAACAAGAAATCGATCTAAAATGACTAAATTTTAAAAAAGAAAATCTTTCATTAAAAAGAACCGAGAAATTATATTGTCAGCAAGAAGATCTTGTTTTTGGGTCAATGAATACCATTTGTCAAATTAAGCAACAGAACTTTAAATATTGATTAAAAGGAAACAGTACATTTTTTTCTTTAATTTTTAAATCAAATGCCTCACTTTCATTTGTAATTTTATTTTTCTTTTTAAAAATAAATACAAATGTTTTTTATATTTACAAGGCTTTTTTTGAAACGCCACTGGATTTTGTGCATTAAAAATCAAATTTTATTGAAAAAAAATGGAAAATATAAAATTTTGAAAAGTTTTAATTTTTATGAAATTTTTTCAAAATTAAATAATGTTTGATCAAACACGAATTGAGAGGCAAGAAGTTTATTCTATATGACCAAATTCAATTTAATATAAAAAAGAAAAAACAGAATGAAAAGTCTTAACTGAATTTTGATGAAAAGTTTTTATTTAGATAGGGAAGCAGGGTTTTATATTTGCGAGTAACGAGTCGTTATTTATTCAAATTTTTTTAAGTAAATTTTAAGTTTTATCTGTATATCTTTAATTATTGTCTGTCAAATTTTTTATTAAGAAAAAACATGAGAATTTTTTTTACACACGTATAGTGTATTGACGATTTACGTCAAGAATTTTTTTAAAACTGTTCCACATTCGATTTTTCTACGTGTCCGTGTCTGCTTAATCAGCTCGTCACGCGACCGCTCGTTCCTCGCAAATTAAATTGGAAAATATAACAATTAAAAACTGGGAATTAATAAGTCCGTGATAGTATAGTGGTGAGTATCCCCGCCTGTCACGCGGGAGACCGGGGTTCAATTCCCCGTCACGGAGTGTTTTTTTTTGATTAACTTCCTCAGAGAAGTAATTAGTTATTTTCCAGTTTTTAAATTAAATAATTGAATAAAAGTAAATAATTAATTTTTTTTTAAAATGGCATAATAATAGTTCTAGTAAAATAATAGAGTAAATATTGAGTTCAATGAATCATTTTTATTTTAAATTTATAAAATAAATAAACTTAGAATCCAGCGAATGATGATGATCCGCAGCTTGGAGCTTGCAATTGTGGGGTTGGCAATGACAATGGAGCAGAGAATTCCCATCCAGTGGTCAATGGAGCAGCTGGCAATTGTGGAGTAGGCAATGACAATGGAGCGGAGAATTCCCATCCAGCGGTCAATGGAGCAGCTGGCAATTGTTGGGCTGGCAATGACAATGGAGCGGAGAATTCCCATCCAGTGGTCAATGGAGCAGCTGGCAATTGAGGTGCTTGCAATTGTGGTGCTGGCAATGACAATGGAGCGGAGAATTCCCATCCAGAAGTCAATGGCAATGATGGAGCTGCCAATGGAGCGGAGAATTCCAATGGGGTTGACAAGTTTAATCCACAAGACATTTTTCTAAATTTAATTATTTAATAGAATACTTAATTTTTCGAAGTGATTTTTAAATATTTAATAAATACCTTTTATATCCTTTCTTTGCTATTCAAGATTTGATAATATTGTAAACATCATGATTGTTTTGTTTCTTTTTTTTTCTCTTTGTTTCTTTTTTTTTCTCTTTTAACTTTTTTTTTCGCTTTTTTTTTTCTATTGTTTCTTTTTTAGTTATTTTTCTTATCAATATGTTAGATTGATGATATATTGATTCGATATTTTTTTTACCTTTTTTATTTTTTTTTAAAAGCTATTTAATTGTTTTTGTGTTCAAATATATCATCAACAAACCAAGCAAAAAGATTTCATGCTTCGGACTTTGATTTTTTTTGTTATAATTTCAAGCCATAAGAAATTTTTCTTAGGAATGCATCGCATTTGAGCTTTACGAAAATCTAAACAAAATTTTTGTTATTTTTTTAATCCATATTTAAAAATATTTGATACCACATAATACACATTTGCCCTCAGTCTTCATCGATCTTGATTCAATTTTCTGTTTAAGGTTCAATAACTAAAAAAATTTTGAAAAAAAAAAATAATGTCACAGACGTCTTCAAGTGGAACAAAAGCCAAGACTTGTGGGAGCTCGAGTAATTTTCTACAAGACTCAGACGAAAGATATCGTGTAATCAATCCTAAATTTGTAATTTTTCGGTACATTGATTGTATGAAATGAAAAAAGCAACCAAAAATTTGGAACGCCATTAAAAATATTCCTACTTTCACTTAAAAAAGCTAATTCAAACTCACTGGTTTTTGACTTAGGCTATGAACCCATTTGATTTTTGACAAACTTAAAAAATTTTTCGTAAATCTCTTGTGTTTTCCGAGGAAGCATTGCGTAAAATAGTGGTTTACATCTACCTTCTACTAAGGCATGAATCGAATAAACCTGGTGGAACAATTTAGATGCTATATCAAATTTCGTCGCAATAAAGATAAGCTTCTCCAAACAAGTACAGTTTACTAGCTGTACAGTTTGGTTTGAAGCATCGCCATGAGTGATGCTTGGTTTTGTTTTTATTGTTTATTCGGTGAAAATAACCGAAAAACGCATAACCGAACACCGCTAAGACGACACGAAGATGGTTTGAAAAAAATCATTACAAATTCATAAGTTTTATGCTGCCTATTCGACGGATTTGATCCCGTGTGATTATTTTTTCTGAATGCTTGTGAAACAAATATGAGGCCAAAAAAGTTTGCCAAAAGGGAGGACTTCATTGAAGAAATTAAAAAAGGAGTCGAGCGAGTACCATTTGAACAAATTAGAAATGCTGTTAAAATTTTAACGAAAAGAATAAGAGATTTTGAAGAAGCCAAAGGAGCTTACTGTCAAAAATAATTTAACAACAAAATTGAAAAAAAAAAAATTTTATTAATTTTAATTCAATAATTTTTCTTCAAATCATTGTACAACTAATGAATTATATATTCTATTGTAGCTTAGGATCTTTGCTTCTAATTGATATACTTAATATAGCGGCTTAATTTTAAAATCGTTGAAATATTTATCATAGAAAGTGACCAAAACTTTAATGTAAAAAAAATCCTTAAAAAGTGCTTTAAATCAAAAAAGAATATTCTTTTGACATCCATTTAATAGCTTATTCACTATTTAATTTGTGTGTAGAATTTCAGGTCAATTTATAGTTTTGGTCGAAAAATTTTTGAAAAAAAACGATCGTTTTACTGAATTTTCACTTTTTCATGAAATCTTAAGATTTTGTGGTTTTTTTAAACATAACTCCTCCAAAAATCATCCGATTAAAACAAACAATAGCTCATTTTAAACAAGATAAAATTCTCTCCAATTTGATATATCATACTTGCATTTGAATTATCTTGAACATCGAATACAATTTTGGGCAAAGGTATCTGTCACATCTGAGCAAAGAGCATGCGAAAAATAAAAAATTTAAAAAAACATTATTATTTTCGAAAAAAAGAGAAAATTTTGCATCAATCTGTTAATTTTCATAATTTTATCATTATCTTATCACAAGTTTTTTACTAATTGAAGTTTCGGTCAAGCATTACTGGGAACCTGTTATAATAACAAAATTTTTTGTTATTTTTTTAAGTTTATTTAGAACTTTTTATTATGAACTAAGTTATTATAAAAGCAGAGTCGATTAAGCAAATTTGAAACGTTATAATTTTTGAATTTATTTATAAATTTAAATAATTATTGTTCAAACAAGAATTGAGAGGCAAGAAGTTTATTCTATATGACCAAATTCAATTTAATATAAAAAAGAAAAAACAGAATGAAAAGTCTTAACTGAATTTTGATGAAAAGTTTTTATTTAGATAGGGAAGCAGGGTTTTATATTTGCGAGTAACGAGTCGTTATTTATTCAAATTTTTTTAAGTAAATTTTAAGTTTTATCTGTATATCTTTAATTATTGTCTGTCAAATTTTTTATTAAGAAAATACATGAGAATTTTTTTTACACACGTATAGTGTATTGACGATTTACGTCAAGAATTTTTTTAAAACTGTTCCACATTCGATTTTTCTACGTGTCCGTGTCTGCTTAATCAGCTCGTCACGCGACCGCTCGTTCCTCGCAAATTAAATTGGAAAATATAACAATTAAAAACTGGGAATTAATAAGTCCGTGATAGTATAGTGGTGAGTATCCCCGCCTGTCACGCGGGAGACCGGGGTTCAATTCCCCGTCACGGAGTGTTTTTTTTTGATTAACTTCCTCAGAGAAGTAATTAGTTATTTTCCAGTTTTTAAATTAAATAATTGAATAAAAGTAAATAATTAATTTTTTTTTAAAATGGCATAATAATAGTTCTAGTAAAATAATAGAGTAAATATTGAGTTCAATGAATCATTTTTATTTTAAATTTATAAAATAAATAAACTTAGAATCCAGCGAATGATGATGATCCGCAGCTTGGAGCTTGCAATTGTGGGGTTGGCAATGACAATGGAGCAGAGAATTCCCATCCAGTGGTCAATGGAGCAGCTGGCAATTGTGGAGTAGGCAATGACAATGGAGCGGAGAATTCCCATCCAGCGGTCAATGGAGCAGCTGGCAATTGTTGGGCTGGCAATGACAATGGAGCGGAGAATTCCCATCCAGTGGTCAATGGAGCAGCTGGCAATTGAGGTGCTTGCAATTGTGGTGCTGGCAATGACAATGGAGCGGAGAATTCCCATCCAGAAGTCAATGGCAATGATGGAGCTGCCAATGGAGCGGAGAATTCCAATGGGGTTGACAAGTTTAATCCACAAGACATTTTTCTAAATTTAATTATTTAATAGAATACTTAATTTTTCGAAGTGATTTTTAAATATTTAATAAATACCTTTTATATCCTTTCTTTGCTATTCAAGATTTGATAATATTGTAAACATCATGATTGTTTTGTTTCTTTTTTTTTCTCTTTGTTTCTTTTTTTTTCTCTTTTAACTTTTTTTTTAGCTTTTTTTTTTTTCTATTGTTTCTTTTTTAGTTATTTTTCTTATCAATATGTTAGATTGATGATATATTGATTCGATATTTTTTTTACCTTTTTTATTTTTTTTTAAAAGCTATTTAATTGTTTTTGTGTTCAAATATATCATCAACAAACCAAGCAAAAAGATTTCATGCTTCGGAATTTGATTTTTTTTGTTATAATTTCAAGCCATAAGAAATTTTTCTTAGGAATGCATCGCATTTGAGCTTTACGAAAATCTAAACAAAATTTTTGTTATTTTTTTAATCCATATTTAAAAATATTTGATACCACATAATACACATTTGCCCTCAGTCTTCATCGATCTTGATTCAATTTTCTGTTTAAGGTTCAATAACTAAAAAAATTTTGAAAAAAAAAAATAATGTCACAGACGTCTTCAAGTGGAACAAAAGCCAAGACTTGTGGGAGCTCGAGTAATTTTCTACAAGACTCAGACGAAAGATATCGTGTAATCAATCCTAAATTTGTAATTTTTCGGTACATTGATTGTATGAAATGAAAAAAGCAACCAAAAATTTGGAACGCCATTAAAAATATTCCTACTTTCACTTAAAAAAGCTAATTCAAACTCACTGGTTTTTGACTTAGGCTATGAACCCATTTGATTTTTGACAAACTTAAAAAATTTTTCGTAAATCTCTTGTGTTTTCCGAGGAAGCATTGCGTAAAATAGTGGTTTACATCTACCTTCTACTAAGGCATGAATCGAATAAACCTGGTGGAACAATTTAGATGCTATATCAAATTTCGTCGCAATAAAGATAAGCTTCTCCAAACAAGTACAGTTTACTAGCTGTACAGTTTGGTTTGAAGCATCGCCATGAGTGATGCTTGGTTTTGTTTTTATTGTTTATTCGGTGAAAATAACCGAAAAACGCATAACCGAACACCGCTAAGACGACACGAAGATGGTTTGAAAAAAATCATTACAAATTCATAAGTTTTATGCTGCCTATTCGACGGATTTGATCCCGTGTGATTATTTTTTCTGAATGCTTGTGAAACAAATATGAGGCCAAAAAAGTTTGCCAAAAGGGAGGACTTCATTGAAGAAATTAAAAAAGGAGTCGAGCGAGTACCATTTGAACAAATTATAAATGCTGTTAAAATTTTAACGAAAAGAATAAGAGATTTTGAAGAAGCCAAAGGAGCTTACTGTCAAAAATAATTTAACAACAAAATTGAAAAAAAAAAAATTTTATTAATTTTAATTCAATAATTTTTCTTCAAATCATTGTACAACTAATGAATTATATATTCTATTGTAGCTTAGGATCTTTGCTTCTAATTGATATACTTAATATAGCGGCTTAATTTTAAAATCGTTGAAATATTTATCATAGAAAGTGACCAAAACTTTAATGTAAAAAAAATCCTTAAAAAGTGCTTTAAATCAAAAAAGAATATTCTTTTGACATCCATTTAATAGCTTATTCACTATTTAATTTGTGTGTAGAATTTCAGGTCAATTTATAGTTTTGGTCGAAAAATTTTTGAAAAAAACGATCGTTTTACTGAATTTTCACTTTTTCATGAAATCTTAAGATTTTGTGGTTTTTTTAAACATAACTCCTCCAAAAATCATCCGATTAAAACAAACAATAGCTCATTTTAAACAAGATAAAATTCTCTCCAATTTGATATATCATACTTGCATTTGAATTATCTTGAACATCGAATACAATTTTGGGCAAAGGTATCTGTCACATCTGAGCAAAGAGCATGCGAAAAATAAAAAATTTAAAAAAACATTATTATTTTCGAAAAAAAGAGAAAATTTTGCATCAATCTGTTAATTTTCATAATTTTATCATTATCTTATCACAAGTTTTTTACTAATTGAAGTTTCGGTCAAGCATTACTGGGAACCTGTTATAATAACAAAATTTTTTGTTATTTTTTTAAGTTTATTTAGAACTTTTTATTATGAACTAAGTTATTATAAAAGCAGAGTCGATTAAGCAAATTTGAAACGTTATAATTTTTGAATTTATTTATAAATTTAAATAATTATTGTTCAAACAAGAATTGAGAGGCAAGAAGTTTATTCTATATGACCAAATTCAATTTAATATAAAAAAGAAAAAACAGAATGAAAAGTCTTAACTGAATTTTGATGAAAAGTTTTTATTTAGATAGGGAAGCAGGGTTTTATATTTGCGAGTAACGAGTCGTTATTTATTCAAATTTTTTTAAGTAAATTTTAAGTTTTATCTGTATATCTTTAATTATTGTCTGTCAAATTTTTTATTAAGAAAATACATGAGAATTTTTTTTACACACGTATAGTGTATTGACGATTTACGTCAAGAATTTTTTTAAAACTGTTCCACATTCGATTTTTCTACGTGTCCGTGTCTGCTTAATCAGCTCGTCACGCGACCGCTCGTTCCTCGCAAATTAAATTGGAAAATATAACAATTAAAAACTGGGAATTAATAAGTCCGTGATAGTATAGTGGTGAGTATCCCCGCCTGTCACGCGGGAGACCGGGGTTCAATTCCCCGTCACGGAGTGTTTTTTTTTGATTAACTTCCTCAGAGAAGTAATTAGTTATTTTCCAGTTTTTAAATTAAATAATTGAATAAAAGTAAATAATTAATTTTTTTTTAAAATGGCATAATAATAGTTCTAGTAAAATAATAGAGTAAATATTGAGTTCAATGAATCATTTTTATTTTAAATTTATAAAATAAATAAACTTAGAATCCAGCGAATGATGATGATCCGCAGCTTGGAGCTTGCAATTGTGGGGTTGGCAATGACAATGGAGCAGAGAATTCCCATCCAGTGGTCAATGGAGCAGCTGGCAATTGTGGAGTAGGCAATGACAATGGAGCGGAGAATTCCCATCCAGCGGTCAATGGAGCAGCTGGCAATTGTTGGGCTGGCAATGACAATGGAGCGGAGAATTCCCATCCAGTGGTCAATGGAGCAGCTGGCAATTGAGGTGCTTGCAATTGTGGTGCTGGCAATGACAATGGAGCTGAGAATTCCCATCCAGAAGTCAATGGCAATGATGGAGCTGCCAATGGAGCGGAGAATTCCAATGGGGTTGACAAGTTTAATCCACAAGACATTTTTCTAAATTTAATTATTTAATAGAATACTTAATTTTTCGAAGTGATTTTTAAATATTTAATAAATACCTTTTATATCCTTTCTTTGCTATTCAAGATTTGATAATATTGTAAACATCATGATTGTTTTGTTTCTTTTTTTTTCTCTTTGTTTCTTTTTTTTTCTCTTTTAACTTTTTTTTTAGCTTTTTTTTTTTTCTATTGTTTCTTTTTTAGTTATTTTTCTTATCAATATGTTAGATTGATGATATATTGATTCGATATTTTTTTTACCTTTTTTATTTTTTTTTAAAAGCTATTTAATTGTTTTTGTGTTCAAATATATCATCAACAAACCAAGCAAAAAGATTTCATGCTTCGGAATTTGATTTTTTTTGTTATAATTTCAAGCCATAAGAAATTTTTCTTAGGAATGCATCGCATTTGAGCTTTACGAAAATCTAAACAAAATTTTTGTTATTTTTTTAATCCATATTTAAAAATATTTGATGCCACATAATACACATTTGCCCTCAGTCTTCATCGATCTTGATTCAATTTTCTGTTTAAGGTTCAATAACTAAAAAAATTTTGAAAAAAAAAAATAATGTCACAGACGTCTTCAAGTGGAACAAAAGCCAAGACTTGTGGGAGCTCGAGTAATTTTCTACAAGAATCAGACGAAAGATATCGTGTAATCAATCCTAAATTTGTAATTTTTCGGTACATTGATTGTATGAAATGAAAAAAGCAACCAAAAATTTGGAACGCCATTAAAAATATTCCTACTTTCACTTAAAAAAGCTAATTCAAACTCACTGGTTTTTGACTTAGGCTATGAACCCATTTGATTTTTGACAAACTTAAAAAATTTTTCGTAAATCTCTTGTGTTTTCCGAGGAAGCATTGCGTAAAATAGTGGTTTACATCTACCTTCTACTTAGGCATGAATCGAATAAACCTGGTGGAACAATTTAGATGCTATATCAAATTTCGTCGCAATAAAGATAAGCTTCTCCAAACAATTTTAAGTTATCTGTCGTTGAAAATATGAAAAATCTATCCATATCCTCTGTTCCAGAGTCATATAATAAAGCTGGCTTTTCATTTAAAGTGACAGTTAAATAACCAGGTATTTCAATATTTTTCAAATGATTAGGTGAAAGTAGATAGGGATAGAATGCAATCAATCGAATACAGTTCGACTTTAAGACAAATCGAAAAAAGACTAAAATCAATGTAACAAAAAAAACAATTAATTTTAATGGAAAAAATTGGTAATAGATTGTTAAAGTTTTTAAAGTTTAATAGTTTGTTAAAGCTTTTTTCAATTATAAAATTTAAATATTAAATAATAAATTAATTATACTGGAATTATCATCTTTTTTTGTAAAAAAAATGTATTGCTTCTTTTGAGCTATTCACTTTTTTATCTGCATCTGTTCTACTGATGGTTTGTTACTTTTGAATCGACGATTTCTGCCCCTTGGCAAAGTAAAAATTTTGCTCATATTAATTTTGTTCAATCTTGCTCAAAAATAAAAAAAAGAAAATTTAGAAAAATTGCAAGTTGCAAATACAATTTTAATTTAAAATAATTTATTATAAAAAGTTAAAAATGTTAATTAATTATAAAATATCATGATTTGGTAAAATTAAGATTTGTTTTAAGTAATTTATTTATTTTATTTATTTATTCAATGAACGCCTTGTAGGCGATGTAAAAAAAAATAAAATAAAATAAGACAAAAAAAAAGTACTTTTCCATAGCGAATTTTAAATTTTCATAATTAATTTTTTTTTTTCTTTAATTTTCTAAATTATTATTCAAGTTTTTAGTTTGTAAGGTTTCTATTTTCTTGTTTCTGTTTTCTTATTTCTATTTTTGCGACCAAACCACTCAAGGACTCAAATCACGATCAAGTCGAGCTAGGAGAACAAAAGGCAAACAATTTAAGCCAAAATCGATCCGAACCACTTCAACGATGGACGTCAATATTCGTTACTTCATTTTCGCATTTGCTGGAAGTTCAAAAGCATTATGTAAGTATTTTTCAGATTTAGTTTTATTAGTACGATTTAGTCAGGAGCTCAAGTATTTGTTTGTTTTTTTTATTAGCTAAGTTTGAATTTAAGCAGAATCTTAATGATTCAATAATTCCAACTTTCTCTAACTCCTTACTCTCTCGACACATTTCTTTTACTTTACTATCGCAGAGTTTGCTTAGTTCTTCGCTGTTTCTAATTTCACATGAAAAGATTCCTTCTAGCTCACTTAAGATTGACTTTTTACTAATTTTTTCTTCGTTTCTTTTGGTCTCCTCGAGTAATCCATTGATTAGTGTTCTTGTGTAAGGGTTTGAATTCAGCTTCTTTACAAAGTTCAATTTTCTTTTAAGTAACATCTTGTCAGTAGTTTCCATTTTTAGAGCCGCCATTAATCTCGATGTTCTCGATTTTTTACTAAGTTGAAGTATTTTTTTGATCAAGGTTCCCTCTGTACTTTTAAGTTTTCTTATATGACTTGAATTTATCTTTAAAGGTTCGCATCCATAGGAAAGTATTGGTCTACATAGTGTTTTAAAAAGCATAATTTTTATGCTTGTCTTCATTTGTACATTTGTAATGCAAAGGTTGTTTGTAGTGTAAAAGCTTCTTATGGTGCTTTTGATTCTTGAATCTACATGATCATTATTATTGTTTTTGGAGTTGACCATTACACCAAGATATTTTATTTTATTAACTTTTTCTATTCTTTTTTGATTCATTTTAATATCAATCACTTCGTTCCTTTGTTTTTTGTTGCCAAAGATAATTAATTGTGTTTTATCCGGGTTAAATTTAATTTCATTTTTTTTGCCGAACTCTTCGCATATTTTAAGTGCCTTCTGTAATTTTTCCTTATCTTGACTAAGAATTAAAATATCATCTGCATAAAGTATGATTCCAACCAGTTGATTGCCAATTTTTAGCCCCAAATTTTCGCTCTCAATTAGTTCTACTAGATCTTCAATGTAAATAGAAAACAGTTTCGGTGATAATGGGCCTCCTTGCTTTACTCCAACTGAGGTTTTAAATATGCTGCTTATTTCATTTTGATTTGTAACATAAGCTAAGGAATTGTCATAGTAATTTTTTAGGCTTCTCCAAATTAATGGGTTCAGTTTTCCGGTAAGTTTGTTAAATAAAATCGTTCTATTTACCTTATCGAATGCTTTGCTTGCATCTATCGCACATGCATAAACAGGTTTATTTTTTTTTGTAAAGTTTGAAATTATTTCTTTTAAAGTAAAGACTGCGTGGTTGCAAGATGAATTGCTTGTGAAACCAAATTGGTTTGGGATACCAGGATGTGAACGTTCAAGATCATTCAGAACTAGTTTCTCAAAGACGTTAGCAAGCGTGTCTGAGATGGTGATTGGGCGAACATTATCAATATCATTTGTGCTTTTGTTCTCGTCTTTAATTACCGGTATAATTTTTCCAACATTAAAAAAATTAGGCACAATTCCATTATTAATTATTTTTTCCATTAGTCTAGAAACCAGTTCAATAAGTAGTGGTGTTTGTGATCCATATTTAAAGTGCTCGTTCCTAACCTCACTAAATCCTGCCGATTTCCCATTTGGTAGATTTTTCAATATATTTGTCATTTTCTGGCGATCAACAATATATTCAGGTTGGTTTGATTTTTTTATATTTTGTTCATTTTCTTTTATTAGTAATGCAGAATTTTGTTCATTCAATCTACTCTGTGGATCTGGTGGGGATATTTTTTTACCAAAGTGATCAAGAAAGAGCAATTTTAATTTTTCTAATTCAATCTTACAAAAGATCTGACCTTTATTCTTCTTTTTGATAATTTTCCATAATTTTTTGGGGTCCTTTGTGTCATTTATTTGATTAATAAATTTTTTGTTGTTTTCATTTATTTTCTTTCTTTGTAGGTTTCTAAAATCAGTTTTCAATCGTTTGTACTTTATTTTACTGTTTATATCTCTGTACTGACTCTTCTTGTATTCCCAAAGATTTTTCTTCATTTCACTGTGTAATTTTTCCATGTGCTCATCCCACCATTCTTTACTTTTTCTTTTATTTTTACTGTACTTCATCAGGTTGCTCTGGCTTTTTAAACATTTGGACATTAGGCTATGTAATAAATTAATCGTTTCGTCAAGTCTTGCTCTCAAATTCACCTCAGCTTCCTCATTTAAATTTTCGATTAATTTGTGTCTGATTATTTCAATTTCCAATAGTTGCGCATATTCTATTTGATTTAAAGGATTGGTCCAATCAAACAAAATTTTTTCTTTTTTAATTTTCGCTTTTTTAATAACATTATAATTTTTTTTTGTCGCTACTTGAATTTTTGTTTGTACTGGCAGATGATCGCTTAGATTTAGTAAGTCTGGTTCCAAAATTCTTATACCTTCAATCATTGCCTCTACATGACTAGATCCAACCACATGATCAATACAAGAATAATGTAAACCATTTGTATAAGTATAAGTAATTTTGTTTTCAAAATTTTTTTCAAGACAATTGAGATCTTTTACTATCAAAAAGTCAACAAGTTGTTTGTCATATGTTTTATTACGCCATGGGTCACTATTAAAATCTCCTTAAAATTTTGCTCATTTTAATTTTGTTCAATCTTGCTCAAAAATAAAAAAAAGAAAATTTAGAAAAATTGCAAGTTGCAAATACAATTTTAATTTAAAATAATTTATTATAAAAAGTTAAAAATGTTAATTAATTATAAAATATCATGATTTGGTAAAATTAAGATTTGTTTTAAGTAATACGGTTAAGAAAAAAACATTTCTTGCACAAATTAAGTTTTATTATTTGGTACATTGGGAAATTTCCATTTAATTTTTTAAATTTATTCAATTAATTTTATCATATTTGATAATATAAAATAATAAAATTGCCTGTATAGATTCAGAACACATGGTCCCATCAAAACGATTAAATAAATCGATTTTAATATCTTCTTTTCAATTTATCTTCTCAATAAATCATGTATATCTAAAATTTTTATTTTTATTTTCATTCTGTTTTTTTTATTTCTTTTTGAGTTTTTTTTTTAATTAATAGATAAAATTATTTTCACATTAGAATCAACTTTTCAAATTATCAACAAGTTCAATATTTTTTTAGAAGTTTTTGATCAATTTGTTACCATTTGTCACCTATATATAAGTTGGTTCCAAGCTATCATGATGCAATGTTATGCGACTAAAGTTCAGTTACTGATAATCAAGCAATTACAATAAATGAAGACTTTTTGAACCATTGTGAATAATATTGAATAAGTTGTGCAAAAAAATTACTAAAATGCTGATAGAAAGGCAAAAAATTAGACAAGAAACCGGAAAAAAAATCTTAATAAATAATTTTATATTTTTTCCAAAAAAAAAGGGTAAAATTTGATTATATATTAATACATATTTATTCTTTTATGTTAAAAAAAAACATTTTTAAAATATTTCTAAAGATATTGAAAAAAATATAATTTGAAGCTAAAAGTCCATAGTTTTTGTTATTTGATTTTTTAAGGTCCACATGAAAGAGTCATAATTGTGCATAATAATACTTTAATAAAAATTTAATTATAAAATATCAACTTTAAATAAAATATTTTATTGACTAAATATAAATAATCATTACATAACCACACATTAACTTATTATTTTTTTACGTTACATGTTGGCTAATGAGATCAAAGTGATTTAAGGTTATAATTCGATTTTAGGAAAATAATGATTGTCTATATGGGTTTTATTAGTAAAAATTTTTGATTTTAAATTTAGATTTCGCTTAAAAACAATTTATCTTGAATTTATCTCTGCAATTTTTGTATTTTTAAATTAAATCAAAACAAAATCAATTAAGTAAGAATATATTATTAAAATGTTTCTTTTGATTATTATTATTATTATTATCATTTATTTCAACAAAAACCTCTTGGGTGATGAAAAAAAAATCAAAAAAAAAGAAAAAAATATATAAATTAAATAAAAATAAAAAATAAAAGGCCAGTTTATGTGTCTATAATGAATAAGTTTGCATTATTTAATTGGGATTATTTTAAGATCACATGTCTTTGATTTAAATACCTTAAATTGTATAACATAATGGAAAATGAATATAAGATAAATTCATAATCAACGAACTTATCTCCAAGGTACTGGAATAGCTTTCTAGGCTGTCACTGTCATTCTTCTTTACTTCATCGTTTAATTATTTTTGTTCTATTTTTATATAAATTGTATTACTTTTTTTAGAGAAAATATTACCTCCAAGTTAGTTTACGTTCATTTTTCTGTTGTATATTATTACTTTTTGTTGAAAATAGTTATTTTACTGTTTAAATTAATTAGTTGTAAATTTATTGTTGAAAATGATTACTTTTTGTTTAATTTTATTAGTTTATTTATAAAATAATTACTTTCTGTTGAGATTAATTACTATTTGTTGAAAAAGTAAAAATTCTATTTTGCACAAAAAAAAATTTTCTTAATAAGTTGAAATTAATTAGTTTTTGTTTATTTTAATTTGTTTTTGTTCATAAAAATTATTTTATTAAACAATATTTCAAAAATAAAATATAAAAATATCTTAATAAAAAAACAAAAAACTAAATTTATTATTGCCAAGCTAGGCATTCTTTTGCTTTAGCTGGTCTTCCGGCTTTTGTTTTTCGATCAAAAGCTGTCTGAATAAACTTTAATGGCATTGCTAAAAGCTTTTGTTTTACTGCTAAAGAAATAACATAAGAGCAATAATAATTTTTTGAAAAAATAACTACAAGTGCATCTACTACTTGACCAATCTGTACTATTTGATTCTATTTTTTTTAAAGCGGATTGAAATGAAATCAATTTATCAAAATTAACTATTTTATCTAATTCTAGTTTATTGTATCTTGAGTTAATGTAATCGAGATTCATTAAATTTGAATTGGTTTTTTCTAATAAAACAAAATTTTCAGAATTGCCTATTTTCTTTATGGGGTATTATTAATCGTTCTCTTACATTACTTAAACGATCACTTAATTAAATATATTATTTTATTTTTTATTATTTTATTTATTTATTTGTTTTCTGTACCGAGCTAGAGCCTCTTCAGAATAAGTTAAAAATTAAAAAAAAAAATAAAAATGAAATAAAATAAAAATAAAATAAAAAAAAATAAAATTAAAGTTAATAAAATGAGATAAAAAAAAAAAAATAAAAAAGAATTAAAAAAAAGTAAATAAGCTAAATAAATGAAAATTAAGAATATATAAAATTGGAAAAGATTGTTACATGTGGCTCATTTTTAAATAGTTCAAGTTTCAGAAAAAAAAGAAGAAATAGTAAGGTAGCAATTACACAATGGAGTTGGGTAGTCAATATATCTTGATTCAAAACCTTCTTTGTATTCCTTCACCAGTCTTACAACCAATGGAATAGAATGACTCAGTCCTGTCCCAACATATCTCTCACTCAATTCAAAAAGCCGATTCGAGACTGTTAGTAATTTTAGTTTATTAAAAGCCTCATGATGTACGATGTTGGAGGGAGTATCATATTTTAACTTAAGAATAGATCTGACTGCTGCATTCTGAATTGCTTGTAGTTTTTTGATATTATTTTCTGAAAATGAATTTAATAGTGATGAAATCGAATTTTTTTTTATAAGAAAATTGAAACTTGAATAAAAAATTATTCTGAATAACTTGTTAGAATGAATTTTCAATCAAATAGCTTATTCGAATGAATTTTCAATCAAATAACTCATTCGAATGAATTTTCAATCAAATAACTTATTCGAATGAATTTTCATTCAAATAACTTATTCGAATGAATTTTCAATCAAATAACTTATTCGAATGAATTTTCATTCAAATAGCTTATTCGAATGAATTTTCATTCAAATAACTTATTCGAATGAATTTTCATTCAAATAACTTATTCGAATGAATTTTCAATCAAATAGCTTATTCGAATGAATTTTCAATCAAATAACTTATTCGAATGAATTCTCAATCAAATAACTTATTCGAATGAATTTTAATTCAAATAAAAAATTTTAATTAAATTTTATTTTACTTAAAAAATTTACAGAAAAATATTTGAAATAAATATTCGATTAGAAAAATTGAATAAAAAATAACAATTTGAATTGTTTCGATTTAAATTCAATAAAAAAACATTCATTTTAAATTTTGACAGACAAAAACAACTTTTCTGACATTTTCTGGGTTAATTTTATTACGACGATCCCAAATGCTGTAACCGGCACTGGAAAATAATTGTTCTGAAGGGACTGATGTTGCTGGCGTGCAAAAAATCCGTATAAAGGCTTCATAAATAATAGGATAAATATGTTTGTTAATCCTCCAAAATTCCAAAGGCTCAATGTTTTTAGAAGCTTCTAAATTATAGCGATAGAATTCCTTTTCTAAATTACTTAATTTTGAATAGCTTTTTTTGGTTTCATAATCTGCAGTAAAATCAAAATACTGTAAACGTTTGTCTTCTAGAGAAGGAGAAATCAAGATATTTGATGAATTATTAGGTTGACTTAGTCTATTCAAATTAGATAATTCGTTAACGTTCAATTTATTTTTCAGTTCCAAAGGAAAATATTCCACCAGCTTTCTGATGTGTGCTTTAGCTATGTTAATGTATTCTTTTTTCTGTCTTTCAGAACATTTTATAAAATATTTAGTACGCACATCTAAATAAGTCGCTGTTATTAATAAACTATCATTTAGAACGTTGTACTTATTTAAATAGCTATCGGTGTAGTAATGAAGATATTTTTTAAAAGTAGTAGAAAACAAAGATTCATTATTAGTTTCGAGTAGTTTGTTGCGAAGACTTAAGAGAATAGGAATAACTATAGAAATTGTAGGATAATTAACCCCAGATAGCTCAGTGGTCGCGTCACTGAAAGGCTTTAAGATACTGACAGAATCTTTAAGAGTGATGATTTCGTTTTCATTTAATATTAGATATTCATATTTATTATTTAATTTTCTATCTCGTAGAGCTTCATTTATAGGACCTTTTTGCTCAGAAATTCTTTTTAACATTAAAAACGTAGAATTCCACCTAGTAGTTATGTCTTGAATGATTTTATTTGGCTTAATATTAGATAATTTTTGCTTTTCTTCCAAAACTTCGCAAGCTAAAGAGGATTGGTGAAATACTGAGGCTATTTTTCGGCATTTATTTACCAAATCTGAAAAATTCTGCATTATTGAATTTTCAGTTTCGTTCAAAATTGAAATGCCAGTTGTTTCATTTTGTTCTTCAGTCTCATATTCACAAGTTTCAATGGACACTGTAGAAAATTTAGTGATTTTTTTTACTATTAAATTTAATAAGTGAGCAAGGCATCCAATGTGATGAATTTCAGAAATTTTCGACTCTGTGGTTCTAATATTTTCTAATAAAAAACTTTTTATATTTTGCATATTTTTGGCATTGTCCGTGACAAAAGAAACTATTTTGTCGACAATACCCCAATCTCTTAGAACATTGAATAAAGCATTTGCTATGTTTTCAGCTGTATGGCTACTAAATGTGCTGGTAAATTACTTATTTCTAATGTTCTACTACACAGTAAAGTTAATTCATTAAAGAAATGGCAAGTTACTCCAAGGTAGCTATTTTGTTGAATTGACGACCAACCATCCAATGTTACGGAAACAGCTTGAGCTTTTATCAATTCAAGCTTAATACGGTTCCTTATTTTTGAAAATTCATTAGCAAGTAAATGATTTGTTAGGGTATAGCGCGAAGGGAGAACAAATCCAGGATTAAGACACTCAACAAATTTTTTAAAATATGAATTTTCAACAATGATAAACGGCAATGCGGCACTTACAATAAATTGCAACAAAAATTCTTCTGCTTTAGTAAAATTTTTCTTTTGCTTCTTGTATAATGGCTTGTCTGGCTCATCTAAAGAAGTGTCAATATCGACAGACTCATTATTTGTTTCTAAATTCAGTGATATATTGTGATTATTTTTTAAATGATTACGCATTGCCGATGTTGATTTATTTGAATAAGCAGCATCACAATGTTTACATATTCGAGAATCACCAACGACAACCGAGTGTGAATGAACAATTGAAGTTTTTTTATACTCTTTTCTTTTTCTCCCTTTATGGATTGAAGTTGGAGTCTCTTGAAAACTGGTAATAGATGACTGACAAGCACACACTAATGTTAGAAAATTTTTAAAATCCTTTTATGAGAATAATAATTTCTTGAAAAAAATCAGAGTTGTTTAAAAGTCCCAAAAAAAATTTTAAGTCATTATAGTTGTTTAAAAGTCGCAAGTCTCTGAAAAAAATTATAGCTAAAAGTGAAATTTTAATAGCAAAGAAAAAAAAAGAAGAGATCTTAAAGGAGAAAATTAATGCTTATAATTAATGCTTATATATGTACGAAGCGAATATTCGAATGAATTTTTATTCGAATAAGCTATTTGAATGAAAATTCATTCGAATAAGCTATTTGAATGAAAATTCATTCGAATAAGCTATTTGAATGAAAATTCATTCGAATAAGCTATTTGAATGAAAATTCATTCGAATAAGCTATTTGAATGAAAATTCATTCGAATAAGCTATTTGAATGAAAATTCATTCGAATAAGCTATTTGAATGAAAATTCATTCGAATAAGCTATTTGAATGAAAATTCATTCGAATAAGCTATTTGAATGAAAATTCATTCGAATAAGCTATTTGAATGAAAATTCATTCGAAACTTCCTTTATTTGAATATTGCGTCGAATAACCATATTCGATTTCATCACTAGAATTTAAGCAAGGAAAAGAATAGTCTAAAATTGATCCGACTAAAGATTTATATAGATTTCCTAGTGTGTTCTGATTAAGACCCCATTTTTTGTTTGACAATATCTTAATAATATTTAGCCTTTTATTGCAGCGCTCTTTAATTTCATCTACCAGTATATTAAAGTTTAATTTAGAATCAAATTTAATACCAAGAAACTTGATTTCTTTTTGTCTCTCTTTTCTGTTTCCATAAATTTTTAAGTTTAGATTATCACTCTCTTTTTTGTACCTAGAATAGACCACTGAACACGACTTTTCAAATGATATCTTCATTTTCCATTTAATAAGCCATTGTTCTAGTTCGTTAAGGTATTTATTGATCTTATTTTCTAGGTTCCTCTTTTTGTTATAAATGAAGAATGTAACTAGATCATCTGCGAAAAGCAGAGAGTATTCATTATTTGTTTTGTTTCTTTTAGGGATGTCATTAATGTATATACTTAATAAAAGAGGACTAATTACTGAGCCTTGAGGAACACCTGCAGTTATTTGATATTCTTCGCTCAGATGGTCATTCACATTTACCTTAAATGTCCTAGAGTCTAAAAAGGATCTTATCCAGTTAGTCAAGTAATGAGGTGGATTTATTTTAATCAATTTAAAAAGTAAACCTTCATGCCAAACCCTATCAAAGGCTTTAGAAATATCAAAAAAAAGGCCGCATACTCTTTTTTTTCTATTGAATGATTCCACAATTTTTTGAATTAAAAAGAAAAGATTATCTGATGTTCGCCGGTGTTTCCTAAATCCAGATTGCTCCTGGATAAGGAGTGAATTTTGTTCCAAAAAATTGTATAATCTTGAATATACTATGCGTTCCAGTAGCTTTTCTAAGCAACTCGTTATACTAATTGGTCTATAATTTAAAGGATCTTGTAAAGTAGAGGCCTTTTTTTGAATCATAGTAATGTAAGATGTTTTCCACGCTTTCGGGACTCTACCTTCTCGAAGAGATAGATTAAAAAGTTCTATGATTTCTATTAATGAATTTCTAGGTAAGTTTTTTAACATTAAATTATGAATTTGGTCAGGTCCTGATGCCGCTTCATTTTTTAATCTCTTTAAAGTCATATTAATTCATTTAAGCAAATTGGATCATTAAAATTAGACTGGTTATAATTCCTAAAGAAAACAGAGTTAGAATTTAGTATTTCGATATCTTTAAATCAGAATTAGGACTAAATATTGAAGATAAGAGTTCTCCGAAGCATTTTCCCTTTTCTTCATTAGTTTTGAATTCCCTTTCATTTAAAATCAATTTAGGAATTAAATTTGATCCTTTTTTTTGTTCTAAATTTATTTATTTTTTTCCAAAAAGGTCTACTTGTCAGTGGATTTTTTCCCATCTTCTCAATAAAATCAAACCAATTTTGATTCCAGAATTTTTTTAAAGAGGCCTTTAACTCAGATGTAAGTTGATTAAATTTTTGCTTGAGCTTTTGACAGCGAGTTTTCTGGTAATTTCTTCTTACTTTCCTACGTTCTTTTATCAAATTAACAATGCTTGGCGGAAGACTCGTTTTGTAGATTTTCTGAGAAAGATATGGAATGCTTTTATGTGAAGCAGAAATAATTTTTTCTGTTATTTTATCATTTAGTTGATCTATTGTGAGGGAACTTTCAGTGATATTCACTATTTGAGAATT